>CM031859.1:14345652-14363772 GCA_018697195.1 Certhia americana | reverse complement strand
AGGCACCAAATCTTCAGACTTAGAAAGGTTTCAAAATAAAACACACCAAAACAAAAACCCCATTGAGTACTTTCTGATTAATTTTTGAGTGCACCTGAAGCAATTACAAGAGTAGTACTGGTATGCTTCACAGAATCTGTCCCTTAATGCACACCATAATTAGGGGAAACTTGCATCCCAACAGACATGGTGTCTAAAGAATTGAGAGATTGGCGACTGAGGGAGGAGCAGGGAGATGAGGAAGGTCATTAAACATAGGCAAGGCACCTCACTTGCCCCCCTCAGCACTGACCAATGCAAATATATGATCTGAAAATTAACACAGTTAGGAAGGAAACATCCCACAGGGAGAATCAATATACAGCAAAGGATAATGGGAACCCTATGCAAGCAGCTGTGATCTGCCCTCTGAACATTAGCACCTGACGAGGACAGCAATCAATGCTGGTCAATGGACAGCTCTCCTTACAGCTCAATTCACAGCGATCGTTACCTGGAACCAATGTGGCATCCTGTGCTGCCAAATGGTGTCCCTTTCTTGCTAAATGCAGACAAACAATGACTTCCCCAAACAACCGGCACTGATCTTTTTAATCTTCTGATTTGGCTTTTTGTAGTATACAAGGAGGATCCATAGAATCCACAACTAGAAATTAAGTTTTTCAGTCTCATTTCAGAATGTGTCAAGCCATGACAGGCACTTCAACCACAGCAAGGAACAAGGAGTTTGGGTTTAACCATTTCCATCAGTGCCATGTTTGTCTTCTACTTTATTATTATTTTTAATGAACCTTATTTATTACCTTTTCAAGAACAGTGGAAGAGATGAACTGGAGATGCTCCAAGTAGGTTGGTATTTGACTTATTCTCCACAGGACAGAGAAATTTTGCAGGCAGTGACCTTTACGTCTCAATTGCATCACTGAAGACCACCTTGTCAAAGCCTTTGTGCACATCTCCATTCAATTACACTAGAACATAGTAAAAAGGGGGGAAATGGATATAAGCAAAGAATCATCTCTTTCCTGAGGCCCTGGGTGAGGAACTTTCCTAGACAGGATGAGGAATTAGCCTGATTAGTCAGCAGCAGGTCCTGAGAACATTTTTTTCATTCAGAAGGATGTTCTTGTCTCTGGTAATAATAAACAATATCAAAGTCTGCAGATTTTTTAGAAGTTTAAAGCATGGCACTTTGACCCATGACTATATGAATCCTCCTAATATTCTCCAAATACTGCTGTACTTCAGTATCTGGAGATAGTGTGAAATATGTGCAATAAACTGAACTCCAAGGAAACCAAAACCTCATTCCTCTAACTGTTATGTGATTACTCATGTGCTCAAAACTAGAAGTGGCTTCATTAGGAGTCTGTGAATCTTCTTTAAATACTAAAAGCCAGAAGAATGTCTCCAGAAGTTTGCAGGAAATCATAATAGCCACCAAAAATTACTCCAGATCTCATGGTTCCCAGTCCCTCACTCTCAACATAATAATATCCTGCTTCCCACTAGAGAACCCAGTAGCATTAACAAACACAGAAATGCAGATTGAGATGCCAGCAAGGGCGCTGAAAGGTAGACAGCTGAGCAGTGTACTGGAAAATGACCAGATATATTTAAACTGGCACGATCCGGTTATCTACATTCTGAACTGATGCCAAAAGTTCAGGGGCATTGTGAGCACATCTTACATAAGGGACACACGTTTCTGCCATCTACTCTTGCTACTGAGCACAGCTGAGTGGAAAGCAGGGAGCAGAGGGCAGAGGATATCCTAGATTGTTCTTTCAAACTTGACACAGATTTCCATTTTGTCACGTTCTTAGCATGTGTGTTTATTTTCCTTGAATATTCAAGCATTTGGTGCTTTACAGTTGCCAGAGCTTATGAAAAGTGCATATTTAGCTCAAAGAGTTCCCAGATGTGAATTTCAAAATGACACTGTGTTGATTAGCTATAGAAGGCAGCCAGTCAAAGAGCAGGAGCAACAACATGTGACTTGGCACTCCCCAGCCAGACAGAAAATAGTCACCCATTTAATTTTTCATGAATTTTCCAAAATCTGGGAATACAGCAAAAGTTAAAGGCAGGAACAAATGCTTGTTTTCTAATCTGTACTTAATATCTTACCTTACTGTCACTACTATTTTGCCCCATCCTTATGGGAAGAGGTCATGAGAAGACCTATGGGGGCCACTGGAAAACAGTTTCCAGGACTTAAAGGTTCCTCCTTGACTAAAGTTATCCCCCTATGAAGACACCTGGGACTCTGCCCCACCTCTGGGGAAAAGAGTGAAATTACAGTGAAATGCCTTTATTTTCTCTAAATGTTGTGCAGCTGATCATTCATCATCACAGCTCCCCCCATGAATGATTCATGAAGGGACAGCTGTTCCCAGGGCCTCTGCTCCTGAGCTGCACATACCACAGGAGGCTTCCCCAGGCTGGTTATGCCAGAAGCTGGGCACCTGAGAAGTGCTAATGCTTCTTCAGCTCAAGGACTTTCATTTTTTCGAATGAAGGCAAGACTACAATGCACCCTAACAGTTCAATTAAGGGGTAAGCAATGGGTAAGTGGGTTACACAGAGAAATAAAAAATGTTTCAAAGTATACAATAAACCAGACTATTGGACATACTGGGACTAAATATCCTGTAGAGGATTCTTCTAGTTTGTGCAAAATGCATGCATAAAACACACAAATCTGCGTTACAGTGTTCTGCAGATACTATTTGGTTTGTGTCTTATTTTTCAAGAAAAGGACAGAGTTTAAACTGTAGGCACTACAAAGGACAGCATAAAGGCAGTTTTCATATGCATTTCTCATTTTCTTCTGAGTCTCGTCTTTGTATAGCTGTGCATCTCAAACTTTTATGAACAGTGTATATACTGCTTTCTACTGCAGGCAGAACTAAACTTCTCATAATGAGGTTTTCCTGATTTAAATTAATGGTAATTTTAAAACCATATCTTCTCTATCTCTTTACTATTACCTCAATGGAAGAAGTAAGCCTTAAGAGGGAATTTTTAAAAATCTACTCAAAAATCACACTTGGTAATATTACAGTAATTTTTATTATAAATCAGCTATTTTTTTTAACAAAATTACAATTTTGCCATAAGAAAACAGGAAACTGGCAATTAAACTGAAGTGACAAACAATTTCTGCATTGTGTCTATTGTTGCACAAATCAGGAATATATCTGATACCTTCTTCTTCTCCTTTGTGTCCTTGCCCTTTTAAAAAAAAAGTAAGGATAAATTACTTCCAGGATTAAATTCTACTAGCAATTTTAGGAAATCCCTAGACTCCAGCAACTGTACTGAAAAAAGAGTGGTGCAATTCTTTCAAGCCCTACTTAAAAAAAAGAAAAAAAGAAAAGAAAAAGGATTGGATTGCCAAAATCTGATGCCATTTCTAATAAACAGCACAGATGTTTAAAATACAAAGAAAATGCTACTTAAAATTTGGGGTTTGAACTCTTTGAAACTGCTTTGATTGAAAGAAGCATCATGCACTGATATTTCAAAATAATAGTTCCTAACCGGAAAGCCTCAAAATTTGCACCCCAAGCTTGGAATTCACATGTCACTTCCTTCTTTAAGGAAGAGTAGTTGTCAACAACGCAAAATGGGATTAACTAATTATTTGTAACCATACAGATTGTGTCTAGTTTTTCTGTATTCTTTTTGGCTAGTGTTTTCTCTCAGCCTTATTCTGACCTTTCACTCATACCACCACACTCAGTCTACAAAGTATTGAAGGTTATTTGTACCACAATCATTTTTATACAGAAGTGGACAAGGGAAACTCAGTTGTTTGCATATGCAGGAAGGCAATTTAAAATAGAATGAATTTCAGATGCAGTGCTGGGATTTTTTACCATGTCTTCCTAAGAGAGGTACAAACCATTTACTCTGCAGCAAATAAGGTTACAAGTCACACATCATACATACACTGGAATTACATGGCTTGTGGTAGACCTCTCTGACAGAGCCAAACTCTGTTCTCAATTTCTGGAGACAATAGTCTTGTGTTGATATAAAGTTACAAAATTTGACTTAAAATCAGTAAGCAGAAACACCAGACAAAAAACTACAGGCCTCTGCAGACATATGTCATTGATCAGATATTACTTGCATATGGATATTTTTTTTAGTTACAGAAGAAAACCTTTGGCTGTCTCCAGAAAGGCCAATACTATGTCTAGGCAGTCAAATGTTAAGTATTGCCCTGAAAGCAGCAATGGTCACCTTTGCTGTAAGGGAAGAGAACCATGGGAGGGCTTCCCCAGGGAAGAGGAAATGTGTTCATCCACTGTTTTTCCCATTAACAGCAACTGCAGTTTCAAATTTCTTATCACAGAGATCTGTGGCACCAACACCATCATACCTGCTTGCAGCTGGCCACCAACTGGTCTTGACTCCATTCACCACCTCTCACTGAGTCCAGATGTCTGGTCAGATTTTACCCAGTGGACAGTGCACCCATCTGAGCCTTGAGCAGCCAGTTTATCCAAGAAAAAGCTCTGGGAAATGGTGTCAAAGGCTTGACTAAAGTCCATGTAAACAACACCCACAGCCTTTTCCTCATTCACCGATCACTTTGTCATAGAATGAGATCAGGCTGGTCAAAAGAAGCTACCTTTCATAAGGCAGCCTGATCACCTCATTGTCCTGCACGTGCCACAGGATGGCACTCAGGACGACCTGCTCCATGAAATTCCTCAGTACCTAGGTCAGGCTAACAGGCCTGTAGTTCACCATATCCTACCTTCCCTCACTTCTTGTAGATGGGCATCACATTTGTTAAGCTCCAGTTAATTGCAACCTTCCCAGGTGATCAGAATTGCTTACCAATAATTGAAGGTCAGCACATCCATCAGCTCCCTCTGTACACTTGGGTGGATCTCATTGGGCCCCACGTATGCCTAAGTGGTGTAGCAGGCTGTTAACTATTTCCACTTTTATTTTCCACTGGACTATGGGGCTCCATTCTGCTCTCCATCAATGTCTTTCAGCTCAGGGGCCTAGTTAACTCTGAGAACAAGTGGTCTTATATTAAAAACTGAGGCAAAGAAGGCATTATTACCTCAGCCTTTTCCTTATTCTTTGTCACTATGTTTTCCCCTACATCCAAAACCCACGGAGATTGTCCTTAGCCCTCCATCTGTTGTGCATGTGTTTATAGAAACATTTTTGATTGTTTTTTATGTCATTAACCAGATTAGGTTCTAGCTGGGCTTTGGCCCTTCTAATTTTCTCCCATACATAAACTCATGACATCCTTGTAGTCATCCTGAGTTGCCTGCCCCTTCTTCCAATGGTCATAAACTCTCATTTGTTACTTGCGCTCCAGCTAAAGCTCTTTGTTCAGGCAGGCCAATCTTCTTTCCCACTGACTCATCTTTTGGGCACATGGTGATGGCCTGCTCCTGTACATGTGGGTTTTTCTTGAAAAATGTCCGTTCTTGAAGAAAGTCATCTTGGACTCCTTTCCTTCTGGACTGCTTTCCAACGGGGTCAGTCTGTCAACCATGGTCTTAAATAGGTGACAGTCTGCCAAGGCTGCAGTTTTGCTGTTCCCCCTCCTTACTTCTCCAAGAGGCAAAAATTCTATCATTTTGTGATTGTTGTGCCCCAGATAGCCTCTAACCATCACATCACTCACTAGTCCTTCTCTGTTCACAAACATAAGGTCCATCAGGGCACCTTCCCTTATTGGCTCACCCATCAGCTATCAGAAGATTAAAGCAACCAGCCCAGTTGTAGACCTCTATACCCATGATTACCATGATTATACCAACTGTTCTCCGGTGACCTAAAAGAAATCCTACAGTGGTTTCCTCAATTGAAAATCAGTGAAGAAGAAAGAAAAATATGCTGTGTATGTAATGGGCAAGAGTGGAAATTGTTTGAACCAGTTAGCACAGCTGCATGTTCATAGTGAATTAGGAAATATCTGTGGACTTCAAGCATTGTTCTGTGATGCCTAATAAACTTTATATATATGGCAAAATAAAAAATTGAAAGGTTAGTTTTTCTTACAGTAACATTTGCTACATTTTTTCCTTTGCAAAGCTTAGATTTCAGTTCCCACAATGAGTACTTTTGGATCCTTACTTGAACACAGTAAATATTTGAGAAAACACTAAAATAATTCATTCAGACAGATGCATACATCTGAAAAAAAACTCCAGCTGCATGAAAGTCAGTTAGAAAGGGAATGATTTTGTAGGTGCTGTTGTCCACTACCTAAAACATCACTTAACTTTCTGAAGAACTTTTCCTAGAATAATGCCAGACACTTTTTCCATAATACCAGTAGGCTTCTACACGTATATTTTTATCCAGAATGTCATCTCTGTGTTCAGTCATTTGCAGAGATGTTTGTGCGCTATGGCTCTTTCAAAGGCTATTAGCTCCTGCAGAACAACTAACCCGACTAACCTACTGCCAAGCATCACTAGGGGAGACAAAAACCTCACCACTCACAGCAGAAACTACTTCAGATCCACTCTGCCTTTGTGAATGTACTTTCTGTATAGTAGGTGGCAAAGAAAACTGTAAAGCAGAGATTGGACTAAATGACTTCCAAAGGTCGTTCCTCAAAATCTATCACAGAATCACAGAATGGGTCAGGTTGGAAGGGATCACAGTGGCCATATGGTCCAACATCCCTGCTTTAGCAGCGTCATCCCAAAGTACATTGCACAGGATTGTGTCCAGATGGTTCTTTAATATCTCCAGTGAGGGACACTCCACAGCCCTGCTGGACAGTCTTGTGCTTGGTCACACGCACAGTAAAGTTCTTTCTCAAAATGAAGTGGAATCTCCTGTGTATCAGTTTCTTCCATTTACCTCTTGTTCTATTGCTTGGCCCCACCAAGAGGACTCTAGCTCCACCCTCTTAAGAACCTCCCTTCAGACGCTTAAATCCATTGATGATGTATACTCTCAGTTACCTCTTCTCAAGGCTGAACAGGCTCAGCTCCCTCAGCCTTTCCTCATAAGAGAGATGTTCCAGTCCTTTAATAGTGTTTGTAGCCTCTGCTAGACACAGTCCAAGAGTTCCATGTCTCTCTTGTACTGAGCCCTCTCTCAACCTGCTGGAAATGTAACAATGAACCCTTCTAAGCCAAAAGGACACACTGCCAGCTCATGAGCAGCGTGTTGTACTCCAGGCACCAGCTCCTTCTCCACAGAGCTGCTTCCCAGCAGGCCAGCCCCAGCCTGTGCTGGTGCCTGGCGCTATTCCTCCCTAGGTGCCAGACCCTGCATTTGCCTTTATTAAAATTGAAATTGTTCCTCTCTGCCTCTCTCTCCAACTGGTTGATGTCCCTTCTGAAGGGCTGCACGGCCCTCTGGGGTATTGGCTGCTCCTCACAGCTTTGTGTCATCAGGGAACTTGCTGAGGAGGCTCCTGCCTCTTTATCCAGGTCATTGATGAGTAAGTCAAACAATGTGGAACCCTGGGGGACACCACTAGTGACAGCCTCCAGCTAGACCCTGTGCCACTGACCATCCTCTGGAATCTGCTATTCAGTCAATTCTCAATCCACCTTGCTGTCCATCCACACTTCCTGAGCTTGCCTATGGGGATATTGTGAGAGACATGATGGCAATGCAGTACATGAGACAGGAGCCTCTCTTCCTCCAGAAACCTGGGGATTTACTGTCTGTTATTACTAGGCTGTTGTCACAGTTCTGCCATCTGAGGTGAGGTAACACATGGTCTTACATCTTGGTCATGTGAATTGTCTTCCTCTAATATACTTTTCCACATAAAATACTAATATATTTGTTTTTGTAATTAATATACTTTTAAATTATGAATAATACAATTCTTTATATAGCCCACACAACAAAATCTGTTGAAGAGAATAGATAAATGAACTAAAATGAACCCCAAGCAACTCTTTGTCAATTTAACAATGTCTGTGCACTGTACTATATCTCTTAAACAGAAGCCTACACATGAAAATAGAACACGAAGCACCTTTCCTGGGGCTTTACAGCAACAAGTGTTCCACTGCCAGAAACAGCACAGTTCTCAGCCTCGTTCAACAGTTGTGCAACACTGATTTGGAGCAATATCAGAATGGGATCCCCGCTTTGTGACAAAAATAGGGCTGACAAAGTTGTGGAAGGTGACAAAACTTAACAACAGATACAGCATGTGGTGAAAGGGAATGCTGCTTGAAGCATAACGTAACATTCACAGCATTGCTGTTTGCAGGAATAGAGATGATATTCCTGCCCACCCCCCCCAACACTGATACACTCACACATTGTAATGAATCACAGATTAACCACTACATTATTCCAGCATATTCAAAGGGCTGTTGAAGAGTAGAAGGCTGTGGGGGTGGTTGTCCTGTTGCTAACAGTGCCAAAGAGTTGCCTCATTTCACTCGAGAGAAGGCATTCCAACATTACACTAACAGAAGGGCTTAAAAAGCCTCTTTTTATGTTTGCTGTGCTTGCTATCATGAATGCAGGTCTCAGATATTAACCATTTCAGGTTATTTCAGTTAACAGTCCACTACTAGGTGTGCATAGTCAGGCACTCAAAATCACAGAATGATTCAAAATGTGCACACTTCAATGGAGAGACATGCCCTGACTTCCATCCTGGCTCGCATGGGCTGAGGGTCAGACTCTAAGAGTCTGCACATGACTGGTAATTTTTAAATGATTACAATGAAAGGAAAGACTGCCTTTTTAATGTCCAAACACAACAGCTGCAATGTCACTGAGGTTGTGTTCTGAGATGCTCCTAGACTGCAGCCCAAATAAGCATCTTAATGCTACTTTGAAAATATGTAAAGCACTTCTTTTATATGCAATGACAATTCTGTCTGGGCACACTGTCTGTTTGTCCAGCCAGAACAGAATTAGAATTATGAAACAGATTCTACTCTGATTCACACAATGTGCAGCTACAGTTAAAAAAAAAAAAAAAAAAAAGGTTACACTGTGTGTAAATAAGGGGAGACTGGAACTATTTTATTTATGACAATGAGCTTACAATTAAATAACACCTTTCAACCCCATGGAATCTCCAGGTCCTCTGAAAAGTGATGTGCTACACAAGGCTCTGCTTTATTTACATCCATCTATGGTTTAATAGTTCTTAACCAGCAGCTTCAGAAATTTCATGCAACACTAAAACCTTTTATTAAAGCAACAGAAATTTTAGGGAAGTAGACTACAACTGCCTGTACAGGAATTTGAGCAGTATGCAAGCACTTCACCTCTGGTCCTGTAAGAAATACCTTTGGAGCCTTTTATGATCACACTGGTAATGGTCTTGTCTTGTTACCATATAGACAAGACAGCTTATCTGTCCCAAAAGTGGGAGGTGAAAGCAAATAGTGGTCCTCAAGGTTTATTGCTGACTCAAAGAACTATCATTCCTTAGTTGTAGCAATTATTATGTATAGTAATTGTATGTATGGTAATTACTACTTATATATTAAAATTTCAAAAAAAATAGCATTTGCATAGTATAAAAAAATATATGTGGTGCTAAACTAGTAACAAAATGTAGGCTAGCTTCTTGTCTTTAAAAAAAAGATAAATAAAATAAGTTCAGTAGGGTGCACAGCATTGTCTACCGAAGGGAACAGACAAGGTTATACAAGGTAGTACTATTGACATCTCAAAGGAAGCAAGTGGAGACCTAAATGCAGCACAGAAGAAAATAATGGTTGACAAAACAGTAATATCTGACTGTATTAGTGGGAGGTGAATTAGGAACAAACAAATGAAGCAATATTACTTCCAGCAAATGCCTCATATTGCATCAACCCTTATGTTGGACCAGTGTAAATACAGCAGAATCTCAGGAAATTGATGTTTCCCAAGGTTCTAATTGCTGTCACTGGTAGACATTTGGATTTTGTGGGTTTTTCTAGAGCATGTGAAGTGTTATGCAGGAAGATATGAGCTTGTCAAAAGCTCTTCCAGTCTGAAAGACAGTCCACTGCTAAATTTTAAACTCATAAAGGAAAAAGATGAACAGCCTAATTCCAAAACTCTTGGCCTTTTGCAAGTAATGTCTTGCTATATAAAGTAAGACTGCCTAATGAATGATACTGCTTGTCAGCATTCTGCACATTTCTTCATACTAATAGATTCATTAAAATCTGGAGATCAGAGAAATTTGTAGCTCTTCCCCATCCTGGCTTTTCACTTGGTTTTACCTAGAAAAGGCAATTGTCCATTTTATCCTTTCTTTGTTTCTATGACAGTTCCTGTACTTAAAATAAGACATGGGGAACAGGGTTCAGGGGACAGGTGAAGGATGCTACTATAAAAGTACTGACAAACTTTAAGAGGCCTCAGCTGCTCATTAGGTGGCATCTACAGAGCCACCAGTGTGCAGGTGAATAAGGGAGGTATATCTTAGGGACAAACAACAAATCAAATGTGAGACTCCAGTGATCAGATGGAGAAGAGGCCCCTGGGAACTGGCAGCATGGTCCTTGATAGTAAAGTGACTTCAGTGAAAACGTATGGATGCCAGCATATGGTTATGCCGTCTGAATTTTTATTACATTTTAAAGGACAGGTCTGGTAATATCATGAGGTTATAATGCTACAGCAGTTCACAGCATATGTGCTTCTCCCCCAGTAATACTTTTGTCTCCTTTGCACACCTATCAGACTGTGTCTGTCTGATTGACTACAGCAAGTGACTTTGGCAGGGCAACACACAGCCCTGAGAAGGAAGGGCTATAACATATTAATATCAGAATGTAGTTGATTACAATATAAGCTGCTGAAAGTGAGCTGACTATAGCACAAGACTTGAAGAATGTGGCTGTCTGCAGAGTCCCGCCGGGAGAATGCATCTATCTATACCTACAGCGTGTGGCTGACCCCAGGCAGCTGTCATGCAATCAGAGCAGTCTGATGGAGTTGTCACCTATCAAACCATTGCACTGCCATTATTGTGGGTTTAAATACACCTCCTGTCGGCACCTAACTAGGGTTTCTCTCCTGAAAGGGAGGAGGAGGAAGGAGCCTCACTGGGTTTGTTAAGTTTGTGAATCTCCACCTTGACAGAAAGTTTCATCCTGCAACTGGTAAATGCCATGCAGGTCTTGTACTCAAGGGAGTGATTCCATTATTAAGAATCTGATTTTTTTTTTAATAACCCTTCTGCTGTTTATATAGGAACACCCTGAACATTATAATCTAAAAAAATCCCTAAGTGTTATTTGTTTTGGAATAAATACACTGTCTGGGATTTTTTGAATAGTGAATTGTAATCAAATGAGATGCATTTTCTATATCTGATGTCTTCTAAGACAGCACCGAAGTGTATGGAGTTTTTGCTTTCTGCCTCTGAAATACACAACCAGCCTTTATATAATAAAGCATTACAAAAAATAGATCTAAATAAATTCTTAACAAAGAGCAACTAGTCCTGCAACCAGACCTATCAGGCCTATCCTTTCTGAAAGCCAAAGAGTCCACCTGCTCTGAGCTGACTGCTATATTTATAAATGTATCAGACTGGGATTTGCCAGTTACTCTCTGCCAGTTGACAGAGCTCAGCCTTGCACGGTCTCAGAGAGGATGCTTAGGATAACTCTGCATGGGGCTGTGGCCATGCTCTCCAGCTGGTGCAACATGCCTTCCCTTGCCCAGCTTCCCTTTGGAGCAATAGGTCCTTTCAGGCATTTATTTTCTCCATAATGGAGCAGCTCCCTGACTTTCAGCTCTTACCTTCCTTGTCCAGATCTCCTGCCCCAAGGGTTTCACAGGGAAGCATTAGCATTAGCCTCACCTCTCTTTCTTCAACATTGGTACATGGCAGTCCATTTAAACATCCCCATTTGTCGCTTTGGATATCACCTTCTCCACACATGGATCAAGTCTGAGCTTTTTCCTCTTCAGCTGTATGAGCTATTAGTATATGAATGTTTTGTCCCTTTCTTCCCCTAAAAAAGAAAGCTTTAAATGTTATTTGCTTTGGATTCTGAGAAGTACAAACTCTACCACATGGCAGACACATGTGAATCCATATGCTAGCATGTCTGTAAAGCCGAGAAAGATTAAAGCCTGAAGTTTCTATTAAATGCTCTCCTTTTTCTCTTGCATGCAACATTTTTAGATCGAGCTCTAAATGTTCACCAACTCATGAATATTTTTGAGCTAGCTCTGTTCACTGTGATAAATCATATTGCTTGTATGTTGGTTTAGTGACAGATAGTTACCTGAAAACTTCTAATGTAAAATGGTTTATGGCCATCTGAGGGAAAAAAAAAAATCTGTGATCTTTGCCTGACTGCTGGAACAGTATGACAGAGGAAACATACTGTATTCAAGCTCCACAGCATGCCAACTTTCTTTCTTTCTTCCAGAAATGGACAGAACTGAAAAGAAAATGACTGCTGGCATATTGTGAAAGTACTTCCAAGCTTCAGTGATAGATGCAAACACAGACAAAACCCTTCACAGGCAATGAAAAGTTTTGCAAAGAAAGCTGAAAAACATCCTATGAAAGAAACAGAACTATCATGGTTAGTCTTTCCAACAAAAAGAAACAGACGGTCTCTAGGCTTATGTTCCAGAGTCAGATTTATTGTAGTTGCTCAGCCAAATATAGATATTAAAGGATGTTATTCTCAGTGTAAAAGCTGCATATCATATTTGAAGCAATGTTTATAAAAAAAAATTTTCTTCTTTTACAGACCTTTTACAAGGATGGCATTGTCTTCCAGAAAGCTAGTTACATTGAATCACCTCACATAACCATGGTGCATGACCATACAAACCAGCAGTTTTCTGACAAGGTATACCCTGCATGAACTGCCCTGTGATAGCAGCTTGGACATAGACATCACACATCTGTAAATGAAGGACAGTCTCATTTAGCTGATCCTTACTGGCCATCAAATTCAACCTTTAAGTTAGAGGTCCCTCTGGGATAGGGAAAGAGTTGTCTTCTGTTCAGGGGAAGAATGAGAAGAAAACTACCCATAGACACCAGGGAATTGATATTCTTCCTCATGATGTTGACTGAGCAGCAGCAACTTTTACTGGAGTCACCATCAATGTCTCACATGCACCACACCTGTGATAATGAGAACAGAGCTCTTGCAGTTCTTCCTCTGCCAATCTCTTTTTCCTAAATCAGTCCTAAACGCCAAGTTCTTTGTAGAATAAGGCAGCTCCCAGTTCTGGAGAAATATGAAATTTCATTCCTTTGGGATAGTAATTTAAGAGGTAATGGAAAAAATCTTCTCTCACTGCTGGGTGGAACTGTATTAGCATAATACACGATTTTGCACTTAGTCTAAAAATGTGTTTCTTTTTTTGGTTAGGAGTAAATTACATTACACCCCCACAGCAGGGGGTTGGAACTAGATGATATATAAGGTCCCTTCCAACCCTAATCATTCTATGATTCTAAGATAGTTATAGTATCAACATTAATACAGCATCACTTGGAATATTTCAGCTCTGAGTTCTGACTAAGCCCTGATAAAGATTTCTTTCAGGGTGAAAATAAATTTCACTATCTATTCTGATGATGAAAGTCCGCATACAAAGACTCTTTATCCAAAAGAATCAAAGGTAATAAACTAACAATACTGATTTTCAGTGAGACCTGCACATTAACTCCCAGTAGATGCCTTTGAAAATATTAGTCTGAAGAGCTCAGCCAACAGTGAAATTTTGCTCAGTAAATCCAGAGAACACCACTAACATCAGTTGCAGTTGCACTTAGTGGGAAGGATGAAGGGTAATTACAGTCCCAGCTGCCAATTCACCTCAGTTGCAAGTAATCATGATTTGCACTGGAATTAGGAGATGGGGAGACAAAAACACTCTGAAAATCAAGCCACTTTTATTAAATGCTAAACATGGACATAAGCACTCCATCTGTGTTTGAATATCTTCACCTCAATGACTAGGGAAGGTCACTAAATCTGCACAGGGATGTGAATGACACTAAGATTATTGTGATCCCCAACAGGCTGACTGTGTCTCCTTTTTTATTAAAAATATCATAAAGTACTTTGGTCCCTACCCAGATTACTACTTTTGCACCTTTAATAATGCACCTTACATAATGCTAACAGTGAACTTCGCATAACTACAATATTTTTTAAATAGTAAAAGTAGTATTGCAGTATTGTAGTAAAAGTACTATTGTTTATGACACAATTATTACACTATCATACCACTGTTCTTTACTAAACTAGCCAGTAGTTGTTCTTTTATATATATCTGATAAACTAGTGTATTATTAAAACAGTCCCTCTCATAGAAAGTGTTATTTACAGCTGATTAGATCAGTAGTCTGCCACCACCTGTAGCTCTTAAGGAACCTCTGCTGGGATAAAAGAAGGCACATGTTTCTGCAAGTGCACCACCCCATTCCTGCCTCCCAGTCCTCTGTAATGTCATATGTTTTCCACGGAGGTGCCCTCCCAAAACTTTGTTGCTCAGCACTCCAAGTAGGTTTTCAAGCCAGCCCTACAACAGCCACTGCATACAATTGCTGTCCTAATTTAGAGGAAACTCCATCCTGGAGTATTCATTATAGTAAATAATGAGACAAGATACTTAAGGCAAAAAATAGAGCTCTACCATGCCACCTACCATTCTTAGCATCAAAATTCATTTTCATACTATACCACTAAACATGACCACCGAAACAGAAATGGCAAGTGGAATCAAAGAAATTTCTTAGGGAGAAAACTCAGTTTTAGTGTTTCACAAAGCGTTTGGCTCAGGGGGCTTATTGGTAACATGCAGCATTTCTCTCACACCATTCTGCACATTTATCAGAATATTTTCAATAGAAAATACTCTATTGCTTTCAGTGGCCTGAGGCCAGTTTTTAAGCAGGCATGTTGGCCTTACTAAGCAACCAGTATCTTACAGATAATCAGTCAGAAAGCTTTAGTCCAGAGCAACTTATTGTTCTCATAATTGTCATATCTGATCACCTTTAAGAGCAGATTATTTGGAAGCAGTAGGTAAAGATTAATAAATTAATGCTTTAAGTAAACACACCTGCATTTTCTCCACAGCAAACACTGCTGATCATTGATCTGTATCTAATCTCTTCCTTTCACTGAAGCATAAATTCAGCAGTTATTTGGATCTCAATCCAGATTTGAAAGTTAGATACTTAATAGGCCAAACTAAGTCCATGATATGCAGACATTTGGAATCCAAGAAAGAATATGACTGAGAACAATGCTATCTCTTTTTTAATCTTAGTGCGTGCCCCCTCCCCTTTGTAATTTTTTCAGCTTGACAGTTTTGACCTGCCTCAAAACTAGTCACTATAGAAAGCAACACGTTTACCTATTACTGACAGTATTTGCTTTGTATTCTTGAGAGGGAGAGGGAAAGGGAAAGGGAAAGGGAAAGGGAAAGGGAAAGGTTACCGGGTACCTTTCCAGAAAGGGAAAGGGAAAGGGAAAGGGAAAGGGAAAGGGAAAGGGAAAGAAAATTGGTTTCCCCAGAATCATCTAATTAAATTATCTCCCTACAGTAGCTGAGCTAATTGCTTTTAACCTGTGATTCTGGATTGTCATTTCACCTTTGCTAACTATTTTCTAAGCATGTTTATTATTAGTTTCCCAGAAAAAACACCCTGCCACTTAGAGTGATATAGTCCATCCTTGAAAGAGAGGTAAAGTATCCTGATGCTTCTCTAGAGTGAGTTTTAAGGTTCTGAAATGCAAATTTTAACAGCACTTTCCCATATTCTCAGTGGAAACTATCCTACAGTGGAAGTGATCACTTAAACAGTTATAAAGAGTAGCTAGAAAAGTCCACTCTTGGACTTTCTGGGAAACATCTCATTATAGCCACCTCTCAGGCTTCTCTGGACACAGGCATTTATCTAATATTCCAACGTTGAATAAGTCATAGATTTGAAGCAGGAAATAATTCAGGTAAATTTAAGGGCAAGGTCAGGAAAAAGAAGATAAAGCAGGTCAAATTGAATTGTCATGATGGCCGATCATAGGCGTAAAATGTAGACCTGTTGTCCTTCCTGCAGAAATTTTTATATAATGCTGTTACACACTTCCTAGCCACAGAGATCACCAGTATATACTATCACTCAAGTACTCCATCATTGTTATTATTGCATGGAAAATACTACACGAAAAAAAAGTGCCTTGCTTCTTAGCCAGTCTGCAACTAACTCAAGGGAGAGTGGTCTTAAGCTGAAGAAAATTAAGTTTAAACTAGATATTGTGTAAAATTTATTTACTGTGAAGGTGATGAGGCATTGGAACAGGTTGCCCAGAAAGGCTGTGAACTGTACATCCTTGGAAGTTCTCAAGATGAGGATGAATGGAGCTCTGGTCTAGTGTAAGGTTCCCTACCCATGGCAGGAGCTTGAAACTAGATGATGTTTAAAGACCTTTCCAACCTAAATCATTCTATGATTCTATGTGCAATATCAAGCATGCTGGGACAGGAAACATCCTTCAGACAGCATTACACAATTCCACACACAGTCATAATCAAATCAATGCATGTAATATAGGGATACATGTAGACCTTATTGTTCCCTTTTCAGGTACATATTAGAGGCTTGGTCTCTATGCAATCAGCACATCACCATAAATTTGTCTATACTTCCACTGTACATTTTTCTGGTTTTCTGTATACAGAGAAAATACACATCTAGTTTAGATCTAAAGTCTTCATATTATTATTTTCAGACTAAATGTTGTTATCTGGATTATGTGCAAAATGGGGAAGACAATGAATGTTATTTCTATATTATATCTCAATATGGATGAGTCAGATGATGACTGTTTTCTAATAGCTACATGCCTTTTGTCTTTCCAGATTTATATAACACCATGTTGATTTTAAGATCATAGTAATTTGCCAAGAACTACTTTTTATTATCAGGATTTAAACACCAGGCCCAGCAACTGGATCTCAAGAGCAATCTTGGGCACACCAACATATTTAGTGAATATTAGATTAATAGATACAGAAATACAAGGTTAAGAAGATGGAAATATCATTCAATCATTTCAGTTAAAAAAAAGAAATTGTTATGCTTATTTGGAAACAAACATCTAATAAAATCTGCTAAAATCCTCAAAGAAATTAAAGGCTATATTTTTCAGTTTGCACTTCCCCCTATTATGAATATCCCAGGATAATGTAAAAAAAACCCACCAATATAAAATTCCCATTTTTCAGCTGATGTAAATTTTTAGTGTTATCTTGCACAACAGGACAAGTTTGGAGCATTACTGCAGTTGCATAAGCCTTTAGTAGCTTGCATGAGTGAAATCAATTGTTTTAACTCAGACATGTCTAGCTAATAAGTTTTGAGAGTAGTTTTCTTTCTACTAGTGTAGTGTGCAGGTGTGTCACGTCCTGTTCTGATGTGACTAGCTGAGCACAAATGCCTCCCATAAAATTCATCCATGGCTGTAGTGACTGTAAATCCAATTACCCCAAAATGGCTGTTGTACTTCTGAAGTTCGTAAGGAAAAGAATGCCAGGGCAGTGCTTCTTGAAATCTTTTCCCCCACATCAGGACAGTCTTTCATGAAGTACAAAGAACAGGTGTGCATGTGAGCTAAGTTGTCTCTATTGTTTTATAACAAGCCCTCTCATTTTTTTGTACTTCAGCCCTGTGTCCATTAAATGCAATTCAGTGGGATCATCAGAGCTTGAAAGGGCAGATCAAACAGCGCTGAGAATCCCAGCTGTGCAGGACCCGGTTCAGAGTGAACATTAACCTAGGCATTCAGCATTAATTTATTCTGCTTGATACAGGAAGATGGTATATTTCTGTGTTGTATGTTGGCCCCATTATTTATTTTTTTTTTACTTCAGAAAAAAAAGTCATACAGATAGATAGAAAGGGAGAGAAATGTATATATTTATGTGTGACAAACTAAGGCAAGTTTTATATGAGTATATGTACAAACAAATACATGTGAGAATGAGGAGAATTATACATCTATTTCCCAGCTAATTTTGGATATGCACAGAACTGAAGTAGTATCTCAGAGTGCCTTCAGAGGAGCAGGGTATTTCTGTTATTTATTTTTTATTATTATTATTATTATTATTATTATTATTATTATTATTATTATT
>CM031859.1:14146167-14336670 GCA_018697195.1 Certhia americana | reverse complement strand
CCTTCCTTCCTTCCTTCCTTCCTTCCTTCCTTCCTTCCTTCCTTCCTGCCTGCCTGCCTGCCTGCCTGCCTGCCTGCCTGCCTGCCTGCCTGCCTTCTCCTCTCAGCCTGTCACAGTATGATGTTTCCAAAGTGAATGGGGAACGCTGTTAGGGTAGGAATAAACCACGTCTGAAAAGTAAGCATCTCCATTTTGTTTAACCACATACTTACAAACAGGAGAAAAGAGGCATTAGACATACATGACATTTTGCTCTTTCACAAATGCTTTCACCTTCCCACATGCACAGTAGGCATCCAACTATATTTTAGTCATCTACCCTTCAGCTTGTGAGGAACAGTATACCAGTCTTACTACTCTCAAAATGAATGGGTAGAACCACTAACGTTAGACAGACCTTGGCTAATGTAGACCAGAAACAATAAAAGTCCATGCAATTTACTGCTGGTTTAATGAAACATATTCACACTGAAGAAATGCAATTTCTTTTCTTTTACCGGCTCCACTCACTTTATTACACAATCTTCTGTGCCTGTGTCATTAAATCCACCAACTTTCTGGACCATAGCCTCTACAGGCATCTTCCCTTGGTTAATGAATATCTTCCAGATAACATTCATTTTATTGACATCCATAAAAGTCCAGGGTTATTTGCCTTGCAAAAGTTAGATTTTATTGGCTGTGTATGCTTCAGTTAGTTAATTAAGAAGTAACCAGCAACAGCCTTGGCTTATCTTGATTTTGAGAACTTTTTCTGGATCAATTTCCAGTGCTTTAACACGTCAGTTTAGCATGATTTTTTTCCTGCACATTTTCCCACAGGCTAAAACAATTGCTAATATTATTTCTTTCTATTCTATTCATGCCTGAAGGTTCATACTCAGCTGTGCATTTCATATGTCTTCCAATACCATGATAAAAAAGCCCACACTTCCCAGAAACTCACAATACAAAAAAAGTGGCAGTAAAAATTATATTATTAATGAAACATTGACTGATAAGGTGACCTACTCATAAATAAAATTTAGAGCCTGTAAAAAAGCTACAGAAATCAGAAAAAGTTTGAGGGCTTTTCTTCTGGTTTCTATGTGAGTAGACATCAAATGATAAATGGATTTTAAATCCTATAAAGGAAGTTCATAATGCTGCATCTAAAAAAACAGCAAGCATGTTTTAGGCATTAAATATAATTTGTTTGGTGAGGTTTTTTCCTCCCATATTGGGTTTATTCACACCTCTGAGTATTCACATATTGATGATCAAACAAGCCTGGTAACAAAGCTCAGCCTTATTGAGTTTTCATGGTGTTCATTCAGTGATCAAGAGACTGAACTAAGCAGTCATTTTTGATGGTCGCTCGTGATTACTTGGTGATGTCATCGCAGGATCAGGCAGGAAACTCAAGTCCTGTCCTTCAGGTGAAGTGCAAGTGATTAGCAGGACTGGGATTTTTTCCCCATCAACCGGGGGCCAGGGCCAGTGTCTGAAGACAGAAAACCTGTTCATGGCAGGGACGCTTCCCAGCAAATCTGCAGTGAGGCACAACAAATACCCATGCAGGATGAGAGTTGATCTATTCATCAAGTGTTTCCAAAGGGCACAGGTGAACAGGAAAGTATTTGTGATTCAAAAAAAATTTTCTAGACAGTGCAGAAGAAAATATTCTTGGACACATCTGACGCACATTTTTTAGCAGCGTTTCCAATTGTAACTCCCATCCATATGTGAAATGAAGGGCCATTTTCTATCCCTATAAACTATATAATGGAATATTTGTCTGTTAGGCAGGTGACCCTTTTCCAAATACTTCTTGAATGAGGGTTTTATATACTGCGTTAAATCCTTCATACTTTGCACAGAGTAATCTTTTTACAATATAGATTTTGTACAAGGATCATTAAGTAAAACAAAGGACAGGACACATTCAAAGCTCTTCTCTAAAACACATGGTCCATGGGTATTATGTGCTGTCCCTACAGCACCATCTTCCCTGGCCCATTTTGACTTGATGATCTTTACAAGGTGGAAAGAATACAAAGGTTTCCATTATATCAATTTTTTTCTTATTATTACATTTGCTGACCACTATCAAAGATGCCTCTCCTCCTTGACTTGCTTTTGGAAAGAAGGAACAAAATCAAGCAATGGATTTTCTTGCCTATTTTACATTAATTTAGAATATTTTGTTGAAATACTGCACTGAACAGGAAGCCTCTTCCTGTCCCTGAGGGCATTTGTGATGTACTGATATACATGCTAAAGAAAGATTTGTGCTCCACAAGGACCACGGCTTCAAAAATAGCAGCATCTCTGCAGTACAAAAGGTGCATTGCTCAGAGGGAATGTTCTGCAGTCAATCTGATGACTTTCATGACCTTTTTCAACGAGATGAGGAAGATCATAAGACCTATGCATTGCCCTCTTGGTCCCCAGCCTCAGAGCTGTCAATGCTTTGGTGAAAGCTGTAGCTGCACATACTTCCCTTGTAGCAGTTGCTATCTGACACAAAAGATGACTTTGAAGACAGAGCCAGGCCAGCCACAGTGCCAAATCAGCACAGGGCTGAATAAAATTTTAGACTGATAGCTGTGTTCTGATAATCACAACTAATAAAATATTTCCTGAATTCATCATTAGGAAAAAATAAGTCTAAAAATAATGAATCCTGCATTCAGTGGTCCAGAATTTTAAAAGGTAACATAAAAAATCCCAGCAATCATTGATTGCACATTAAGAGTGAAAGCTGTTTAATGTCTAGGAAGAACAGCTAAGACATCTGGGCTCTTTTCTAAGCTCTGCCACAGATTTTTTGCATCTCCTGGAGCTGGACACTTAAACTGCAGAAAACTGCTCAGCAGCTGCAGCCTGCAGAGTTATTTGGAGCCCTGGACCTATACTCACTAAGAATGAGGATCCAGCTGGGACACACTGGGGCTCTCTTATGGCCTTCAGGGAAGAGATTTCATTGTCCCACACTTGCTTGGAGTGAAAGCAAAGAAATCACCCAGAAACTGGGCAAAGTGTGCCTAAGCTTCTCTGGTACTGACCTCTTCTAAGAATACAAGGATAGAGGAGAGGAAAAATGGGAAAGGCAGTATGAGGAAAAAAGATAGAAAGAAGGATAGATGAGAAAATCTCCAGCTCCAGTGGATCCTAAAACATTTAAAGTCTTCACATTAAAAAAAAAAAAAAAAATCCAAAGAATTATTGTCTCCATATACACAAGGTGTTACTGTGTCTTTGTGGGTTATACTAAAGAAAGAGTATGTTGGCTGAAACACATCAGGAAGCAATGCTAAAGAGCAGCTTGCCTAATTTGGAAAGCTGAAAAATATAATAAACAATAATACACCCCCAGAAAATTCTTTTCCTTCACTTGCTTGCTTAAACTGCACCCCCAAAATCTGTACAGAGGTCTGAGTAGTGTCTTAGATTCTGACATTTCCAAACTTTTAACTGACAGAGAGCAGAAATGCCACTGTAAAAAGGAGCATCAACAGATGAGAGAGGAATATGGACAATTAGGCCTTCACCCTGACACATTTCCCCAGGGAAGCAGGCTTAGTGAAGTCAGAAATGTTGCTTGAGCAGGGTCTAAGACCCCAGTGCAGAAAGCATTTAAACAGGTGCTTTTGATTTGAACAAGACTTGACCAGATACTTAAGCACAGTTTGATGAACTGATGCTTGATGAATGATCATAGAATCAGACCTTTACATTATGCAGTTCAATGCTGCTTTTAAAGACACTTCACTTCAATGTTTATAACGCTCTCTTCTAGAAACATCACAATTCAACATAAACCTTGGGTTTTTTTTTTTCTTTACAGTGGCATTAATTCCTGAAATTAAATTAATTAGTTGCTAATTTTCACTCTGCAAAAATGTGTTGTCACAAGGAGTATAATAAACAGTGGTTGGGTCAGATAAATAGTGAAGCATTTACCTGACCGCAAGCCATTATTATAATTAGCTTCCTCTGACACATTACAGTATGTTCTTCAATCTAACACTCACCAAACATCCAAAAGGACATCCACACAGCAGCACCAGTTCACAGTTCCTGGTGTACTGAGAAGTGCTTTCTGTCCCATAAACAGCATAGCAGAACGCAGTGTGAAGTCTTTCCAAGGCTTTAAGCACTGTGGGTATGGCTGTTCTTTCAAGTTTTACTGTTTTCTTTTTTTTTTTTTTTAGCATCATTTTATAGGAGAGTTGGACATTCAACTTTCAGAACAAATAAAAATACTTCAACACCTCAGGAGCAACAACAGCAACAAAAATCCAGCACTCATACAGAACTGTACCCACAGTGGAATCTTACAAGCCAACTGTGTATCGTGCTTATTGCCCTTTGTCATGAATTTCCTCCTATTTGAATATCTGGCAGTATTATGGATGAAAAAAAAAAAAGATTCAATTTAAAGAAGATTATCAGCTGTTCTGAGTTTTTGAGTCAAATGCCAGATCTTTCCAGTTCTCACTATAAAATACAAACAGGTTATTTTTATATTCTGAAGAATTCTGGATTGGTTTTTTCTCTTTTTTAAAACAAAGGAATACATGATGTCATGGACAAACAAATATTGTGTTAGTTTGTTTCTAATAACGGACACATTTTTTAAAGTAAGGATAACAGGAAAAAAACAAGATAAAAGGAAAAAAAGATGAAGTTAGTGTTGAATGAATTAATAGCAGGCAGGTGGCTGGGTGGGTGTCATGGCAGATAAACACTGAGATGAAGCCAAGGTAATTATAATTATAATCTGGCTAGTAATGCTGTCAGCTGAGGGTGTATAAAAACCTCAGTAAGTTAATACAGAGATGATCAGATCAACCTCCTTCCTGCCTGATCCCACAAAACACAATCTCATATATTCAAACTGACATTTTATGCATTTTTATTTTCTGAGTATTTCATGTAGGTTTAAAGAGAGTAGGTTTTAAGAGAGCTATTCTGTTGTAACCAGAGTTTAACCAACTTTCCACTCTCCTCATGAAATCCTGGAAAACATGAGTATGTAATCATCTGAGTCTCTCCTGACCTCCATGTTTTGCTGGACAGAATTCACCACTTTCTATCATTCTCTTTTGCAGGCTTTCTCTCCCCACTGTGCTATTCACGGGGGTATAAAATGTTCCGGCAAACAGAAGTCAATGGCAGATGTGTCGGCAGCACTTCTTTCTGCAATTTTACTAAATGGATGTAGTCCATAAAAGCAGACTTAATTAATGGAAACATTTTAAAGGCACTTATAATAAGCCCAGAAAACAACAGTTGCCAATAGCAAACTTTATTAACAAAGAATGTTTTAAAATTTTGTTCCTGAAGGTGAGAAAAGATTTGTGGTGTCTTGACCTTGGCTGGGTGCCAGGTGCCCACCAAAGCTGCTTTATCGCTGCCCTCAGCTGGGCAGAGGAGAGAAAGTGCAATGAAAGGCTCATGGGTCAAGATAAGGGCAGGGAGAGATCACTCACCGGTGACCATCATTGGCAAAACAGACTGCACTTGGAGAAATTAGTTTAATTTATTAAAAATCAAACCCTGGAGAAATAAACCCATATCATATGACACCTTTCCCCCAAGCCCTTCTTTTTCCCAGGATCAGCTTCTCTCCTGATTCTTTGTCTCCTCCATCCCAACAGCATAGGGGGAGGGGGAATGGGGCTGTGGTCAGTTCATCACATGGTATCCTTTTTGCCCCTTCCTCCCCAGCAGGAGGATTCCTCACACTCTTCCACTGCTCCAGTATGAGGTCCACCCCACAACAGATAGTCCCCACAAACCTCTCCAACATCAATCTTTCCCATGGGCTACAGCTCTTTATTAATTGCTCCAGCATGAGTCCCTTTCATGGTGTGCATTGCACTCCTGCAGGAACAGGCTGCTCCAGACTGTACTCCACAAGGTCCCAAGGGGTCAGGACCTGTTCTAACATGGACTCTTCTCTCCTCCAGGACACAGGTCCTGGCAGCAGTCTCCTCCAGTGCAGGCTTCCTGTGGGGTCACCCCCTCCTCCACGCATCCCCTTCTTTTCCATGTGCTGCAGGTGGAACTGTGCTCCATCCGGAGCCTCCATGGGCTGCAGGGCACAGCCTGTCTCACTCAGGTCTGCCACCTAGAGCAGCCTGTCCCCCTCCTTCTGCACTGACCTTGGGGTATCCTGGGTTTTTCCTTTCACATATTCTCACTCCTTCCTCCAGCAGCTGTTTCACCCCAGTTTGGTGGGGTTTTCTCCCACTTCTTGACTATGTCATCCCCGAAGCTCCACCACCATCATTGATGGGCTCAGCATTGGCCAGAAGTGGGTCTGTCTTGGAAACAGCTATCCTTGGCTCTGCTGGACATGGGGAAGCTTCTGGCAGCTTCTCACAGAAGCCACCCCTGTAGCCCCTCCCTCTACCAAAGCCTTGGCATGCAAACCAAATACAATATTTTATGTGAGCAGCATTTTAAAAAGGTATTTCTTTATCCAAATACCTTTAAAATCTTATGGGATTCACCTTTGAGACACAGCATGTTTTCTGGAGGATGAAAGTGAGACATGACATCTTTCCTGCTCCTGTGTGACAGGCAGGAAATGCTTTTACTGTGTCTCGGGAGTCTTTTATTATTTAGAGGTCTGAACCTGAAAGGTGCTGAGTGCTCTCAGCTCTCATTGACTTCAGTGTCACCCAGTCCTCAGACAGTTGCAATGGAATCTGAGGGAACATCACATCCCATAGCAGATGTTTACCCAACAGAGCATCTCCTCTAGCACACCTCAAATACAGAAACACCAAGGCCACAATTTGGATCCAGCAGAGCTCTTAGATACATGCTAAAGTCTCTCCTTAGCCTAACACTCTTCAGCAGGATTTAGCTAAAAGTTTAACTAAAAGTTAGTATGTGTTTAAATATCTTACCTTCTTGAAAGAAGATGGCAGACTTTTTTATTTTCTGTAAAAGATGTGACAATATATCCTTTTAAATAATAAGTAAGATTTTTTTTAAAAATGCAAAAAACCATGTAGAAAAATATATTCTCACCAGGTAAATAACCTGGACAAACCTCTTGTTATTTTCTAAAGCCATAACAATCCATTTTTGCTGACATACACTTTGCCTTGTTTTGTTGTGGCAGGGATTCTCATGGAGAAATTGAATAAGCCCCATGTTCTTGTTGCACCCAAGGAAATGTCTTTCATTAGGAAAATGCCCCTTCATACACCATCTGACACTGGCTTTCCAATCGAATATAAAAAGTAAAAGCAAACTGTCCCCGCCATCTGTGACAAAGTCCCTTTAATTCTTCAAACACTTCTCAGTAAAATGTGGCTATTAGTAATAGCCACACATTTTGCTGCATTTGTATATTAGAGCTGTTTTCTTTCATTCCTGATTGAGACAGAATCATTGTATTATTAACCCAGAGAAGTTCTCTATGCTTTTTAATTCCAGAATAATGAAACGCATTGGAACTTGGCGGCAATGAGTCTTGCTGACTAATCATTGGCATTGGCTAATGGCAATTTTTAATCAAATCTTATTATTAAATCAGAATATAAAAGATTTAGAAAATGCAAGGTTGCAGCTAGAGGTCATTAGTCATGAGCACAAGAAGTAATCAATACAATTATGGTTGCTCAAATTGTGCTGGATGGGCCAGGTGGTGCAGTGTGATAATGTGTTACCCTTTCACCCCGGGTGTCCTGCTTGCATCGCAGATAACGGCGACTCTGCTGCCTCCAATCTAATCTCTGGTGGAGGCTTGAACGTGCAGAAACCATTAAAAGGAACTCAACAAAGTGGGATAAATTCAATTCTTGGTCACACTGGTGTAAATTTTCAGTGGAGTTATTCCAGATTTATTCTTGTCCCATTGCAAATATTTTTAGCTGTCTCTTTTAAAACTAAGATATTGTGAGATGGAAATGCTCACTTTACAATGCCATCAACAGCCTAAGCTACTGTTATTCACTGCAGTACCAGTATGAAGTAATAAAAATAAAGTCATTGCAGATTTATACTAAAGCTAATGAGTGCAGAGCTGGTTGCAATGCATTTTCTTGCAGTTCATTTCTGTTATGAGAATGTGATGCTGAGGTTGCCTTATTTTCTTCGTCTTAGGAATGTATTCAAAAAGGGATCTTCAGGAAGAAAAAAAAGGGGCAAGGAAAGGCTAAAGATTTTGAAACTCTAGGTAGCAGGTGGAGCTGAGTCAACATGTGAAAAAGCTATGCTTCATCCTAATAAATTATTTTATTTCAAAAGGGTGAGATGGCACTAAAACAGTTATACTACCTGTAAATCTGGCCCTACTGACAAGCGTTCAAGCAAAAATATTGCCATCCACAAGCATTTACTTTCCAAAAGACATGCTTTTCTTTATCTCCTTTCAGCAAAGAGTTGGCTCAACTCCAATCTCAAGCAATTTTTTTAAGGATTTCACATATGCATCTGCCTGGACAAGGGGTGTTGGTCTCCCATCCCTCTCATCAGAGAACATTGAAAAATGCTTGCTTACCAGCAGAGATTGATGCCTGGGACATTCACATATCAAGAGTACTAACTTCTCTGAGAATTGCAAAATTTCCCTAAATATTTATTTTTTAGTCCATTTTCTTTAATAAAAATATCATCAGTTTCAATTTGTGTCATTGTATTCCTTGCATTCATCTCCATATCTATCCTCTAAAGCAAACAAAAGGAAATTCCATCACTGTAAAAATCCTGTGTTCACATAAAGGTGAGATTTTCTTACAAAAGCACAATAGGCCAGAATAAGTAGACTACTGATTTTTTCTTACTATTTTGCAAACAGCTAAAATATCTCCTTTTTTTATATATAATATTTCATCCAGTGAACCTTCATATATGTATGAATAAGAAATAAAACTTCACACAAGCTAACTAACTACCAACCATATAGACATAATTGCTTTTGGAAATATTGTACTTGAAGACATTTTCATGTCAGCTGTATGTGTTTGAGTATCATCATAACATGGTGTTTACACCAGATTAATACCATATGCTGTGTGGGAATTATGTCAGGTTATAAATGGAAATACAGTATAATATCTGAAATTCAGGAGTGCTTTAGAATCTGATTTCTGTTAAAGTGCTGCTATTCTAGAAGAACATAAGTTTGAATAACATTACTTTTGATTTACACCAGCATAGTGCAGATAGAACCCCATTCCAGCTGCCTTAAATTTCGTTAAACAAGTGTTAAAATTATCACCAATTAAAACTGTTTCTACACACTGTTATTGGATTCATGACCTCATTAAGGCAGCCAGGAGTGCTGCCACAGAATCATGGTGAGACCTCAGATCTGATGAGAGCCACTTCTCTAGCTTTTCTTCTCCCAAAATGATGCCACTCTCCCATGTCTCCTCTAGGCCTCTTGTGAGTCCTGTCAACACATTCTAGCTCAAAGCTGAAAGCAGTTCTTTAATCTGCATTTTATTCACTGCCTGAGTAATTTAACAGTTGTCGAGGAGGTCAGGAATAGGAATAAAAGTACAAAAATACAAAAGTGGGGAAAGATGAGGGGTGTTTAAAACACAGCAGAAGTGAGCCTAAACAGAAAGCAGTCAAAAAAAGAAAAGAAAGGCAAATTAAGGAGCAGAGCCAGAGTACCAAAGCCAGTAAAATCCAAGAGAGCTTTCCACTGATTTTAATCAGATCCCCTGGGAATGACAGAGAGGAGAATAATGAAGGACGTTGAGAGAGATAGCATCATTAAGGTAAAAGGGCTTAGCAAAAGGAGAGCGGATGCCGACAGCAAATGAAGGTTTACCCAGGGAGCATCTTCCCACACTGCCGAGGAAGAGGCAGCGGGCTCCTTCCTGGGCTAAGCCGAAGCTTCAGGAGCCAAACTGCCACATTAAGTCAGCACCGTGCTCCAGTCTGGATTCTGCTCTCCATGGGGCTCATTATCTGCGACACCAGCACAGCGCTCAGGCTCCCACACGGAGAGGCTTCCCAGCGAGCCAGGGCAGCACAGGGGCAGAGTAGGAGGAGAGCTGGGTCACCCCCATGTCTCTGCAGACCTGACCCACCTCTGTTTCACATTCAGGCTGCTCAAAACTAGGCAAACACCTGGCCCCTTGGACAGCTTCTTAAATTCACACTCAACTGCTTCTGAGCAGACCACATTACTCAGGTCAGCAGGTTGGAAAAAAGGAAGAATATCAGAAAATGCTTTGAGTTTAACATTACATTATTAAATGTAGAATATTATATGAGAAGCTTTCAGAAAATTACAGTGTCTGAGATCACAAAAATAAAGGGTATATCAGTTCCTCAGAAAACAAAATTCAGGTCTAAAGATGATTTTTAATTTAGAGTGGATATGCATGCTAGCACCACAGCTGTTCATATAAGGACTAAAGTATGTTCTAGATATTCTGTGGAAAGTTTCCTGTGTGCCGCGGTAAGTTCTCCCATGCATTTCCATTAAAACATATTCATGTTATTCACTTAAACATTATTTAACTCTCTTAGGGATGACAGATTGCCATTTTGATTAAAAATTTAAGGGTTTGCTGTTGATTTGACCCTGATTCATGCACTGAGTAGGACGTGATATCTTTTGTGCTAATCTAGTTCCAAGCAGATTTAAATATATATATATATATATATATATATGTATATATTTATATATATATAAAAATACATATATTAAAAAAAACTACGTTGGAGGATTGAATGCAGAAGGAGAGTATTAACTCTGTCTTTACACGGGACCTATTAATATGAAAATTATTGTAATATGATTAACAGCTCCTCTTAACACCAAAGAGAGTGAGTCTTGAGAGATTATTCTGCAAGATGATAACGTTTCCCTATCCAGTTTGTAACCCTAGGGAAAACTGAAAAAAATATGGATTTTGACTTGAACAATAATGAAATGGTAAGTGATATAGCTTTGCTGTCTTATAATGACTGTATTAATTTGCAAGCTGCAGTACTAAACCAGAATAGAGGTGCTGGGGGAGATATGCCTGTTATCTAGGCAACAGTTAATATGATGAAAATGCTATTTAGAAGCAGTTCCATATTTTTATCATAAATATAACTTTAATTCCTTGAGAGTCTCCATAAAGTCCTGATAGAATGTAATAAACGCAACATAATCTAAGAGAGACGACTGTCATTTACAACCATTCCCAATATTAGTTATGGATCTTTTAAAGTTTAAAAGCACTTTTTGTAAGGGAACCTGTCCTATATATTCCATCCTGTATTACTTCCCCAGTTTAGAAAAATGACTCAACTGTGATAAAGAGATTCAATTTTTACCTTTTGCTTGCTTTTTTGAGTTAGCACGGCAGACCTTATCTATTAATTTGCCAGGGAGAATTTCTCTTCAATGATGCTCTTTCCCCCAAAAGTGAAAGTCTTTTAAATTTTAATTTTAATGTGGGAAGGAAGTACTCCACAAGCAAATGACAGAATGGAACTACATACAGACTGATGTTTTATCATTTTTCATCAGGCTGAAATTGCAAAGCTCCTGTGAATGCAATTCTGTGAATGCAATTGTCAGAATTTTATATTACTGATATTTATATATGACTAGGCTGAATACGCCTTTTTATTCACTGGTAAGACGGTCCCGTACAGATTTCATGTCATGTTTACTGAAGCTGAACTTAATTTGACAAGACCATAAACCACCGTTATTTTTTTCTGACAATAGCCTAACTTCAGCTTTTGGGAAACAATATTTTTTAAGTTTTCTGGAAATCAGCATAGTAGTCTGAGAGCTGTAGGACTGAACCAAGCAATAAACACAGGGTCATAACAAGTAACATACAATTACACAATATGCAGTTCAGACCTCAGGCCTCTCTCGCCTGGCTTCTGCAAGGAACTCGTGTTGTGTCTTGTCTCTCCTTGTATCGCAGTGCAAATATGCTGGCACACTCTACACACTACACACTTCTACATTGCAGAAGATACAATGATGAGGCAGGATGAGAAGGAGCAGTGGCCTCTACATGCTGCAGTACATCATCTCTTTGTACAGTGCTGCAAAGGGCTGTTCTCCTTCACAAGCCACTACTCTAAGTGTTTCACCCCTGAGGATTTTACAGTAGTATCTAACATAAGCTAACAGTCTGATATTCATAAAGGGAGAGTATTCAAGATAGCTCTGATAGATTTTGCTCTTGCCTGGCTGCATAAAACAGACAATCAGTTATTTTTTCTCGGTTTCCTTATGGAGTGCTGAATGAACTTTGGGACTAGACATTGTGGGAAGATCAGTTCAGCAGTTGCATGTTCCTTATGAGATGGATGTCTGCAACAGGCTGAAGGATTTGACGTTGCCACAAACTTTGTAGGCAAGTGGGATGTTTCCAAATACTTAGTGATACAATGGAATTACCTGAGGATCTTCAAGGTTGGGGAAAACTTAAATCCTTCTGGATAAGGGACAAAAAGAAACCCTGCTTTTCAAGGAAGGATTGGCTGTTCTAATTTTGCTTAAAGTAAGGAGAGAGGGAAAGCTGGGGTTGAGTTGGTCCAGACCATGTTTTCTGATGGTCTGAACTATCAGAAGAGTAATCACAGATAATTTACCTCTGCAGTAAGGTAAAAAAACCTTTTTTTTTACCTTTTTTTCCTCCATGTGACAGTGCCATCAAAACGTACTGTGAAAAGTTGAAGCAGACTTCCATCTCTGAAGGAGAAAAACACTAAGGGAAAAAAGTATGGGAAATGTATTAAAATGTATATTCTGTTTAGTTTTTCTTCATTAAATATAAAGCACCTCAAACTGTTCATCAGCCAGACCAGCAGCTGACTAATTATAAATGAGAATAAGAATATTATGAGCCAAGATTCTCTCTGCTTACTGTCCACATAAGCAGCTGCTCTAATAAGTTGTCTTTCTTTCTATATATTCTACATGTTGATGTGATAGTGATACAGATTTCTGTATCACTAAACACAAAAGCCTTCACCAGCTCCTCCTGAGACAGAACTGACAAAAATTTATTTGGAATCTGAAGGATATTCTCCCCACACTGGAGAGAATTTTCCCACACATTTTCCTTTAAACACTCTCATTTTAGAGGAGCAGGAAGGAAGTTCTTTTATTCGGCAGTGGTGTGCACAAAATCTCAGTTTCTGTGCAGATTGCAGGATGTTATGGCATTGTCTATGTCAATATTGTCTGAGTGCATTCTTAAACTCAGTAGCTCTGAGCAGGTAGGATTCTATCTGTACCTAAATGATAAGGCTGTATCTGCTATAAATATAATAGCATCATACGCACACACATACAGATGGCTACAAAAGAGTAATGAGACATCTTGTTTTGCTAAATATACAACCTAATGAAGAAATCAGAGACTACTTTTTAGCTCTTGAGACTTTTAATCTTTAAGCGAGTTTGAATAATTTGAGTTCAAGTTCCTCTTGGCTCCAAGAATATTCAGCTTTTTATTGTATTATTTTGTTCTTCCTTCCCCCACTAAAATCCTAGTGCATGATTTAATTACAAATAAGAATCTTGGCACAGATTTCAATTTAAAGAGAATTTTTTTTTCTGATAAATTTATGTCTTTCCTTCAGTGAAGGGACAAGTTTAAATTAAAACAGGGAACACAATCATCCCATAAAGGCTTGGAAAAGCCCTCATTCTCTTCTAAAGCTTAAAATACTTTTCAAAAACTCACTTCCAGCAAGGCTCTTTCAACACAGCTATTAAAATATAAGTGACCATTTTCATTTAGGTTTATGCAAAAAAGGATCCATTGTCATTTAAGTCTACTGCCAATTTCTCAGCTGGTATAAATCCCCATTATTTCAGCTTAGTGGAATAAAACTGCTGTACATCGAGTCCAGGATCTGACTCCTGTTTTCTATAAACTCAGATAAAGGGTACCTGGATGAAATCCTCTAGCCAGTGTTTTACAGGTAGTTAAACTCCAAGCTCTAATGATCTCTCTTCTGCCTTTGAAACCTATGAATCTAATGAAAATTATGTGCATGTATCAAGGGGAAAATATACCTGTTTACTGTACAAAATTCTTGTGCCTCATTTCACAAGTTATAGAAACCTGGCTATTTCTTAAGCCAGGATTTCTTTTTGCAGTATTGATAATTATATTGCAAACAGTAATTAGCACATGAAATTAATAAATCTTTTGCTTCTTCATTTACACCAGTTTCCCATATTGTATTAGTAACCACACATTAGCTAATCAGCAGGTTTGGAGGGAAAGCTGCCAAAAGCAGATCTGATAATTGGCAGCAGTCAAACAATCATAGCAGGAAACTTTACACTTCCTGCAGACAAGGCTACTGATGGAGACAATGCTGAGATACAACATTAGGGGGAAAAAAGACTAGGATGTTTAGTTCTTTCATGTTTCATTATCTCTTGTAAAACTAGATTCACATATCACAGACAGACACAGGCATTTTGCACAGAAACTATATAGATAACCACCATTGGTTAAGGAAAGCTTGGTAATCTAGTGACCACCAAGAAATATGCACAGATTTCTCCTCTGACAAATTTTACAAGCCATTTAAAACACAGTTCTATCTCTCTAAGTCCATACATTGTACAATTATTACTGTAGCAAGTGATCACTTAACACATTTCACTGCCCAACATTGCCCTGAGATAAATATCAACAAATCCATCCTCCAGCAAGGAAATTTAGACACACGTCAGCCGAGTTTTAGACCAAATCCAACACTTTAGATGACTCAGATAGTATTTAATACAATATTCTAAAATTTCCCTTATCTAGTGCTTCGGCTTTGCACCATCTAAAGTCCTTCAAGTGTTAAGTTTTCCTAGTCATCTTAGCGATTCTCCTTCTAGACATAGATAGAAACACTTCAATTTTACAGTATAAAGAACCCAGGAATTCAAAATAGCTTTGACTCCAAGCATTATCCACAGCTTGGCATTCTTAATTTATCTTCTTCCCGAAGGCATTCTTGCTTATGTTTTACATCAAATATCCCCAAGATTAAATACAGTAATGGTATCTCAGAAAAGCAGAGCTGAAGAACTCCCACTTCTGCTCATACATAGATGACTTGGTCCCTCTGGGCCACCATCTCTGCAAGTTTCTTTCACAGGGAGGAACATTTTCCATCAGGAAAACATCAGATTTCCTTACTGCAAAATGGCCTATATCTGGAGAGGCAGGACAATTCTAAGAATTGCACTACAGGCTTTGACAGAAATAACTGGTATATATTCACTATATAAATCAAAGGGTAGGAGAAGGCACAAGATTATGAATCCTAAGAATTAGCCTCCTATATCTTAATACACATAGTGCCCACGTACTCACAAGGCCAGTATTTAAGAAACATCCTTGGCACTGGAAACAGCAGTTTCCACTGTTTTTCCCTACTACTGAGAGCTAATCAGTGCCTTTCCTTAAACTTCCTTAAACTTCCCCCCTCATGCCAAGCTGTCAAACTAGGGACCAAATCCTAACAAATTTCTGAATGTGCAGGAAGCCAATCTCTTTAGGAATCTTTTATCTTCCTAAAGAGAAAACACATACTTTCATGAGACAAATGGGGAGTGGGAAGGCTGAAAAAAAACCTGAACTTAAAATCATAGCAAAACACAGAATTAAAGAATTTCAAATGGTAAAGGGAGAGGAGTACTAGGTCATGTACCTTGTCTGCCTAAACCCATCTGTCTTATTCATTGTTTTTACTATCTTTTATTTTCGTTTTGGGCTGTGTGTCTTGTCCATGCAAATACAGGGTTCTCATCTGCACCAGTTTTCAGGCAGGGAAAAAATAAACAAACACAAATCAATATAAATTAATCACAGAGAACTAACACCTGAAGAACAGTCAGCACACTACACTCATTGTCAAGCACCTCGAGATGATAAAGCTTTGAATAAAATATGAGTCCACTGAGATGTACAAAAAGAGACACAGAGAGTAGGAGCCAGAAGAGCAAGACCTAGTCCAATCTTTGAAACCAGACTGTCTTTGCTGACAATGAGGGTATATACACTCCTTGGAAGGTGTGAGTTTTGGGAAGAGATTTGTAATACTTCTGCTATGTAGGAATATGATCACCATCTGCTCAAGTCTGTTGAATTTTGCCTCTAAGATTTCCTTTACAGATCTAAAATGGAGTTCTTTGGCCAGCAAATTCTGGGACTGTACACCCTACCCTCACCTATGGTATCTCAAATATATGGAAAATGAGTCCATAAATTTGCACTGCTTCCTCTTACTAAGTGCTGAATACTTTAAGCTCTCAAGCATAACAGGAATTCAAATGATATTGTCATTACTACCAAGTATCCAAATCAGAAGGAAAATGCAGGATAAAATGCCATCCTTGAGGTAATCCCTAATCTCCAAAAACATCTCAGCAAGTTTTGCTTTTACTTTCAGTGCAAGCAGATTAGGACCCTCTGGTAAACCATGTGTTTTGTGGATTAAATGTTCACATTTCCAAGGTCGCACAGCAAAAGAGAATGATAGTTTTCCCCTACAAATTTCAGATTTACCATTTAATTAATTGACTTTGGCAGTTGGCACACAACCTTTAAAAAAAAAAATTCTGAAATGTCAGCCTTGAACAGGGAAAAAATAATTTGATGAATTTAATCTAAGTGCCAACCAAAGCACAAATGTTCCCTGTGGACCCGTTACAACACTGGAGTTCACAACTGATTGCTTGGGAATGAGCAAACTAATGCAGCAAAATATTTACTAGCTAAGTAGATGTAGTTTAATATATACACTCTACTTGCCAGATATTTATACCTGTATCCTGTAAAATGCTGAAATTTTCAGACTTGTTAAATTAATTAATTTGATTAAGGTAAATAAATAGAAAAACAGGTTGCTCTTTTCCCAAACAAAAAGTTTCACTGAATGAGGGTATTCATTTATTATTTCTTTTTTTGCTGTTTTGTCATTTTACAAATGTAAGAAACCACCAAAAGAATTTTTTCTCCTCCTTACTCTACATACTTGTCATATAAATTATATATAGTTTACTGGATAGTCTTCAGAAATGAACTTCAGGTACCATCTGTATGTTTTTCTGGCACTATTTATTTGCAATTAACCAGGGCCTTATGTTTTATCCTCTTCAACTTAGAATCTTAAATCCTGGAGGAGGTAAGTTTAGCAGAAGGGAATATTGAGTTCAGCATCAGGCTTTCTAATGAGCAAAAACTATCCCACTATTCCATATTTAAACCATTGTGACTGAGAAAGACTGTTCTTCCTAGGTACAAAGTTCTCCTGGAAAAAAAAAAAAAATCGTTTTAACAGCACCTGCAAGTGCAGATTAAACTATTTGTAACGATTCATTAAACTTGATGGCTCAGATACTACACCAGTGAGAACAAGCTCCACTGATTTCACCAGAACACAAGGACTTAACTGATAACTGAGACACTGTAGCAATTTACCCCAAGTGACTTGAGGTGTCCAGTCACATAACAACCTTCTCATCCTGCAGAGCTTCTCCAGAGGTTAGTGTTTAAAAAGCAGAACCTGAAAGAGAACAAATATTCATGAGGCACCAGAAACTTTATTGATGCTGGAGACTGTTTCTTCTTCTCTTTCAACCCACCACACTCATCCCATTCCACCCACAGAAGCCACACATCTTGAAACTTGCAGATGCACTCATCTATCAGCAGAGACATAGTTTTGGGAGAACACTTGAGCAAAATGCAGCAGGCTCAGAAAAATCCCTTTATTCATAAAGTCACCCAAATTATCTGTGTGCAGCTTCTCATATAAGAAGTAGTAGTCAAAGATACAGCAATGAAGCAGAGCTATGAGCCGTACCAACATTTTCAAGAAAGAAATAGGCAGGAAAAACACATACAATTGCATCACCTATTAGCTAAATCACTTCTCCACTTCTGAACATGGATCTAAACCGAGCAGGCAGCAAATAGTTTGTCACAACATGGCACACTCCAGCTCTTTATAGCACTGCTTTCACTAATGGTATTTCAGTACCCTAAATGCATGAGTGTTAGGTGCTTTAGCACCCTTCCCAGAAACACCCACCTGTGATGGTAAGATTGGTGGAAATTACTTGTGATGCTGAAAATGTAAACTTTTCATCCCAGACATTGGTCACATTCTTCTAAACTGAGTGAAATTCTCTGAAACCTTATAGTATGCAAGTACATCTGTGTGTGAGCATGTATAAAAGCAAGTGAGGGAGTGGGTGGGGAAAATATGTGTGGTACAGAACAAATAAAGCAGAAAACCCCAACCTTATCTCTTGCCGTGCACAAGGAAAGTCTATTTGTGTCAGTGCAAGTAATTCTGAAGCAAACAAACAAGACAAGAAGGAGTAAATGACCGTGTTTCCCTCCATTTTTTTTTTTTTTATATCATCCCCAAACATTGGCATCAACACATTAAGGAGAGGGAATTGGTGAATTTTACAAGCAGGAGAACATGAATAAACATCAACATAAAACAGGGAGCTAAGAAGCTATGAGGATTACTGAAATTGGTCTGCCTGGTTAAAGTAAATCAGGATGGGGGGAAAACAAATGTAACCAAACCACAAAATATTGGCCTCCCCATTTCATAAAAATAAGTTTACCATTTGTTGATACAAATTTCCTGGAATCAAGTAAGAAACACAGACTGTCTGAATTCCCCTCTCTCTTCTCAGGTTCATTAGCAACAAAGGGCAGGATGAGGAAGCTGTGACTGGGAAGAAGTGGCCCTGATCTGAGCATCTCCCCACTGTGGTCACAGCAACTGCCATCAGCTAACACACACATTCACACGTGGCCTTTGCATATCATGCGGATTGCAAAACAGAACAACAGAAAGTACCCTTCAACATGAGAACAGTTTTGCTGCATGAAACCAAGAGCACTTCCAGCCTTTTATCTCATTTCCAGCAATGGAGCTAAGGAAGAACAAAAGAACAGAGCAAGTATACACACACACACACACACACACATATATATATATATATATATATAAAAAAACACTCAGAGTTGCTTGGTTGACTCACTCATCCCTTCATGATGTGCTGTCAAGGACTCTCTGATAAGAAGATATTTTTAAAGTTCTCAGTGGATTTTTATTTCATGAACACGTCTAACATCTTTCTATGCATGTCTAAACTTCTTTTGCACTAATGAAATAATTAGTTACACAGCTCAAATATGCACCTAGTATTTGTTTCAAACCTGCCATCCAGTGGTTTACATGTGGTGCTTTCTAGGCCCAGTGTTACCACAAGAGCTAAATAATAATTCTGTATCCACCTCCCTCCTCCATGATCTCAGGCATTCCCTTCAGTTGCTCCTTTCATACCAAAAACCCACAGCCTATTTTATCTCCATCTGAAGAAGTTGTTCCACACAGTTGACTACTTCTCTTGCCTTCATTACTGTTGAGTTCTGGGCTGATGGTTTTGGAGAACTCAGCTATTCCTCCTGAGTGATAAGAGACAGTTCAAAAGCTACTGTGTATAAAAAGTTAACACCTCTTTACACTTCTAATTACTGAATTGTACCTGACATTTTGTCAGACAGTCAGTCAGTATCATCATACTTCTCTGCAATTCTTTCCAGCAGAAGCTCTTTTATATTTTTAATAGCTTTATATTATTTGAAAACTATGTTATCAATTAATATTTCTTTTGCCTTATCTGATGCTGTCTCTCGCTTACATCTTTGAGGAACTTCACTGATGATTTTCTGAGGGAAAAGCTGACTGTTTACTCTTATGCTTTTAACTAGTCCTTATGGAGAAGCAGAGATGCAGAAGAATGGCTTGAAATAAATATTAAAAATCAGTCTATGATGAATAAGTGCTAGTTTCATTATTGGTGCTTCTTGTGGTACCTGTTTTATAAGGGTCACAAAACAAAAGTTCTTCCTAAAACACTCCACACTACAGAACTAAGGATCTTTGATCAAGCAGCTATGTCAAAAAGTTAAAAATAAAATCTTTTAGCTGAGAACCCTTCATTAAATTTCTCATTAATATCTCTGAAAAGGTTTTTGTATTGGGACACTGTCAGTTTTCCACAAAAACATCTACTTCTTCTGGAAATACTATATTCTGGAAAAAAATCCTCCAAACCCAAAGTAGTTAAACTTGTAAATGGTGCTACAGTGGTGACTAATAGCAGTTGTATATGATTTGCCTTATTCTCTTCTATCTGAGCAGAGCACTCTGGCTAGGTACTAAGATATTATTTCTCAGTGTGCACCATGGCCACAAAGTTCAATGATGGAGCTTCAATATTCAGACCCTAACTTGCCTTTCAAAAATAGCTAGAGGATACAAATAGAAAAACTCAATCATCACCCATTATTCAATTTGAATTTTAATTCAATCATCAACCAACTATTTCAATTATTGTGCTTTTTTTTTTTTATTGTTATTATTAATTTTTCTTGAGCTAAGTAATTTTGTGGTTCAGAAGAAATCTAATATCTGGGCTTCAAATGCTACCAAGCAGTTTAATAAACAATTTAGATGTGCATTCTTAGAAATTCTAAATGTCCTATTTCCCTTCTACAGGAAGCACTAGGGAATGGTTATTATCCAGCCCTTTTCAGCTGCAGAATATTGATAATTATTGATCTTTGCAAATGATCAGATTCCTTTGGAGGCATAATATGATCAGTAAGCTGCATTGGCAAGCCATAAAATTATACCATAACATAGATTGCATTTAAATAAACATTTGTAAATGCAGAGGATGTGTGTATCTTTCCAGGTTGTTTTGTATTTTACACTATCATTATTCTGGTATTCTTTTCATTTACAAGGCTAATTATCTGCTTTTGCTCTGCATATCATTGCCTGCAAAGGTCCTTGATCTCTCCACGCCCAAGGATCATACTCTGCAAAAATCATGGTTCTTCTCTTCATGTCTATGTCTTTGAGATGAGCCTAGGTGGCAGGTAGCTGACCAGAAGTTATCTGGGATGAGGCAAGTTAAAAACATGAAAGAAATAGATCTGTGATTTCTGCCTTCTCTGTACCTTGTGCTTGATTTTATAGTGAAACACTGAATTTGTGTTTGTGGTTTTTTTGGTTTTTTCAAGAAACTTTTTTATGTTGCTGACTTCACAAGATTCTCTTTTGAGTGAGATATTTTGTCCTTCTGACATTTGCATGTCTTTTGCCAGAAACAAAAGAAAAAGAGGAAAGGAAACTTGGTCTTTTTGAAGGTAAGGTTTTTCCTTTTGTAATTCAAAACACACATATTAGCAACTAAGTAGAATTTCAAATTTTCATAGGTTTTTTGCATTAGTCTCAATCAGAAGTGATCAAAATGAAAAGGCCTGGTATGAGATTATTCATCTGGTCATCCATCTCTGAAATATAGCAATATATATTTGTGATAGGCTATGAGGTGACAGTATGGCAATCCTTCCATTTTCCCTTCGTCCATTACTCAGAAGTTCTTTGACTAATCATCAAGGTACAGTGATGATCCCTAGGAGCAAGGAAATCCAGGAGCCATGCCTGATGGTGCCCAAAACTCAGGGAAAAACACAAGAGGGCAGGTTTTGAACATATGGATTCCTTCCACACATTTCTACCCTAACCGTGTCTTTTACGTTTGCCTTGCCAATCACTTTCCCAGATTCATGGAAAACATAATAAGGACACATAACATGTCACTGGAAAGCTTCTGGATGAGATGGGTAACTATCAGTTACTCTTCCAAGTCTGTCATGCATAAGACTTATTCATGAATAAGACTTAATTGGTTGGAGTCTGCATTGCTTTCACAGCAGATGCATGTGCTTCCAAGATACTTTTGCCAGACATGCAGGGTCAAGGAGGGAAAAACTATGGGTAGCTATTGGGCCCAAGAAATCTCTTGTGAAAGGCAATTTGTCTATGGCAGACAGATATTCATTCCTTCTGCACTTAAAAATGGACAGCATGGACTCTAAATAGTCTGGAGGTTCTTTCATAAATTTTATTTATGCTGTCCTGTTATTGGTTTCTTAAGTGGTCCATTTCATAAAGCATTCTTATAACAGTAAGTACTGAACTCAGCAGAGCAAGCATTTAGTCTCTGCTGCTCTACGGACTTTACTGCCAAACCATAATGCCATTGATCTGTTAAATAAAGGCAAACTTTGGAAAAAAAGTAGTACCACTTCCTCTTCACAGTAACTTTTAATGACATGTACTTTTCATGCAGTGATTTAATTTCAATTGGACTAGCTCAGTAAGTAAAGTCAAGACCTTTTAAGAACTATAGAGGCTAATGTTACTGATCCTGACTAACTAGGTAGTGTCATAGCATTACTCCATTAGTTTATGACGCCAATAAAAACAGTGCAAGAGATAGAGGGTTAGGACATAATATTAAAAGCAGTATTCCTGTACTTATATATGTAATACAACATTTGGACACTTGAACATGCAATTTGGAAATGGGAAGGTACCAACCTCTATTTCTTTCTTGGACTGCAGTGTTTTATGTGGTCTTGAGGACCACCTGCCCTTACAACAGTCTTACCTATTCCAAGAGGTGCTGTGAACATTGGCTAATGACTCCTAAGTACTTTGAACGCATAAAGCCCTATGTCTCACAAATATATATACACTGACAAAAGTTCTTGGAAAAGTCCCCAATTGTCTCTTAGAATCAACTGTCATGCAGCACTTACTATACATAGGAAGTGACACATAATGATGAAGTAGTTAAAATGATACTCTTGCTTCTAGACGGAACATTTGCATTTTTGGAGAAATTTCTTGTTTCTTTTCAGGGATTGGTATAAATAAACTTTCAGAAATGCTAAAAATATCTTTGTATATTAACTAGCTTTTTTTCTTTGGGTTAAGCAAAAGTAATACATCTTGTGTGAATTTGTTCAGATTAAGCATTCAATCAGAGAACCTTGCTATGGCTTTTGTCTGCTAAATTAGAGATTCCCTGTGCATTGGAAAACTGTTTCTCTGCTTGGGACTTTGAGACCATGATCAAGCCACCTCTTAACCTTCTCTCAGATAATCTAAGTACACTGATCTTCTTTAATCTCTCAATGTCAGGCAGGATTTTCAGACTTTCAATTGTTCTTGCCCTTCTTTTCTGCAACCTTTTGAGTTTGCCTTAATCCTTCAGAAGTAAGGATATTCAGCAAAAGGATTACAGGTTTCTGGGATAGAAACCCATGAGAAACACCCATAGCTCTGGAGCACCAGTGATGAAATAGTATTAAAATTAGTGACCATCCATTTTTTGCATGATAAATCAGGCTGGGAGCCTGTTCTTATGATAGAAAATGAAGAATTCTCTTGACCCAGTGGCTAGAAGTGAGAAAAGGCAAAAACTTTCAGAGCCAGAGCCACTAGAACTTAGTCTTCAGCAGGAGAACTTATATTTTTTGAAATTTTTCAGTCTTAATTAGAACCAAACAATTTCTTTTAAAACTCAGAAATGTCTAGGAAATTGATTCAGCTTTCCTCACACAATTTTATTAAAGATACTAGCTTTTTTTCATTCTTTCTTGACTACATCCTACAACGGCATTTACAAGATCTGTGATCGGGAAAATATCTCTTTAAACTTTACAGATTGTTTTGCTAAATCAAGTGGATTTCTATTACAGTCAAATATAGACGCCAGCGACAGGGCAATTAATGGCTAAGAAAGCCTATATACATTAATATTTATACAAAATGTTTATGAAGTATTCTGAGCATTTGAAATTCATCAGTTAATCCAAAACTACCTTGGCGTTTTAGGCAATAGAACATTATCACACCTAATTCATAGATATGTGGTCTAGCAGAAATTGTACTGTTGCACCAAATTGAAATTACTGCTATGAACATAGAAAAAGAAAACAAGTTTTGTTGGGAGAGATCTGTGTACAGGTGATCAAAGATCCCCTTCCTGGTAGTTCTGACTTCCTGATAGATAAAATAAACAAATAGCCATTAATAGGTTAAAAATAGAATGAATAACTGAAATGATTAATACTGTTATTATCCTTATTCTCTCCTGTGTAATCTGTAAACTGTTTTCTAGGCTAATTCATCATTGCCTTAATGCTTATTTGCTTGTTACTGGAATGTGCATATAAATTGCTCCTAAAAGAGAATAATGCCTTGGTATAAATCAGGTCACATGATGCTCAACAGTGAATGGGGGTTTGGGTTTCTATTCTTTCTCTCCTCCTCCTGCTTGTCTTGTCAGAGCCCACCTGTGCATGCTCGCTCACCCCCACAAAGGGATTTGGCAGTAACTCTGTCAAATGCTAATGCCATGCCCTCCACTGTGAGGAAGTCAGGTGAGATGCTGAAAAGACCCACTGGATATCAGTCTTTCTGCTGACATGTTCCTCTCCTTAACCACCTCTCATGGTTCATCCCTCAGAACCAATGAAGAAAACCCAGCCCTGCAGCTCAAATTTTATACAGCAGTCTGTGTTCTGACAGTTTAAATTAGTTCTCTGTAAATCCAGACAGTTCTGTAAGCAATAGAGAGACCTGCCACCACTTGCAGCCATTACTCTAAGGGAAGAAATGCAAACAACAATAAAAACAATGCAGGTGTATAGGTCTTCTGCAAAAAACTAGCAAGTCTTGTTATATCCATTGCTCTGATGGGCATTCTGGGCAGTATGGAATACCCGGGGCAACAAATGCTGGCTTCAAAATACAGTGGTTCACTGTGTGTCTATGCACTTAAACACTACTCTAAAAGAATTCAAGGTCCCACCTGAGGAAAAGCTGTCTTGGGGTCTTGGCCAAGGTCAACCTGCACTCAGAGAAAAGCCTAAGAGGTTCCTTGGCCCAGTGGGAGCATAACTCAACTTCAAAAAGTAACTTAATTTCATACAGAAGCTCTAACACCCATTCTACTTCTCATATGTCAGAGACCAGGATAAAGGACAGGAAAAGAAAACTGTTTCCTTTGTTTTTAATATATTTCTGTTTATCACTTTGTTGTATCATTTTGTGAGGCAGTTTCAAAGCTTTGTAGGCAGGCTGAATATTAACCAACCACTGCGATCCTCTCAGTCACTCCTGGCACAGGTTAATCCCTGTATCATAGGCTGCCACCAGTTTGCTAAGCAGCTTAAAAGGACATGTTATAACTTTGACAATGACCTGCTAATGGTTTTACATTTCTCAGAAGTATTATGAGCTATCTTTGTCATTTTTATCTTCTAATGAGATCAATAAATTTAGGAAGCAGACATAGATGGTGCAAACTGCAATGCCACAGCCAAGGACGTGGCATGTATAACTGTTAAACTATAAATAATAATGCAGGAACTATAATCAAACCTTGACTTTTACAGAGGAAAATCAAGTTGCAAGTGCCACAGCGTTAAAAAAAATCTTCACATTTTTTAGGAAAAGTGTCACCCTTTATTTCTTCTTTAATATCACACCATATCAATTCTTTAATGAAAAGCTTCACACTGAGAAGTATGCTTTGCTTACTGATTTTTTTTCCAGCAGCAAATAACAATTCTTGACATTTGAACCTTCTCTCTCTGTCTTTGGTGATTCTCCATGAAATAAGCACATCAGATTAAAATTTTTGCACAGCTGCATGGCAGATCTTACTGTTTCTTACACATGTATCATTAACTCTTCTCCTTCCTTCCCAACAACTATGAAAAGTTCTAGGCTTTAAAAAGACAGAGATTCCAGCTTGCTTTCAGTGCACAGGGGCACAGCTTTGAGTGATATCAGTTCACATGTCCCACATGTACCTGTTTATGCCACATCTTGGGGCTGGGATCCTGGGCCATCTCTAAGCAACATGAATGCCAGAGAGGCTCCTTTGCAGAGTTCAAATGGTCCCAGAGTGAACAAACCATTCTCAATTTGTTTGCAAAAGGGGTAGTTGCACACAGTACCTGAATGGCCTGGAAGCAAGGTATCTTTACCTTCCTCTGAGCTTTACACCTGTGGTTATCCTCTCCAGTGCATATCTAGCCCATACAAACAGGAAAACAAATTAACATTCAGTGCCCTAAGACCCACATTTGATTTTACTGTGTCCACAGTTTCTGTTGAATGAATCAGGCGTTTAAAATCGAGCAGCTGTACCACTGGATGTTTCTCCAGTCAGTAACTGTGCACAGGTAGGTACAAACTGCATGGCAGAAGAGGCCTCTGGGAACACATGCCTTCAGGTATAAGAGTCTCAGGCAGAGAAACACCAAGGTATAAGACAGCTAAATATTTAAGTCTTCATTGCTGCAGCATGCAAGCACTTGTCATGCAGTAGTTATATTAAAGACATAAAAGGGAAAGTATTATTTTACAATAGATCAGCTGGCTTCAGCTTTACATATGAATAAACCATTACACATCCTACCTGTCTGTTGTGTACAGAAGATTCATTCTATTTAATAGGGTTTGGATCTGAGTGCTAGTCAGATATAAAAATTCTTTGACAATTAAATTTGATGATTGATTTTTTGCCTTGTACAGTAATGATATCTTTAAAGAGATTACCCTTGTCAAAATTTAGATCTTCCAATAGAGCACAGGTATTCTTCCCTGTTTTTAAGCCCAAAGCAAACTGTGCCTGATTACAGAGTCTTACTCTGGAACACAACTTAAGCTGCAATAGTGTTAAACTGGAAAAAGTGGAGATTCATACCAGCTGCATACATGTATATAAACAAAGAGAGGACTAGCTACTAATCCAACTACCCCAGGAATGCATGGCTTGACTTGAAAGAGGTTTTCCTATTGCAAAATAAAATGGTTTGGATTTTCTTTTTTAGCAAATGATCACAGGCAATGAAAATTAAACACTGAGCACCTTGAAACACCAGCAGTTCCTGACTCAGTGCATTGCATTATTCTGATGTCAGGAATGAGCCCCAGGAAGGCTTTCAGTGGCACTGCAGCCATGCTGCTCTAAGTGCTTACTGCTGACATTGGCTCAGATGAGCCCAAGATACATATGAGCAGAAAATCCATTACAGAAACTAGAGACTGGGGAAGGCAGAAAAACAAGTCTCCAGTTATCATACACATTTCAAACAACTGTACACTCACAAACCAAGGACATATTTTTTTTCTGCTGGCTTTAAAAAATATTCCTTCTGGTTTGGATGACAGAACTGGATTATGTTTTCTATTAGGTGTTCATGATGCCTAAGGTGAACATGAGTGCCCAAATTACTGGTTTGTGCCTAAAAAAAAAAAAGCACAGAGTTCAACATACACATCCCTCAAACATATCTGAGCAGGACTAATGCAAAGGTACATGTGCAATGTTTAATGTAGGATTTATTTCTCCAGCTGCACCTGCATTCTGCTCTTCATCTGTTCCAAAAGAAGGTTAATAAGGGCTCCAAAATGGAAATTCTGGTCCCAGCTCTGTACCCTCCTTCACCAGATGCAGCAGCAAAATCTCTTTGATGTCAATAGAAAGAAAATAAACTGCACTGTTTGTTGGGAAGTTCATGTTGCTGTATTCCAGATATTGTGAAAACCCACCTGGCCTTTTGTGGAGAGTTTCTCTCCTTTTTTGTTTACCAGCTTAAAACAGCTCTTTCACAGTGGAATGGGTGAAAAGACACATGTGGTGTGTCTTCAGCATGATCAGAACACAAATCACCTCACCTATTTTTGATTATTTATAAAGTAGGTGTTTGTGCCTGATGCAGCAGGCTAGACTCCAGTCATTAGAGAGGAACAGAGGCTTCACTAATCTGAAATCAGGTTTCAGCCTCGGGGTGACAGCAATCATGCCCCAGCAGTGCTTACATCTCTCTGAGGACTGCTAAGTATGTCCAGAAAATGAGCTTAGACTTTGAACAGTCACAGTGCATTCATCTATGGTCTACCATGTTCTCCACCATTTTATCTTCCATTTTCATGGACATTGTTGCTGAAGCCCTGGGGTTTTTTGCATCCTTATTATTTATAGCCACAGTTTTAATAACTTTTTACATTATATATATACAGCTTCCATTTTGCCTGGAGCTACCCCTTTTTGAGACAGCCCTCTACAAAGGTAGTTGGTAGTGGTTAATCTCACATGTCAGCTTGGAATCTAATGTAATTTGATGAGTGGACCAAGTCTCAAAATCCTGAAATGCCAATGAAAATCAGTTGCTTTCTGCATGCAAATGAGTAGGCCAGTGGAAGAAACACACTACAACCTGTCTCCATATCACATCCAGCTTGGCTTTAGCATTTGCAAAGAATGTTAAATTCTAAAATGAGAAACTCCAAGCTGATACTATGGGACATCCAAAGAGCTGAGGAAAACAACACCTACTTTTGATGTAATAGTCTGCAGGAGTGGAGAGTGGTGAGAGACAGAGCCTCTGGATATTTCTATACCAAAACAGATCCAGGAAACTGATAGCAAGGAGACAGAAAGGATCAAAAGATTTTACAGCTATTACCTTCTGCTGCTTTTCAACTTGCTTCCAATATTTTATCTCAAAATATTAATCTCATTTCTAATAAGAATGTTGTCCTTGTTAAAATCATGTATTTAATCAATTACCTGCTGAAAAGGCTATGAGATGATGTAGACCAGAAAGCAGAGTAGACAAGCAACTAATTCATACTCTTGGAGCATCCTTGGTACATGGATGACATGTGAGCATTTAACATTTCAACACAAAGATAAGAATTTATGTTTTATTTATGTTTTACAATTGCTTAGAGCATTGCATATGCACTTTCTGGCTTCACTAAAGACAAGCTAAATACAAAGGCCCAATATTACAATGCATGGAAACTTAATGTCCACTGAAGCTATTGACCTAATTAAACATATAGAGTTACATAAAAGTATTAACAAAAGTCTACCTTTGAAAATGATATTGCAATGCCTATTTGAAAATATAAAACATGCACCCACACACACATGGAGTATCAGTGACACTGATGAATGAGTATTAGCATTTCAATGATGAAATGAGGAGACACGAGTGAACACCATCTGATACTGTAAATAAGCGTGATTCAGAGAGAGGAGGAATAATTTTCTATCTACAGTCTAATCATGACCTTAGTCCTGACCTGAAAAGACCACTTTCCTAGTGATTAGATCAGAGTTAATCCCAGTGTGGCATGCACCCAGGTGTGTTGAACTGAGCTGAAGTGGTTATGTGACAAATGTTGAATTTTTAATATTCAAAAGCAGGACCAGGCATATCTTGCAAACTAAACTCAATTTGGGCACAGCAAGAATTCATTATTTTTAACTCTTTTAAACAACCATACCTGAATTTCATACAGCATATTTTAATACCTTATCAAGTGTTCCAATTTACTGAGGTTTTTATAAGTATTATTTATTACTAGAACTGCTTTGTGATCTCTAAAACTCCGTTTTTTCAAGAAGATATACATGGTGCTTTATGTGTCCTGGCAATCAGAACACTATTGGGCTGGCAAGTATACAACTTTTTACTGATACAGACAGTGCAATGGCAATTTACAGTCCCGAGCTGAGCCTCCAAGAACCAAATGCCATGGTCACAATGCAACGATTGCTGTTGCCTTAACTTTCTCCATATAAAAGTACATTCCATCTCTTGATGCATTTATCCATCCCCACCAACTCAGCTACACAATTTTCAACTGCCTGACTTGGGACTTTTTTTAAAATTCACGCACTACAATAATCTCTGATCCCCAGCAGTAATACACTTCAGCACCTGAAATGTTGTAGAAAGCATGAACTAGAAAAACAAGATCAACATGATAATACACACAAGGTCTAAGGTTCAGCAGACAGAGTACCCTGGCTCTAAAATCAAGGATAAGTGTAATGAGAGGAAATTATTGCAATATCTTGCTTCTACAGCTGATTGAGCCCACAGACTTGTGAATGGATCGTAGATCCTGAATCCCTCCCTTCCCTTCACTGACCCACAGGGTCATGGACCTGCCTTCTGCCACATGCAGAATCTGTAAGCCTAGTGCTGGCTGCAGGCCTGACATTCATATTCCCATACAGAATCATGGAACCATTAAGGTTGGAAAAGAACTCCGAGACCATCAGGTCCAACCTTTTTCCAAGCACCACCAAGCCAACTAAACCACTGTACTAAGTCCAGTCATTTCTTGATCACTTCCAGGGTTCGTGATTCCACCACCTTCCTGGGCAGCCTCCAATGTTTGATCACCCTTTCAGTGAAAAAATTCCTCTTGATGTCCAACCCGACCCTCCGCTGGCACAGCTTGAGGCTGACTTTGGTATTTATTAGCATTTATTCATTGTGATGCTTCCAGATGTAAATACATGGCTATTGCAATGGGATTTTGTACACCCCTATTCTACCAAAAAATTTAAAAGTAGTAAGTGCTCTTTGAATAGACTCACTCATGCAGCAGCATTCAGGTCTGATGAGAACAGTTTTGATCAAGTGGTGATGAAGTGGTTTTATTCTAAATGTCACTGTAGCACAAGACAAACAATTGTGATGAAGCATCTGCAATATATCTGTTCTTAGGGTCAGATTTAAGAGACACAACCTCATCTGAGATTAATACATACCTTTTTAAAGTTGAGAAATTTCCCCTAATTCTGCCCTAGCCATCAATCTGGTTTCAATATAACACTTTGTGCCTGGATGGGTCCAGTGATGGGACCACTCTCAGGAAAGAACTGTCTTGTGGTGAAAGTGGACTGACTTGTGGTGCACTTTTGCACACCAATAAAAACACTGAGCAATGACAAGCTGAAATTTTAGGTATCTAAAAAAGTATACTAAAGTACCATTCTTGTCATTGTAGTCCAGGCTTGCCAGGCACCATATTTCTCACCATAAATATTGTATCTCTCATATCAATGTGAAAAGAAAGCTAAGTCCATAAATACTGATTTTGGCATCTTGGGAGGAAGCACTTCTCACTCCATACTAGAACACTGCTACTGACCTTCCCTCTGGCTCTGCATCCTTTGAAGTACTCTGAATTGTTTATCAAAATCACAAACAAGAAACAAGTCAATTATACTCTTAGAGCATAAAGCTCTGAGCCTTGATTACATGTGCAGGAGGAATATTTACTTTTTAATCAGGGCTGACTGTGGGGTGTGGAGGTAAGGCTATTTTGAAGATTAATTAGTTAATATTTGTACATTGCTTTGAAGATGTGAGATACTAAGTATTTTTATGGTACCCAGCTAATGGTCTTAACTCTTTCAGCAATGCTGATGTCAAGGCCTTGAAAAGTGGCCCATCTGAGTTGTATTTAGATAAACCTTTGGAGGGTGTATCAATAAAATGCAGACAGAATTTTCAGGTTTGGTCCCAAAACCTCTTCTACTTTTGGCAAATCCTGCAAGCAAATGATAGGTTTCGAAAACATCAGTAGAAAAGGTGGGTAGTGGGATAACATACACTTTTATGTCTTTCTGATTCAGCATTTGAACTTAACAAAGATGAGTGGCTTACATGTTATAAACATGGCACCTCTGTTCTCATGACAGCCCACTGAAGAAAACTATGAGATTCCATGTCCATTTTGCAGATGAAGTGCTCTGAAAACCTTAGGGTCCTGAAAATTTGAATCTTTCTGCTATCCAGGCAGCTAAATCTCACAATGGGATTTAGATGCATAAGTATTTTCTGGATTTCAGCCTGTGTGACTTGTGCAAGGTCAAGCGCAGATCATACCTATACTGTAGAGGGAGAAAAGAATTCCAGGGTGCTCTTAACTACTGCTTCATTCCTCCTTTCCTATAACAGACAGATCAGCTTCCAGTTTTGCATTAGGATAATCATTTTAAAATAAGAGTTAAGGGGTTTAGCTTTATTTAGTCTCATCAAAAGTCAAATTCATGCAGAGGATCTGAGGTCATGAAGAGACATAAACACAATCCCTTTCTTAAGCAAGCACAGAATATAAAATCACAGGGGATATTCAAACCTTGGGATGTACCAACTGCATCCCTTTTGTATACCCCACAGCAGCTGGCCAGAGCACAGCATCAACCCCCAGGAGAAAAATGGCTATTCTGACAGCCACAATACTGGTGTGCATCTGCCACTGTGAGAAGGGGAGATTATGAAAGCAGGAAAAACAATAAAGGTGGCACACTGGTGCCAGTCTGATATTCCAAGATCCATCCTCACGAAAGTTAAGAGGCCTCTTGGCATATGGCTTCAGCTGAGACCCTGGGTAAAATAAAACCCCAAGGTCTCCAGCTGAAAATACAAATGACAAATAAAGAGAAATTTCTGGAGGAGAGGGAATGGAGTGAGCCACCATGCATATAACTGGCATTTTAAATCAGAAAACAAATGGGAATCTTGTTATCATCAATTATGGCAAAACATAATGTCACATAAAAGCTCAAAAATGTAAGAGACAATGTCCTTTGACTAAATATGCTCTAGCTGCATCCAGCACAAATTACACAGGCTGGAAAACTAAGCAGATTCTTACAGGATCAGGTATTATGTGAAGTGTTCAGGATTTGGGTTAATGAATACAGCGTTCTCCAGATGTTCCATCATTGTTCCAGAGTGGGAGGAAAACTGGCTGCAGACCAAATCAAATTTTTATACTCCTTTAGATAGTGCCAGACACTAAGATTTCACCAATATAACATCTGAGGCACAGAGACGATGCATCACGGTTGGATAACCCTATATTCAATCCATTTTGCTGAAGACAGGACAAATAAACTAAGAATCAGAACATTCAATGAGTCATATCAAAGGTATAAATTGAAAGTCAACACTTGTACTGCATATAATCTAGCTGAAAAAGAATTTATAGTCTGGAATTTCCCATTTAAACATTGCTGCTGCTTCTTGCAGATATACTCCAAATGCTAACTTTAAACACTGCCAGTTGTTTTGAGTTGGGTTTTCTGCTTACTTTATAATATCTTTAGGATGCACATCCTTCTCCAGAGTAATGGAGAGTTTGAGAAAAGAAATTAATTACTAGAAATGCCTAGTTTGCTTAGAAAAAGTGCACCATTTAATTTACTAAGGAGCTAAAAATCAGCTTACTTTTTTAAACATTTGATTCTTTTATTGTTAACAGAATTAAACAAGAAAGTTTCTAGGATATGCAGAAACAGAGATCACTAGAGGCAAAAAAGGCAGTCAGCATAAAACTCGAGAAATGCCTAAGAAGTGATGACAGAAATAAAGTGTCAACATCTACACTGGCCAACAGAAACCCACCACAAGAAATAAACCAAGCTTTTCAAAAAATACACAGAAATTAATAATCATTTGCATTTCGAGCACGTAGCTGCTCCACATGCTGAGCAATAGGAAAACTGATGTCAGGGAAAAGAGTGTACATGGGCAATGAGTTTCAGTTTTGAGGCCTAAAAGCAGACTGGACGAGGTCTGCAACTGCAAAGCTAAGATCCAGTTCAGTTGCACTAATGTGATTTGGTCTAGACTTGTGCTTAAACTGATCACTTAGCCTAAAGGATTGAAGGGGTATGGGGAAGGGGGGTGTTTGGGAGGGGGGGTGGTGTGTGTACATGTGTGCTTGCTTCTGGGAACACATCCATGAGACCTAAACACCTGCACAGATGTTTTTTACCTCCTCTGAAAAGCAGGTCAGCAGTGAGCATTCACTGGGCATGAAACAACATTAAACTATAAAACATTCCCTGCCTAGTGCTGGTGAGAATTTCAGTTTTGTGGCACAAGCAAGTATCTGGGAGTACTGTAGGTAAACTCACTATGGTATTTGATGTGCTGCTCCATAGGTGGCCTTTCTCTACTGGCACACATCTGGGGGTCATACAACAGGGGACAAAACAAAAAAGGGAAGAAGATGTCATTGGATTGCTGACCAAGAATAGATCCTGGCCATGGTCGTCTTAAAGCCCAAGGGCTGTACCAGGGTGGCAGTAAAAACTTCTGTGGCTTCAGGGACACAGCAGAACCTGGAGGCAGGAAGCTTCTACACCGTGGTGGATAGGTAGATGAGACAGGAGTTGTGGGACAGCTGACTGAACACCATGCATGGAGCACATACCAGCTTAGCTTGTGCTAAGCCTAGGGCTGCATCTTCTCCAGACTCAGCAGCAGCCTGGATCAGGACAGTAAGAATTAAAATATAGTCACACCATTGAGAATTCATGGAAATGTATCTTGTTTGAATACATCAATACTGAAATTCATCCAGAAAAAAAGTGCTTAGATGATATTCCTTTATAAACCAAACCTAAAAAAATAAAATAAAATAAATTAAAGAAACGCATACAAAATGCTTAAACTTTAAGGAGACCAAGAAATTCTCACTTTCATTTATTTCAAACCTTTCACTTCTCCAGTTGCAGAAACATGTCATGTAAGTGAAACAGTATTGACTGGTTCTTAAAAGGAAAAATCATTTGCATAATACAAAGTAATAGTTTCACAAAACCTATTTTTATATGTGTAATAATGTAGCAGGATGATAAAAAAGGTGCTGTAGACTTAGAAATTCAGACTTCGAGTCTTGTTGACCTGTAGGTGAAATATTGGCCTGCATGTATTCACCTGGGGAATACCTTGCCTTTTAAGCATGAAGCATGTTCTCTTCTGCCTGCATTTGCCTAAATAGACCTTGAATTTCTATTCAGCTCTAGCTTGTTGGTTTATTTCTTTTTAAGTAATTATTTACAAATTAGACTTCTTGAGAGGAACTATCTGAGGAGTTACACTCCCCTCTCTTCAAACGTATGTGATAGATCTAATTATTTATCTGTAAAACTACAAACAACCTTATAAATAATGACAATCATTAGAAAACATTAGGGTCTGTCACTTATAATCTTTGCCAACTGCTGATAACATTTTATTACTGCTTAGAAAGGTTGATTAAAGCTTGTAATAGATTTAGTGAGGGTGAAAGATTAACAAAAAGGTATTTATGATAGAGACACTAAAACATAATATATTCTCAGTAAATACTCAAAAAAAAAAATCCCTGTGACATTTATAGAGGTTGCTTAAGATATAGTTTTTCATCTGCACAATGAAACCGATAACAAGTTCCTACATGCTGGGGAAAAAAAAAAAAGACAGAAAGGGGAGAGGAGCACATTACCCTTGCATGTCTCATGTCAAAGCTAGTGAGAAGGTGCTCTTCAAAAATAAACCATCTGAAACCCCTGAAGGAGCTCCTGGGAGTGCTCTTTGACCACTTGGACAAATTCCATTGAAACTACAGCAAAGACAATTAAAAGCCAGACTGGATAAGATGGTAGTGTCTTTGGAGTATATCTTTAACCCTGGTCTTGGCCTCAGCCCACCCCCCATACCCCAGCATGGGGTGAAAGACCCTGGTGGGGCTGGGCACTGCAAAGCACAGTGACCAAATGCAGCCTAACTGGCACTCTGACAGGCTGGCAAGATCCGGGTTTTCCTCCTGCTCATCGTTCACTGGGAGAAAGTGCTGCCAACAACAGCCCACCATGTTTCAGTATGGAGAGGTTACTAAGGATGGAGAGAACTGCAAGAGCATTTGGAAGTAACCACATCCCTTACTAGCACTGATCTTGTGAGAGGTCCTGTCATCCTCTAGAGATGCCAACCTTGCAGTGCATGGCAGACTGAGTGGCTGCTGCCTCAAGTGAGAACATGCATTCCTGTGGCATATTACAGTCTTCCTCAAGCTTCTGATCTTTTATCCAGTCATAGGGGCTACTTGTAGGTACTAATTAATGGATGGCAGGATCAGCTTGTCCCTCACTTCAGAGCAGCCTCTGCTGAGGTAAGTGAAGGACCTGGTGCAGAAGAGAAACAGCAGTTACAAACCCAGGCCAAGGATTTGAATGCAGGTGCCATGGCAGAGAGCTTCAGCTGTCCTAGCTCAGTCCTCACCTTCAGCTGCCCGCTCTGCCTCTCTCTATATCCCTAGTCAAGGAGACGGAGCAGGAGGGTTCATCTGGTTTCCACACGCCTGCAGCTCACCCTTGTGAAATAAACAGAAGTCACTTCCAACAAGATGTGAGTCACAGCATGCTGAGTATCCACAGTTGGACATCAGGGAGCAGGACAAGATACCAGGAGTGAGCTGGAGCAGACACTGGGAGGACTAACTGGTCCAGACTACCTACCTTAGGGCCACACAGCAGGACTAGATGACCTGGCAAGGTCTCTTCTGACCTGATTGTGTAACACCCTCCATAAATAATCTTCTCTATTTTTTTGAAAACAATGGGCCAATATTTAACAGGACTCCACTCAGCTGACTGATACCACCAAAGTCATTTACCAGGAATAAATGACCAGCCAGATCACAATCAAAACGAAACACATTTGCAAATAAAAACAATTTCTGTGCTGTGCATGCCTTGACATGTCTATAGACAAATATACATACACATTCTGCAAACACATTAATGTGTGGCTCATCAGAGAGGTCAAACTGTGGTGAAGGAGAGCAAGTTTGTGGTTAATCTGAGCAGAGAGCCACTGTCTGCAGCCTGTGCAAATATCAGTACATTAAACCACTGCAAAGTGGATGAATTATAGTGAAAGATTATAGAACCAGGGATGACTCACAGTTTTCATGTTGAAAAATGGAAAATTATTTTTAATGTCAAGTGTTGGTCAAAGCTAAGGCTGTTAGTTATACCAGAAGATGTAAATCCAAACCTGTCTCAGGTTTAACTGCATCCTACTGTGTCACAGCCAACGCATAGCTCAAATACAACTTCTGAGATTAGGTTATATAGTGGCACTTTTTTCCCCTCATTCTTTCGCACATTGGAAATGAATAAAGCCTTGAAAAAAATATTTCCAAGCTATATAAAGATACACAAAGAGCAATAAATGTAAACAAAAATCTCATGTTTATGTGTTGCTGTAGTGAGTCAGAATAAACATGACAGCTTTACCTGAGAAGTTAGAGTCTGAAAACAAACATCTTATGTTTGGCAACAAGCACAGAAGATTTTTAAAAGAAACACCAAAAATAAACTTAGCAACATACTTTAGAACTCCCACAGGTAAGCCTCATTCACCCAGGCAGACTCACCAAAGTAAAAAAAAAAAGCAGAATCCTGTAATGCTGGGTGCTGAGCAGCCATCAGGCCCTGTATTCCACACACTGCCTGTATCCCATACAGCTGCCACTTGAAACCTGTCCCTACAGGGCTAACCTGTTCAGACAACAATCATTTTCCTGAAAACAATAACAAATTAGAAGTTCAGCAAAGGTTAGCATAGTGAGCTAAAACCACAGAGCCCACATAGGAAAGGAAGAGACTGGGATAAACACAGTTATTTATTTCCAGATTTATACACTGGACACCAGCTCAGGCAGGATGTGACATATGACACTATGGCAAGGACTTGAACCTCATCAGGGAGTGCTGTCAGCCTCCTCTATCTCTTTGGTAATTCTGTTCTGACCTCTGTGACACCTGAATTCCTCGTGCATGATCCAGAAAGATGATTTTCTACCAGGGCAACAAGGAAGACAATGGGATTGTGAAAGACACTGCTAACCCTGGACTGTGGTAATGGAAAGTTAATTCCACATAGTCTAAACCATCTTGAAGTAGACAATGAATAGAGTACTTCCACCTGGCAGAAATTCCAGTTCGACTATGGCAAACCTACTCATGGAAAAAACATAGGGAAATTTTGAATGCTGGATATTATGAGTAACATACATTTAATCAAAGAATAGGTAAAAGATTGGAAAAACCATGAAAGCCACAGAAACTTCCATGCTGTCAGTGTCTGAACAAAGCTAAATATCCTGAATTGTAGTTCATCAGATGTGAAAGCATAAGATTAGCAGAGAAATCTGGATAGGTTGAATTTAGTAGGATGTCTGGCCCCAACCTCAGATAGAAGCAATATTTCAACTTTTACCTCCCAGTTAAAAGGTACCACAACACAAATTTACATCAAGAACATTTGTCTGTTGTCTTTATCTGTTTGATTCAATAAAACTATAATGGCAAGGTATTTATTTCCCCCCTTACATTTAAACCAAAGGTTAGCAAGCCAAAGGTTAAACCATGAGTTTTTTCATCAAGAGTCTTTGCTCTTAAGTGCCAAAGAATTTTTTCCTTCTAGCATGGGACACAGCTGCACAGGCAGAGCTATGGCTTATACTAAACACAGTCAGAGAAACGGCATCCTGTCTCTTTTTTTTTTTTTTTTTTTTTTTTTTTAATAGTACAGTTGTTTTAGAAAAATATGTTGAAATAAATACATTCAAGAAGCAACAGAATAATTGCCCTTCCCAGGGCTGTGAACTCTAATTTTTGCCTCTTCTAGTGTAGTATCATTTCTTACACCTCAAGTATCAAACATTCACACATTCACATTCCTCAGCTTGTGTGTCTCAAGCTGAGGAAAGGGGACTTATAACATGGTTCTCTGTGTGTTCTACCTGGTGAGTTTTGTTAGAAAGCAAATTAAACCTTAGTTCTCCAAATTTTAATGGCTAAATGATATGGGGATTGTTTTATCCTTTGCTGAGTTCAGCTTGGCATATTTTGAGGTCAGTGAGAGTTTTTTCATTGAATGTTGAAATGCATCACGATGAATCAATAATTATCCACAGTTGCTTGAAAGATGGGACCTCTATTATGTTCCACAGATATTAAGAGAATTTTCTGCTATGTGACTCACTATCATTTATTCCCACTGCTCTGTGTGGACACTCTCTGCTTATAGCCAAATTTCCAGCAGAATTTTTTTTCTGTTTAACGAAAGTGATCATTCTTTTAGAGAGGTTTCCTTTCTCTTGGTGGCATCTTAGCTGTTGACAGTCAGTGCTCTTTAAGGAGTCAGGGCTCCACACCTGCTACTCTTAGGGTGGGAATAAGTTTCCTAGAAGGAATCACTGCTGGAGGTGATGGGACAAGCCCTGGATGGTAAAATACCTTCATTCCCAGCCTAGGGAGTCCCCTTCCACTTCTGGACCCATTCCCTATGGTGTCCTTGCAGCATCATCTCTCAGTATTACACTCCATTAATCTTCTTCCTCTTCTGCTTGAAATGTCAAAAAGCTGAAAAAAATTGGTGGCCCTATTACATTTCTTGAGGAAAAATCATTTAATTTTAAACATTTCCTAATTATTACTTTCTTTCTCTGAGTTCCTTCAATTTCATGATTTAAGAGTACGTAACTTTACTTCCTGACCTTGAAAGAAATCTGATCCATCAGCAGACATTTTATCTATCTCCCTCTTGCATACACATAGTACAGAAGCATATTGGTCAGAAAAGAACAGAAGAATGCATATGCCAATCAAATATGCCCAGGCTTGCAGGATCTACAAAATATCTTTCCATAGACAAGAGGCAGAGCTCTTCAAGGAAAGCTAGAGCATGTCAACTGCTTTTTCTGTGCTCCCCAAAGCCCTGGAAAGAAACACAAAACTTGAGGTTGAATGTACTTTTTGTCCCACTGTGTATGTACAAGACCTGCCTGCCTTATGCTGATCAAGAAAATATTTTACATTAGTAATGTTTTCCTACTTTAACAGCTACCTTTCTGTCTCATAGTATTCACTGGTGGCAATTTCTGGTGATATGGGAGATCATGAGGACTTAGATGTTACTACACTGCGCCTATATACCAGTTTTCAGAGTAGGTTTTTAATGCTAGCCAACATTAGAAATCATCCTCAGCACAAGCCAAGTCAAAAGCAAGGAAAAATACTTACTTATAAAATCTAAAATAAGCAACAGAGTTGTAAAGATTTTTAACATATGGCTAGCAAAAAGGAAAGAAAACTTTCTCTAAAATCAAATCCAAAGCCCACCATCATCTCTTTCCTTCTTGTCTCACCTTATATCTAACTGCCAAGCAAGATCTGAACCACATCTGACCCACAGAGACAGTGTCTCAGAGCTGGTGTACACCCTCCATCACAAATTCACAAAAGGAAACTTGCAGCCAAGGAAGAAGGCTAACTTATAACCCTGTACTCCTTCTTGGAGTTTTGCATGAAGGTTCATTCAAATTCATCTCTCCTCCTTCATTCAGGTGTTGGCTTCAGTGTCATCTCCCTGGATTATTTACTGGCCTAACATTTTCAAATGCAAATCTCCCTTCAATAGGCCAGGTGCAAATATCTCTTATCCTTTACTGAGCTATCAGTAAATCATTAATCTGCAGCAAAACTCTCCCACTTATCAAGACAAATCTCAGTGTGAAGCTTTTCCAGGCTTCAAATTTCTTATTTCAAATCAGCGTATAGACAATCACAGCTGATACTAACATTAAAGCATGATCTGTGCTTTTGGGATAGAGGTCTGTGGGATGATTAATGAACTCCAGCTTCTCCCTGAACAATACCATGAGTCAAACACGACATCACCACCAGGCCTGGAGCAAAAGCAGAAAGAGTCCTTGTTGTCAAGTGTGAGAAGGACAAGCATTTAATAGTTCTTCAGAGTTTTAGGCTACAGGAATCTGCAGATCTGCAACAAAGGACCTGAATAGATGTATTCTTCCAGCAGATTTTGACATGCATTTATTAATACAGTATGAAAAAGGTGGGGAAAGCCACAGCAGAATCTAAGCCTAAGAATGTCTTAAGCCTCAGCAACTCCAAGTCACCTTATCAAAGATGCCAGAAAGTCAGATGGCCTGCTGACTTGCAGGTGACCTTCAGACAGACCGAGAGCACAGCTCCTGCCTGGAGCTGACCCAGGGCAGGTGTACTGAGTATCAAAAAGCAAACCCCACTCAGCTGTGCCTGCATCCGCACCTCAGCCCCTACATATCATCTGGCCTCGCTGTGGAGACCAGTTATCTGAAACCAGACTCTGCACCAAAGCAGGCTGGATGAGGAACTGCAGTGCTGAGTCACTCTGTTTGGGGCTGCCCTCACATTTAAAAACATTTTGGTTATTGATCTAAAGATTCATGACTCACAGGCTCAATATAGCTCTGGGTTTAAAAGACTGCTTTGTTCTTGGAAGTGACATATATGGTATCCTCAGGGCAGCCACCCTCCTCTGTGACACCTGCTTCCTCAGAAGAAACTCCATAGGGAGTTGAAGAGATGCACAAAAATTAAGTAACAGGGGAAATGTGTTGTACAACTATCCATACACTGTTTTCTAGCCTGCAAGGCTCGGATGTGGCAACATTATCCATTCTGTGGTGCATCACAGGGGATTACCATAATGTCTCTTCTCACTTCCCAGGAGATGAAACTGAGATCTCCAGGACCATAAGGGATTATTCACTATGTGAAATTGTCTAATTGAACAGCTTAAAGCAAAGGAAGAAGTCAAATTGGACTCTATACACCTAAGAATGTGACCTTGACCTAAAGAAACACTCTCTAAAGCCACAGAAAAAAATAGGGGCCAAACTTCAAGGATCTCATCAAATTTATATACAGAAGCAGCAGCAGCTGCAAGTGACCATGTTCAGAAAATAAGAGTGTACTCTTTCATTGTGCTCTAGCATGCTTTCCTTGCCTGGGGAAATTCATTTTGAATGTGTGATGTCTCTTTGAATTAACTGGCACGAGTTTTGTAATCAAGCACTGTTGAGCCAACAGGAAGACAAGGACTTATGGTATTTTAGTATGGAATACACACAAAAAAGCCCCAAAAATTGGCCCAATATGCCATAAAAGACCACAATACACGCATTCATTCATACAAAAATTAAGTATATAATCACATGATGAGCAAAGGACTTCGTATGATGGTATACAAATTTAAAACATATACAACCCTATTTAAATAAACTGCACACTCTGCTAGATTCCAAAAAAGATGAAGTTACAGTAATTGTCACTTTCAGATTTATATAATTTTCCAAATAAAAATGTGAGAGTTGCCATTAACTAGTACTGACAATGCACATACAGTACACACATTTGTCAATTTCATTAACCTTCCAAATTAGGTATTCACGGGGAGCTAATGGCAGCATAACACATCATTACAATATTCAATGCAATTTCATGGATATTATGTATAGGGAGAAATTTTAGGCTCTCTTGTTCTTACAGCTGTTAGAAAATATTATACTTTGCAAATATCACATTAGTGATCGGCAAATGCTAAATAGCAGAATCTGAATAGCTTGAATTATGTCCCGCTCTCCCGCCTCTCCTCATCTGGAATGGGGGTTGCCTCTATTTGTGCCATATTTGGCCATAAATAAGTGCAAATCATCTGCCTGGACTTTCTACCCTCCTCACCATTACAGCTTCCACGGCCCAAATTAGGATCCACTAGATCTGCTCGTAATTTATCCATTAACTTTCTTGATGACCTTGGGCAAATCACTCAATTTCTTGCATCTGAAACAATTTTTTCTTCACAGGACACAGTGCCGATAAAATCTATTCTGGATCATGGGGGTCTGAAGTACTGGTGGGAGGGTTAATCTCCTCCTCATAATTCATGAGGGAGTTTTACTACAGTGGGAAGAGGAGGTCTTCTAGCTGGAAATGAAAGTAGGAAGGTACTGGATATGAGAAGTAGAATGTGGGCAGGTGTGGGAATAAGAAGAAAACAACAGATACTTTGAATTATCTAAATTAAGATTTATTTGATGATGAGGTGGGAGAAAGCAAGTACCTCTTCAGAAGACAAGCAAAATGGAAGGATTTTAAGTAAAAGGAGTATTCTTAGGAAGTTGGAACATGCGGGAAATTAACTTTGTGGTACACAAAACGGAAAGATGGGTCATAGGATTGTACATCCTTAAAAAATAACATGTTCTTACCATCAGCAAAGGAATATGAAAGGAAAATATTGTTCTGCAAGGCCAAAAGTGAACATGAATGACAGAAAACAGATTTTTCGGCTTTGCTGCACTTTAAACAGTTTTCTTTTCTAGACCTCTTTAAATTCCTCAAACCAGTCATATTTGAATAAAGTCAGCAGGTCTGAACCTCATGGAAATTGCTCTAGCTTGAGCAGAAAGTCCTTGATTCTAAGATTTTTGTCTCTTGAATTAGAAAGTGCTTAGAGAACAAATAAGGCATAGGCAATTCTCAATATTTTTTCTTCTGACCATTAAAGTGATAAAAAATAAAATCCATCAGCAGTTTATTTTTTAAAAAATAAACACACACCCGTGTGTAATCTAGGAAAGCAACAAATTCCCATGCAAGCCGTCCCCTACAAAAATGGTCAAGGTTGCCCAAAGCAATTTTAATTGAGATTTGCCTTTCTGCTTGATGCTGCTTTCCCTGCAGACCTTACACAGAGCTCAATAGAAGACATGTTTACCTTGTCAAACAGGACAAGGGCTAAATGCCCCTACAGAATTCCTTACCAAAGGAAAGTGGAGTTCATAGGTGGCAGCACGGTGGGCAGCGCTAGCACAGTGCTTCTAGTCCATTTGGTTATACTGCATCTTAAAATATCTGAGGTTCTCAATTCATGGGAAATGCTTTGGATGGACTAGCTTTGCAACAGCCAGCTCGTGTTAATTTGAATCACTTTAGTTTGCTTTTCTCACTGTTGCTCTCACTGCCAAGGGCTGTCAAAACACATTGTCCTGCTTTCAGAAAAGAGCCACATACTGTGTCATGGAGAGATACAAAACACAGCTGATAAAACTGCACAGAAGAGTTCAGCTGTCTTCCCAGTCTATGTATTTAAATAGCGTTCTCCTATAGAAGTGAAGCAGTTTGTACATTAATTTGTCTTTCTTCCCCTCCATATGGAGCACCTGCTTCATTTAGCCACCTCATTTTGTATTTAGTTTTTTTCTTTTAGTTCAGTTTTCCATTTTGAAGACTTGAGTACCAGGAAAGTGAGCTTTTAGCCCTCTTCCTCTCAGAAGAGTTAAAGTTATCCATCCAGTCAGTTCTGGGGGGTTGAAAAGTGCGACATTGCAGACTTTTATTGCTCAGTGTCTCAACTTCCTATTGTAACATAGAAATATGGAACAAGAGGGAAGACTCTGCATTTCTAATAGTATGTAGAAAAAAACAAAGTAATGTTCCAGCTTCTTTAAATTCTGGCCAGCACAAAGCTGTCTGATAACTAGGGAAAAAATTAAAATAGCAAATATATAAAAATAGCAAAATAAATAGCAACACTTTTTTCTTATAGTTGGAGATTTACCACAGACAGAAAAAGAGCAATCTTTGACACAGGAGAGAGGGAATATTTTTAATAAGGTGCTGTGCCAATTTGGCTTGTTATACCTATGCATAAAGCATCCTGGTGTCCTTTAAATTTAAAAAAAAAAAAAAAAAGTTCAAGCTGGACAGAAGTGCCAGCAAATGTTATAAGCCAGTGGATAGTGGGTGGGTGGTGTGAAAACGTTTCATAACTGCTAACAGCAACCCTGTTGTGAACCAAACAGCTGTGCACAGAACACAGGTGTGCTGCACAACAAGGGCTATTCATGCCTTCCCACAGGGCGCTGGCCAGGTTTGTGGAGCCACAGCTGACCACATAAAGCATCGAGGATGGAAAAGGCTGGGAGTGAAATGTCCACTACAAGTGTAAACACCGGATGCCACACGGGCACACACACACACATGTACATTTTTAGCACGCTTTGCTCACTGCTGTAATGAAAAGAGGTAAGGAAAGCCTATTCTGCTGTGGGATGCAGAGAATATAAGGACATAAGAAGTTAATAGGAATGTTATGTGCATGAAAAATAGGCAAATAAAACAGAATTGGGATACGGCACAAGACAAAATATTCATAATTTAACTGAACATGTTGTTCCAATAAATTCTTTCCTCAATGTATCAAAGACATTTGTAATTATAGAAAATGTCGAAGATATTTGAAATAATGCTAGCATAGGGGTTACAGAGTCTCTTTCCTTCTACAGAACTTCCAAGAGAGAAGACAAATTTCAGGAAAGTAAAATATTATGGTTAAAAATTAAAACCATTTCCCTTTCATATGCCCTGCATAAAGTGTTTTTGCAGCTTTTCTTCCACAAATATCAGTGCAGTAAAAGGTTGGGGTGGAGGGGGTGTTTGTTTCCTTTTTTTTTTTTTAAACAGGATTTTTAGGAAATGGTTTAAAAAACAGTTCAAGTGAAAAAGGAATGATAATCAGGAACCTTTGAATTCTAATTCTGGATATAGAAATCCTGCTTTGGGCATTTAAATTGAACACATAAGCAAATATTATGATTCCGTTGCAAAAGGTAAAAATCCTGTGTATAAAAGCAAAGGACTGCCTGCCCAAGCAGATCTTCTCTATCTATTGTACCTATTATGAAACGGTAATTATTTGTCAAAAACATGGTCTCCAGGTACAATATTTGTAGGCACATGGTACACATGAGGAATGAATGCTTTCCAGTTGTAGGTACAGAAAAGCCACCTTTCATGAAAAAGACATGGCAATGAAAATGCAGCATACCATAACCATGATGCTGACTAATATCTCCACATGTAAAATTATTGAACCAGCCAGTTCAAGGTGAAATGCCAGACAACACCAGCTTTGACACAGCAAAGCCTTGTTTGATTCCTACCACTGCTGATATTCCTGGCTTCATTAATGCTTTCAAAACAGACAACATGTTATTGACACTGAACAGGGTTAATGTTGTTCAGCTATTAAAGTGACTCTTTAATACAAATATGACGTATCTATAATAAAGCAGATAAGTGACCCTATAAACACAGAAAATCTTCCAATTCTGCAAGTACCCTTTTGCATAAACACTGTGAAGAACTATAGTTCCTCTTCCGCATGATAGCCCAATTTCAAAGACGTTTAAGTACTGAACCAAAAATCCTGTTCATTGCAGATGTAGGGCCCCAGTACAACTGTTAGAGATGAGCAAGGGCAGCATCAGAGATAGGTTCACCGGTGGCTGCAGCCACACATCTTTGGCTCCCGGTGGCGGAGGCCTAGATGTGTATCTGCCCAACGCTCGGAGTGTGGCTGTCCCACCCCTTGAGCAGCAGCTGGTGGTCAGCCTCCTGAACCACACATCAGAAAATAGCACACACGAGCCCTGCTGTTTGTGCATTATGGCCACTATCTGGGGTAAACTGAACATCCTCTCTCACCAACTACAAAGGTCTAGAAAAACGCTTTTATGGCATTGTTATTTTTGCTTTCTTCTAAGATGGCCCCAGCTGTCACAGGAAAATGGGTCCCAAGATCAACCAAGATCAGCAATTTGCATGCGCGTTTTTGATGCTGTTTGAAAAGCTGATTAAAAATCCAGTGTTTGACAACGCTAAAACACTTGCAACTAAAAAAATGGCCTGCAGGTCTTCACTTGTCCACTGAGCAGTGGCAGCTGCACTCCAGCGGGACATGCATTTCTCATTAGTCACAATTTTGCCCATAAACCTTGAAAAATGGAGCCATCTCAGGAAACCAGAGTGTAGTTCACACTCTGCCTCTGTTAAGTCCCTGGCCTCTCTGCCAAGCTGGTGGAAAGTGCCTGAAGTGGCTGATCACCTAGATTTGGGCTGAGATTCCCAATTTATCACCTCTAATCCAAGAAATATTTAACATATTCAATCAGAAGAGTTAGTTCTGCTTCTTCTCACTGTTATTCCTACATGAGTCTACTAATGTTGCAGGTATTTAGTCACACTTTCTTGTCTATAAAATATGCTGTAGAAATTTAAGTAGTACTAAGACAAAAATAGTGTAAAGATTGGCTAGCAGCTTGTAATTAGGAACATTTCATTCGTCACAGCTTACTTAGAAGTGATTTACACTTGCCTCAAAATGTTGAGCAAACCTGAAGCACATGCTCACAAAATTCTCAAATTTCTTTTGGAGATCTCCCTGTAATTGACAAACCGAGCTTCTTTCCAAAAGTACCAGAATTTGATGTCTAACAACTGAATTATATCTATCTGTCTTGCAGCACTGCTGTTAGCTAGCATCCTGTATTTTAAGAGTCACTGAGCAAATTGCAGGACCATTGTATCTACTGCCTTTCAGAAAGTGTTGGTACTATACTGAAACCAACACATTTACTTATATATGATGTAAATTTTTACAACAATAACAGCCTTGAGGAAAGTTTTCAAAAACTAGAGGAGCTGAGATTATGGACTGTCATATTTGTCAAAAAATTGTTTGAACAATTGCACTGGCTCTCCATTTATTCAATTGCCACAGGTTTACTCTAGTTATGCTTGAGCAAAAGCAAGACCAATTCCAGCCCAAGCAGATCTAACACCATTAAAAGGAAACCTTCACATTGACATTCTTATATTGAACCTTCCAATCAGTCTTACAGAAACCCTATTTTTATGCTTTTTCATGTGGAAATGAATGACTTGCTGTTCTTTTGTGCGATAATTTAGCTAAGCAACAATTATTACTTTGTGTCCTCAGCTGTGGAAAGGACAGAGTTGAGTTACTTCCGTTCATTCCCTTTCCTCTCTCTTTGGAATTATAAATTATATATTTTTGTCTTTATAAGAAGTTTGCAAGCAGAAATAAATCAAACTCATCCATATATTTATCTCACCTAAATATTACTATAGAAATTCAATTTTTAATCTCAAACACAGATAAAACTTTTCACTGATATTGTTTCTTCAAAATTGTTGATATGTTTTTCAAATCCAGATCAAATTTTGCCCTTCAGTTTCTTAGAGAGATTTTTACATAAGGATTAAGAACAAAAACTGAACAGAACAACTGCTATGTAAAGGTGCTATACATTTTTATACATGCTATACAACATGTAAAAAATAAAATCCTTGTTCATAAGATCCTTTTATTCAAGAACTGTGATTGCATAAAGTTCTTAGAGCAAGCTTCCAGATAAATTAAATCATGGATTAATACAAATTATACAAGTTACCTTTACAACAATTGATTAGTATACTATTAAATATACATATTATCTTCTCACTACTTATTACGGTGGCGAGCCCAGTAGCACTGGTATCGTTAATGCCACTGCAAAAATTCAAAGCCCAGTGAAGCCTTCCATGCACATCCACATCACTTCTTAGAAGCAGATTACCTTCAAATGAGAAAATGTGAAGAAATTGCACCAACTGCAGCAAACAAAAAACCCACTAGTTATTTAAAGAAAATTGCACACAGCAATGTTGCCAAGACGTTGCAGTGTCTCAATCACAGCTGGAGGTGGATGGCTTCTGTAAGCTTGGGCAATTCACATTTCAGATTCTTTTCCCACTGCCCACATGTTCAATTTTACTCAACAGCAAGCCTTATTTCTCCCTTATTTACCTTCTAAAGCAAAGCCTACATTGGTGGGAATGAACACCAAAGTGACACTTAGAAAAAGCAACATCATTTGAACAGCTGTAGACAGTCTGTTATTTATCAGAAATTTTAACAAAGGCCAAAGGAAAAAAGCAGCAGTTCAGCAGAGAGCGAGTCCTGCCCTAGCACAGCTGTTGCACAAGATGCGAAAGTTTTAAAATGAGAAAGTAAACATCTCTCTATATTCTAGAAAAGAGGGAAGAGATGTTTCTTCCCAATCCTTGGAAATAGCAAACTTAACACTAATGAAATGCAAACATCCCCCACCCCCCGAATACAAAAGCTGGGATCCAGTTGTGATTCTTTCCTTGTGGAATTACTTTGCCCACAGTACTCATGGGGTAAAAAGCTACAGATGCTGGATAGACCCCCAGCAGCAGCAAACCAGGACTCCTTCACTGATTTTCATGTTCACTGCTCTTGGGGGTTGCTGGACAGGCACAGAGTTCACAGACAGACTCTGCCAACAGATCACAACTGGATGTACTGCAATTTGGGAAAACACACAGGGGTAAACTGCCTCCACCAACCAGGTTTGTTAAAAGCAGTGCAGACAAATCCTTTCAAGTGTCCTTTCAACAGTTCTTTTATTGAGGCCAGGAACTGATGCTCCTGTGATAATAGTATTAAGAATTCCAAACTGTCCCCATTCTGCAGATGGAAACAAACTGATGATAGCTCTACCATGAGAGTTTGATTTGGCTGCTCTGTCAGTTAGAGGCTCTCATTCCTCAATGCTGTCATTTAGCTAAGATGGCAAATGTACAGAAGAAAGAAAATCCCAAACCTTCCCTTGAATGAAGGTGGTACTTAAACACCCTACTCTCAGCATAAAGCAAGCCAAGCACAGCCCAGCTTTGTATGAATAGAGCAGGTATTACACAGGCCTGCTCTATTGGAGCCTGACATACAAAACAGCCTTACAAGGAACAGTATGGTCCTCAAAACACACACTCAACATGTCAGAGATGTAAAGAGTGCTCCACTGCTAACTCACATGGATGCAGGGCTGAAACTAATGCCTGCAGACTCTGTGGGAGTTGGGCAGCGCAGAGAGGGAGACAGAAGCAGAAGATCCCACCACCTGCACATTGGTTGTCTTTACAGGGTTCTTATCAGCACCTGTTACCATCTTTCCTTTTTAGCTGGTTCCTAAAAATTAGAATACGCCAGTTTTCCCAAGATAAAACAAATACCTGGAAAGCTGTTCAGAGTTACATATCCTGATTTACCAAAGGCAACATCTCAGTCTGACAGAGGATACTGAGAAGTGGAAAGAGGCCATCTTTATGTCCTGATATCTGTAAAGAGAGGTTAGGGACATCAGCACCTTCCAAACAGTGCATAGGAAAGTCAGCTGCCTGACCTAAGGTTCTGGAATGCAGACACCTTATCTCCACTGAAGAGGATGATAGGCAAGTCCAAATCTGCCCTGTTTCAGATCTCAGACAGACAATAGCCTCAAGAGACAGAGACAGCCAAGATCTATGTCAGGTACATCTACTACAAGGTGATCCTCCAGCAGGAGTGGTGCTGGCCACCCCTGCAGTGGCCAGGGGTCCACACACCTCCAATGGTACCACAGAGCAAACTACACAGTAATGAAGGAGATAATACAAGAGTGGCAGGGCAGGTATTTCTTTGTTTAATTGTACTATGGGCAATTTTCTTCTCTTCTTATTGTTATGCCTGGGGAAATCAGGGAAACAAGGTCTGGCCATCTGGGCATCTACAAGAGCAGCTGTGTTGTATGGACACCTGTGCCTCACAGGGCTGACACCAAAAACCAGGCACAAAGCAGCACAGGCTCTTTATTTCTGAGCACCACTGATATATTTTGAATATTTTTCATACAAAAACAAAAGAAAAAGGCAGCACACCATGGGAAAAAACTGAATTTGGGCCATCTAGAAGTCAGATACAGGCTGGATATTAAATCTTAATCTTCTACCATCCTTTGAATATCTGAATTGCTAGCACAGGGGTATTCTGGGATAAGCACTATCCATCTCCCTTGTTGGAATAACTTCAATTTCCAGTTAATATGTAATCAATAACATATTAACTATAAAGAGAACCCAAATCATTATCTTCCACCTACTATGGAGTTCTTCATTATATAAAGTCCCTAATTTTTTCCCCTTATTCCTAAAGAAAAGTTTCCATTCAGAGAAGCAAGAGGCCCATGACAAAAAAAGCTAAGGGGTCACTTCAGAGAGCTACATTTCCTGCTCTAAGCACTGAGCTGTTGGTTAGTCTGGGGTACAGGCTGGGGTAGGTGACCAGAAACTCATCATAGTTAAGGCATCCTGGGGCTACAGCAATCTGACATTTGCTAGTGAAAAATTCTGTAGTCAGAATTATTGCTGACCATCTTTCTCCTTGACTCCACTCTACAGCTATTTCCCCTGGTTATTCAGTAAGCAGAAAGCTGCTGCAGTGCTCTGAATGCTCTGTGCCTTATATCATACCCCAGAGGTCCAAAGCAATACGCCAAAGAAATAACATTCTAGCTGTGCTCAGTTATAACACCAGGGACAATGGAAAAATTTCAATTTTCCAGTTATTAATAGAAAATTAGAAACTTCTGAATTTTTAATAATTCACTTGCAAGATTTTCCTTTTTAAAACAAATATTCACTTTTCTATGAATTGCTGACTACTGTGCTTATAAAACAGAGCCCATTTTGCTGTGTCTAGGGAAGGATAAGGAAAACATGATGCACAAACTATGAAAACTGTAGAAAAAATATTGGCTGCAAAGTCTGTGTGCCTGAAGACAACCAAGGATAACATTTAACCAGAAACAGGTTTAGACATTCAGCTGTCAGTATTTCCCTTAAGCACTGGAGACTCTCAGTCTACAGATAAAGTTCTGATTCATACAAGTGCATATGCTAAATAAGCATATGAATCAACCAAATCTTTTCAGAAAATTTAATGAGAAATGACCACTCAAACCCTCCAACACTGTGCATGCAAATTGATATATATATATATATATATATATATTTATGACATATAATGCATGGCTTCATATGCTTCATTTCACTTTCAAAATAAAATCTAATTGTCATTAGGAGAGCAGAGTTAGTGTACACCTGTTAGCCAGGTGTTTACAGAACTTGCCTATATGAAACATGGTAGGTTAAAACCCATTTATACCACTCACAGAGTTTCCCATACAACCTCAAATGTGTTTCAGCTTGAAATTTAAAGCACATTAGCTCAGTGTTAAGTTAGGACATCAATGTCTTTATCTGGAATAAGCTGAAACACTTTTTTTTTTTTTCTTATCCATCAGCTGTTCACTAGAGATCCAACATGTATTTTCATGCTCACAAATTATAGCAATTGAAATACAAAAGCTGCAAAATGTAAGAGGGGAAAACAAAGACCGAAAAATAATTTAAAATAATTTTTTTCCAAAATAATATCAAAACAATTAATAAGAATTTATGTAACCCTCTCACTCAAATTTAATAGTCTTAAGGGGCATTTGAATATGTGTCTTCTGAACAAATTATGTTTAGCAGAAAATATAGCCTCTGCTAAAATAAATTATAGGTTTTCTTTTCAAAGGACTCTCCTATTGCTGGTAGGTAATTCTGTGATATATTTTTATATCATACTTAATATTTTTTCCATAGCAGAAAAGCTATGTATATCTTTTTGCTCTCATACAATATATTGACAAAATTCTACAATCCAGTACTACTAATATTTAAAAGGATTCAAAACAAAGGACAAAAAATTAAATTAAAAAGTTGTCTCTTTTCTGAAATCTAAAATCTAAATTTTAGCTAAGGTATAACTAGGGATAATCAGCCAAAGAGATGAGGCTACAGCAACACCTTCACAAGTTTTCCAGTGTAGGAGAAGGAAAAACAAATGTCATCATCACAGTTACTTGAAATTGATAATAACAGGGGGCACAGGGGTTGTGAACCAAATCTTACCTAAGGCAGCAGAAAGATATGTAATGGCTGCACTGGTGCTTTGGATCAGAACTAATATTTCTATCCAATTGAAGCTAAAGTTATAAAGCAACTTAGCTCACTCAAATTCAGTGAATCTTACATTTTGCAAATACCAAATTTATGGCTTTGAATAAGCAATGCTCTGAATAAATTGAGTTTTAGGAAGACATTAAATGGATAACAATACCTTTTCCTTGAAGAGTACATTATTGATGTGAAATGCCCCAGCTGTACCTTCTTGGAGGCTGGGAGTGCACACTGTGGGAGTGCCCTGCTCCTGTACCATTCACCAACATCTCCTGTCATCCTCTGTCAAAAACAGGACACCAATCTGGAAACCTTTGTCTAAAATGGCCTTTCAACCTTCTTATGCACTACCAAACAGGTATCTTTGCAATACTTCTTCCCTCTCCCCTCACTCCCCAGTCTCTCCAGTTACAGCATTCACAGTCATCATTCCATATATTTTACTTTCAAAACTTTTTTCATTCTAAATCACTGTCAAATTAAAACCAGGCTAATAGGATCAGTTATAGCCAAGTGCAACAAGTGGCTTAAACTTATTTCTTCTGATAACAGAGTAGTGTAGGGCTCTCCCTACCTAGCATTTTACCAGAGCATCTTTCAGAAGCATTAGCAGAAGATTACACAGTCCTTTTTTATTATCTCAGACCTTAAATTTATTATACCCCTATCATACACAGCTATTATAGTAAACTGCAGGTTTGTAATTGATCTCAGTGGGAGAAGGTTCAAGCCCTTTATTTCTTCCTCAGAAGGATATTGGACCTGACCCAGTTCAGGCCAGACTCACACTGTTTTCTTCTCCAAAAATCTATTTCCTTTTTTTAGATTAATTCAAACTACAAGATAGCATCTTTCTTTCTGGCCCTTGACCTTCTAGATAACCTTTCTTTACACCAGAAAATTATGTGTAGATGAACACAATATTAATCAAAAGGCAGCATACTTTTGATTTAGTATCAAATAAAAATATGATAATGTCACTGAAGAAAAAAATCTTGACTGTTGTTCATCATATAACAGCAAGTAAAATCAGAGTGTAGCTGTGAGCCAGTATTAACAACATAAAGCATCCACTTTACCCTGTAATGCAGATGCAGTCACTCGGTTGTGCTATCACCTGAATGCAGGGATGGGATCCTTGCCCACTCACAAGAAGTTTTTATTTGCCCCAGAATCCTCCTTGTTCTGACAACAAGCTGAGAAGGAAAAGAGTCACTCACTCTGGGGGTCCCCTCCGTGGCAGCCCTGTTGCACAAATAACATGAGACACCCACCCCTGACCCCTACACATCCCTGTACATCACCTGCAACTGTACATTGGTGAGTTTGTGTCTGGATATTCTTAAAGCAAGAGGTGCTTGTTTTTCCCATTAGTTGTTCTCTGTGAAATCACAAACTTTGATGCCTTTTTTTTCAAGCAATAGAAATATTGGTCATAATGAATGAATATGCTTAAGAAAAAAATGCCGTTCAAATATTTTGTAGGAGACCAAAATAAATAATAGTGTTTGCAGGAGAAGGTGGTACTTTCATTCCAGCTTGATTGTTGGAAAACAATCTGGGTTTTTTTGAGTTTAACAGTAGCTCGATGGGGCAAACAGTCTACACGTAAGCTTGGTTGTCACACATTATGAATTTACAAAACCTACCCATCCCAAAAGATTTACTCACTGCTCAAGCTCCTCTGCCTGAGAATCCCCCACAAAAATTGCTTCCAAAGAGGAAAATCAATAAAGTTCTTCATCAGACAGAAATATGCCATAATCAGATTCAGAAAGTGATTAGCATTGAAAAGATTGCTGATTTAGGAACATTAGTGACAAGTCCCCTAGCATTTAATTTTGTTAGTAATGTGCTCCACAAAGGCTACTACCCTTCCCAGATCCTCACAATTGTCTTAAAATAAGGAAAGGACTAAAACCAGCTTACAATATTTGCCAATTCCTGCTGCTAGTTTTGTCTTCTGTTTAAATGCTATTCATTTCTTCTTTGCTACATTTTCAGCAGAAAACATCTGACTCTATGAAATCTAGATCTGGGACCAATTCTATATTTAGAATTATTTCAAAGCTGAGAGCTTTCAGATAAGGAATTCTCATTTAATGAAAGATTAGAAAGTAACAAAATGGTAATGTACCTATATTTTATAAAGCAACCAACCAAGCTAAGCTGGAAGATGAATATTGAAATGCCTAACTTTAATTGGGGAATTAAAATGCTTAACAGTCAAAATCCAATTGCATGATATATAACATTATTGAGCGAAAAGTTAATATCCTTTGGATGGATGTCATAATTATGTACTTTCATAGCCTAAAATGTTTCATTTTAGTACTGAATTTCCTGTGTTATGTGCTTATGTAATGTAGGGTTAATTTCAATATATGTACAATGTATGCTATGCTTATGTTACTAGAACATACTGTCAATTTTAATTGAAATGTAACATTTCTTTCTGCTTCAGAGTACAAATCAATCATTCCTTTCTCTCAGTCTCTCCAGTCAACTGCATAATAAAATACCCTAAGACCCCACATATTGTTGCCTCAAAGGGCAAGTGCTACAATATTTTGGTTTATATGTGTGGGTGACACACCTGAGTTTTTATGTTTAAGAACTTCTACGTTAGCAATGCATTAAAATTTGGACAATTTATGTGCTGAACTGTCAGAGACTCTCTGGGAAGGCAAAGCTCAGCAAAGATGCTGTGGCATGACACAGGATCCAAACTAAGAATGTTTGTGAAACGGCTTTCGTTGAGCTGAAGAGATTTTATGAGAATTCACTAAAGCATTATTATGGCAGGACTATTAGGGCAGCTCACTGTTTACCCAGCAGTCCTATTTCTGGTGTATGCAAAAAAGAAGTGTGAAAATAAAGACTACTTAGGCTACGAGTACAAAATCTATTATCTCCAGAAATGTAGGGACTTTTCACTGTTTCCTATAACAACCTTGTCATACTTTTTAAGAATTGTCATAATAAGGAAACAGTTACAGCATTGATTTACTTAAAGCTTTGCTACTGAGAACAGTCCACTTTACAAATTGCCAATTAGACATGTTCAAGTAGTTGCTACTACAAATCTGCTGCAATAAATAAGTAAAATAACAACTGCTTTGATTTTTTTCATTTTTAATCTACTGGAACTTGACCTTTGGGAAACTGAGATTTTAAAAATGCTCTACATGCTGATTTAAAATATGGAACCTGGAATTTGCCCAAAATGATGATATCCTCATAAAAAGGCATGCTGGTCAAATTTGTTAGTATAAAACATAGACATCCAGGCTTTAAAGACCCATGTGCTGAGAGAGTCTCACATTGACATGGCTTTAAAGGTCACATACATACTCTGCCTCAATTGAACCCCAAGGGATGCTGTGGCTAAGCACACAAGATGTTCAGACACTACAATCAGGTTTAAATGGGCATATGGCAGAAGAAATCTGTTCCCATAGGAGGAGAAAAAAGGAGAAGTAATATCACAAGCAAAATTAAGAAAAATCAGGATGACAGCATATTACTAAACTAATAGAAAGGGTGATAAAAAAGGGAGGAGGTTGAGTTGCAGAGAGACACTAGAAATTAAGAAGGTAATTCTGGGAGCACGGCAATGTACTGAGTGTTCTTGCTGACCTTCAGCTGGAGGAAAATGTCATTCCTTTTGATCCACTTGGATTTTGGTATATTTCGTATTTATCTAACGTTTTCAGTACAAAGCAATCTGATATTAAAAAAAAAAAAAAAAAAAAAAAAAAAAAAAAAAAAAAAAAAAAAAACTTGGTTTGAAAGCTTAATAAATGTGGGAGCTCCCACAAGACAAAGAAGTAAATGAGGGATTACAGAATGATGTTTTTTTCCACCTGTCTAAAGACAAACTGCTTTCATATACTGGCATCTAGACCTCAGAATCTTTCAGACTCTACTGCCTCTGTCTGGCAGGCCTCACTTACAGAGCAGAGGTCAACCTTGGTGAAAAGTTTGGACCCAAATCTGACTATGATACTTTCTCCTTGGGTTTCCTTTCCTTCGTCTAATAAGACAGAAATCAGCCTCAGAAAGAATGAAGATTTTGTGAAATAGTTTCCTTTCTTCCGTGCCTGAGCCCAGCTCTAAATATGAAGCTGCAAATGAAGAAAGGCTCATTTGCCTTCCAAAATACACTTTTTGATAGCACTTAGCTCTGCAGTTATCAATAAATTGTAAGGAACAGGTCTGTCCACTCCTCTGTGCTGTGGGCATAGGAGTGCAATGCATAATACTCATTTTTCACATAAGAAATTATACAGAGGAGCACTTTTTTTTTTTTTTTTAAAGAAACTTTCATCATACCTTTACTATCATGCATATTTTTAAAAGTCCATAAAGCATGAAAAAATCACAAGACCTTCCATTCAAAAAACTCCTCAGGTCTACAAAGTCCTTTCTCCACCTGGCTGGAAAAACATCTTTTTGGAGAAGACTTTTCCACAAAGAGATATGACAAATGATGCAAAAATCCTCTTCTGACATCTTCTTTATTGTACTCAAACAAGGGAGAATTTGGTAGCCCCCATCAGTCTGGGATCTGGCTGCTGCTGGAGCTGAATACAGAATGGAAGGAAGGCGGTCCAAAAGAGGCACCACCAGGAGATTGAGCAAGAGAGGCAAATACCTCCTGGACCTGGCCCCCAGTTCAAGCTCTCACTCAGATGTGGACTCCTCCCAAACATAGTGCAGATGGCAAATGCCTTTGCAGTGACTGGGAAGGACTGGATAGGGTCCTTTTTTTCCATGTTTCAACTTTTTGTGGCTCATTTGTTTCCTTTGTTTTCCTTAACAGTACATTCTAACAATATTTTAATTAAAGTCATATCTGTATACAACTTTGACTGCATCTTAATGAAGGTTCTTTGTTGATAGTTAGGGGTTGGGTTTTGTTGTTTTGCTTTGGGTTTTTTTGGTCTGGTATTTTTCATTTATAGCTAAAATATCTAATTACCAAGGAAACTATAATGAAATCCACTAAATGTGAAACAACAAACAGAAATTCCAATTAGCAGGGGGACTGATAAAAGAATTTACATTTCCAAAGCTGTAGCCAGATATTTTTTCTTATTACGCTACCTGTTATTCATTTCAGGCTATCAAAGTTCCTTTGCACAACAGAGAAGCATTTATAAATTCCAGCCATGATTCTTCACCCAGATAAGCGGCATGTGAGGGAAGGAAGGAGTCTGCAGTAACAAAAGAAACCTAGGAAGTTTCAGTGAAAGTTTTATAGTGAGAAAATGATGAGATTTTTGTTCCTTTCTATTTTTCCCACCTGTCTAAATCCCATTTAACTGTTTCACCCACAGAAGCACACTTAAATCCTTCAGCTATTTTTGCAGATTTTGACTTTAGAGCCAGTAGAAAATAACAACAGCTCCTAAGACTACTGTAAAATACTTCACCTGCACACAGGAAAAATTATATCAGAAGACATCTGACTAACCGCTGCTTTCATTGATTTTGCTCCCAAGAAGACTAATCATCTACCATAATGTCACTCCACATCACTCTGCTGAGAAGCTGCACCTCAGCTTTTGTTTACAGACTTTTTTAATTACCAAGTATGTCTCTCACAAATGAAGAAGCTATTATGCACAGAGTAACAGCACTGTCACCATCACTGCATTCAGGCAGACTCTGGAAATGATTAGCCCAAAATAATGCCTTACAAGAGTGAATTGCAAGCTATCCATTAAAAAAAAGAAAAAGAAAACCCACCAAACCTCTTTTCAACACAACATTTAACAGAATTTAGGTGGGAAACAGCAGTTGTAATGACAATACTTCAGTATTAACAGAAAACCCCTGTCTCAAGACCCAGATGTATGGCAAATTTTAGCCCTGTCAAACAAAATTTTGAGCTGATGAAAAATCAGACTGATCGAGGGATTTTTCATCTTTCATCTTTCAATGCTAATAGCCTGAGGAAAAAAAAAGGTATAATTTTCTAAAGTTTCACAAAAAATCCAAAACATTTTGTTTAAAGAAATAGAAAAATATAGGATTCTGGAAGACTTTTGAATTTTGTTGAGCTGTTTTTGTGGGAAACTCACTTCTTTTTCTCTCTCTGTTCTATTTTTTGGTCCCTCCTCCTCAGGAGGGACTCTGGCTGGAGCAGTGGCAGCCAGGAAACTGACCCTGTTAATGGCAGCAGTGAATTTCAAGCCAGGCTCCAGCCCCACAGGTCGACCCTGTTGCTTGACACTGGGGTGGTTGGGAGTGGAGTAGGAGGCACAAGGAGCCAAACTCACCCCTTGCTTCAGGAAAACCGAGAGCATTCTCTGAAATAATCACATCTGGCCAGAGTATAGGTAGCCCAGCGTCCTTATACTGTGGAACCTCAGACACACAACTGGAAGGGTTGTGGAGAAAAAAGCCAGAAAGAAGAAGCAATGCCCAGACACCCTTGACCAAGTCCTGGGAACCAGGATCTTGACAAACATTGTGAAAGTCAGCTATAGTTATCAATAACAATATGCATCACCAGCCCTGAAGACAGCATCAAAGAAAAACACAGAGCTGATGTAATCCTTTTCCACAGTCTTTGAATTTTAATTTCAATATCTGCTTCATATTTTCCTATTTTGTTGGTTTACTTCCTTTTTATTTTCTGCTTGTCACTACAAAATATTGAGTAATGCCTCTGTGTACTGGTAGGAAGATGTTCTGTTCCCCAGAGCCGCCTGTAATTCAGTGGTCTGGGAAGTAATTCATGTGGCCACATGTAATTTGTATAGCACTTTGGGACCCTTATGGAAGAAAGACACTATAGAACAGTCAGATCATTTGCATTATAAAGGTTCTGGTTCCTGTGTCTTGGATTAGACCCTTTAGCTTTGTATAATGTTTCTATATCAGAAGAAACAGGAGCCGAACTGGGGAAAAAAGTCTTTTCCCTGAAGTTAGATATACATTCCATATATTATTTTATTTTCATTATTCATTAGGATTCTGATTTTCATTTTGACTTCCAAAATACATTTCTTTTCCAGATTCTCTTTCATTATTTAAAAACAAACCTTTGCAACATTCAAATTAAGGTGTTTTTTGAGTTTAACATAAACATTGCTCTTTCCCTGCAGTAAACCCAACCGAAGAGGCAATTCCAAGCACCCAGATTCCCAGATCATTAGATGAAATAGTACTTAGATGGGAGAGTCCTCCTCTCACAGCAAGGAGGAAGCATTCATCAGTGCTGCCTACAAACCAGTATCCAGGAAGGGCCAATAAGATTGTTCTGAGGCAAAATGCTGTATTGCTTCTTCTTACAGAAAAAGTGCCTGGAGAAAAAGGGGGCTGAGGTAAATGAGAATATCTGAATGAAGGAAACATCATAAGTAAAAGAGGTATTAATATAAAAATAATGGTAAAAAGAGAATAATTTCTGAATCCTCTGCCCTAGGTAGGGGTACTGATAAAAAACAAGATTAGCTTCATTGGCTTCAAACCCCAACTTATGCCAGTTAAGAATCTGCCTAACTTATTTTATCCCTTACCTTTTTAAACAATGAAGTGACAGTCTCTATAGCATTACCTTCAGTAACAGGTGAGCAGAACAGATTCTGTACCAATTATAAGAATCTATACTTTTTATATATCTTTTAGCTTATCTCAATAGTTTAAAAACGCCCCACAGAGTGTTTTTTACCCATATTGTAACACCAACTACTTCCCTGTACAATAGGCTTATTACAGACTTCATTGGAATTACTCCAGACACATTCAAATGAATGTACAACCATTCGGTATCCCTCTGACCAAATTTATATACATGTGCTGTACAGTCCTGTGCCAGCACAACACTAAACTGTCACATTTTCACGTTATTTCACATAAACAGACCCTTTTCCTTTTTTAACTTATATATTATATTGAAAAAGCTGTTCAACATGATACTTCTAAGTGTGGGACACAGTCAGAGATTACACTTTAACATGTACAAAAAGACTGTCCTATTCTGAAGAACTCCTGCAGTTTATATACTTGCAGCGTTAGGACTGACTGGATCTGCTTTTTTATTGCATGACAATCTAATTATGCTGCACTTTCTCCCACTTGGAGATGGACCAACAGTCCACTGCAGTTACCACAAATCTAGCTTTGGGTCAGGACCTTATTTCATAAGAAACAGTCTGTCTGCAGTAGGACTTACTGCTGGTGCAAGCAGCTATTCAGTGTGGGTATGAATGTCACAGTCTGGTCCTGAGAAATTTTTTAAGAATTCTTCCATAACTCTTTGTGCACATTCTAAAAGTTGGAGCAAAACCTATAAAAAAGATGATGCTACAGCTAACTACCCTAAGGAACTATCCCAGTATAGAGTGTGACAATGTTATCAAATAAAACAAGATAGACATCTGTTATTTAAGTTATTACAAAGCATTTGGTGTCATACTCAATAAATAATATTCCAGGAAGTTTAAATGTCATCCTGATGGACACTTAGCAAAAATAATTTTAAAATGAACAGCATATGTGGAGCGTATCTGATGGTTTTTCACTCTTAAAAATGAAAGAGAGCTATTTGTGCCAGAAATTGACACTCTTCCAGTTATCGCTGTGCTCCAATACAGTATACTGTGTGCATAAAATATCCTCCCAGTTTAATGCATACCAGAAGTGGGGGGGGCAGGGGGGAGTGAAAAGGAAGGAAAAAAAAACCACCACTGCTGTAGTTAGGAATTCCAGGCTGCTGGTTATTAAAGTGCCCTTCATTCACCTGCTACATCCAAATCAACAGTGCAGAGATTGGTGCTTGCTCTCGTAGGCGTGTATTGTGTGAGCAGTGGGCAGCTGGAACCCTCTGAGAATCTTCACTTGTCAGAGATGAATCAATCATCTCAAAAGATGTCAGCATCTGCCCAAACCATTTTATATTAGAATAAATGGCAGATGGTGGTGTTTTTATATTTAATCAGTTCCACCAAATGCAGTTTCATCTCTTATAAAACTAAACCATCTGCAGTGTGTAGGTGTACAAATCTAGCTAAATGCCCACTGCAGAGCCTTTCCTCTTAAAGGTAAACTGTACATGTTTAATATTTGTGGATGCTAAGTTCACTAAATTTTAACAACCCTGGTTTTATAAACACTTTTATTTTATTTTATATTTCAAATATTTAATATGAATGGTCCATGCCTAACTCTGGCTTTTGAATTATGTAAACTCATCATACTTGACAGTATTAAAATACTTTCTGTGCAAGATCATTCCTTTCTTCTTTCTATATAACTTCAGGCCCAGCTTCATGAAGCATGGCACAGAAAGAGGCTTAGTGACTTGTCCAGGACAGAAGACCTCAACAGTGGTACAACTCAGAAAAAATAAGGTCTCACCTGGCAGAATCAGACCTGAAAGTCTTAACCATAGTGAGTTTTTCTCTTTATTTTAATAGTATTTCCCGTAACAACCTCATAGACAAACTGATCAAGCACAGTCTAGATTGAATGGACAGTGAAGCAAACTGAGAACTGGCAGAACTGTTGGGATCAAAGGGCCTTGATCAGCAGCACAGTTACCAGCTGGAGACCAGCCATTACTGGATTATTATGACTTTTATATCTGGACCTGGACTGTTTAATTTCTTCATTAAGGACTTGGATGATGGGGTCACAGTGCACCCACAGCAAGTTTGCAACCAGTAGGAGTGGTTGATGAATCAAGATATGTGTGCTGCCATCCAGAGGGACCACAACAGGCTTGAGAAATGGGCCAACAAGAAAGTCATAATGTTCAAACAAAGGGAAATGCTGAATCCTGCAGCTGAGGAAGAACAACCTCATGTGCCAAGATATTTTGGGGACTGACCAGACTAAAAGTAGATTGGCAGAAAAACATCTTGCTGAGGACACAAAATTAAACACACACCAGCAATTCACCTTGCATAAAGGAAGGTGAACAACTTCTTGAGATGCATCAGGAAGAGTATTGCCAGCAGGTCAAGAGAGATGATCCCCCTCTGCTCAGCACTGGTGAAAAATATCTGATGTGCTGGGTCTAGTCCTGGGCTCCCCAGTTCAAGAGAAACAGACTTACGGGTGCACATCCAGCTAAGAGTAACAAAGATGGTGTAGTAACTGCAGTCCAGTTGTGCAGAAACTACTGTTCTTTGACTTTTTTTTTTTTTATTTTGCCCCAGTTTTTCCCTTTGTGGCTTTGCTGACAGTAGGGTGGAAACACATATAAATTTCAAACAATCTCTCCAACAGAATCTGGCTGAAGCCTGACTATCAAGAGGCTGGATATCAGATTTCAAGTACATTTCATGGAATTTGATGGGGCAAGAGGGGCAGCAATACAGCAGCCACATATCATAGCATTGTCTTCAGTCTTTGAGCTTTTTTCCATTTTATTCAGTCAGCACTGATGCTGATGTGCAACAACCAGCACAAATCAGAACAACTGACATATACTGGACTCTGCTCAGATGAAAATTAGCAATAAAATTATTTGGAGATCGAGAAGTTCCCCAACTGTCATGAAAAAAATAGCAAAATTTGCAATCAGAAAATATGCGATCCAAAAATGGAAAATATTAAAGATATATCTAGCTATCTAGTAACTCTACAACTTTAGAAAGTGATGTAAAAATCAAAACTTGCCATAAATTTAGAAAAAAGATCCTTTGCTATGCCATAAACTTACAGTACAAGATACAATTTTCCTTAACACCATGACAATAAATATGGTATGAGTCTTTTGTAAATTGTTAAACTACCCTGACTTTTCAATCCAAGAGTGGCTGTACATTGGGGAATTGCTACAGACTACAAGAAGTCAGCTGGTGAGCGAAGCACTTTGTAACCTTTCTACTTTTTCTAAAAGAATGAAGATATGAAAAAATTAATTGAGACTTGAGAAGGTGCTTCCCAGGGAGCCCTTAGAAATGTAGGCAGAGAAGATATAAGTGAGGTCTGTCAAATGAGGTCAAGCCAATGGCTTGCATGGAAGTTTGCTGCCCACACAGGCTGTGGAACCCAATAGCATCAGCAGGATGGGGACACAATATGCCAAGTACACCTTGGAGAGGAAAGAAGGATCTCAGAATGGTTTATACTTCCCCTGTCTTCCATCCCACAGGAGAGAGGAGCAAAAACTGCTTTGTGTTTCAAGGATAGTACCTTCACAGTGTTTTATCTGAGGCAGAACCCTTTGCTCAGGGTCATCTCCTACCCTGCTAGGATAGGAATAAGGAGTAAACAGACAGGTGCCTCAGGGAAAGGAAGTAGGGCACCCATCTAGGTAAACACAGTGGTTTCCACTTATAGCAATTCATGGAAAGCTTTTCTTCAGTTTCAGCCCAAGTGCATTCACAAACAGTCCACTCTGGTTTCAGTTTGAGTTATTCTGTCAAATACAGCTCATTTGAAACCAAGTGACTCCTGAAACTGCTGTTTACTGCATGAAAATGAAAACTGTCCCTGCGCTGTATTGTTTAAGACTTTGGGGATTTTAGTAACTTGAGAGTTCAATATTCAAAACTCAGAGATTTTTTCTGAGTTACTAATTTAGTTTGGGCCTTTTAGTCCCCCTAGGTCAGTCTTTTATTCCAAAAGCTTCATATCTGTCTCTAAGGAGTCATTCAGGACATGTCTACACACTGTACAAAAGCCTAGCTTCAGTGTAGGCATCACTTGTACTTTTATGTCCATCTGTCTTCACCATACCTTGGTTCATTACAGTTTGTATTAATAAGCAGGGAAATGGGGCCAAAAAAATCTATCATTGAAAAAGTCTCTTGTAAGGGTTATTGTCTGGGCACAAGGGCAGGGCACTGAGAAGATTCAAGTCCAGGAAAAGGCAGAATGTCTGTGCTAGCTGCCAGAGCTAGAGCCTGGGAATTTTCCTACAGGCAGAAGAATGAAATGAAGCATTGATACAGTCCTACAGAAGCACATACTTTGCCTTGATAAAATCTCACAGATTAAGAAGCTGGGAAGGGCAAACTGAGTAAGAAAGAAATCAAGACAAAAAAATGGAGAGGGCAGCGGGCCAAGTAAGGAAGTAGGAACCAAATGACACCATGCCCATGAAGAGCTGTGCACTACATGAAGGCTTGGACACAGACAGCTCCTGAAAGCAATAGGGAAACAGAGGAAAGAAAATGTAAGGAGCATATATACTCTTCATTTTAGGAATATGCACATACGCAGTTTTGTGTATAAGTAAACATTTTTGTGTTCACAGACATGCATGTACACTTATATATCCCTACATGTACATGAGTGCATGTGTTATTTCTTTTGCTATTTCAGAAAAAAAGTGACTGGTGTACAAAGAGTGCAAAGAGTGTTTGTCTGTTTGCTATCAGTTGTCACATGCCCAAAGAATAAATTGTAAACTGACTTTTCCAGTAGGACCAACATTCTCAGCAAAGATGAGCTGACACTAGTCAGGAGCTTGGTGGGGAGGCCAAAGGGGCTAATACAGCTGTGAAAGCATAACAGGCTGACACAGGCTGACACACTGTTTATTGGAAAACTGCCAGGGAAGCCAAAAGAAGAGACCATGTTTCAAACCACCCAGTCAAAATGGATCTTGAGAATTCACCATAAGTCTGAAAGCTGAGTTTAGCACCAGCTCAGAGGTGCCCTACCAATGCTGTGACACATTTGAAATAACAGTTTGGTATTTGTATAAAATTCTTACTTGATTCATTCTAAGCCACTGACAAATCATCATTCCAAAGGGAAAGTCTCTGCAACACTAATTTAATCAAAACTGTTATTCAAAGTTTCCAAATAGATATTTCTCCCAGAATCAAACAAATGCATAAAGACTTTGTCTACAATATCTACATGTTTAGCTGCAAAGGATTGCTGTAATTAGTCTAGCTGCAGATCATGCCATGAAGTACTGGTCTCAGGCCCTGTCCTCACATCACTGATATTAAAGATACATTCAGAGCTTTTTTTATTATGGTCTACAGGGATCCTGTACACAGCTTTCAAAAGCGCAATGCTACAAGAATAGCACTGATCTTAGCCCACCCAACATGTAAAAATATATAGCAGCCATGACAAGCCAAAATAAACTATTTCATTACTCAAAGTCCTAATGATATAGATGAGGAAGGCACAAGAGGTATTGTAGATGAGCAAAGAATTACTCACACACAAAAGCAGGAGGGTTTCCTGGGGGAAAATTTTACCAGGGATAAAAAATACATGGGAGAAAGCATAAAGATGTAGGCAGGGGACTGATATGAAGCTGCTGCTGTTGCTGTTAAACTAGTACAGGAAAGTGACCTAGCAGTGTAGGCAACAGCCGTAAGGCCCTGAAGATGGGGTTGGGAATATTTCATGTGGGGCAGCTAAACAGGAAGACAATGAATGACATAGAAGGAAAACAAAACTACTACTGGATCACATAATCTACTGTCATGTCAAGTCTCAATGCAATTCACAGATTGCAGATTTACCAGCTAACACATTCCTCACTGCAAATTCATAACTGAGCCAACCGTACAGAAGTTTTCAATTTGGCTGCACCAAGAATGCCATTTTGTTCACAGCACGGAGCAGCGCACGAGAAGGGGGCTCTCATTTTCTGTCGCTGTCATTCTACAACGTTCAGCATGCTGATGGTGCCATTCTGACTGAAATGCTTGTGCTTTGTGCAACCCTGTGAGGGACCCAGATGGAGAAACAACCACATGGTCACGCTCTCCAGATAACAGAGACCAGTTGTGTTGTGGTCATCAACAGTTTGCCACTGGGGAGAGGAAAAGGGACTGTGCCAATTTTGTTGTTCCAACAATATTTCTTCCCAGCTTATTTATAATGCAATTTTAACAGCCATGGAGGACACATTATTTGGCTGCCCAACTTGGGGAACACAATTAACAATGCAAGAGGAGGAGGAACTGCAAAAGTAAAGGAAATCATGAAATATATGCTGCATCATCTTAAGCATCCTCTTTTGTAACTCAGAGCAGCAAGTAGGGGTAGAAAGGGTGAATTTTGGGGCTCAGAGTATTAATCTGGAGTTAGTCTCACCCACCAAATGCAAATAAATTTCTCTTGAAGAAGTGGAGCTGTTCTGCATTTATACCAAAAATAAATGTGAGCAGAGCCTCATCCAACATGATAACTACTTCTTCTGCTGATTTCTTTTGGCTTGTTTCTTTCTCACCCCACAAAACACTGTGTAATGGGCAAATGAACATAGAGTTCTCCAGCAATAAAATGGATGAGTAAACAGAGCAAAATTAATTTCTTTATGATGGGTCCTAGTATGAACAAAACAAGAATGCCTAATGAGTGCTAGGACGATGAAGTTTGAGGACAGTCTATTATTAAATTTCGCTAAACTACAACAGTTTTGTTGACTTCAGTACATTTATTCCAAATTTTGCATAGATAGAAACTGTGACTGGAATATACAGAGTCTATGAAGTTATGGAGCAGGCTCTGGAAATTAGACGGGTTTTTGCTTCTTCTGACAATTAGAACTAAACTGAATCAATCTCCAATTACACAATACATAAGGAAAAAGGTCTAGTATTACTAACATGGGATATGACTGAGGAATTAATAGGAAGTTTCTCTAATTTATGATGTTTAAAAAGAAATTCTTAACAAGGTTGGAACTAAAGACAAAGAAATTAAACTTTACAAGGACTTTTTAAACAAATCATATAAAAATAGCAAAACATGCTCTTTCCCATAGTTATGAGGGTGACCAGCAGAATAGATATGAGGAAGATATTCTCTAGCTCAGAGTTTATTTAAACATTAAAATTTCACACACAATAATTAGAACAGGTGTTCTCAAACTTTTTCTAAACACTTCCTTTTGAAGCAATAATTTGCTTACCTTGCCTTATATGCTTCATACCTATTAAACTAAAAAGGTATATACATAATTATAAAGAAATTCAGACTCCTACTCTGAAACCCTACTTGTAAGACTTGAGATGGGCTGTCCAGTGGGATTCTCCATGCCTCTCACAGTCCCCATCAGACAGCCTACTTTAAACCTTATAAATCACTGGACTATGATGATAATTTTTTAGAGGTACATTAAAGTAGAATTAGAAAGAATCATCCCATTGCCACACAGTGATGTTCTCTGGCAAATCTGAAGATAGGCACCAGGCCAGAAAGTGCTTTTATCTGGAGCACTAATTACTACCAATGCTAAAGAAAAGTGTACAAATGCTTAAAAATTCAGGAGCCATCTGTAGATGTCAGGATGGAGCATTTGAGTCACTTCAGCAAGTTACCAATTCTGTGACATTCTTCACAGTGCACATTTTTGAGAGCAGATAAGGATGACCAGGTTCTCCAGTTGTCTTCTGGCTAGTAGCTAGTGATGGCTCTGGTCTGCAGGTGTCAGGGGAGGCAGCAAGATGCTACTTCTGCCAATGGCACATTGAAGTGAAATGAGGTCCTGTGTTCAGCCTGAAAACGACTGTCTGGAGCAGACTTTACAGAACTCCACTGGCAGCAGAGCTGAAGATGGCATTTCTGTCTTGCATTAGGGTTCAGTAACAGGGCACCCTCCAAAGCACTGAGTCAGGTCTATATTACTAACAAGGAATAAAAGAGAGACTTTATCTCTGATACTTGTCTTCAGTCTGATTCCACATCTTTATTGCATCCTACAGGGTAATATCAGAAAAAAAGTGAAGCATATCAAAACACATGTGTGCCTTTATTTGTTCATTTATTTTCTATTTTTACAAACCCAGGATATTGGGAAAATGACTTTAAAAAAGGAGTGTCTGTCTGCAGGCATATGGATCCTGAGGGCTGCAAATGACAGCACACTTTCTGAACTACAAATTTTTCACTTAATTTCGAAACTGAAATGTCAGTCTTCAAATAAATTTTCTTTTAATATCCAAATGTTTAAAAAAAACCTGCTTCTGTTTAATTTAGACCTACTCACATGTTTAGCTTTTATTTCAAAAGGGCTGCTAAAACATCCTGCTAACTGTTCACCGGTAGCCGCGGTTTCCAGTGACACCTCTTATGTCAGTTCCCTCTTGAGTAAGAAAAGAGAAATCTCACACTATGAACCAAACTTTCATGACTATTTTTCCCATTCAGAGGCTCAAAGTTGAAACCCAGTTTTGCAACACATGTAAACCCACATTTAATTTTAAGCTCTGTTCCCACAGCATGTATTTAAAGTTTAAAATTTTGCTGAATGGTGATTGCCATAAGTACATCTTTAGTGCTCTGTAGAATCAAATCACGAATGCTGATTAAGTTGGAAAACTAATTTGTATCACAAGGAACTTGAATACAATCTTTAAAAGCATCCACTTTTAAAGGTCAGATTGTAAGCTCTGATATATACTTTATATCTGCAACACTTCAGAAAATATATAAACACATCTGCCAAACTGGGATGCACAGATGTGGCCACTCCTGGTTACTAGACAGGCTATCAGATTCATGTCGCATTTGCAGGTACATTTCCTGGCTCCCTTCAGTGCTTGACCTACTTGAGCTTCCTATGTGGAAGGGTATGGTTTAAGAAGCAAAGGTCATGAATTGCCCTCTTTGTATTACACACTCTGCCCACAGACAGCAGGTGTATCTATGTAAGCTCCCCTGGAACATTCTGTACTTGCAGCCATTGCAGCAGACATTTTGAAACAGGTTGTGCAAGCCAACACCTACCAGAACTTATATCCACAACATTAGAATAAATTCTAAATGTCCAGGCCATTCCCTTTGTCAGCTACAGAACACAAAAAACTCTCCTGATGTTTTACCTCAGTGTCATACCCATCGACTTAATGAGATTACACAGCAAGCAAAACACATCAAGGCTGGACTCGAGATTTGTAGGAGGCATTCAACGTGTCCGCCCTCACAATAGGAAAAAGTATTCATCAGCTTTGCAGGAGACCTTTGTATGCATCACAATGCATCCAACATCACTGAACAAGTCTCTCCCATCACCTACCACATGTATGTAAAATATATGCTGCCTCCCATCCTCTGAGCACAATTTGAGGAGCAAAATCATTTTGCCTTCTGTCAACCCCAACTGGGCAGTGAAACTCTTATTACCTCACTCCTCCCTTGGCCTCCTCAGAGAGCAGTGTTCAGATTTCTTTTCTCTGTGATACTAAATCAGTCACCATTATCAGCCTTCAACCTTTGCTAGATCTATCACACATCACTCTGTTAATACATTCACAAAAATTACTTTCCATCCCTGGTCAGAATTCAGTGCATATCAAGAAGTCTTATAAAATTAATAAAGCCATCAGACATCACGTCATTCTGAAACAGCCCCAAAAAAAACAAGTTGGCTTTTTAGAGGAGACAATAGGCTTTGAACTTGGTAATTGCCATCTATTCCTGATGATTCTACATAGGAAAAGCCACAACCTCCCCTGTTCGTGGAGGCTGCAGATGCAAACCCTTCATTATCACTTCTGCTATATAAATGTTCTTTTGCTTTTTCATGTATTTAACCTTTATAATGGTAAAGAAACTCAATGTTTAAACCAACTTTAATTATATATTTTCCTGAGTGTTGCAACAAGGTCCCTTGAGTGACTTACTTGTCTAAAAGGCAAAAAAGTTTGCACAAATGGGTTTTAAAACACTACTTCTGACCCACAGAACTATTGCTCTCACAGGGCACAGTAGACAAGGAAAAGAGACAGTTTGTCTCACCAAAAAAAATTTTAAAAAACCAAAAAAAGACCCAACACAACCCCAAACCCCAAAAAACCCCACCAAAAAACCCCACCCCACAAAAAAGCCACCAAAGATCGAAAGAGTTTTCAGGAATCCATCACAAAGCAAATTTTTATAAAGATTACAGATGACATTGCAGCCTAAGAGGACTACATAACTGGGACAGGCTCCTTTCAAGGCTATGTATCCAAATTGACTTTAGTGTCCAGGACAATGTAAGACTCAAAAAACACAAAGCCACTTTTGCTCAACTCCCACATAATGTGCTTTTTGTGGTGCATTAGATTTTACGTGTAAAATGACAGTATTTTTAAAGACACTTAGGCGCTTTAATCTTCAGAGAACAGAAAGCCAAATACCTTTAAAAGTCTGGCCCATTATCAGCTGGAAAGAAATTGGTAAGAGCGATTCTAGTCACTTGTTTCTCTTCTCTGTTCATCATCAATATATCTTTTTCATATATTGGCCTAATTTAGACTGCAAGGTCTACTGAGCCGGGAATATGTTTTTACATTTAAATAGTGCCCCATAAATTTGTCCCACTAGATGTGTTTTTATAATAATAAGTAAAGGGAAAAATCAATTATTTCAGCAAAATTATACTTTCCTTTCTCAAGCAATTGATATTAATGCCCCCAGCAATAGTTGATATTGCCTTCATCAACACCAGAACCTCCAAAACATCCTAGAAATTGTGCTTCCATAGTGTGTGCAGTTTGGACTCTTGGAAAGTAATAAAGAATTTCAATGCAGGATGTCTCTTGACTCCTTGCTTATGTAAAGGCAGTCTGCTTATCAATGCAGCTTTTTTACATTCACATGGCTAAATCATTATTGATGAGGTTTAACATCATCAAGTGCAAGATGCTGCACCTCGGTCAGCGCAACCCCCAGTATGAACCCAGGCTGGACAATTAACAGATCCAGAGCAGCCTGGCTGAACAGGACTTGGGGGATGCTGTGGATGAGAGGCTGGACATGACCCAGCCATGTGCCCTTGCAGCCCAGAAAGCCAAACATGTCCTGTGCTGCATGCAGAGCAGCATGGGCAGCAGGTGAGGGAGGGGATTCTGCCCCTCTGCTCTGGTGAGACCTCACTTGCAGTGCTGCATCCAGCTCTGGGGTCCCCAGCACAGGAAAGACATGGACCTTGGAGCAAGTCCAGAGGAGGCCACCAAGATGACTAGAGGGATAAAGCAACTCTGCTTTGAAGAAAGGCTTTACAAAATGGGTTTTTTCAGCCTAGAAAATACAAGGTTTAGGGATCACCTAATTGTGACATTACATTACCTGAAGAGAGACTACAAGAAAGATGGAGAAGGACTTTTCTGTCACATATAGTGACAGAACAAGAGGGAATGCCCTTGAAGTAAGTTTAGATTAGATTGAGGAAGGGATTCTTTACTGTGAGGGTGGTTGAGGTACTGTAACAGGTTGCCTAGGGAAGTTGTGGATGCCTCATTGCTGGAAGGTTGGATGGGGCTCTGAGCAACCTGGTCTATTTAAAAGGTGTCCCTACCCATAGCAGTCAGGTTGGAGCTGGATGATCTTTCAGGTTCCTTCCAACCCAGGCCACTCTACAATTCCATTATAAGGCCACATCAAGTGGTCAGGTTAAGCACAAGTGCAACACCCACAGCTTTTGTTTCACTATAAATTTCTTCAAAAACTTAGATAACTGCTGTACCTATCGTTATACAGGCCTTTCGTTCTCTCAGCTTTTTAAAGTGCTTCTCTGGCCCACATTGCATGATATATAAAATGTGGTTTTATGCATATAGCATAGGCTCTAGTGGTATGCATGTAAAATGAATGCAAAATATGCAGCCAAGATAAACTCTGGCAGATCCAGAAAGCAGAGCAGAAGAAATCACTTTGCTCATTACCTTTAAAATCTCTTCCATTTGATAATTATATAACCAATAGAGGGAGAAAAACACTTTTCCTTGCCAGACGTGCATTTTCCTATAATTGAGCAGAACTTTGCAGTTTGCCTACTCTATTTGAATCCTTAGGAATTTATTGTTTTATTCACCCATTTCTATAGGACAAGGTTATTAAATAATGAGACCCATCAATTTTTAGAATTAAGGAAAAATACTGATAACACAGAAACAGGCAGGGCTTTTGGTGGCACGAAAGGACACCTCTAGCTAGTTAACAGGAATAGCCAATGTATTCCTGATCCTAAGTGCAATGATTTTAACAGCTGGTCTCACAGAATAGATCCCATGATTAATACATTTGAAACAAACCTGAGTTGCTAGATTAGGGCACTCTGTTCAGCAGTGGGAGCATTCGTTAAATTGCACATCAGATACCCATTGTCTGAGCATGGTCCTGATAGTCACATTGTAAAGCTGATTCTCTAATATTCTTGGGATGCAATGTACTGCATTTTTTTCATCATTTCCTCTACATGTAAACTGATCTCCTGCGTTGAAGCAGTACTATTTAAAACAAAAGGGTTTGATTTATAGCCAGTCCCCAGCCTCATAAATCACACCTGCAGTGTGGTGCTCTGAGCTCCCTGTGCTCTGCCAGCATTTACGTTTTATAAATGATTTGGGTTTACCTCCCATTGTGATGGAGACTAATACAATTGCATTCTACTCTCCCAGCATTCACTCTTGCTGTTGCTCATTATTCCCACTGGGAATTCAGACCTAGTTTTTGCAAGCTTGTCAGGGGGGAGGGGAGTGGAGGTGGTGTGGGTTTGTTTTTCTCTTAAATTAAAGAATGTTGAATTAAAAATTTATGTTTGCATTCTGTAGCTTTTTCTATCACTAGACATACAATGCAGAGGATTTTTTTCCTCCCTATTGACTTTGCTTATATTTAAGTTCCCATTTGCTAAGCTAATGATTTGGAACTTAAGCAGGACAGCAGCTTGAAATGTACAATATGCAGAGTATTTGACCTTCAGAGTAATCCAGGTATGCACATCAGCCTTTCTCAAAACTGCGTAAGGAGCTTAAATGATCATTTAACAATAAATAAAGAATGAAAAAAATAATGACTTGAGTATCCCAAAAGACTAAGTGCAAAGAATTTTTTTTTTTAACTCTCAGAATCTACTGGAAATGCCAAAAATATGTTTATATCATATTTTACAATTACATTTAAAGCTCTCAACCATAAAACAGTTCTAGTTGGTTAAGCACAGTTCAGACACTTGGAGATAACAAGACTTGCTCCTTGGAGCTGACAGCTTTAAGTCTTGACACAAGGAATTATTCCTAACTCAGAGCATCTTGTAAGGAAAATTGATTGGATTTGTGCAAATGCCTTTATTTCTTCTGTATCAAAACAATCAATGGTTCAATTTGTTCAATTAATGACTAGCATCACTGCCTCTTTTTTTGTTAAATATTGCTATTATTATACCCATAACCAACAGACACAAATTGTAGCTTGAGATTGGTAAAAGTCACAAATCTGTTACACTTCTGTCACAAATACTCAATACAACTTCAGTTTTGTTTTAGAGCCCAGGCTTCTGAGCATTTAAATTGCAGCCTGTTATTTGTTGAGTTGAAAACTTTAGGCTTCAGATTTGAAAAGCTGCAGTACATGTCAATGCATGCTGAGATCAAACTTAGACCTAAATAGTAGCAAAAATATTTCGAAAATTAATAGTAGTTATTCAGAAAAACTACTCCCTTTCCAACATAAATTAGAGGTGGGCTGGTTTATAGACCTGTTCCAGTTCAATGAAGCATTAACCCAAACACTACTATTAAAAGTATATTAAGTGAAACCAGAATACATTTTGATTCCTTTGAATTAGAACTATCCACACATGCACTTATGCAGGTAGAGCTTTTGTGCTTGAAGTGCAAACTTTGCTTTCATCCAAATTAACTTTCAAATGAAGGCAACAAGCCTTGAATTATTGTGCCCATTGTCTGAAAATTCATATAAACTATTTGTATGAAAACAAGGACACTGAATTTTGCAATGTGGGCATAAAGATAATCAGTTGTAACAAGCTAGGTAACAACTAGCCTAATTTTTAGAACCTGTTTTGCCTTTATGTAGCAACCGATTGTGTGAAAAACAGTGATTCCAACAAGTGTTTCCAAAACAGAAGTTAGTGAATTCATGCATTGAGAGCAACTGCTGTAATTCTCTAGCAGTTCAAAAATATATTTTATTCTGGATCAGTTACTGGGAAATAAACACCAAGTTTTTAATGCTAAAATTTGCTACCTCAAGTTTAAATTTCTTAGGTTTATAATCAAAGTACGATAGACTGATAAGAAGTGACAATAACTCTGCAAATATTGTCCATTTGATATTTTATCTTATTGCAGGACAAAAGGTAGCAAAAAACTGCATTACGTCCCCCCCTCATTGAAATTATTGTTTGATCCACAGATCCATCAGATTTAACTGCAGTAAAAAATCATGCAAATCCTGGTCCGCATGCATAAGGTTAAACTCCATCTTGCTGTGTATCCTTCTTACTCTGTAAGAAGTCCACTGCTGTTATTTGTTTTATGAAGCATCTTCATACATATATTCAGAAAAGAGGTCCAGGATCATGAGCTTCATTCTGAAGTAGCTTCACATGCAATCATGTCCACTAAAATATTAAAGAATTTTATTGCAGTTTGGTCCGTTATAATTGAAAGTCCATTTGATCCATCTGCATGAAGCTGTGTAGTCATGACATATAACATATCCATATGCATTTGTTTCAAACAATCCTAAAATTCCAATGTTTCTTCCTGAAGGCAATATCTTCATAAAAGGTGCTATCAAAAATAAACCTGTCATAGAAAAAGTTTACATAAAAAAAAGAGAGCATAAAACCTGCTCCTCCATCAAAGTAATAATTTGAGTTAATTTTGAAGTTTGATTTAAATATTAGCAAAAGCGAAAAATTTATTGCCATCTTTACACTAAGCAAAAACACATTAAATGTGCCCCAACATCTTCAATGAATGAAATTCATTTCAGTGAATGTAGCTATGTTTCAGTTAATAGCTTTGTTTATAATGTGAAGCAGCTATATCTAGAACACGGATAAATTCATCCAATCACATCTGAGATATTGGCACAATCAATTTAAAGGAACTTACTAAACTTATGTTTCCTAAACTTCCTTTTGCACATAACAGCAGTTGCTGAAAATGTGCTGTTTGATTTGCACACACAGTTTTGAATTCTTCACAGATTTCTTCACAGACATTTCTGAAGACAGGTATCTAGAATTTTGCTGGAAATTTGCCTTCCTATGATTCCCTGCATGCTAGGATTCTTGACACAGTCCATCCATCTGTTTTCTGAGTTTCTCCTTACATAACAAAAAGTCTTGAAATCCACTACATTACTGGAATCCAAATGTCTGTTCCAAATGCTCCTGTGATAGAGCTGATATTTTCAAAATGCATTTAAATACCCAGATCTAGCAGAAGAGGACTGCCTATTTCCACTTCTGCAGCTCATTTATCCCTGGGAGAAATCAATAATGAAAATTTAACCAAGAAACTTGCCAAACAAATATCTGATAGATCCATTAATACACAATAATAATCAATAAAGAGGGCTTTCCTGGCAGTGAATGACTAGCTGGAGGAACCATTAACTGTGCAAAATTTCCAATGCAGAGTGCAATCTGATCCTGAAAATACTTATTCATATTATCAAACCTTATTCTTATAAAATAATCCTGATTTGGGTGACCCAGATGTAACATCCTGTTTAAGTACCATTACATACCTATTGCTCCCTAGGCACATTAATAAAGCAGCATTTTTAGACCATTTGTTAAGTTCTGAAAATACTACTTACAAAATTACTTTAAAAGGGGAAAAAAAAAACAGTTTCTTTCTTAAGGGCTTCTCAAAGTTGAATTCTACGTTCCCATGGATACACTGGTCCTATAATGGTCTTGCTTCAGCACAGTAAGCATCAGGGAAACAAGGCTAACTCCCAACATTTCCACAGGCTTAGAGCACCTTCATTAGCTAAGTGCTGCACCAGTGCTGCCCAATGGAACACATCTTTTATTATCTTTTTCATTCTGGGAAAGAACTAATTCTTGATCAAGGCCCCACAGTTGATCTCAGCATAAAAAAATATGCAAATATATAATTTTTCCCTGATACACCGTTTCTCTGGCTGGTTCACACAGTGCCAGGTGGTTGCAAATTATTTATCATAATCCCAGCTCATTTGTACAACATGAAGTGTCATCACCAACCTCCCCCCCAGAAATATGAAGTTTTCAGTTTACACACAAAATCCTGTTTTCTAGAAGAATTCTTAGAATGATGGAATGATTATCAAAGTAAATAACAATCAAATACCTCTGCTCTAAAAAACATAGTTATACTGAGCTGTTGCATGAATCCCATTTTATCCAAATGTACACGTGAGGAATAATTCTCTGATGCTGCAGGTTGTTCTGCTTTCTTGTTCTTTGATGAAGATGATCATTATGGTCCTCTGGATAAGTCTCAAAGACATTTTTAAGGAAAGTGATTGGCAAAGAGAGAGCAATCTTGGAAGAAAAAGAAGGTATTATAATACGATCATTTTCTTTAGATGCAAAGGACGCAGAGAAGGGTTACTAGTGGAATACACAGGTTTTCATCTCTGTATCAACACTTTAGATACAGCCGAAGTAGTCAGTGATCAGAAGGAGTGAGTCTGCAAATGCTGCAAAACATCCAAGAGGCAGAGATTATAAACAGCAGCATTAGAGATGCAAAAGAGGGAAAATAGGGTTAAATTAATATTAGCTTTCAAAATAATATTAAAACATCTCAAGAGAGAATACAGTTAAGAGAAATCCTATCTTCAGGGTGAGGTGAACTAGTGACCTAACAGCTGTTTTCAGATGAGTAACAGGTTCATTGCTGCACTCAGGGCAAATTAAAGTTTCCTTAGACTAACTTCTAAGATTGCTGATGGTCTTTCTAACATTCATCAAAACTCCCCTCTCATCTGTTTCATAAAAAATTCATCATCTATGTTTGCTAGGTTCAGAATGGCCAGCAAAGTTCATCATAAAGTTCTTTTTAATTAAAATGTTATTGTTAAGTTCAATATTTTAAAAATCACTACTAAATTCACACTTTAAGGTATCCCAAGTGATGCTGTATCTAAATTACTGTAAAGATAGCCTGTGCATCCTGCACCACCATCAACACCATTGGTTTTGCTGTTCACTGTCTTCTTTCAGGTTTCACATAGCCTCCTCAGCCTTGCAGGTGTTATCACCCAAACCAGTACATTGGATTCTGATACTGCCTGGGCTTTCAGGACACTGTGCAGAATAAATCACCATCATGGCCAATATCTGGAGAGCTGTGACATGCTAGATGCTAGGCTCACTGACTCCATTAGCCCATCAATACACATCCAATGGCCACGTGAGCAGCAATGTGATGTAGCAGCAGTCATTTCAGAAGAATCATTGACTGACTTACTGCACAGACACAGAACTGACAATTAAATGAACTAACAGCTTCACTTTGCTTGCCATGATCAATTCAAGTTACAACGCAGTCATGTGGGGAAAAGATAGGAGCAGCATGACCAAGCCTAAACCACAGCTCCCACTTTATGACCCAATGTCTTCCAAAAGAGTTTTTCTGTCAAGAGCAAATAAAGCATCTTAAATATCGTTTTCATTGGTTAATCTTAAAGGTGCATTTTCCAATGCAGGAAAAAATATTTTGGCCAAGAAAAGTATGGAACAATTAAGTGGAGCAGCTGCTTAGTGGGCTCAGGATCCTTTGCCCTGAGCAGGGAAACTCTCGCGTCTATAAGGGAGTCTACTGAGTATTTGTATATAAGCTATACCTGGATCTGAGTCTTTGCTGTCTCACATAATGGGTATTTATATCCACATAAAGACTGAAACATGGTCAATCTGAGCAGACTTTTACAGACACTTTGCAGTCCACAGAGAAGGACAGTGGAAAGCTGGTTGCCAAAGCCAGCACTGCAGATATTACATGCAATAAAACTTATATTTACAGTATATTTTTCCATGCGCTTCCTAACACACTTTTTTTTTTTTTTTGTCCTTCATTCTGGATACAGGAATGGTTTATTTACTTTTCATATCCCTATCCTGTCTGAAAAAGGTACATCACTCTTTAAAACTGATAAAAAACTAAGTCACACTGAAGTGGTTTTGTGAAACTTATCCAAGTTCTTCCGTACAATTGACATGTTTTCCTTTTAACATAGATATGGCAGAGTTTAATAGACTCCCTGGAGACTCCAAAGTTATTTTCAGTAGCAACAAGAGCCCATCCCAAACATGACTTCCAATCTGTCATCCCTCCCTAAATACTATAAAGAGCCTCTTCTTCTTATAATGTACTGAAACCAACACTGTGTAACAAAAACACCTCCAACAATCCAATACCACCTGAATGATTTCCTCAGATATAGATCCCAATGCCACAATTGCTCCCATTTAGACCAAGTCAGAAGAATCATGATTGCCTTTTCTCAAAACTTGCCAGCATGGGAAGTTTCACTGGGAAATACGCATTTCTGCCAGAGGCATCTCGGAATTTAATGAACCACTAAGGAGAGGATGCACACAGAGGGAAACAGAGATTTAATGCAAGCTAGAATATATGGGGAGTCCCCTCCAAAATAACTTATTTTTTAAAATAAAGTGCCAAGTCAGTAGTAGTTCTGTGTAACAGCAAAAATCAAAAGCAAAACCAGAGAACTTACACTTTTTTTTTTTTTTTTTGCCAGTGACTCATATGTTTACAGACAAGTAATTAAGAGCATTTCCCATCATTAGTCTTTTAAGCCATTATTATAGATATAAGATCTCTACACTTTTGGCAAAGTTATGTTTATTGTGGAAGCAATAGCTTTGATTTTATGACAGTAACTGTCTGTACATATTCTCATTAGTCTTAAATTTCAACAATAAAGTTTGGAGACTGTTTTCATGGTGTTATTATTTCTTGTAGGATTGCAAGATTACTCTAAAGAAAACAATTAAGATGCATTGTCTGATTGTGATCACTCATTCAAGCAAATGCATCATTTACAGAACATATTCACATTTCTCATGCTCCAAGTTTATGTAACAGCGTGCTCCCTCTTTCCAAAAATTTGAATGCAAGGTCAGTAAAACTTTTCTCCTACTAGGAACAAATTCCTACCCCCATACATATTAGAACCTTCTAGATGTCTTTTCAAAAGGAGATGGGTCTTGGGATTAAACACAAGACATGAAAGGCCCAAAGACTGCATACAATTCTCTTGTGAAACAGGAGACATGACACTGACAGCCCAGCCAGTCCCTGAGCACTACTGCATGTCTGCATTGCAGCCTGTGTTCAGTCCCACAGCACAGCTGCAGTCCCAGGGCCGCACTCCCCCGAGCCCAGAGAGCCAGGCTGGGTGTTGGCTCTGACACCCCAGGCACCTGCCTTTACACCATTCCTCGTGTATCAGCCACAGTGCCAGTGGCTGAGCAGCTGCAGCACCAGCAGAGAGGCACTATGACAGCACTTGGAATGGAAAATGGGGTCTGAAGCTTAACTCACCCTGACAGACCACAGAGACAATTATAACCAGTGTTATGATGTGTGTGCACCTATACAGAAATCATGGCAAAGGAAGAAAAGTGCAGTGCTATCCTGTTATCTCTGCTCAAGAGGACTTCTACCACCTTTGCTGGGATTGTATCAGTCAAAAAGTAACAAAGACATAGTATTTTGTTGTCTGAAGATATTTCTCAGTTTCATGACACGTGCATTTAAAAGATAACAACTTTGGTTTCCTATTACTACAAATGCATTAAGCAGAGCATCAAAAGTATTCCTAAAACCATTTTGTTTATCTTCTGGCATTGAATTTGATATGACTAGAAACAATTCAAAATTTCTTAAAATAATTTTTAAGCCAAATATCATCATCGAAGCTCACACAAGTGCTTATGCCAATCCACTGGAAGAACAGGAATATCATATGATATTCATCATGATTATTGACAGTAAAACATTTTAGGACAGGTTGTAAGAACAATTAAGAGTAGTAAGGAATGGTTGTATTATTAAATTTCATCATTGGCCCAGTGGACTTAAGACAGCTATTGCAACAGCAACAATTTACTGCTATTAAATAATGTTGTATAACCACTGACCCAAAAAAGTAATTGATCAATTGAACAACATAGGAAGGTTTATCATCTGTATGCAACATTGCAGACTTTTTGCAGTTTGAGTACCCAAAGTGCCATTCAGAAAAATGTGCCACCAAAGGAAATTAATTGGGATTAATTTAGCTGTCTCATTCTCATCTATCAAAAGATCAGCCTCACTCTCTGCAGTGATGGACATGGATAAATAAATTACAGTGAAACTTCTGCAAACTGTCATCTGGAAAGGGCCAAGTATGATTTTCTTCATTGCAAAAGCTTTGGTTAGAAGTTTGAATCTTTGTTATGGGTTGTGGAGGTTTTTTTCTGGTAAAATATTAGTTTAATGTTTTTGAAAAGATTTTTTCCTTTTTTTGTGGGCATATCATCAAAGTGTATTAGTTTAATACTTGCTATCATTCATTTACTGGAGAAAAATCATTAAACACATGTCACTTCAAAACTGTGTGACATAATATGAAATTGAAATGACCTTTATTTTGGCATGCTAGTGCACTGAGTTAGAGTATTACGAAGTCCCAAGTGTTGCCTGTTTACAAATGCCAGACAGGCTAGTACTATGGCTCTAATGTGCTCAGAGATTGTGCAGCCTTTGAGCAACTGTAACTAACTGAAAATAGAGAATCAGCTGTGAGGGAAGATTCACAGTTTACCAATGGGAAAAGCCATTACTTCAAGAAAATAGTATAATTTATGTTGGAAATTTGACCAAATAGAAGTGGAAATTTTGACCAAGTACTCACTTTTGTTAGATGCTGTTTCAGTGTTTGGCCTCCTGTCTCACAATGCATAAACTTGCATTTTGGGTCTAGGATACTTCTTCCTTTCCATATGGTTCTCACACCAAGTCTGTAAGAGTGACAGCTGAATGAGTCACAGTCATGCTTAACTTCAAGCACAAAGGTGTCTAATTCTAAGTCTTAAAAATGCACATGACTGCATCATAAAAAGCCACAGGCTGCAACACAGATCTTCAAAGCACTGCCAGGGAATGCACAGATGTGTGCGTCAACCCTCTGCACCCACTGCGCCATTCTCAGGACTCAGGATAGCCAAACAAGAGTCAGATTTCCACTCATTTCCTGAGGTTGTTCGATAGCATCTGATGGATGCTGTGGATCACTAAGAATCTGTCCCCTGGACCTTGTAACACACATTCAGCCATCTCCTCTCACATCAGGGGACTTTTCTTGAAGAGGGGCAGCACTCCCAAGACAAAGACGTGACTGATTCTTATATCTGTTCCAATAAGGGACACCAAAGCTAAAGCAGTTGCAGTGTTTCACTGTGTCCAACTGAGGTCCTTCTCCTGAGGTCTAACAACACAAAAGGCATCTTGTAATAGCTCCCTTTGAAATCAAATGTGCGATGTTTCAAGGCGTGACCCGTAAAGGGCTGCTGTCCAGAATGGACACGTGTTTGACAGATACACGTTCCACCTAGCAAGCCTCTTCAAGAGTACAGATGGAAGCAAGATGTGTGAACAGAGCTCCAAAAGGGGAGCCATGGGATAGCAGGATATATAGCAAAGTACTCTGCCTCAACAGATAAAAAGGAAACAATACCAGATACAGTGTGAAATTGCTGACTCCAGCTGGTAGGACAGATTCTGACAGAATTATATAGGTATGATTGTATTGCAGAGAAAGATGCTATTCCATAAGTGCAAAAGCTAGCAAAATATATCCCAAATTAAACTATATAACCTTGTGCCAACTCCTTATAAAAGTCATAAAAAGTCACAATCTCCTACTCCTATTTGTCCATATACTGAAAAATGCTAAAAGTTATTGTGGGCTGTAGCTCAGAATACCCATGAACACAATTTGGAGACTAGGAGTATCTAGAAAGCAGCCTATTTTTATCTGTCTAACTATAAAATTAATGAAAAAGTTAGAAAATAAGATGAGCTTTCAAGTTTGCCACAATGTATCTGCTTATGTGACAGAAAACTAACCACCTCCTTGTCCTGCGGGGTCAATTTCTCTGGAGCAGGAATGAAGATGAGAACTCCCGTCCATAGTATATAAAACAGGACAGCATTTGGTGGTTGGACTTTCCAAATGCTCAAAGGTCCCATTTTACTGTAGAAAGAATTAATTTAAAGCACAGAAAATTCCTAATTAAGTTCAAGCCTCAGTTCCATAACTCATTTTCACATGAATTCCCAAACAAGAAAAAAAAAAAAGGTCATGCCAGTATATCGAAAACCCCTATAGCAGCCAAATTAAAAGAAAGATCCGTTGTCAAGAACTCCATCAACTACTCCTTGCTGCCAGTGTCTTCTGCCCAAAAAGAGAACAGGACAAAGATGAACTATGTGTATTTTGCAAGATGAAACAGAGTCCAGGGCAAGAGATAGGCTGTGCATTCTTCACTATGTGTCCGGACCAGCCACTTCTGAAAAAAAACCCAGGTACTTTAGGCCAGAACTAGGAGCTAAGGCTAGTTAGTATAAAATACCACAGCGAAATATGCCAGTGGATGACAAATGATTCACTGATGGTAGAACTTAACTTACATCAGACTCCCATTGACTCATTTCTTCAATGATCTTCAAGTTCTGCCTCTGTTAACATGCATAAGGAATGGCAACCATTTCAGGAAATGGAACCCATTTCTACTTTCTCACAAAAAGGACATTGGAGTATGCCATACTCTACACAGCTAGACATAAGGTTATAGCCAAGACTTTGCCCAAGTTCTTGGGCTGCATTTGATTACTTAAAAATCACTAACACTTGTGATTTTCATATTATTTATTCAGGAAATTACTTTAGAGACCAGGGAAGAGTTACACTGATCACAGAACTGTATGCAAGTGCCATCCTGATAAATTCACCACCTCTGAGAGGCATACACAATAGCAGATTCAAATCCTGATACGCAATGCCAACCCAAAAAAGGTGGGAGTTCAGCTCACTGTCCATGTTTAAGCAGATCTCCTTCCTTGGATTGTAGAGATGGAGTCAATCTGTCAGTAGAGTCAATGTATGTAGAGTCAATCTGTCAGTTGTCAGATTGACTTTGATCATTCCCTCAGGGCAGGAGTGAGAAAACCAAACTTCTACAACCAGGATTTGATGGTGAATGACTTTGCATATGAATCCCAGTGTGGCCACAGCCCTTTCTCTTGGATTATAAACCTAGTTAAAGCTTTGATTAATAGTTAGTAACTAAATGGTAATAGGATCATTCTCATCAGTGCCTCTGTATCAGCAGCAAAGTAACACCCTCCTATTGTTTCTGAAGCAGTAACTATTCATGTTCTCCATGTGGACTGTAAAAGAACTTGGCCCTGGAAACTGTGCTCTTGGAGTAGTCCATTAAGAAAAAGTATAAAAAAATAATGCATTAAAACACAGACAAAAGCCCAAAGGCAATGAGTCTGCCCTATCACCCAGGTTAGTGAACATGAGCCAACACTTACGCTTCGAGCTCCCCCCTAGAGTGGTACCTTTTCCTTTTCAGTCCAACATGACATATTTATAGCTTTGTCTCTCAGCAGTCCCTACTGAGACTCCAGGGATCCACACTGGCCCATCATGAATGTTATTTTTCTTGTGCTACTACTGTTAAGAGCCAATAGAAGATATTCAGGAAGGAATTAGGAGTATGTGTAAATGGATTTCTGTCATCCCCATATATCTTAGTAGGTTAAACATACTCTTTCTCCCCTTCCCCATTTCAACACGGCTTCCCAAAGTATATACTATAGAAGTAAGCTTGCATTAGCTGTATCTGCACTAGACAATTCAACAAACCTTGGACAGGTCTTTGGGATTACAGCTACTGCTTGCAAATATTTCCTATTCATATTATTTAACTCTCTTTATCTCCAAGACAAGAGGGTCACGTACCTGTTCAAAATGGGTTCTGGGCTGGAGCTCATCCCTGAATGGTGCCTATAAATTATTTGAGAAATCTAGTTGGTCCAGGTCTAAAGCCTGCCAGGACAACTCTAACACTTAATTGTAGACAATGTGGTGCTTGGGGATGCTTCCTCACAGTATTCTTTAATTGTACAGATATTGCTGTAGACAACAGGAGAAGAAACTGAAAATCATACAGAATCCAGTGACCAGTGTTCTGGTTTTATTGTTGTTTTATTTTATATTCACTTAAACTCCTCATCAAAACAGCCTTCTTCAGACTAATATCGTATTCTATTCGTTTACAAAACTATTCAATGCTCCTATGAACACCATGATTAGCTGTCAATATATTATCAAACTTCAAGCATTATATTAGGCACAGGAAATATTATGGGTACATAAAATACACCCAGAAATTATACAACCCTTTCAGATCAGAAGGGGTCTGTCTTTCAGACCTTCATAGAGAAAGAGACTGCATTTCTCTTAAGGAAGTACACAATTTGTGTCATTCAGCAGATCTAAAACAAATTGAGTCACATTACAGAGAAAGCAAGCATTTACAGGTCTCTACTCTAGGACAGAGCCCCCCATCTCTTGTCGGAGTGTGTCAGCTCCCACGCGAAGGTCACTGGTTTCTGGGTTGTTCAAGCATTCAGTGTTGATGTAGAGTCAATCTGTTCCCACTCAGTTAAGCAGCTAGGACACATCACCCCTCAGTTTCACCATATATTCTCAAACACACAGACAGACACAAGGACAGTAGTTTTAAATCCTTACACAATGGAAAAGATTTTCCCTGCTCAGAGACAAAAATCCCTATCTCTCCCTGGCATCATTACTTGGTAGCAATAACTCCAAGGTGCTGAGACCACATTTAGCTTTATGGAATAAAACATAACAAGCTGTCAAAATGTGCATAAATAAATTAGAGTCATTATTCCAGCTTAAGATTCTGGGGACATAAACAATCCTCTTGAAGTTCGCTGTGACATTTTTTGCAGCAGGAGCCAAGCATTAAAATTACGTCCTGTATACAAAGAGCTGTAAATGCATTCTGTCTTAGGGCCTGGCACTGCAGCACAGAAATCAACAGGCCTGCCTTGGAATAGAAAATACAGCAGTTCAGGGCCAATTCCCTGCCCCTGAGCACAAGTTTTATGGCACAGCCCATGTCCATATGGCTAAACTCTGTCATTCTGCTCACTCCCCAAAGAGGAGTTCTCATCCGTATCTGCCTGCTGGACGAGGCCCTGGCTCATGCTGCTGCCCTGACCCACCTCCAAGCCCAGCTGCAGAGAACACTGGCTGGCACTGGCAAAACCATGCCCTGGAGTGTGCTAACACCCAAACTCCACAGGTCACCAATACCACTGCTCCTGGCCCTGCCCACTGTACCAGTACAGCCACAATCTGGGACTTCTGCTAGGATATTACCCTAAATGTAATTACTTACCTTTTTGTAAGTGACTTCCAGTTACACAATAAGAAATGCAGAAAGTGACATCCAAAAAAGACATGAGGAGTGAAGACATGTATCCCCATACATTTTGTGTGTACAGGGATATAAAGGAGCTGTACCGGTGAGACCACATATCCATCACGCCTGCATCACTAACCAATTGCACACATTTAGGAAACAGTGTGATATCAGGGTAGGCACACAGTGATACCTCCTCAGCACAGTCTCCGACAGCCCTTTGTGACTCAGAGACTTCCTGAACAAAAAGTGGTACCCTGGTATTTAAAAGCTTTCTGAGGATTCTTCTCAAAGAAAATGAACTCAGGAATCAAATGTCATATAATTAAAAATCCAGTGAAAATAGGCTTTAGCAATTTGAATTATAAACAAGGAGCAAACCCATTCATTCAGAAAACACACTTTACATCAAAAGAACATCAAAACAAGGATGAACAAGAGTAGTGTCATTACAAGAAAGCATCAAGCTGAAAGCTACAATCTCTAAGAGCAAAATGGCACTGACATTATAACAGAAGGCTTTTGCTTGGTCTCAGTGCACATAGAACACAACAGGATCAAGTTTTGTAGTGTGTTCAAGGCAGAACCCGCTATGGGAAAAATCAAAACAAATGGCTAGTAACTCAGGGAAAATGCAGGATACCTCCTATTTTGCAATCATAAATTTTTACAGCAAATTATTTTTCTAACATTTTTGGTATACCCCTTTAAGATTTTGAAAAACCACCATAGCAACTGTGTCTTTGGGTTCTGATGGGTATTTTTGAGTTACTTGTTAAATCCATATTAGGAGTTGAGGCAGCCGTGGCAGTATGAAGGATTGTTCCATTCCTGAGTGGGAAATTCCATGAGATAAAACATTCTTGCATTTTGTCCAGCTGACATACTGTATTTCCACTGAAAATGCCATACTAATAAGCTCACTGGTGATGTTTATCTAGAAATTATTAAGACAGAAAAACTCTTTATTTCTGTCTCCCCTTCTGTTTCTCTTCAGTGTGGGATCAAGTGGGTGAAGCCAAAAATCTAAATGCATTTTTCCCCCTAATAATAAAGTAATTGATATTTCCTTACTTTTGCCTTGATGTATCAATAACATATCAAGGTAGAATCATCCTGCTTTCCAAAACTTTTTGTTGACCATGGAAACAAAAACTTCCTAAAAATTCACTTAGCACGGTAAAGTCCTTTCTTGTTCTGTGCTTACTCACAGTGTCACAACAATGCAGATACAAACCTGAACATCCATGATCTGAATCCTCTGAGATTTCTCCTCTCCTCTACATACATTGTAAACATGACACAAATGTAATCCAATATTTTTATTTGGGAAATCATGGGAAGTTACAGAAATTAATTTAGAGCAGATAACAGAACAATTCTGACTAGGACAGAAATCAGGAAGGATACAAAGCCTTCTGCCAAATTGGGAAGGACGTAAAAAGACAACACAGAATTCATGCTTCTATAGATCACTATCTGATGTATATTAGGGGAATGCTGATTATGTCATTCGATTCTCTTCTGCCAAAAATTCCCTCATCTGCAAAATGGTGACAGCAGTATTGCCAACCTCACAGGGATCCTGTGAGGACAATGACCTGCTTCCCAGTGTTCTTACACTGGCCAAGTATTAGTTGAAGGACAGAGGAGCCAGTCACCACCCTATGGCCTCTTCAAATGCCAGAGAAGCATTACAGGGCTCCCGGTGTGCAGAGCAGATCTATTCTTGTTTGATCATTTTACCTAAACCACATCGGCCTGGATTCCTCAGATCACTAATCACATTCAGCTCAGAACACAACCACTATACAAGAAAAAAAAATTAAGTGCCTAAAATTATATAAGATCAGAGAAACATAATAAATGAGTCTAACAATATCAAATCAGAATATATTTGGGTTGCAAAGAATTTAAGCAAAAAAAGGGGAAACCCCAAAACTGCATAAAATGACCCTTCAGGCTAACCAGCAACTTTAGTAAGCCAGCCATAGAGCGAGGGCTTAGGCATCAGTTTGATAGGAAAGAGAAGCATTCTCATGACGTGTAAGTTGTAATGAGAGCAGCGGGGGTGACACAAACCCCTCAAAAATATTCCATTGTCAGTGCTGCAACATCCTTTCAGAAGGAACAGTTTCATATGACAGTGTCCCAAAGTTTCTCATACCCCATGCATGAGTGATCTCCGTGTCTGGGAACATATATGGAAAAATCAGAGGCATCGCTACAAGACATTCCTGGAAACAGGTTCATGCACAGGAGAGGCAGCTCTACAGAAAGACACCACGAGATTCCCCAATTCTTTTCCTCTCAACCTGTGTTGTGGCAGGATAAAGGACAGACATAATAAATATGGGAATCACACCAAAAAAAAAAAAAAAAAAAAAAAACACCCACAAAAAACCCTAGGAAACGTTTTTTTTTCCCGAAAATAGTGTGTGTAAAAGATTATATCCTACTCCTTTCCCCTCTGGTGGTTACAGTCCAGCTTACACAGGCATGCCTTATCACTAAAGACAGGCAACTAAATATGGGAACAGATGTCAAGTCAATGGTCTGCACTCTTGTGAAACCATTTCACCATACTTCCACAAACTGGAAAATATTTAGCAAGAGGTGTGCAAACTGGGCCCAGGTGCAAGAGCGTGCTTGAAAGGTGAGTATCATCTGCTGGAAGCATATCTAGACAGAAGGATTCAGCATGAAAAATATTTCCTTAGTTCTCCAGATATAGAATTTTTTTCCTCTGACCTGAAAATATTTGTTACTTTCATTTGGAAACTGAGTTTTCTATTCATACTTCCAACAAAAAGCTGTCAGCTGCTGTTACAAAATTTAGTGTTTCACAGAAAAACCTACTGACCTCAGCAAAATATTCTTCTGCTTGCTCACATAGACCAAAGCATTTGAGCCATTGGAAAACACAGCAGAGAATAAAACATTCAGCCATTAAAACTCTCTTATCCATTTAGTTTCTCTCTAACAGCCTTTCAGAGCTTCAGTTCAGTGACATGAAAACCTCCCAAATCTGGAAAGTGGTCAGTCTGCAGAGAAAGCACTTTCCAAGAGCTTTATGTCTCCTGGGGAGACTCTGCATTACTCTAGAACCCCCGGGGATACACTTTAGCAATATAAGGGCTGAAATCTGTCCTTATATTTTTGTACCACTAAAATCCAGCATAATCCTCATTTTGAAGACTTAAGTGAGACTTAAGCAATACATAGTCTCATACCAAGTCTTCTTTGTGTTGGCACAAATTTCACCCAGGCAAGACAATATTTGCTCAGGTGCAGTACCTTGGGTGAGAGTTAATCCCTTTCATTTCTGACACAATACTTATTATGTACAATAACTAATAAAAGCCACTCTTGAGATCGACAACCTACACATTTTCAATTTCCTCTCATGTACTGTAGCCTTTCATAAGTTCCTTTGATCCTGTATGGGTGTCAATCTTTGCATGCATATAGGTCACAAGAAAGTTCATCTCGTGTTAATAGCCCAGTCACCTTCAGATACATAGATTTTAAGCCATTTCCATTTCCAAATTTCAATTTATCATCTTACTTTAGTTATTGCATTCTTCTCAAAGATACGAAGAACAGAGACTGATTTTTCTTGGACCTGTATTAAAGAGGAAAAAGTCATGTCAAATATCAAACCTTCCTTCTTATCCGACCAGTTAGAAACACATGCATACGTGTCCCTGTCAAGGGAAAGGTGGGCTATCTGAGGCAGGATTTTTGGGTCCTACTGACCCAGGAGCAGCATTTCTGAGACAGTGATTGGTCTGAAATCATACAAAATGCAGAATTGAATCATGTGACCTCATGAAATCTGAGCTGAGGACTGAATCTGAGGAAAGACAGAGGGCTACCTGATGCAGGCACTCGCAGAAGAGGTCTGATGAACACGAAGCATGACTGTACCCTTATCTTCCTCCAGCCCCAGAGGCTGAGCACAGTCCTTCACAAGTGCACAGGCTGAATCTTTCTGAAATCCCTGCACAAAGTAAAAACATCCTTCAAAGCTTTTTTCTTTTTTTCCACAAACCACCAGCACAGTAAGTTCTGCCTTCTTTGGTGTTTCAAACAGTACCAGAGGCTGCCAGTGACAGAGTGCAAGACAAGAGAGACTTAATCTTTTCTGAGAAGGCAAACCTTACAGAAATGTTTGTTTTCACTCTGATGTTCAACATTCCAGCTAGTGGGAAGCTTCAGGAACTTGTTCCAATGGCTTGTTTCTCCTGCTCCCTCCCATGGCAAATTGAAATCAATATTTTTAGATTCTTGTCATTCCCTTGAAGACTCTCTCTCTCTCCCTCCCTTTCTGAGGTCACACAAACTTTGCTTTGGACTCCAAACTATTAATTTTTCACATTACTCATTTTAGGTGTCTGAGAAGCTTCTTACTCATCAGCCCATAGAAGGAAGTATTCTTTTTTTTTTTTTTTTCATTTTTAAGACAAATAAGAGATACAGATCTCAGCAACAGAAATTCAGTCTCTTCCATAGGCAGAGGGCACAGCCAAAAAAGAAAAAGATCTGTGCCAATTGAGGAAATTGGGAGTGCTTTTCTAACCAGGCAAAGTAACTGCAGGGAATCGAGTGAAGTTGAATTCATTTCCCACAGGTCACCAACCAATGTGTCAAACATCACTGACTTTTGGTAGCCATGAGCTTAAGTTAGGCTGCCACTCCAACCAGAGCTTAACACCTGCATAGCCCAATGTCAGCTTCAGGAGCTCAGCAAGGACTCCTGTCAGCTGTGCCTGGAAAGGAGATGAGCATGTAACAGGAAGTAGCCTGTGAAGCAAGAAGCAGCCTTCCTCATTTACCAAAAGTTCCCTTTTCTTCTCAGCTGCTCTTCCAGACTTATTTGGACTAGCAGAGGAATTTACCAGTGCAGTCCTACCTGTCAGAAGGGAAGAATGTTTGTGCATCTGATTCCTCTATCTCTCTACCAGAGCTTTGCTTTTGGATCTCCTGAGGCTCCTGATAACCTCCTATATTACTGCAGCTGTTTGTTTAACATAAACCCATAAAATTCTTGAGGTTGCCACATTGCCCTTTTCTTCTGTCCACACCCAGGATCTCCTCATCTTCTTACACACAGTAAACAATTCCCCACAGGGTCCACATTTGTTGTGATAACTCACCAGCCCATTAAAACTTCAACTCTGACGCACACAATACAGCAAGCTTGTGCAGTGCTGTCAGGTAAGGCTTTGCTGACTCACTCAGACTTTACCAATAAAATAATATTTGTGTTCTCAAAACCATCTACTGAAGTCTCCCAGAATGCCATAGCAAGAGTTACAAAGTTTTTTTAAGGGAAAAAAAAAAAAGAGAGAGAGAGAGAGAACGTTTTTCACCATAGAAACTTCAACAAGCCAGCATACATAGACAGGTTGGAAAGCATTTTGCAAAGGCATAAAGACAGTTTTGTTCTGTTCACTTGTACAGTTCCTTTGGTTAGAGTACAAATGGGATGCAAGTAGTACCATAATCAAGCATTTCTGATTTGGTCCTCAAGCAGGCAGAATACAACTGAAATCCAGATGATCCACATATTTTACATCAGGTAAGCCAGGATGACATACAGGGCAAAACAAACCAATTTTCAAATTTCCCTATCCAGATTTTAGGTCTGAAAAATCTGCTGAGCTGCTTGTTCTTGTTTGGAAAAAGTCTTAAGCTTAGATCAGCAAGATCTTTCCTTGCTTCATTGCTTCATGCCTGCCAGGGACAAGGTCCTGTGCAATTATTTCTGTGCTCAGAATGTCTGTTTGAGGTGTGAGTCCTAAGTCCTCTCCCCTGCAGACTCCTGAGAATATACTCTGACAGACTGTACTATGCACAGTTTCTTCATTCAGTCGTTTCTTAAGATGAGACTCCCTTTCTGATAAACACAAAAGTCTAAATTTATACAAATGAGTAGCATAGACAGCCAAAAGAGAGAGAATGAAAGTATTAGTCCAACAGTATTAATAACAACCTTTGTTTTAATACTACAAATATCTGGAAGCATTTCTTTTTACATGCCTTTCCGGAAGTCCACAACCTATTTCCCAATCAAAGACAATATGTTGCCCATGCAACAGCAATAAAGCTGTCACACCACCTTCAGCTGTAACTAGCAATCTGTCCATATCCAATACTTCATTGAAAAAGAAAAGGTGCAGGCCCTAAATCTGGATGAATTGACTGGCAAAGGGCTGTGTACCTAAAGTTCAGCTCACTTTTTTCTTAGGAAAAGTATTTAAATCCTCTAATGGAGATTTATGTCATTTTGTCTGGGTGCCTTTCCCACAGAAGCTCCAAAAATTAATCATTCTTTCTCCCCAGTCATGGAAACATCCCTAAGTTAGAATGAAATTACCTTTCAATTTCACCTCATTTTTTTCACCTGTCTCTCTTCTCCAAAATACCTGCACTGGCTGAAAATATCAGCCTATACTTTTACTATACTTGCTCTATTTTTGCTGGATTTTTCTTCAATGATATATATTGATATATATATATACTATACTATACTTTTACTATATTTTACACTTATGGAGAATTGTATCTGTGACAGTTAACAAGATTCTGTAAATGATTAAGACTGTAACATCTTCAAGATTTCTTAAGTTATTTTACAGACTTGGTTGCTGTTTCATCAGACTCAAAGATATTCACTATCTTTAGAGATCTTTTCTTATTTTGCAATTTCAAAGAGCTCCAGACTTGTAATTCATTTTAGAGACAAATGACCAGCAATAAACTACTCTCTTATTTATTGTTTTTTGCTTTGCTTCATGTTTCATTAGAAGATACAAAGCACCCTGACAAACAGGAACTGAAAAATAAAATATTGAAGCAGGAACCTCTGTTTGTAAAGACATCAGTTTAATGTATGCAAAATGAATGATATTTTATAAAACCTATTAATAAAAATATTCTCAATCTAAATGAAAGATAAATGCAGTATTTCTGGTCTACTTTATTGGTTTCGTAACTAATTATCTCACAATTACTAATATTTTTCCTTGATGAACTCTGTGCTGCCTCATTCGAAAGAAAGTGCTGCAAGGTAATACAGCAGTTAGATGCCAATGCAAATAGGACCCATTCAATTAGCACAAAAAAAGGTTGCAAGGAGCAATTAGCACTTCATTAATATGATAGAAAATGTTAATTTGCCATATATCCCAAGCGACTCAAAATTCTTTTCCATCCATATGTGCAAATAATAGTTAATATGATGCAGTGTGTGTGAACCAGGTTCATGGTGGATTAGCTGGAATCCCTGTGTCAGTTTTCAGTATAATAGCTATTAGTTAATATGAACAGTAGCTCACATTTAACCTATGACAGCAGTGTTAAATGATAAAAGGATCTGTTGGCAGCAATATCTCATAATTCCACCCCTGTAAAGTTCTGCCTTCCCTGCTATCCAGGATGAAATATTGGAAACTGACTTCTAATCTAATTTATAAAGCAGATTGAAATGAAGTGCTGGTAGCACTCAGCTCGGCTGCTCAGCATTTTGAGAAGCAAGACCATTCCTGGTGAATTGCACAGCTCAGGCATTCAAGCACTCACTGGCAGCTTCTAATGATCAAAGTATTTGACTTAAATAATTGATTTATTTATACCAGTAAAGAAGCTCCAGGGGGCTGTGAATATTATGAGATATAATCACACCACTAGGGAATTAGAGACACTCAGATGTGCCTTGTGCTTGCTAATGCCCTGCGGGTGTGATTAGGATATCACACATCAAAGGAATTTGCTCTAAATTTTTTCATATAATAAATTAATAAAAATAATTTATTTAATGAATTCCATTGATTTAATGGGACAGATCTGATGCAAGATACAGTATGCAGAGAACTACAATGAAGTGTGCTGATCTAGGACACTACTGAAGCCCTGACCATCTTCAGTTTACACACAGGCACCAGCAGGATCCTCTGGCTAGCGAGTCCCTTGCGAGGCATTATCATCACCTCAAAAGCTTACTGTCTGCAATGAGCATTCCCAGATATTTCAGTCAGCCTGCACTGTCTGAGATGGAGTAAAACGGTGCTTTCCAACAAATCCTTTCAAGAAGGGAAATGCTGATTAACAGTGACACACAAGACAGTACAGCATTCTGGCACAGGCAGGCGAAGTATGGGCTGCAATACCTCATGGAGAACCCAGGGTCTTCTGGCTAGATTGTATATTCAGATATTTTAACATCTACCTTAATGGCTTATATGGTTTGACCATTGCAGACTACAAGGATTTTACAGTCTTTAATGCACTTCTTACCCCAGCATAAAAAAACATTAGAGAAATGTTCTTAGTTACAAGAAATTGAGTTACCCAGAGACCAACTAACCTGCTCAAGGGCACATTGACAGTTTGGGCAGACCACAGGATTAAACCTGTACTGACTTTCTTTAATATGCTTCAGAAAATTTCAGAAATACACCAGTTTTTTCACAATGATATTACAGCAACAGGAATTAACACCATGTTATCTTTAGCCTAGTGTCCTGTAAGGAAAGTATTTTGATGTTCCACTTTCAGAAGTACAATCTTTGTCTTTATCCCTGGACCCACAGGGAAGCATTTATGGCAGTGACGGGAAAAACAAAGGCATCTTTTTAGAAAAGAGTTGGGAAAAAACCCATAGATCCTTTTAGAGCCATAGAAAGTCATGAAGACAGAAAGCAAAATTTGGGGGCAATTTGTGCCTTAGACAAACTAGTACTCCAGGTGCAAAATACAATTGCTGTCCTTGGTTTGCAGAAAGAATGAGTGAATAAGATTCTTTGAACCCATGTCTTAACTTCCCTGGGGTCAGGCCTAGTCTGTTTTATATTGCTTTAGTGCCCTTCTAAGATGTTGCAAAAGAACTGCAATGTTGTTTAAACAAGCCATGAAAGTCCTAAGTGAAGAAACCAACCACAATTATAAATTCCTGCAAAAGCAAAATCTTTATCACTAAAATTAGAAAGGGAGAGGCGTCAAGAGATTTGTTCATGCCTATGGGAAAAGCCTGAGACTGTGCTTGACTTCCCCACACTAAAGCTTCATTCCCACCCTTGCATATGTGTTCTGATTTAGGAACAACAAGCACTGTATGTGTTGGCTAGGCCCATTATCAACTTATGCCACAAAATGAGATACCCTTGGGCACATCACAAATCAGACGTCCATCAAGTGCTTTTATTGCAAGGATCACATCAGAAATCAGCTTCAAATACACACAAAATTCAGTCTCTCTCTCTCAGTGAGTTCAAAAGAAACTCTTCTGTCTTGGAATTTCAAGATTTGAACAGAGCCCAGAGTCATGCAGTCCACTGAAAGAGCTACATGTAGCATGCTGTGTTGAAAATAAATGTACACATTTTTCTATGTTTATACCCCTTTTCCTCTCTTTACCTCAGTTTTTCTACATGCACGTAATAAATACAGCCTGTCCTACAGATGCAGTTTCACTAAAGTGCACAAGAGGACCTTTTACCTCCCCAGCTCTAAGTTCCAGCACTGTGCACTGGTTGGGCTGTGGCAGAACTTCAGCAAGGGTGCAGACGGCACATTTAGGTACAGCTTAGTCTGCCTGCACAGTCTTGTAACATGATGTGTATTTGCTTTGTTCTGCTTATGTTTCTCATCTGCCTGGGTTCTCCCATGCCAATTTGCCCTAGTAGAACTGAGTTTAATACAGTTACCACGGGGAACCATGAAAACTCAGAAAAAATTTTTCTATCTAGGTCCACCTTTAAAAAAGTAAAAATTGTCTGTAAATCCCTGACATACCTATCATCATTAGAGACAGTCATGTCACCAACTTTGACCCCAATTTAAAATTCTTAGGTTTTTTGTGTCACTGCCAACTACAGCTTCAACAACTACAGAGTCCTGTGCTGACTGTGAAATCTCAGATGATCCCAGTTTAGATTATAATACAGTTTAATAATTCTGATCCCAGTGATATCCCAGAATGCATCCCATAGCACGGCTGCCTGTTAGTTAAGACTGAAAGTCTACCCTTGAAGCAGACTGTCAAGTTTACAAGCAGCCAGGGGAGATCAAGGATAATTAACAACATCGGCTCTCAAAATTGAGGTTTTTCTAAACAGTGTCTGTTTTGTTATCTATTTCATCCATGACCTGTGTGTTATTTTCAAGGATGACAACAGTTACATCACCTTGAGCAAACCAACTCCTCAGGAGATGAGAGAAGTGAATCACTGAGAGGGAGGTCACAACAGAAAGCAGCCTGAATGCCCAGCAGTGAAAATAGCTATTCGTGACTGGAGAAAAAACTTGTAAGCCAAGGAATAAAACAGTCTTCAAAGCTGAAGCTTATCAATATACTAGAATTTTCCATGTTTATATCTATACAGGATTAAAAATCCTCTCTTTGTGTACAACAATGTTCTTTGCTTTAGCTCCAGTTATGGGTGGACAACATTTCTCAAAACCAAACCTTAGCAGAACAATACCCAACATGGTACCACAATCAACATAGTCCACAATCAACATGACAAGAGCAGGCTGACCAGCAAGCCACGACTGAAGACGGAAGCAGGAAGGTAACTGCTTCCAATACATCTCTATGAACCACAGGAAAAAAGGGATTCAACAGGAGCTGTCATGAGCACAATCTGACCTTGAAGGTTCAGCTGTATTAAACCAAGGATGGTGTTAACTAACCCATGGCTCCTTGCATAAACTAAGTCTCAAACTTGCCTCCATCCTCATCCTCCACTGCAGGAATTCAGTCTGAAGGCAACAGAGACATGAATTGCTCTGCCAAATCACATGGAAGTGGAAGATGCAAAGTAAAAACTCAGTCAGGAACGAAACACATCTGGGCATAGGAAACCAAGAATGGATTCAGCAATGGAAGTGAGCTTTGTAACTTAAAATCAGGGGTAGTTCTCCTAGGAGCAGCTTTCCCTTCTGCAGAAAGCCACTCTTCCTTAGCCTCTCTCACTACATGAATTCAGTTAGAAGACTCTCTCTTCATCCCAGTGGTTGTGTCCCAGGCATAGTGAAATATTAGTGCTGTCAGCATTTGCAGCTGTAGGAAGTCAGATATAAGCTCTAGTGCCACAGTATCTGGCACTGGAGCCTGGTAGCCCTATCTCCAGCTAGGGCATTCAGCACACAATAAAACCCAGTAAAATAAACCACAGACTTGGTGATTAACAAAAGACCTGCCTGCTCATTCTGCTTGGAAAGGAAATTCCCTCCTTTTGAGCTGGCTGTTAAAGTGCCACTCTTCTCTGAAAAGCACCTGATATAAAATGACATCCTCCACCCAAACCAACAAAGCTCCTCAGCAAAAAATTCAGATGTGGGAGTTAAGGTAGATGACTGAATCCACACTAGCTCTCCTCTAACAGAGAAAAGGATTTTTAGGGGCACTTACCACTCAACAACTCTGAGGACAAGCAATATGACAGATGTAAGGGCAAATGTGAGGCATTGCAGCTCAAAATTATCTCCCTGGGTACTGACTTCCTGCTCTGGACACCCTCTCTTCACAGCAGTCACCCTACCTAGCATGGCTCCCTGCTCTATATTCCTCCTCCCCATTTCAGGGTCACTAGGGCCTTCATTCTGAGGATTGCAAATTGAATAAACAAAATGCGAGGCCATGTTCAGTCCTTGGTGTATGTTTGTAATGTTATAGCAAAAACTATCCAGGGAGGAACCCAATGATATGTTTTCACATAAGGGAGAAAGACTATTACTTATCTTTTCAGGCCTTTATATTGCTCCTGATAAAATCAGTAGGAAATTTGTCTTTGGTTTCAAAGAAAGTAGAAAGCTGCACTATAAATATAAAATATATAGAATTGAGTTTTCAAGGTGTTGGGTTTTTTTTAACTCCTGCCTTTTTCAATAAACTTGCAAAATGGGGCAAGAACTCATTATTCCTTACCAGCCATTGTACATCACAGAAGCACTGTTTCTTAAATGGCATCCCCCTTGCAATGAAGAATTACAATGCTTTGTAGTAAAATGTCTAAATCTCCTCATTACGTCAAGCTCCCCACCCCTTGGCCAGCCTGACAGCCTTGGAGCCTGTGAAAGGAGGAATGTAATGAGTATACATTAATGTTACACACTTTCCACAGTTCTTGTTCTGGTGCGACCAGATTTATGTATGGAGTAGTTTGAATGTTATTCATCATGATTATACATAGCATTGACTTCAACACTTCTGCAGGTAGCACCGTCTCCAAACTCTCTTAGCCACTGCTGTATAAAGGAACTGAGAAGTGGTGACACAGTGTTCATTTGTTTTGGTGGCAAGACGCAATTAAAACAACATAACAGAGTCTAAAAAAATACTGATCTGTGAAAAAATGTGAAAGTGAGTTAAGTAAAACCTTCAAATATTCCCTTGTTCATGACAAGCTGTGTGGGCTGACAGCTTGTCCCAAGGGAGTGAGAGGTCTTAGAAAAAGCCCTGCTACAAAAGGACTGGCTGTTAAGGAAAATCCCCACCAGTCAGAGCCCTGAGGAGGGTGAAGCCCAGCTATTGATGCCCAAACACAGAGAAGACATTGTAAAGGAAATATGGGGGATGAGAATGGCAGTGGAGGAAACAAAATAGGGACTGCCTCTCACACAGGGGAACAACAAACCTGTGAAAATAAGGAAGTGCTTTTTCACTAGACAGATTTTTAAGGAAGAAAGGCATATCCCATGATTTTCAAAATGCTACCTGGGCCATTAGTGAACTCCATGCTACCATAGCTTGAGGCATGGGGGGAGACAAGAAGGCAGGTTGTTAAAAGTAAAATGGAAATACAAGGAGTGTTATTTTCAAGTAGGAATCAATTCAATTGCTGCTATCTTCAGAGGGGACAAAAAACAAAATAATAAGGTGACCTCAAGTATTGCTGACTTCCCATTTTCATCCCAAGTTCTGCAATAGCCAGTGCTGTTCCAGAGCACCAGGGTCCTCAGGTCTTGTCACCAGAGCTCTCATTTCGCAGAGAATTGCAGTTCAACAACACCGTGTTCTCAAGCCTTTTTTTCCCCTCACACAAGCTATAGCCATGAACATAATGAAAACTGTTAGAAACAGTCATTTCAGACAGTCTAAGTTGGGAGTAGGTGAGAGAGAGGAAGAAGAACCATGTAAGGAAATTAGAGTCTCTGAAGCCGAGAGTAACTTCACAGAACCAGGAATGCTGAAAGGAAGCGAAACTCTCTTGTTGGTTTACATAGTCCAGAGCCATAATGGATTACAATTTAAAACAATAATAATAATAATAATTTACAGTTAAAGAGTGCTTTTAATGAAAGAACTTAGAGGTGATTTTACACATTTGCATTTCTCATATGTCACTACACCTCTTTTTGTAGTTACTGCTATTGCTGTTTCATGGCATACTCACAGGAGTCCTGAAAGCCAAAATGCAATACCCCAGGACACAGTCAGAGCAGCTAACAGGACCACAAAATCCCTCCTCCCAAGACCCAGCTATCACCAAGATCCTTAAGACATCTATACAGGCAGTGCTGATATGTGATATCACTATAATGACTAAAGACAAAAGAAAACATTGAAGAAAAATTCAACACTAAAGACACAGATTTCCCTTATTAAGTACTCTATGGTTGTATCTCCATGTCTCTTGTTCAGCTCCTAATCATAATACTTGAGCAGTGAAAGAACAAATTACAAGAGGCCTGCACATGAAAGAATTTGTCCCATCTGTGAGGCTGGATTTACTTCCCCAAAGCTTTACTCCCCAAGAACCATCTCACATGAAGTATATCCACTAAAGGAGAGGAATCTATTTGCAACATTCATTCCTCAAAGCGAATTGCTTAACATGAAGGTTGTTCCCACAAAGTAGGAGCAGAGTATTCAGCTGTGGAAGCATAATTAAAAGTCATTTGTGCAGTTCTTGGAGTTCTCAAATAGAAGATGTGGCCAGCAAGACCCAGGACAGCCCATTAGCAGCCTGGTTTTCTCATGACATGAACTTTCTTGCATACCCCATGGCAGTTTCCATGCCGCTAAGAGGAGTATTGCATTTGTTTAAATTTGCATTAAGAACAGAAATACTTTGTTTCTTAGAAGGCAAAGTCCTCCCAGCAATTACTTTACTAGATGAGCATCTCTGCTTTCATTTTAAAAAATAAAAGGAGCTGTCTCTGGTGTGTGTCAAGAGCTGCAGGGACTACATGGAGCTTGCGACACTCAATCTACCACAGAGGTTCAAGGCATCTCACAGACCTAAGACAATGCCAGCAGGGCACTCACAGGGAGGTGACAACAGAACAGCCACATGGCCCTGCAATATCTCAGACAGCCCTGCCCTGAGCCTCTGGTGGTCTCCAAAAGGTCTGTGAGAAGGCATGCAGTGCCAACAAGTTTTATTCCCTACTTTTCCCATATTCTACAGCTACTGTCTGGGCCTGGTAATGCTGAGCTCAATTCTCTGAGCACAATTAAATAGAATATCAGGTTTAGCATCAACCTCCAAATCTCCCACCAAGCTGCACAGCCCTGAACACAATGGCATCCCTCTCACTCACAGAACAGTCTTGAGATGCTGCAACAAATCCAGGAATGGGATGTACCATGTGTTGCTTTAACATATTCAAAGTTTCTTTTGGAAGGTCATCTCTTGCATTGGCAATTTTGTGCTCAGGAACTGACAGCAACAAAAAAAAAAACACAGCCCAGCTGAAGTGATGCTCGATGGGTCTTTGCATTGTGAAAATTACACGATGCTGCTTAGGAGTTGCAGTCACAGACCCCGCAGCACTTTGGGTACCCTGTAAACTCCAATAAATGTGGCAGAAATGATAATTAATACAAAACCTATGACAGATTATTTCTTGTAGAGGCACCATATACTTGTATTAAAAATGGGTGTGCTGCTTTTGAACAAATCACATGGAGACAGCAGAGTTTGCAAAGCATTCACACCCCAAACTAACATTATCTCCACAGAACTACCTCCGCTGACTACACAGCAAGCTCCTTTGTTGATGCTAATACAAAGAAAACTACAATAAGATAGGGAGAGTTGGGGAATCCCAGATTCTCTTTCCCAGCTCCCAGTTTCTATTTGATTACTACTTTTATGTCAAAATCCCAGAGAAAGAGCTGGGGGTTTAAAACATATTATGAACATTATAACAACATTCATGGAAATTGGCTGTAAGTTAGAAAAGCATTCACAGGGAAGACTTTGGAGAAATTACTTGAAACTTGGTCTGTGTGCACTGCTGGAATGCTTAATGCCTCTTTAGCAAAGTTCTAGTTTAGTTTTACAAGCATGGCAACCTTTGCACATTAGCGCATATTATGTGAAACATCACCCTGCTTTCCCAAAATAGCAGCTCTAATGAGTTTCATGGTAGCTGTCCCACTGATCAAGCATGGGTTTATGAGCAATACAAGGAACTGATGGGGTGCCTGTGCCCGTGCATTGGCCCAAGTACAGGCACTCGGCAGATTGGCTTCTGCCCACACAGGCACTGTGTGCTGGCTGTTGAACAGGGAGACACAAGTACAGCACCACACCACAGTTCATTAATAAGTTCAGATGAAGTAGTAACAACCTTTTGAAATTGTTCAACAAATCTTTCCAAAATGTAGTAGTCTGGATACACCTTTTTATTGGAAAACAGAAGCTAAGATTCACTGGTAGACAGATGACGAAGGTTAAGCCACTCTCCTTCAGCAGACATACAAGAGACAAGGCAAGAGAGAAAAATATAGAATGCTTTCCATGCTCTCCCTTCTTCCACTAAATGCACACACGCCCCTCCAGAATCCAGCAGTAAGCCTGGACTCCAGCTGAGGACATCATCTTGATACAAGGACACACATTAGGTTTATATGGAGTACTTAACCACTAAATGGGAATATTAATACTTATCTTCTATTCTTTAAGGCTCCTGTAACAGGGCACAGGAGCTGGGCAAAGCAATATAGCTCATCTGGAGACATCAGTCATTGGTACCACTGGAACTCTGAGAGCCTAAAGATAAATTTCTCTGGTAGGGTGGATCACATTTCTTCTGTGGAAGTCTGAAAAGCAGTCAACAGGCTGTAATCCTAACTCCTAACATATGATCAGATACATACTAGTCTTCTATTCAAAACATCATTATTTTGCCACGTGACAAGAAACACAACCAGAGAGAGAAGTGGAATGACAAAAAAGTCACCTTGGTCCATGACCAGGGTGAAGGCACATGGCCATAGCCAGTAGAGAGCATGTTAATTGCAACTACAGCAGAAACATCCCAAGCACACAGCTGTAAATCCAAGACCCTTTACACTACAGAGTCCAACTTACTGCCATCATAGAAGGAAAGAGTTTTTCACATATGACAATTATATGAGAAGGAGTGCCCCATCAAAATACCTGGGCAGTCTGCAAATCACTCTCTGTCTGCAGCTGCAGGGCCTTTGAAGCAGCAGGCTGCTGGCCTTCAGTTGAGTGGATTAATTACACAGCCTAACTTGGATATGACTGGCAAGAGTTTAAACTGGACAAACCTACCATAGTGGGACAAAGAAGTGTTGCCTGTATTGTATAGTTTTTAAGCTCTCCCCACTACCCAAAGAAGTTCAGCAAGGTGAACTGCTGTGTTCCCATCAATTTCCCCCTACAAGAGCTGTTTCCCAGGAGGCAGGAACTAGTTACTATAATCATGTCCCAGTTTATGAGATCTTGCCCTCCTTTCTGGGAACACATTTACCCTGGTATGCATTTGCTCAGCCTCTCAATATCACACATCCAATTAAGTTCAGCTTCTAAAAGTTCTACCTGTAATTGGAGCCAGCTGCAACCTTTCTGACACATAGTAATTGCTAGTAATGATTTAAGTGCAGTCAATGCACATGCTGCAATTGTTTTAAATAAAGGAATCTCTCGTACTTTTCCCTGAGAAAAATCTGTTAATCTTTGCTGCTGACTTATCAAATCCTCCAGTCACCTGTTTGCCATCATTTTCATGAGCTGATAACGTGTTTATTAGAGCCATAATATGCAGGTGGAAGCATAAAGGTCTCATTTGGTGGAGTATGAATTCTCTCTCATACATCTGTATGGAAAAGCTTGGTTGCACCCTTCAGGTGTGCCTCAGAAAATAATAAGCTCTAAAATAGTGTATTTCATTCTTTTCAAATGAAATATTAGTTCTTTTAAGCTCAGTACATATCTCAAAACACTATTTGGATGTGCATGACAGGTTGATTTTTGTTAAGCTCCAGATACCAGCACTGCTTATGGTAAATCTATCTAGCCTTAGTTAATTTCCATTTAATTGCATTATTTTAATTATTTTTCATCTAGAGAAGCAAGTTCTACAAAGTAATAAAATGTCATGTGGATTCTATAAGGCTGGTTTAAGAGTTCTTCCCACAAAATATTTTAGTTTCCTGCAGAAGACCTGACCTGAGATATTGCAGACAACACGCTTCTGGCAGAATGAACTCAGAGGCTCTTCAGAAGTTGTCCTTTCCTTTCTGCAGTGTTTGGAGTTATGGTTGGGGTTCAGGGGTTTTTTGGGGGTTAGATATTTCAGAGGTAGAAATGTCTGATTGTTTTTTAAGGCATGCTAGGGAAATTACTACAGTCCATGCACTGGTTTTATCAGTCTACTTCTTCCACTGAGTAACTCCGAGTGGACAACCAGAGAGCAAATGCATGTTCTGCTGCAGCTGAGTTCACTGGCCCTTTGTCTGGCTTATGTGTGTGTTGTACTGAATGCACTTAGCTTCTGGGGCAGGAATACTGACACCCAGCTTTGACTGGGGTCTAACCCAGGTATCTGCCTTCCCCACAAAGACATTCATGGCCCTTGCCTCACCTGTGAGATTCTGCAGGAGTAATGTATGAAAAATATACGGACCAGAATTGAAATGAGGATGTTCTGCCAAATAATTTTAACTATCTAAAAGAGAGGAGAAATAAGAAAAAAAAAAAAAAAAAAAAAAAAAAGAGAAAAAAAAAAAATAGACAAAAGCTGAACAGGCACTCAGGGAATCAAGACAGAATTTTTCATGTGAAAAAATAAGACTGACTCAAAAGAGCAAATGTATAAGAAAGGAAAAAAGCTGTAAACAAGAACAAAACAGAAACCTAAATTATGTTTGGGACAAACTTTTCAAGTACAACAGGAATTTAATCTGATTCCTTGAATTGGGTCTTGAAAATATAGAGTAGGGACCTAATTCTAGGACAGTATGTGGTTTACTATAAAACAAATCTAGCATATAATAATTTCCTTCCACAATTCCCATGGCTTGTGGCACAGACCCAAACTCTCTTCCATATGATTCATGTCCAAACCTCCCTGGAGAGATGTGATGGCCAGATTGTTAGTTTTAGTGTATGAGTAGTTTGGGTGAAATGACAAATGCTAGCACTCAGTCATACTGTGGAGAAGCGAGGACCACAGTTATGAGCAAAGGGCAGAGCTCCACTGGCAGTTTATTATTAGCATCTTGAATACACGTAAAAAAGTTGTGGTTTTTTTAAGGTAAATAACATTTTCCTACCTAACAGGCCAGTCCTCAGGGACAGTTTGTTAGTCATTCCACAGCATGAGCCAATTCTTCTTTTCCAGAGAGGAGAACAGAATGTCTCAGTAGATCCAGTAGTCTACTGGGCTGATGTTCTGAGACGCCTTACAGCTCCTCAAGTCTGCTTCTATGCCCAGTAATCTCCTGAATCTGCATTTTACACAAACTCTGAGCCAGTGCTGACCATGCCCAGACTAACACCTCCTGGAATAGCTATCCCTACCACTGCAAACCTTGCCAGAGTAAGCAATGTACCAGTTTGCTGATGCAGCCTATTCCAGAACTCCTCCTAGCTTTAACCTTTCCAAATAGTCCCTAAATGTAAAATACAGTTAATCTATGCCTCTGACTCATCAGATTATTCATTCCAAATTTTATGTTAGTTGTTAATTACTCCCTTTTTCTTCCTGTTTGAAGATTAATCTCAGATCAATCCATCAAAACATGCAGGGAAACAAGTCCCAGCTTCATCATCTTTGCTCACAACTCATTGCTCCTGATACAACAGTGATCAATTCTACCACATGTTATTTCCTCCTTGTCCCTGACTGGGGTCAGGGTTGAAATTCTTGAATTGAGGAGAATGCTGACAAGTATCAAATAATGTGTGCACCTTTGACACAGAATTGCAGAAAAATAAAAAGGCATTTCTACCAAAATTTGTGAGCATTCCAGATTCACCAGTTTTTCTAAAAATACCTCTTAGATATCCCAGTATTAGCAAATAAAAAGAACAGATGAATAGAAAGAAAAAAATGAAGAAAGAAACAGAAAAAAACTTGCAACCTTTGACTATAAAGCAGTCATTGGAGAGATCATATTATGCAGTTAGTTCTATAGAATACCTCACCTAAAACTTGTGACGGTTAGAGATAATTCAACAGAGGAAAGCAGAAAGGCAGAGGTCTGCCTCAAAGGGCCAGCAACATCCTTTTTTTCTCTCAGAGCAGTTCCTACTTCATGTGTGGTGTTCCACAAACCCATTGGACCACGAGCCCTAAGTAGGAGCCCTAAGCCAGTTATTCCTGTTTTTGAAGGGGAAGTGAAGAGAGAGACAGGAGGAGGCAAAAATGATGGTGACTGCTGGAGAAGCAGAATTTGAAGATCAAGATTTCCCGACTGAGATTAGAAGAAAATATGACTGAAAAGAACTATGTCTCCTTGGATAGTTTCTGATACTTCCCAAAATGTATCTAAACAGCGCCAGTCTTATCAGACAGAGGCACTGAGAGATGGATGTGGGCCAGCTAACAGCCATGTGAGCAAAGGAGGGCAAGGGACAGGCAGCATGAAAGCTCAGGCTATTGCAGAGCAGGGGAAAGCATATGCTGCTATTCCCCAGGCTGCCCCTTAAGCATGGGGAAAGGAGAAGAATACCACAGAAACAAAGCAGGCCATGCCTGAACCCCTGGGTGATAAACATTTAAGGACAGGGTAGAAAAGAATTGCTTAGAGCCATTACAAGCCCAACAGTGCTGAGTTCAGCCTGGGCCAAGGCACTCCAGCCCAGGTTGCCAAACTTGAAAGTGACTCCATACAAACTTAAGCAGCCTCTTGCCTTCCTATCTGATGGGCTCTTAATGCAGTTCCTCCATCTCCCACGTGTGAATAGTTTTAATGTTATGTTCTTACTTGCTATAGGATACCAGAGCTGTAATAGCAGTGGAAAAGCTGGAGAGAAATCAGAACAAGAATCTAGGATTAAAGAAAAATGTATTAATTGTCATTAATAAAAAAACCTAAACAGAGTTGCAAGTTTCTGTATTTATCATGTGAACTTCCCTTGAAAACAAACCCCTAGTCCCCTGAGGACTTTTCCAACAGTCACTGAAGATATCTAATGAGGCAATATTTAAGAGACCTAATTATAAGAAAAAATAAACCTTGATAACCATCTTATCCCACGTACAGCTCAAATATGACTCAGAGTTTATTTTAATAATCCTCTCAGGTTAACACAACACAGTCCAAGCTACACTGTAGAAGTGCAGCTACTGAGAGATCATGAAGGAGGAGCTAGGAAGTCACCCACAACAGGATGCCTGACCAAACAGAGGTGAAAGACCAGAGATGTGCTATGGGGGGCTGCAAACAGCAGCCTTGAGAAAGTAGGGCTTTGCATTGCAAACTCATATCATTATATCAATTTTGGCCACTTTGCTCTGATCACCTGTGTCAACAAGGCATTTCCTCTGTTCTGTACCTTGAGCCACATTGCTGCACCTGCCCTTGAGGGAGGAGTTATTGGATTAACCCAGCTTCCTCTTATCTGTGTTTACTCACCAAAATTACTCTGCAGAGAAAACTCCCTGAATCGTCCCAGAGCTGTAGTTTCACTCATATGCAAAAACTCAGATGCAGCATTAAACATGCAGGGTTTAAGAAAAAAAAAAAAAAAAATTAGAAAAAAAAGTTACCTCATTGTGAGTAACCACCACAAGCCAAGCTGGGTGAAATCACTGGGGATTTTTCTTTCCAGCACGCCCACACCACTGGGACTCTTTCAGAGGGACGGACACCTGCAGTGTTGCTGGGCAAAGGCAAACCTTTTTTTTCCCCACTTTCCCTGAGCCAGGGAGAAGAAAGTGGGCAACACCAGAACAGACAAGGAAACAAGTTCAAACATGTTACTTTTGCGGCTTGTGTTGGGCCAACAGCAAAAAAAAAAAAGAAAAAAAAAAAAAAAAAGTGGAGTCATAAGGAATTCTGCTTGCTAACACTAGTGTTGGCTATGCTCCAAGCCCATGACCCTTACAACATGTCGCTATAGGATTGCTGGGCAAGCTGCTAGAGTCACTGAAGCAAGAGAGAGAAATCCCCAGATTTCCTACTGTGTGTAATTCTGCATAGCGTGAGCTAACCATATAACCCCCCTGAGATACCTCTTGGTTTTAGTCTCAAAATGGCCCCAAAAACAGATATACACACACAAAAAAATTAGAATTACACATTTATCTTTAAAGCAAGTAAATTCTGCTAACCAAAGACAGTAGACTTTAGCAACGCTTTGTTAATTAAAGCAGCCATCCAATCCTGAACTGGGAATAAAATCTCAGAGCTGTATGCCGAATTGCTGAGATGCAGTGAGATACAGCTCCTAATGAGTCTTCCCACCTAACAATCGGCTTTTTCAAGGTGAGCAGAGATTTCAACTGAAGTATAAACAGGAAACTGTTAATGGCAACCTTAAAAGGTTAGATAAGGAAACAGGTTCCAAAGTACCTTATATTTATCTACTTGGCTTTCACCTGAAGATACTTGTCAGCACTTACTGCCTCCTCTACAGGCCATTAATGACCCACCATATTGCTTACAGAGGAATTCACAGCAAGTCATTTTTGTGAAATATCTATAAACTCATATTTTCTTGGGAAAAATTGAAAATATTTTCCTTAAAGGCAAAGGAAATGGGCTACTTCTCTCACCTGTAAATGGTAATTTACCGCTGCTGGGACCATTCGCTAATAATATAAGCCTGTAATTGGTCAAAAATAGTGACTTGCTTCTTAAACTCAGGAACCCCAAAGATACTCCTTCAGCACATCTTCTGAACCTTTAACATACTGTTTTCTAAGGAACTGTGTTTTTCACAGCAACCTGAAGCTCAGGAAGCTCTCCTCATGACATCGGGGCCAACTTAAAATTCAATGAAGACAAAACTTACCAATGTAACTGATGCAAGTTAAAGTTGGATCTTGCAGCTTTCTAAGGCCTTGTACCACTTCTGTTCTTTGCAGACAGACAAGCAAATCCTGGTCAAAACCAGCCTATACCACAACTATGCCAAAGGGCAGTTTCAAAGAAATCTATCACCATTTTGCAGAAGTGAGGAGAATAGGGTACCGGCACACTGAAATATTTTCTTAGCCTATCTTTCTAACTACTTATAGCAGTGCTTCTGAAGTCCTCTTCTTCTGTCAAGTGGAAAATTTCTGAGATTCCAGAGGCCCACATGTGACTTGGCTAGAAAAATGCAAGGCCCAACCTTTTAGCACACAGGCCACCCACATGAACAGATCACTCACAGGACATGGGATAAGAAGTCTGAACTCTCAAATAAATCAAGAGTTTGACCTTGGGTGGGTTTAGCAGAGCTTAGAATCAAATCTAGGGAGTCAAGCACACATGAATACTATGGACCTTTGCTGCTACAGTTTCCTGATAGGAGAAGACAATGATCAATGTTGAAGAATTAACTCAGTTAACAGGAATGTAGAGTGTTGACAGAGGTATATTGGAATACTAGACATTTTAAGATGTAGGGAAGAAGAGATGGGAAAACACAATTTCTCACCAGAGGAAGGAAAAGTAGGACAGCAATTAAAAAGAGTAATTGACAAATAGCACTTTCAAATACAACCTACTAAGCCGAGAGGACCTCCATACCTACAACACAGAATGTATATAAAGTGTTGTGATGATTTGGTACCACATCATTTTCTGGTTGTTTGTGAGTTTACATAACTGCAAGACAATCATTTTCCCCAATAAAATCATTCAGCAAGCAGGTTTCTAGTGATTCATTCAGCTTCTAAAATAAACACTAGCACAGCTGATTATAAGCACTTACCCGTGCTGTAACTGCTGTCATGTTCAGATACACAGGAGTATAACACTACCTTCAATAACAACACCAGAAAAATGACATTCATTTTCTAAGTCAAGCAAGGTCTAACTTTCAGCTTGAGGGCATTCAGCTGTCTGCCTGTAATATGGGAACTTTTCAATGTCATCTCCAGGCAAGCCCAATGTTTAGGAAAAGTTCTACAAATCAAAGCATAGACCATATGATTTTGATGACAACCCGCTCACCCAAAGAGAAAAGTGCAGGATGCATGCAATCCCTTGCCTCTCCCCAGTCAAACCAATACCTTTATTTCCCCCTGCAATGGTTTATATACTGAAAAGAAAAATAACAATGGCTATTAACCATCTGTTTCTCACACCATTACAACTAAAATGTGGTCAGCTGAAAAATTTACTTCTTTTTGCTCTGCCTGGGAGATAAGACTGGTGGGAAGGAAAATTATATTCCCAGCTCCTAGCACAGGAACAAATAAGGGACCTTCAGCAAATGAGAGAGAGATGAGAGAGAGAGATAAGGAGGCCCCTATTTTCTGGTAGAGATGGAAGTGGGGATATGCCAAGCACAAGACAGCAAACCTGCAACCAGCAGGAATGCTTGAAGAAACAGTAGAAGGGAGTGGAGCCTGGAGAGATCTCCCAGGGGGAAAACATGGTGCAGGAAGGTCTCAATGCCATATTCAGGGCTGCAGAATATACTCCACATGGTGATTTTCAATACTACTAGTTTTCTGAAACTAGTTAACAGGGTTCCCCTGACAGCCTGAGATGTTTTTATGAAACAGATTTGGTGAAGTGGGTTGAAATAAATTCACAAGAGATGCTGGACTTTCTCTGAGTCATGAAGAGCACTGGAGAGGCAGAAAGAGATGGGGTAGGCAAAGGTACAAGCTAACTGTCACACCTGGGAACAGCAAAGGAGCATGGTGTTGGCCTGCACGTAGACTGAGGGCTGGTGCCTGCTGATAAAGAAGCAGCATTTTTACCCCAGGGTAACCAACATGCAAGTCGAGGTAAAATAACAGTGACAATGAGGCACTACAAGTTTTACCATGAGGTGACTTGCCAAGATGAGTATTGTACCCTGCCTGGGGTTTACCTGAGGGAGTTTACCTCATGGTAAAACTAATGTATGTTGCCTTCGCTGAGATTTCTTATTCAGACTGTTGACATGTACCTTTGTTACCCTGAGGAAAAAACACTCAGGTTTTTCTGACAGTGAAAATATGATGATTCACATCTTGGTGCCCTGTTCAAGAAACTGAAACCATTTTGCATTTGCTCTGGATGTCATTAGTAATTTTTCTTCACTTACTTTCACTTAAAAGCATATAATTTGAGCAATACACAGATGCATATGGTCACCAGACAGGCTTCTGCAAATTTTGTAAAGAATTTTTTCATATACTACAGACATAATTTACTTTTCATTTCTGCATAGGGCCATGTTTCACCATGCCATTTTCTTGCAAACAGTTAAGAGGAAATTAACACAACAGAAATTAAATTTTTAACCAAAATCACTCTGGAGGAATAACCCATCTTCTTCTTTTAATTAAAATAAACCTTATTGTTCAGCATTTAAAAAAAGAATTAAAAGACAACACACAGGTGAAAACCCTTTCATGTATATATAACTTATTATTCTGTTCATGTGCCGGTATCACAACACACCAAATAAATACATATTAAACTTTTCACAAGTATTAATTATTGAGACGAAAGCTAAATTCTTGCATGAGTGTTATTCAAACATTATCAGAAGCTTCCACACTAAACTCACTGGGGATCGGTTTCATACTCCTTGCATCCCTCAATACATATGCTGGGCAATAACTGTAAGCAATTTAGGGTAGGGATGGCCCTTCCTTGTTTAAGAGATGGTCAGTACCATATAAAATTTTATATCGCTGTAAACAATGATCAGTGACAATTAATAGCAATCCTAATGGTTTATAACTCCTTTTTAAGGATTTTAGAGAGAGATCTTTTAATTAATCTTGGCCTCTCTATAGATATATAGCATAGGAATTGGATTGTTTTTAAGGTCAATCAGGCAAGATGGAAGAGGCTGGTCAAGTTTTCTCTGACCCTCTTCCACACTCTCCAGCCCCAGTAAAATGACCTTTCCCACTCCATGGTACCATGAGCAGCCAGCAGATGGACACAATTGTGGTGGATGCTCTCCCATTACAAAATTCTCCCATTACAAAACTCTACAAGGCTGTGCATCTGCACACAGCAGTCAGAAACACGTGGTGTGCCTGCATTAAGCATTTTGTACTCCATGATAGATAAGCTCTTAGCTGCTACCCCTGGCATTTCCAACCAGGATAACAGAACACATCTGCAGGGACATCCTGGCCAAGACCCAACGTCTTTCATCTGCCCTGCACCACCATTTTGGATGCCTCTGCCCTTTGCATGATCACATTAGGACCTCAAGAATTTGGGAGACCTATGCAGCTACATGAGTCTCCAGGAAGCTGGGTCACATATCAGGCAGGGGTTAAGAAGGCACACATGAACATCTAGCTTTGGGCTTGGATACTCCTCTCAACCCTTTCAAAAGACTAAAACTTTCCAGGCTCCCAGCTACAAAAACACTGAATGTCTATGTAGAAATAGTTTTGTAGTCACAAATACTTCAGTGATAACAAACACACAAGCATAAAAAACACCTTCTCATCCATTTCCCAGAGCACTTCAAAGGTCAGAAGTGTTTTTCCACACGATTAATTTGTTTTCACTATAGGAAAAATTTATGGATTACGTGGCTCCTCTGAGTTGGAATAAGCAAAAACACTATTAGCAAATAATGCATTATATAATGCAGTAAAAGTTGGCCTGAGGTTCCTTCTATTTCAGAGGTTTGGGTCATGCTTCCAACCTTTATTGCACTGATAGAAAGGTTAAAAAATTAGTATCCTAGTGAAAGCCAAGATTCTCATTGTCATTACCATCATTCAGGAGCTAGAAAAATATTGTAAGAATCAAAATGCAAAGTGCAAGGGAAAACAACCAACAATCCAAAGGAAGACCAAATCCTCCATGTCACACCAGGCCAGCCGCTCATGTCCAGCATCGCACTCCTAGCAGAAGCATTTAATCACTGCCTCAGATTTTGAGAAAGACAATAACCCCATAATACACCTGACCAACTACAAAATGCTGTATATGGATAAGGGAAAATCCTTCCTGATCCCTATAGAGACTAGCCAATGTGCTCAAATATGAGATTTAATTAAGCCTGTATTATTTCTTCAAATGTTACAACTGTTCATAATGTTTTCTAGGCCCTTTTCAATCCAGCATGGCATTCACATTTATAGCCTCCTGTGGCTCAGAAGTCCACCAGCTCAACTTCACGCTGTGAGGCACCTTCTGTGGATGAATAAAATTTACTGGCCCTTTTGCCTCATTTTCTTAATACAACACCATGCCAGGCAGAAATCTACAGCTTTTTTTATGATGTCACCCACCTCAGACAGTCATCTAGAAGTCCACATGGATGTTGGCTGGGTGATGGAGTAGGGAGGTTAAAAAGAGGAAAGGAAATCATTAAAAAGGTGCATCAGGATGAGAAGCACAATGCCTTCACAGACTTGCCTAGACATTCTGAGTTTGCCTGCATGTGCAAAATTATCTATAATGGTGCAATTATTAATAAAAAAACAATAATTAATTATATTATTGTTACTTCAGTCTCCCTTCTAGAACACCCTCTGCTTTCTGCCTCCGCAATCCCACAAAAATTTACTTTTAACATGTTGAAAGCAGCAGATAAGAGAGAAACAAAACCTCAGGTCCAACTATAAAGAGAAAAGGAAGGAAGGAAGAGGGAAGGCAACAAGTTAATAATTGTTCAGAATCTGAAGTCTACAGTAAAGAGGGAAATAGTTTTGTTCTGTTAAACAAACACCTTACTAATAACAGGGTCTCCTGCCCATTTCCCACAATCCTCTGGATAATTAAAAGAAAAAAAAAAAAAAAAAAAGGATCTGTAGGATCAGCCTGTGCTTTATATGAAGTCAATTCTGAAGAAAATTACTTGGAAGAGGAGGGAAGAAAAAAGGGGAACTGACAGAGAAGCCAATTCAGAGAAGAAAATTTTGTGTTTTTGGAAATTCTCCTCCCTAAAACTACACAGTACCTCATTTTGGAAACTCCAGAGTAATACTTCAGCAGTGCTGGAACAGAGTGAGACCCTTGGCAATGCCAGCTGACAATCTGCCCCAATTGTGGCTGCAGGGCCAGCAAGGACAGGAGCCCCACAGCCCTTTGGATGACTGCTGAGGCCACATCTGAACTGGAAACAGTTTTCTACAAGACAAACAGAAATTTCAATGCAAGTTTTTACTTTTGAAGGAATTAGATGTCTTCCTGTAAATCTGCATGACTGCAAAGCAGCTTATCAACAAACCACAGTGAGTTCAGCAGAAGTCCACCAGCGCTGGAGCACAAGCCCTAGGTGGGCTTGTCCAGCTTGAAGAGATGGCTTTAGAAAAACAGCTGCCCCCCAGTGCTTATGAGGATAGCCAGCAAGGAGACAGAGGCATGTTCTTTCTTCACAGTGGTGCATAGTGGGAGGGCAGTGAGCATGAGTTGCAAGTAGGGATCAAACTGGATTTGAGGAAAATATTTTTTCACAATAAAAGCCTTTGAAATCAAGCAGGGGAACAGGATGTCCAAAGAGGTTATGCAATCTTCATTCCCAGGGGTTTTCAATACCTGACTGGACAAAGCCTGGGAAACCTGGTCTGATCTTTTAACTGACCCCATTTTGAGTAAAAAGTTTCACATCAGGCTTTCTAAGGTCCCCTCTAACCTGAATGATCTTATGATCTTAAAACTCTCTGCCTTCTCCACCATACACAGATTTAAGAACTGAACTATTTGGAGCAGATGAACTCATTCAGATGCAAACCACACCATCCCCTTGCATCTCCTTTAAATTGTGTTAGAAATCATTCAGCTTATCATCATCATCAGTGCCCATCTATTTGCAGTTTGTGTGACTAGAGAGCTCATCAAGTAATTCTGTTATCTGACACTTGTTTATAAACCTTTCTACAGCATTTACAAATGCTGTGCAAACAGTGCACTAACGATAATGAACCAAGGTTCCTGGAACATCCAGACCACACCCTGCAGCCACCGATTCCCTGCAAGGCTTGGAGATGCTTTCTCCCATCCCTTCAGCTGTTTTAGTTCTGTGTCTTTATGAATTGTATCGCCTGTGATACTGTTTGCCCACCAGCACGGTATCAATAGGCTTTACTATCATTACCTATCTGAAAGTTTTGAGGAGCAAGCAGAGCAAATGCAGCAACCCCTTTTAGGTACTAATGCTTTTCTTCCTGTTAATGTTACACTTGTGAAATCTGTCAATATCAAACAAGCACATAGCGTCCAATGAAAGACTTTGACAACCTCTTAGCAGCCTTGAGATCAGCCTCTGAAATGTGAGGACTTTCAGCACACAATAAATGCACTGGTCCATATGGGTCCTGAGGTCATTAAAGTCCAAAACAAAGTATATGAAGTCACTGCAAAGATTCCAATAAAACTTTACAGGTTTTGGAACAAGCAAACAGAGCAGGAGAAGCAGATTGCTATGATTTTGGAGAGCTCTGTGATTTTCCCCTGTTTGGCAAAGCTAAATGTTAAGAATAGGAATCCAGGGAACAACAAAAGTATAGGCTTCAAACTTCTCACTGTTCTATAACAGTGTATCATCACACTCTTCGAAGTACTCATCTCTGCAGCACCTCTGCAAGGTAAATACAGTACCCCTGTTTTACAGATTTGGAAGTGAGGCACTGGAAAACTAAGTGGTATGTTGAAAGCCACTCAATGAACAGAGAACTGAATCTGGGTCTCCCAAATCCCAGGCCATTATCTAGACCTGGTAGACATGGTTAACATATATTTTCTTATAAAAATTAAGGTGTTTTCATCCTCAGAACAGGTCTGCAAAGATTTTCTAAAATTTAATCTTCTCTCAATTTACTGAGACTTCAATTTTTCAAAATTTAGACAAACATTTGACTGAAATGTAACACAATAAGTGTTCAAACTAGATCACTTTTGAACACTTTGAAGTGGGATTACCTTAGAAATAAATTCTTAATTGCATGTGCTTTCCCTACCTTTTTATTTCTATTTTTGTACAAGAATAAACCATTGCTGGTTAAAAAGATGCAAAGACTGGGGTCGTGGTGTCTAGAAACTACAAGATTAGACAAGTAAAATCTACCACAACACCTGCTGCTCTTCTAGATGCCCCACACACAGCACTTTTAGCAAGAATTACTGAGTCAAGAGATACCTAATTAGCACTTAGTCTGCATCTGACCTTCTGTATCAGACCCAGGTGCAGAAATGAATATGATAGCTGAAGTTTCAGTTTTCTAGCTTTCTGTTTTTAATGAAAAAACTGTTCTTCTCTCAAGCAAGGGTTTAATGGAAGTTTTTTCTGAGCAGTCCCATTGCCAAGTACTCTCAAGGCCAATTAATTCACCCAGTAAGGGCATTTAGTGTCTCTAAGTGCTCAATACTTTTGTACTTGACCCTCTGGGATCAACATAACATGATACTCAGAGGCAGAAAAGTAGTTCCAAGTAGCGCAAAACCTAAAAGTGTTGATGCACATTCACTGGCAGATTTAAACTGGGATGGATGGATGAAGCATTCACTGTTGCCAGCTGTCGCCTCCATCCCTCTTTTGGAAGCTACCATCCCAAGGAAGCTTTAGCAGAGCAAGTATCCCCTCTTGAGCCAGCAGGGTTTACAGCCTGAAGTCAGCAGGAGCTCAGAGGAAGACAGCAGGGTCTCAGCTCCCTGGCCAGGGTGCAGGCACACATCACATCCTGCCAGCCCATGGCAAGGCACAGGGTGGGGAGGGAAGGGAGCTGGGAACCATTTCTACTTCAGCTGCCTCTGACTGAACTCTCACCAAGCATGAGTCAACACCCAAAGCCAGTTAGAGGGCTGCCAGCATACAGCTCTGCTGGTTTATAAAAAGGAATGACCCTATAAAAATAGTTAGGGCTCAAACCTTCAGCATGCACATCTGCTCTTCGAGACAGACTCTAAGGTCACTTTGAATTACAAAATTAAATACACGGCTAGTGAAATCCAAGAAAAATGACTGCCTTTCCCCTTGAGTCTGAACTTTTATCTGCTCATCTGAACATTTTGCAAAAAAACCAACAGAAAACCTATTACAAAGATTGCTGGTGCATGAAATGATTGAGAAATATTTGCAGTTTGAAAGCAGTTTCACTTCCTGCCTGATACCACAATGAAGCTTTTTAATAAAGTTAACATTGCTGTTATTTGTTTTACATCTATGTCCTTATTTTGTCTGTTTTATAGTTCTTGAATACTTTTGTTTAAAAAACCCCACATCTTCTAAAGCCAGAAGTTCCTGAGTTTTCATTGTAAGTCACACTGCTGATAATGTAATAATGTTTCTAATAATAATACTTTATGCTTACACTGTAGAGCAGCTTTCATCCAAATACTTTGATGCACCCTACCAATTTTAGCTAAGCTACCTAAATACAAGGATACCACTTAACAGCTGGGCAGCTTGGAAGATTTTGTGACTCTCTTTCCACAAGCATACAGGCTGAAGAAGTATGTTATGGAGTCCTGAGCTAAAATACTCCAGGAACCATTAAACTATACTGCCTGTGCAACACCTATTCACAGCAGTTAAGCTCCAGAGCTGACAGAATACTAATTAAATTTTGCGAATGCTTGTGTGCTGCTATTTGTAAGGTTGTGTTCCAATATGCAGACAAGCTGTTAGATAGTCATAAAATGTATTTGTGAGTCGTGAAAGTAATGAATTTCAGCATGAATAACTATCTAAAGGCTGTCCTACGGAATAGAAAACATAACAAAAAGCTATCATATGTTGCCTACTATTATTTTTGGTTACTTAAAATGTTTCAGCTGCCCACTCAAAAAGCCATGTGAGCACTATCATAATCTTGCAGGCTCTCTTTCTAGAAACTACTTGCACAGTGTCCAGAATAAAAAAGCTAAATTTGTTCATTACATTTTTAACCAATACAGTTAAATATAAACCCAAATACCATTCTGACCCACAAAGGAATTGCTACAGGGATGGCTGACCAATTGTTCTTGCTTTTAGTTCCAAAAGGAGACTCTGATTTCTTTGACAGCCTCTTCCAAGGTGGTGTAATTGGCAGTGGTAGCATGGCCCTTTCTCCATTAAAATCACACAGCCAAACTTCGGTAACAATGATAAACTAGCCCATGCTCTGCACTGCCTCAAAGGTCATGTTTCTTGCACCTTTTTCTGAACCCATCTGGGTGCACCTGTTGGCTGTTGGACTTGCTGGACTCTGAGCCAGTTTTGCAGGATGATGGAGATCCTTATACAACTAAATAATGTGACATAGATGCTAAAAGGCTTTTTTTAAAACCATTTTCTTCCTATATGGAGAGCTAGGCATACATATTTAAACTGAAAGCTTTTATCTCTATAGGGCTAAATGAGTTGCAAGACCCACAACAAAATATGACTATGGTTAGTGACAAATGTGGGAAATACACAGTAACATAGGGTGTGAAGGGCAGGAAGCAAAGATGGTATCTGGGTGATTCATGTGTGCCTCTGTCTTCCAAACAAAAAATTTATTGCCCAGGGACAATCCCAGAGTGAGCTGGTGTGAAACCATCATAATATGTATATTCCCTCTGCCTTTAGATCCTTCCAGTGCAGCACACTGAAATGTTTATGCAACAGGACCTGAAACAACAGGAAATAACAGAAATCCTAGAGAAAAGTTTTTTTCTGATGTGAAGAGTTTTCCTTCCCCTTCAGGGAGTCCTGAGAGTCTGAAGCTTTCACTGTTCTCTGTCTCAGCTCACACTTTTCCCACTGCCCACCTCAACACAGGATAGAGCTGAACAGCCAGCAGACACACAGGATTTGCAACACGTGTTTCCAGGTGGGCACTGTCACTGCAAAATCTCCAGTGTTTTGAAATTCTGCTTTTATCCCTCCTTCTTTCTTTAAGCATACTATTTCTTTTTTATTTCCTGATCTTGACTCAAACACACAAAGATCATCAGGTCACCAGAGCAGGGCTGGGCTGGCAGTGTCCCTCTGTGCATGCAAACTTGTGCACACACACCTGGCAGGATGACCACGTTTCAAGCATGACACCAACAGTGGACAACAATTCAAGTGGAATATAGGAAAGGAAACATGGAAATTGGAGGAAAACTTTTCCCTGTTTCAGCAGGAAAAATAGGGTCAATTTATAATGAGAGAGATGGTTTTATAATGATGGAATTATCACTGTGTACTTTTTCTGGTAATTCCCAGAATTTCTGCTGTCTGTGTGAGGACATCTTCTATACCCATACCCCTCATCCTTGCATTGCAACCCACTAACCTTACTCTTTCCCAATACCTTCATATCCACCACTGCAGCTTCTTATGGCTGTAAAATCTCCATCCAGACCTACATACCTGGAAGATACAGAACATACATATTCATTTTCAGGCATTTAAAGAATATTTAGGCAACACTCCAATTCCCTGAACCTTATGTGTTCTTCAAATCCTCTTCTCTGCACTGCCCAAAATTTAGGGCAAACTTTTGTATCTCCTTTTAAAAACAGATAAAAGCACAAACTGCAATGTTAAGAGTGCTGGGAATTTCATCTCTCCATACCTATTTTCCACTACATCTGAGCACTTGTCAGTCAGGTACTAGCTTGGTTTCTCTGCTCCAGAGAGGTCAGGCTGTATTTCTTCATCCTTTTTGGCTAACATATAAAAATATATATGCATCTATCATATGAAGAATGAATGTTACTATGTTGATGGGCACTGTAATAAATTACAGGTTACACAATAAAACAAAACAATGACCTCTGTCATAGGAATAATAATTGGTAAACATGCTGTCTCCCTTTTTATGGAGCATTTCAGATTTTGTCTGGGTTTTACTGCACTGCAAGCAACATTTGCTTTGTGTTAGGTTACTCTTCTCTTTTATTCTCTTTTAAAATCAATGGAGATTTGTTCTACAGTTACAAAATTTTTTTTCTTGTCTTTTATACCACGCCACTATCCACACGAATGCAACAAGATCAACTAGCCAAGTGCAACTAAAGCAATCTTGGAAATAACAGGAATAAAGTGATATATTCCCCAACCTTTCCTTCAGTACACAAACAAAAAGTTGCTAAACAGTACAAGCCAGCCAACATGAAAATCTCCAGCATTGTTCTCTTCTTGATCCTGATTTAAAAAGCAAAAGAATTGGAAAATATGGGAGAGGGAAAAAAGAGGCACAGACAAGTACAGTTATAAGGACAAAAAGAAATTCTCATGTAGGGCACTGTATCAAATTTCCAAAGCTTTTTCTGGTGTAGACCAAATACCTCCTCATTGATTCAACTATTAGAGGATATAGCAGTCCATTTATCTAGTTAGCATAGCTGGAAGTTGTATGTGTGTACACAGACACATATTAAACACATCTCGGAAAAAAAAAGTTGGTTTTAGTACATCACTCCTCTCAACATGGCTCTAGCAATGCTGCCAATTGTGCTGCAGTTTAATATAGATTTCCTATGGAAATTAATTCCACATGCTGAAGTCTTACTGGTTAATGCGGATGAGTCACTCATTTATCTGTTTTGCATTTATCGACAGTCAATGTCACAGAATAACCCCCACCTTTTCTTGTTATGAGACAGTGAATAGTAACTCCTCATGTTTCCTCTATTCAGTAGTTTCCAATAACTGCATTATGCTTCACAAGGAAATTTTACAGCATCCTATACGTCTTTTTATACAGGCCTCCTAACCAGGATCATTACACTCTTACTTAATCTATTTTGTTTCATACAAATTTTGTGAGGCAATCAAATATTTATACTATAATTAGTAAGCTCCTAAATCACAGAGTGTATTGTTAATATTTTCCTTATAAATCTGTTTCTTTGCAGATAAAAAGGAGTTGTTAGGTGAAGACATGTAAACACCATTGCTAAAATGAGAGTGGATGTTGCGTATTTGCTTTCTCCAGGTAATTCCGTAGGGCTGACTGAGCATGTAAACGTTATAGTTTGGTTATAGAGATGGAGTTTTGCAAGGAAAGCATTGTTAACCAAAACTGGATCCTCTTACTCTGGTTTTTATTCTATTTTATTCTACTTCAGCAGGATTTCACCTGGGAGATTTGCAGCTCAGAAACAGCCTGAAGTCATTGTCTCACTTAAGGAAGCATATCTAGGGAAACCAATTTCCCTTCTGTATTATCAGTGCTCTTCGTGTAAGTGATAATTATAGGCCAGGGCCTGATTCTCAGCTTACCACAACAATCATGAAACTATTAATGTCCACTGAGTTTCTCCCAGTACAATAGAGATTTCCAAACCCTGCAATCAGTTAAGATAAATATTACAATTTGGTAAATGACCTTCTGAGGATCCTGGTGACCATATGTTTGAGTCCTAACATACATACTGGACATAAACAGAACATTATTTTCAAACAAATTATGAAATTTGTTTTGTTAAAAGCAACAGTTGGTAAAGAGTCCTTTAGCGAATGAATTTCTGCAGTTAGCAGAAAGCAAGAAAACAATTGTTTCCTGTAATTGGACAGTTTGATTAGAGGCAGGTGGTGCAGAGCTGAGAAAACTGGAGCCATGGAGCCAATTTTAATGTCAAGTACACTTCCTTTTCTTCAGGATCCAGAAGATCATGCAAATTGCTTCCCACAAAAAAATAAATCAGTCTCTATTTATTATCCTTTCTAGTACTCCATCCATTGTAGAAGTTTGCAGCTTCGAAAGAGTTGCATACTAGATGTTCATCATACAATATGATACAGCTATCAAAAGAACAGACACTTAAAAGAAAAAGAAAAAAGTGTTTAAGATTTCCTTGAAAGGGTAGGCAAGACATGGTGTGGCAAGGACCTTTCCTTGTAAACCCCAATTCAAACACACCCTCACTAATTATCAACTGTAGCTTTATTACTTCTATTACGAGTACTCTGAGGAGTCCCAGTGACGAACCACTGTTCTGGGCAGCATATAAAGAAGAACCTCAGACTGCAATAGAATTAAATTTAAGTTGGCTCTTGCTGAAATTTTAGTGTATATTAATCTCAATTACCACACAAGCAAATAAAATAACCAGGTCTGCTCACCCAGCTTCAGCCCACATTAAGCCAGACACTATATCTACTCAAGAAGAAACTAAGGTCCTGCCTGGGATGGGAAAAAGGCTGACCATTTTATATTCAGCTGATTTCAGTACACAGAATGCTGAACATTGAACATTGAGATAGAATCAGTTTTCTTCTTCATAGCCCACTTCACACTGGTCATTCAAAAGAGCATGGTTTAAACAACTGAAGGATAAAACCCCCAGGGACAAATTTGCTGCTGATGTAAACACGTAACTTCGATCAGTTCCTCCTCAGAGGATGACAGGACACCAGGAACTGCCAGTGCCACCAACCTCTCTGGAAGCTGACTCCTCGTGTGCTGAGGTGGGAGATGCTCATCACTCCCATTCTGACATGGTACAGAGGACGTGACTCCATCCCACCCACTCCGACCGAGAGCCTGCTGCACATCTTGTCAGCGGGCGAGAACAGGAAAAAGCCCTGCGCTGGGCCCAGTGCGTGGGAGGAGGAAGCCACCTCGGTTAGCTGTCACCCAGCGCGACTGCGAGCGGCTGCACACTCCCACTCCCACCACCTGCATCCTACAAGAGAGCTACACCTCTGATCTGGACTGAGACGCTGTGTGAGCACAAATTTACCACCCTTGTACTGCCGGGAAGGGGGAGGCCTGTGCAAATGGTGGCACTAAACCACTAAGCGTGGTGAGCAATGTGGTGGCAGGAAGGAGCTTCTCGAGTGCACGGCAAAGCTTGCAAGGGCCACTCCCAGGCTTGTGAGCTCTCCCTGTCACACTGCTCACAGTTGGGCCCGATTCCCCCACCTAGCCATGAGTGTGGGAGTGCCTTTGGGCAAAACTTCATCTAGAAGTACTGTCTAGTGAGGAACATTAGTGAAATGTTCATTTCACTAATGAAATTAGTGAAACACAGGTCAGGTCAGAAGCATCAGCAGTGTGATCACAGGGAGGGCTGACACCTGTGCAGAGTACAGGTGGATGACTTAAAACATATGACAGGGTAGAACAAACCGGACCAGCTGGTGCTGGAAAGAGAGACAGCGAACACACATGGATATGTTGGTACTATTACAACAGCAATATTTTCACAAGGAAGATAAGTACTGAACAATATCTTTACAGTACCAGGCACAAACTTAGCTTCAATCAACATCAGCCATGTATGACCTCTTCATCTATTCTTTCCCTCAACAAGGTATTCATTGAGGGCAACAGCAGGCATACTTGCAGGACAAGTGACTTTTTGCATCAGTACTTGCACCTTTTAAATGAGGGTAATACACTGTACAAGTATTTACAAGTTAGGCTTAATAACAACTTAAGGGTAAAGGAAAACAGAAATTCCAAGTGGTTGCTTAATGCCAGAAAAGATGCTCTTTGTTAAAGAAAATCACAAATTCTGACAGACAGAAGTGAGGCTATATGAAATCTAGGAGTGTCTGTGTGTCTCTAAAACACTTCACTGGTCAGCACTAGTAACTTGTTAGTTTCAGCTCAAAATAATATCTGTCTTTCTCTTAGTTGTCCCAAAATCATCCTTACTTTGCTATTAACTCTTCCAGAGTGGTCCAACCAGGATCCAGCAAGATGATTGTCAAGCCCAGCATTGGATCAGTAGTGACCAAAGGATTTAATATAATAGGAAGAGTCATTACCTGCAAGATGGGAAGTTAAGCAGTTTCTGAGCAATTTCTGGAGCTCATGCCCTTCCCTGGCAAGTCTCTAAGACACCCACTAAGATGAGAGGAAAACAAACTTTTCTGAACATAACATTCTGGATGCTGGTCTGGAAGAGACTCCCTTAAACTAGAAACCTGCTCCTCAGCACTGAATAAGCTTGGTCATCCTGTGTTACATTTATAATATCCACTTACTCCATAGGATCTGTAATTCAATTTTAATCCGAATATCAATCCACCAAAATTCTTTCCATTTCGTCAGAGAAGTCAAAACAAAACAAATTCTCTTTGGTATATACAGTATTGCTCAGGCAATCATGCTGACTTTGGATAATCAAATCCCACTATTTCAGCTCTCTCACTGTACTCCTCCTCAGGTTTTCCAGCCTCCTCCATGTGGATATTTCCTCTTTTCATACTACAGTATTTATCTAAATGATGCAAAAGCACAGGAATACACTGGACAAAACTGGAATAAAGTCAACACACATTTTAAATATGTTTAGGCATTTAGCTCCCCAGGAGGAGGAAACAGGACATCTGACAAAATCTGTTTGTTAGAGTGGGACTGGAACAAAACGGCATTGGTCTGTGTAGCTGAAGTCTGATGGTCATGTAGTCTTCTGTCACCAAGCAGAGAGAAAGCAGGCACAAATCAGCTGGACATAACATCAACAGCTATGCAAGGGAGGTGGAATTCATGTCCTTATTTTGTTAAATCTCCATCAATTCCAGTCTAACTAGGCCTAGTCCAGGAGCAACTTCTACTGAGAAATGCAGTCTCCTCCCTAACCTTCTATTTCCCACTTCAGGCACAAGACACTCTCAGTTCATCCTGTTGCAACAAATATTCCACAATACACACAATAATAACAACAAAAAGATTCTACTGAAAAACAAGCCCCTCTAAGAAACACTGTCTCTCCTGGGAAGAGAATCTAAGAGAGCAAAGACACTGTTTTTACTGAAGGTGCTCAGATACTCCAGCAATCAGTGTGATGCAGAAACACAAATTAAATAGAAACCACCCAGCTGATGAGACTCTGATGTACTTGGATCCTCTCTAGGTCATCACTGACATTGCATGCTCTTGCCAGTTCTCAAGCACTTCCCAGTTTTCTCATGTTTTCCCAATTGCCTCAGAATTCAGAGAAACTGGTTATCTAGACATGGGTTATATCGACCTTGAGAAATTGAGTTTCCAAGCATTTCGATTTCATGATCACCTGTGCAGGTCTGATCCTGATCTTCTATAGTAATTCCATTTTCTCCCTTGGGAAATTTCTGCCATCTGTTCCCATATTCTTTCCTGAAAATGGAGGCAAAAATATAGCTTTTAGCAACACCCTCAGTAAATGTGTTCACTTTCTCTCATAGGCCATATCATCCCTTTCAGTAGCCTGTTATTCCAAATGCAAGCAAATAAATTTAATTGTATTTTAAAGTGAGCAAAGGTTTCAATTACCAGTTTCATTCTTGCCCAGTGCATGCATTTATTTCAAACACTTATGCATGTTTCCTTTCATTCACCATCTGTCTTTATTTCCATTCATTCTTTCTGTTACGCATTGTCATCAAATGTAGAGCATTATAATGGAAGTCAGGTCTTCTAATTCAACTGCTTATCCCTCAAACTCATGGTGTGACCCTGTGTGTGTTATTAAGCCTTAATAAGCCTCATTTCCTACCTTTAAAAAGGATGTTGCCTGTTTGAACCATTACATTAAAATTGTTTAATTTAATCAGAGTAGCAATACTTTATAAAGGTTAGGTACTATTTCCATTTCATGCCAATCATGCCACCCACATTAATAAACTCCTTTGTGTTTACTTCTGGGGGCTCACACATGTGTCAGAATCTACTCTCAGGCTCTGTGTCTGCAATGAACAGGTAAATTTCACTTTGTAGAGATCTATCTTGCTCCCGAAAAATTTTCCCTTCTCAGCAGCTTTCCTCCAAAAATTATCCTTCATGAAAACATGCACAGAAAACCTGTTAAAAGAAACTGAATTTTTAAGCTGAACAACAGATATTGTAAATAATTTGGTCCCCTATTCTGCTGACTGTTCTCTTTTTTTAGTAGGAGTATCTGAATGTACACGTCCACCCAAAGCATTTTCAACACAATGCAATCAACACCAAAATGAGGAACAAGATCCTAGGAAAGATAATTTAGGAATGGACCCCATCTATTTATTTGTGGCTCAGACAGGTGCAGAAAGCCTGTAACACTCAAATAATGGTAATAAACTGGAAATTGTCACAATGTGTTTTGCTTTGGTTTGTTTGGGGGTTTGTTTAACTTTGGTTTTTTAACTCTGGTATAACTCAAAACAGTTGGCAAAGGTAGGTTACTCTTGTTTTAATTTTGGAGTGTCTCATTAATATTTAGCTCCCCAAATTCTAGTTTCTTTAGCAAAGCAAAAATATCTTTCCTACTCAGAGTAACTCAACAAAACCTCATTTGGTTACTGCCACTGGAAACTTCGAAGTCACAAGTCCAGGTGGCCTTTGTGCTTCAGGCAATAATTTGCTAACACCTTTTACATGTTGAGCCACAGCTACATTCCTGACATGCTCAAAACTCCTCTAAACATTATTTGCACATTAGAACATTCAAGAAACACGGAATCAGACCCAAGGGCAGCAGAGGTGTGTGTTGTACAATTTACTGGGGTAGAAACATCTCAGTCATCATTTGTCCTTGCTTATAGGAACTTATATCAGCTCTTCAGGTCTGGTTGCTCCAGCAGAGAGAATTGCCTATCAGTTGTTTTCTATTATAATCTCAGACAGGGTCTACTCTGGGCACCTTCAGTAACACACATGGGTGGGAGACAGTCTATAAGTGGAAGAGTGTGGGGATTTTCGTTATTCCTTTGAAGTATGAGGGCTTGATCAATGGCTTGATCCTAGCTATTGAAAGGACAGGAGCAGAGTTGAGTGCCTATTTCATGTCTGATATCTCTCTCCTCTGACCAGATTAAAAAGAATAGTGAGAAAACACAGTCATGACACTTTACCTCAGTAAACCTGTAAGGCAAAATGATTCACATTTGGGCATTTAATGTTCCACAACAGGAGCAATTCAGGAAATTTTAAAGCTCTGAAAACCACGTCTTCTCTAAGATGAACTTCACCTCTTTTTTTTAGTGATTTCTGACTAGTTGTTACAAACCTCATAGTTACCATATATACCTCTGTAAGAATGCAGCTACTTTTCTGTCCTGGCCTCTTAAATATTTCCCCTCAGCCAACACTCATGAATTTTTTTTTCTAGAATTTTGTTTTCTAAAATTTTCCTTCTTCCTTCAACATCAAATCTATCTACTTTTTAGGTCACCTGGTGTCTCAAATTCTCACCACTAGTTTCTTCCTGTCTGATTGTCTAAACCTCCTGCACAGATCTCTGCCCACTAACCACTATTAAAGAGCAAGTAGGGGTTGCAGAAGATCTGACACCTCAGCAACTATTTTGTTTGTTCTCAAAAACTGACTACTATCTTTCATTCATCATCCAAAGATAATCATATACTGCGACACAATTACAAGTGTTAGCATTACAGAGATTGTTACATCTATTCAAGATGGATACCATTTCCTCCTTGTCTTCTGCAAGTCTTTCTTTGACTTCAGGCCTTAATTTTTCCTTCTTCCCTACAGGAGGTATTTCCCTCTGTGCTCTGTTTCACAACAGTACAGTACTTCCCAAGAGGTTATGAATTTATTTGGCAACATCAGGCTCTTCTCCTCCATCTTTCCCACAAGGTCCTTACACCTAGAGTTCAGTCATCAGCCTGCTGTGACTTTCACTCCTCAGGCTGCTCCATCTTCAGTCCACTTAGCTGGCTTCTACTTCCCATATATCTACTTGAGAAGTGCTGAGTGGCATAACTTGCTCGATCCTCTCACTTTTGCACTCATGCAGCTTTGGAGGCCTTGTCCCAAGGCACATCTCCCTGCAGTCAAATACCCACTTCTGTGAATACTCACATGTGGCAGACTCATCCCCTGGAAAGAAAAAAAGAGAAAGGGCTTGTTTCACCTTCAGACCTTACAGGCTCAGCTGATTCCCTGCTAGAGGAAGACATGTAAAATATGTATTGCTGCCATAAATTATAGGTAGTTAAAAGAAAAAAGAACCCTGTGGAGATATCTGAAATTTAATCTCAGACAGGCAGCAATCTAAAATAAACTACAGCTGGTGTTTCAGCTTTGATTCTGCTGCCACCAAAGGCAAATGGCACAATTCCCATTGATTCCAATTAAATCATAGACTAGGTCCTCTTCTCACTCATCTTTCTTTTTTTTGATGCCTTTATCTGCTTTTCAGTTGTAAATTTTCCTGCAGTACTGCTCTCATGACCATAAAAAAATTTCTGAGAAATCCATACAAGTGCAAATCTTGGTACCATTTTTTAGTAAGAAAATAGGGAAGATTTTTAACTCTCCTAATTAATGGCATGAAAGAAAAAGCAGCATGGTTTTGTGCTAATGGTTTAGTTGGTTTCAGTTAGGGTAAGAATCTGTCCTAAGAACCAACATACCTTCTGTATATCTCTATACTTCAGAAAAAAAGAACTCTCTTATGACAGTAAATACAAAAGTGCGAGAATGCAACTGCTAAGCATTTTGAAATGAGATTGATATATAACCCTTTTGCATCTAGCTTGACCTTTATATGCCTTATCTCAAAGCAGAACATGCACACTCTTTTTTTTAGGCTGCACTCACACTCGTGTATGGAGGAAGTTGTGGTACTGTGCAACATCCCTGCATTGGTGCTGCCATTCTTGTGAGAGTGGCATTGCCACAAGTTATGCAGCTTTTTGCTTCTCTCACTGTTCTCACAAGGACAGCCAGAGGGTCTCCTGGTTTCCACTTCAATGGTGACACAGAGCATGACACTGAATCCATGCTGGGGGCAATTCAGCTGCAGCTGTTTTGAGACACTTGGGGGCAAAGGGTTGTCAGCTCCCACATTTTGCTGGGCTCCTTGTCCTCTTTCCTGGAGGTCTGCCCTTGAAACTCTGACCTTCATGGTTTCAGAGTAAAGCCTGAAAACACAGAATCATACAGTATTTTTAAGTGTGACTCATGACTTTTTGCCATGAAGGGCACATGCGATTGCCTCCTTTCAACTTCCCTTTGTCTCTTTGCATGCAGCCGCACCTGCAGATGTTCAGGGAGGAGTGCCTGCACTCATCCACCCTAAAAGCAACTTCTGTGTATGCAAAAGTCAGCACCCGCTTGCACAGGTGTCACTATTCCCAACGGGCGGGTGCAGAGGTTCTGCTTGATGGGGCTACATGTGTATAAGCAGCTGCCCCTTTAAGCAAACTAGTCACAGAACATCACATTTTAGCAGAGTAGCACAGCTTTTCCCATGTGTTCCATCCACACAACATTTTTAAAGTGGTTTTACATTACATACACAGATATTTATCTCAGACTTTTTTTTCCACTTTCACTATCTGACCTTCGCAGTTATCTCACACAGAGCCCAGAGCTCAGTTAGCTGTTTCTAATGGCTGCTGCTCAGGGTGCTCAGCTCAGAGGAAGAACCAGCCCAAACAAACATCAGGGCACAAGGGATTAAAAGTGCCCATCATCGTTACTACCAGTCTTTCTCTGCTTTCCCCAGGGCCTGGGGCATGCATGGCCCATCCTGGGACTCTGCAGGCAGAAGGCCTTCTGGAAGCTGACAACAAGTTTTCTATATTAGGCAGATCACCCAAAGCACCTTGCTGATTTCAGAACACTACAGAGGGAGCATGGATCTGCATTTCTCTTTAAACTCCCTGGATAATTTAATGAAGAAGTGGCACTAGGTGATGACACCGAAACCATGGCCGCCCCAAGGGAATCTGCCCAGAAATGGCCTCAGACAGCTTCAGCACAAATCTGCCCAAAGAAATCATCTCTGCAGATACCTTTAATAACATCACCTATGACTCAGAGAGCACTTAGCAGTGAGGGTAGAAGGTAGAAGGTAGCTGAGCATCATTACTCCATTCAGATGGGGAAAACCAGACTCTCTGGGCTAAGTGATTTGCCTGTAGCCCCACAGCACCTGGCAGACCTCAGAGCAGGAAATAGGGCTAAGGCTATGGTGTGTTAATTCATGGCACAGAGCCAGTGCATCCCACCTGCCTCAGAGGGGTTACAGCCCACTTGCTCCTCTGCATGCATGAGATGAGTGTGACCCCACAAATTCTTTTGCCTGGAGACAGGATGAAATATAAATTTAATTGCCTATTATGGTCATTAAATGTGTTCCACCAGCCTAGTCCCACCATATCAGTATGGAATACATGAATACAATGCAAAACAGAATGTTAAAAATTAAAGCATAAGGGGCTGAATTCAGTAATGCCAATAGTTGCATTCAATAAAGTAACATGTTTGTGATTATGGAATTTTGCTAGACACATTCGGAAGATAACATCTTATTTGTACAATGAATGGTTAGGCTAATCAGTGCAAGGGTTTAAATAGTCTTAAGTACATTAGCATAATCACTCATGAAGCACATGTAGTTTATAAATGAATTAACAGCTACAAATTAAAGAAGTGTCTGCTTTTTTAAGCATCTACCTTTTTTTTTAAGGAGAAAGAAAGGAAAGTTGAGCATTCTGATTTTCAAATGCTCTCAGAATGTGCAGTGTGGAAATGTCTGCTTGCACCCTCCAATCCTCAACAAGCTCAGCTTCCCAAGAAGATCCAGGGCAGTTCAGAGGAGGTAGAACTGTGCATGGATGAAGCTTTGCTGACCCCAGCAACTGTCATCAGTTCTAACTCATTCCAGTTCAAGACTTTTTACACTATGTTAGGGTTAAACAGTTTTAGGTTTCTAAAGTGCTTGTACCTTCCTAGACTTTAGAAAAGGTGTATTTTTATTTTTCAGATGATTTTACAGACCTGTTGAGTCTTTGAAGTGAGAAGCATGTATGGTTCCCACTTTGTTCTCCCTCACCCCTATACCTCTTTTCTGTGTATTAAGCAAAGGAGGATAACTTCTTCACTTCTTCCTGAGGCCAGACATAGCCAACCTGAATTCCCATTTCCCTAGGAGGTGAGGAAGAAAAGTGTCTACATGGCTCTCTGCAGTCAGGAATGATGGCACCTTAAGCCTATACTGAAGAAATCCCAGCTGGAAAGACTCTCCCCAGCCCCATATCACAGACTCCATTGAATATGCAAAGCTGCATACTTGATGGAGGTACAGCTGTTCCCATTTCCTGGTACAGGAACTGAAGAGGTAGGATTCTTATAAAAAGTGACATAGGAAAGGGAATAAGAAATGGTCACTGAGAATGAGATACACAAAATAGGAATGAGGAGATAGAACCAAAGAAAGGTTCTTCTCAACAGAACTGGTAGTGAAACGGAGGAGTTTGTCACCAAAGAACATGGTAAATAGTGCATAGTTTCAAGATGCAGTTACACAAAATAACAAGACAGCTATCCATTTGTGTACTAGACACAGACTTCAGTGGCTTAGGAAGGCAGGAAACTGATAAGGAAATATTCCTGCTTTTGCCCTGTATACCCTTCTCTAGATTGACCATTGTAAAAAGACAGAACTGGACCAGCCATTTTATGTTCTTATATTTTTTACTCCAGCGTTCCACAGGTGGAAGCTAAGAATTCCATTTTCCAAAAGACAAAGCACAGGGGAAAGTTTTACCCCAAGGAGACAGGCCTCTTGCACAAGATCACTTGAACAAACTCATCCATCTCCTTCCTTAACAGCCACCTCACCCACAGAACACAGCAGCAGTGGGTGTGTTTGGGCTGTGGTAAACACCTCTTGTCCCCTCACTGTCCACCCCAGCCTGCACACAGCCCTGATGGAGGACACCAACATGCTCATGAATCCTTCTCATGCTGCAGTTTCATTGTGGGCAATTGTCAACTACTTGTAGGTAGAGCAAAAATTTAGAAAACACATTTCTCTCTTTTGGTTATACTACTACTACTACGACTTTTTTTCTCTATGGAAAAAAATACCAGTAAAGCATATTTAGCCCTTCACACACACCAAGTCTTCAAAGGTGAATTTGCCTTTTATTTTGGATGTTGGGGATTTTTTATGTTCCTGACTGTCTGGGAACAACTGCAAGGCAGCAATCAGGAACCTTGCACTAGAAGTCCAACCTTCTAGCCCAACTCCTGAGTAAATGTACTGCTATTTTCATCTTAGATTAAGGGCAGCCCAGCCACCTCTCACACTGAGAAGTATTAAAAATACTTCCCTCAGTTCTCAGAAAGAGAATAATCTAAACTCTCAAACTAACTGAACTGAAAAAGAAAAAAAGAAAAAAGAGGAAGCCTTAGCATGAAGAGCTATTATTATGCCTTCTCACATTTTGCTGTAGCTAAAAGCATGAGTTGTATATATAACTAATGCACCACCCACCCAAGCAAAAATACTTCCTTGAAAAAGTAAAGGCATGCCTGTCAGAACTCATTCTCTTCCATTCAGTTTCCATTGTATATTTTTGTTCCTGTGATAAATTAGCCCACTACTTCTCAGGTGATTCTGGCATTTCAAATTTGAGCACAGGACATGCTCAAGTAAAATCTTATAGTAGCTTCACTAGCAGTCTGAACTCACAGGGAGCTAGTACTCCACAAAGCAAAACCGAAATATGAAGGTAATGGGGTGAAAGTTTGAGGCCTGCCCTCCACTTGCACTCACTCACACGCATTAATGTTTCCATCCTGGCAGCTATAAACACTGTTTACCATCAAACACCTGCAACAGATTTCCAATACTCTCATGCTTGCAGTCTAGGTTTGCATGTAATCTGTTTTGTATGCTAGTACACAGCAGAAACCCGAGACTGCCCTGGAGGGTTATGGTTTGTAGGTGGAGCTGCCTGGTCACATCTTTCTTAGTGTTCTCATTTCTTTCCCTCTCCATCAAAATTTTAAATGTCCTTCGCAGCACCAACTGGAATTCTTTTTTTCATTAAGCAATAGCTAACATCTACGTCAGTCTAAGCTGTAGGCATTTTCTGGTTACACAAGCAGACTTTCCAGACAGCGAATAGGAACACAGAAAGATACAGAGACACCTCGCAGTCAGTCAAATAGTATCTTTGCATGAGCATCTCACAATTTTAGCTCTAGAACCAGGCTTACAAAGACAGAGAGGAAACCTAAAAGATTTTACTTCATCTTTTCACGAAAAGATGGCACAGTCTGTGACCAGCCATGCTTTTGGAAGGCAGTGGTGACAAATTCTTGGAATTTCTTTGAATTGTAAAACAAGGTTGAGAATTTTGAGGCAAAACTCAAAATATTTAGCAACTTTACAGGCAGTTTTACAAGGATATTCTAGTAGATATTGGACCTCTGCTGTATACCATTACTAATGTCAGGATAAAGAACAGTCTTCTCACTAATTCTGCTTCTTTCAGAATCTCAAAACAAACTCAAGTTCACTGTAGTTGGCTCAGATCCTAACTTTCACACAAAAGGAAATTATTATCCTGTAACATAATGTGCAGGAAAGCCCCTAATGCCTTGCATTATTCCTGGACCACATGACCTCCCCAGCCATCATATGTTTCCCCATCATGCCCTTATGATGCACCCTAATTCCACCCTAACAGCCCATGACAGAAACCTGAGTAGAGTGGGATGAGAACATAATTTCAGTAATTTCTCAGGTAACTGTTCCTCCAGTATATCCGACATATAGGGCAATGTTTCCTGGGCTACAAGAGAGTTTTAAAAAGTATCTAGACTGAGTTGGCAAAGGTGTACAATTTGGGAGCAAAATTCTCCAGCAAACACCATTATGTACATATTTTGCAACTTGTAGCTGAGGTCAGCATTAACACGTAGACATAAATAACTGCTGGCATGCAAGAACATAATAAGACATTCCAGAATATCTCTTCTAAGATGAAGTATTTGAGTCTGCTCCCTAAGCATTGCAAGGTATAATTGCATTCAGGTATTTATGAAGTTCATGAAGTTCAAAACCATTCCAAAGTTTTGCTGGGTCACAAGAAATGATGGATGTGATGATACAGTAGAATAAAATCCTGATGCAAGACTTGTGTACTGATTTGATCTGAAACCACAGACACAGCTCTTCTCAATATGGAAGAAATCCCTGGCATTATTCCCTGAGTACAGTTTTGCCATACAGAGCCTATGTTTCCTAGGCTTGGGGTGCACAAGAAGGCCCATGTACTACTGAGCCCTTCTGAAAAGTGGGGTATAGTTTTCCTGTGCTGAATTTTCTGTTTGTTATAAGTTTAGGGCTTTTAAATTATGCTAATGTGTCTAGAGATTGCAATGGGAGTGTGTTTGAGAAATCCAAAAATAAAATAATGTAATGCAGCCAAATACTTAATTACCAACATGTGCATCTGTTGTCAAACCATACGCTAAGTGAGTGGCACTGCTCATTAGTTCTGCTTTCAGGAGCTACCAGGCGTTCGTGTCATCACTACCAAGAGTCTTCTGAGTCTGAATCATCCCCGGAAAGGACAGATTCTGTCACTCATGCAGTCGCTGTTAACAAGAATGCTGATGGTGTAGCAGGTGTTTCCTCCACTTCTCTAAACCTGGAAAGGTTCTGGCACAGCTTCCCTCCAATTTTCCCTCTTCAGAAAGGAAAAACAATCTTTCTCTCCTGGCTCACATGAGCAGGCAGGCATGTTCCAATAACTCAGGTATTGGATACAATTGCTCCTATTCACTCTGTTGCCTACAACACTGTGTGATTATCGTGCTCTGCTAGGTCCTCAGGAAAGAATGCTGGTTTATCCAGTCAAATCCTCTTCATGCAATAAAACTCTAGCCCAGTGAAACAGAAGGGGGTCTGTGACATACAGCAGTAAAAAAGGGCCACTTACTCTTTAGCTGACCCATTAATTTGGCAGTGGGTTTGAAATGCTCTTCCAAAGTTGCTGACTGATTAGTCCTTTCAAACCTTTAAGGGCATCTGATATTCTGAAATGGACTTGTAAAATTTCTGCACTTTGTCCACATGAAGCAAATGCCAGCTGGGATCTAAAAAAAAGAGCAGAACATTACTACCAGGAGAACAACACACAAGTGCCAAAGAAAGTCTAGAAAGGAATTGAGCAATCCCAAATATAGGTCGCAGCCTGATAAGACATTACAGTAAAAGCTCTACAGAACTGGCTGCTCCAGTAGACTCTGAATGTACATCCTGGTTAGCTCTTGCAGTACTGAGGGTCTAGAGCTGGCTCTCTCCTTCCTAGGGATTGCCCAGGCATGAGGCTGAGGCTGACCCCCATGGCTCATGCAGTCAGTGTATCCTCCTGTAGTTTCCGGTAGGCTGTGGAAGGACACTGTAGAAGGGCACTGCTTGCCTCACACCTCACTCTGGCTACTCTCCTTTGGCAGCTATCCACCTGTCCTGGTGTGCTAGAGCTGATCCAGCCCACATCGAAGATGCAGCGGAGAATCAAGGAGCCGTAGCTGGGCTTCATCCCAGACATAGCTTTGCTAAATTCCAGTTATATCCCAGCCCAGATGCACTCAGTTCTCCCCCTTTCTCTGAGCCAGAAAGGCGCAACTTAGGTCTCTTCCCTCACTTTTGAATTTACTTGTGGCCTTTTAACACAGGCTTCTTTATAAAGGAAAAACTCAGCAGTGAATGTGGCCAAGCCCAGGCTCAGGCAGTGGCATTTGCATGGGCACAACAATTTGAGGTTGTCCCTAGGTTGCTGGTACAGAACTGGAAAGGGCAAGATTTCCTCTTCCTTCCCTCTGCCCCACTTTTCTGTGGAACAAAACAGCCAAACCAAATCCTTCTCTTTTTTTTCAAACAGCTGAAGACAGCCCAGGCACTCCTTTCCAGTCATAGTCAAATGCACATTTTCTTTTTAGTTCAGTGGCTCCCAAGAGCTAAAGTTCAAGATGGAACATTGAATCACACAGCTTAAATCACCAGTAGGACACCTCTGGTGCTGACACTGATGTACCCAGCTTGGAGCTGTTCAGGGCTTGGACAGTACTGGCTCTCTGTGCTCCATAATTCCCCTCTGCAAGCTTTCCTGTCCCTGCCAGCTGCAGCAACCAACACTGCCTACAGCAAATGTGTCACATATAGGTAGGTCACTAAATATCAGGCCCAAATGCAACACAGGACCAGATGCCATTAAGAAAAAAAAAAAAAATCATGTTGATGTAAGCACTATGCTTTTACTTCCCCAAGTCTGACAGGCCTCCTACACTGCCAGCAGCAGTAGCTATTTCCCTTGTAATATCAACTTCCAGTAATGTTCACTTGCCTGTTTTTAATACCCTCTACTTCCCTTCCTACCATCCTGTGATAAATCCCTTCCCCACTACCATTTCACAGCTGTTTGGATCTTTTTGTCTCTCTCCCCACCACATCTGGCTTCTAGACCATTCTCCACTTCTTTCTGTTGGCATTTTCAAAGTTTATCTAGGGCTCAACAGACTTTTTTTCCCCTTCTTAGTGGTGGAGGGAGGAGGAGAGGAGACCTGCTGTTTAGCTGGCTTTGGCAAGCCTGGGCAGCTCTAGCTGAACTCCCCAGCCCTCTGCCAAGAGCAGTCTAAATAGGAGTACCAGAAACATCTTTTAATGTCATTTGTATTAATATTTTTGGAATTAGGCAGACGTGAAATTGCTTTAAAAACATTAAAAATCAGAGCGAAAGGGTTGGCAACCATGTGAAGCTCCAACAGTATCACACACAGTACTGTCAAAAGTGGCTGTAACACAAGCGTCTAAGCCATTTGTATTGAAGGACTATTTTTCCACCACTTTATTTAACAAAGATGTTCTGAAAACAAGACTTCTTTCAGATTTTGAAGAGAAGAAACCATTCCTGTCTTTGCTCATCCTAAGCAATGTACAGCAACAGCTCAATGTATGACATGTTCTTGAGAAGAATACCCTGTCCCCTCAAGGTATATCCAAAAGGAAAAAAAGGCAGACCAGGGTGAAGAGGATTTATGTGCCTTTTGCCTCTCCAACTCCTTTCCTTAGTTACATGTTGTTCATGCCAGAGAAGCAGGGTAAGCCTCGAAAGGTCCCTGGCTTACTACCTACTCTCATCATCAGGCCCAAACAGTTCCTTAGAATTTCATTCTGTCTGCCTTAACCTTTATTCAGTGATCATCAGATATTTCCTCTGTACTCATTGGACCTCCAGCTTTAACATCTTACAATATCAGATGAAGGATCACTCAACCAGCAGTTTCAAGGAGAGTTAGTCAGCCAGATTCCTGGCAGCTTCCTTTCTTTTCAATCTTTGGATTCAGAGGGGTAGAGACAACACTAAGGGATAGACTCAAAAGATCACCCTTAGAGAAGCACAGTCAAGGTTTTAGGCTTGATGTCCAAAGCAAATACAAATTAGGCCATGAAAATTTCAGGTATAAAGGAACTGGAGACATTTCTCATATAGAAATGGGGCTGGACAGGAAATGGGGTTGTTGAGCCTTGGACCTTGGGCACTGCATAGTTTACAACTTAATGCCACCTTCCTCTTCTTCATCCCACACACAAAGCAGCACAAAGGCTTCAGACAGTGATGTGAGGATGTCACATAAGTACCCCAGTGAGACAAAGCAGATGCCCCCTGTGGTCTTCCACTGGCTGTTCTCAGCTTGGGTTTGTGTCCCCAACATAATGATCACAATGCCTGAACTTCAGTATTGATACAGCCAGCAGGTCTACTTTGGGACAGTATCCACAGCAACCTGCAACCACAAGTGAAAAGCCTCCTTACAATAATAAAACATAGGTTTAGAAGCATGAAAGAAAGCAAAATAACCTGTAGGAGTAATCTACACTTTAGGAGGGAAAACAGATAAGAATCTTTCAGGTGAACTAGAGGGCATACACTTGCATAGGAATAATGCTTCTTGAGTCTACAATAATTTCATGATTAAAATCTGCTTTCTTGGCCAAGGAATGCTGGTTTCTGTTTTTCCATAGCCCAACCCTTGTTCCTCGCTTCTAGATGGGATTTTGCATTTCAGTTGTCTCAGTAGGAGAAAACATACTCATTCCAACTCAGTTTGCATTTAATAAATTTCTCAGGCTCTTATTTGTCCCCTTAAATTTATTCTCTCATTTAAAAAATACAAGGAATTAAAAATTGCTAGATTTCTGCTGGACTTATGAACATCTCTCTCAGTTGTTATTATCAATATGGATCGCAGCAAAATTCATTTTGTCACAGGCAGAAAAGAAGGAGTTTATGCATTTCACAATGATTTAGAAGTCCCCCAAAGCTTGAAAGAAACTTGTCAAAATCTTTAGAATGTTTTGGCCTCATCTTGTGATGGCTCCCTTCTGAAGAGAACCTTTCTGAGGAGGTAGCAAGACTAAAAATTTTCCTTTTTTTTTTAACTTGCCTTTGGCTTCTATGACAAAAGGTAGCCCAGTCAAGGAGATCAATTAAGTATGTGCCTCATTTACAAGTGTAAATGTATTGGACCTGGTAATCTGAAGTACTGGAAAGCTTTTCTTTCTAGAAAGACAAGAGGTTATATATTCAGACTTCTCATACTTCATGGGAACTTAGGAAAACTTAAACATGACTGACACAATCTGCACTTTTCCAGAAAGCAATGAGTTTTGTTTGGTTTTTCAATTTCTTTCTGCCATATGCTGAACGCAACTATCATTTTACATTATTATAATATTTTGAGTTGGTTTGATATGCTGTACATTGTTCCTTCTGTAAAACAAGATCTATGCAGGAAATTTGATAATTTTATGTCTTCTATTCATTGCTACTACTTTTGCTTGCTGACAAATTAAATTCCAGTTATCTGAGTCAGCCTCTTATTTTAGATCATCATCCCATTCTCCACATTTTGTCAAAGAAATATACTTGTATGTGTAACTACACATAGAAACCTACAAACTACATGACACTCTCTCACTTTGCAGATTAGAAGAAATTAGTTCTTCTAGAGTAAGTTACTTAGGTTTCACAATCACATTCCATCCCACTTTTCAAAGCTATATGATTACCAAACTTCTATTGCCTTCTACATATAGAAGATATTTTATTAGCTGAGACCCACTTCCTTGCTTCAAAGTTATTACAGCCAAAGAGCCTGGCTATGAGTGAGAAATGATAGCTCGGAGAATTGCCCTGTGAACGCACCCATGTGATGGTGTGTACCAGCACAAGTGTGTGTCTGTGTGTCTGTGTGTCTGTGTGTGTCTGTGTGTGTATTGAGGCAGGGCACTGACCCTTCTCCTCCCCACACACTGTCCAGCCAAGCAGTCAGCCCTGCACTTCCCACGGTGCCCAAGGGCTGAGGAGCTCCCTCTGCTCGTTAAGCAGTAGTGATGGGCAGGGTGATCCAACCTGCTCCAGAAGGCAGCTCAGATCCTGGCAGTGCTGCTCTGAGACAAACAAATAAAACAAAAATCCAAGCCAAGAATTCCAGGAAGGGCTGAAGGAACAGTAGAATGTGGCCAAGAGTCAGAGGCATATGGGCTACTGCACTAGGCAACCAGGGAGGGCCAGGGCATGGGCCCAAGCACTGGCACAGCATCACTCGCTGCTCGACTGTCAGTGCTGTCCTTGGCACAGACTTGTTCCAGGCAACCAGCTCTCCCTCACACAATGCCTGGACATTTTCAGCAATAATCAGGGACCATTCCCAATACATAGTTTGGATGGGCCACCTTGTTAGGGTGGGAAAGGAAAAGAATTTATGTTCAAAAGCAGTGACACTCCAGCTGGCCTTGTGGCCAGTGAGTAGTTCCCTGGCCTATTCTATTTACAAATGTAGAAGCAATCTTGAATACCACAACTCATTCAGCACTGAGAACTTGCCAGGATGGGAACTGCCTCTTACTAGGACTGCCCCAGCCACCCCAACAGAGCAAACTCAGCTTTTTTCTATTCTTTTCCTTCCTGAGACATTTCTGTAGAGTCTATTTAATCTCCCCTCAGTCTTCATGCATTGTCTGGGCCAAAGCACTATTTCACCCCGAACTGCAATTGCAGATTGCATCTCCAAGCACCAATCTTCTACCTTACAAAACCCTCCTCCTCTCTGATGGTCATTCTGCCCCTGAATCTAAGCTTCTCCTATTGGAGTCAATTCCAATTAAGTTAAGTACAAGCGCTGAGATCAGCAGAGGAAGTTATAGGAAAGATAAAGAGCTTTTCAAGATCTTTAAAATCTTCTGTGTTTAAAAGAAAAAAAAATCTGATTAAGGTAATGTTACTTATCAATTTCTACTTTCAAAGACCATTACAAACATGAAATAATTTTTCCAATATCCAGGGCAGTTAGATATATAAGTACTGCTATGCATCTGCTGCAGAAAAACAGGTGATAATTAAGAGGACAAAATCTACTGCTAATTTAGGATTTTTTTTGTTTTCGAGCCCTTTCATTCCAAACATAACTGAAGTGTCTCACATCACAGGCCACATGAAAAACATGGCTTTCTTGTCACTTTTCCATGACACTCTGACACCATTGTCCTGACAAAAGTTTCCACTGTCTGACACATGAAAAAAATACAGAACAAGTTAGGAAACTGATGTCTTCAAGCTGAATTATCTGTACTCAGGCTGAATCTTCTTACCTTTTGTAAATATAACTGATGTTGTCAGATAACTTCTATAAAAGGAATTGATGTCATTTTCTCACCTTTTTTAAAAGTAACTAATGTTATCAGATAACTTCTACAATAGAAGTTGCTTAATAAAAAAATACTATGTGTTTCAAGCATTGCATAAGAATATGTCACACAAATAGATATGCATTAGGTAGTCAGAGAACATGTATTAGATAGGAAGGTTCATGTAAATTTTACTGTGTAAAAGATGTAACTTTTTACCCCTTGGTGTGCTTATTTGTGGAAACCTCCACCTTTCACCCTGCACAGAACAGTGTCTCCTTTCTAAACTAGACTCTATGTTTAGAGAGCTCCTAAAATCAGCAACAAAAGGAATCAGGACAAGGCAACATCAGGAACTGCTGGCACTGAGCCTACAGCTCAAACCACTGGACAGTGTTGCTTTTCACAGCAACAAATCAAGAGATTCACAGGAACAAGGGGAGAAAGGGCAAGCATGCATTAGAGCAGAAATCTGCCTGCTGCAGACCATAGAGTACATCTGCATTAGGTAAAAGCACAGATGTGTATAAACACTGGAAAAAGCTAGTGGCTGGACAAACACTAATAAAGATGGGATAGGTTTCTGTGAATGTAGCCTAAGTGTTCTTTGTAAAACTGATTTCATAGAGACTGTCTTATAAAGTATCAAGGTGAAACAATGTTCAGCTTGAAATGGGTTTTAGCAAATGCAGATCAATCAGTTTTCCTGCTTGAGTGCTTATCATCCTCCCTTTCTGTGGCTGCAGTGATTCCTTCCATTGCTCTGCTACCCTGTCCCACTTCAGCCCCAGAGTGCTGCTTAACCCTGCTGCTGCCTTTATCAGCCCTGATGCAGTCTGGTGTTTGCAACTAAATGAAGGTGACTAACACAAACTTTCTGCAGACCTTCCTTCCTTCCTTCCTTTCTTCCTTCCCTCCTTCCTTCCTTCCTTCCCAGAGCTGCAACCTTTCCTGCGCTGCAGTCTCTTGCTCGCCCGTGGCTTGAAATCATTATGCACTAGTTGCAAACAAATGTGAATAAATTACAGTAATATTCAAATAAGGGGAAGAAGAAGAGGAGTTACAGAGAGGGTGACCAGGAAACCAAGGAAGAAATGCTAATTAACTCAAATAGATTGATTTGCCCTGTTTGCTCAAAAAATTAATTACCAAAAAAATTGTAAATTAAGAATTAAAAGCTCACAATAATAGGAGCCAAAAGGTTTTTCTCTGGAATATGAGTATCTGAAAAGGGACTGTGTCTAATTAGACATTATTTTGCATCAAGATGACCTCATATTATAATTAGAGATATGCTAAATTACTTGGAAATAATTACAATGATTGGATATCCTCCATGACTGCCAGTTTGGAAGCTTTCATTGATCCTACACACCTCAGTTTCTTTTGGCTGGGAGTTGGATCTTTATCAGGTATCTAACATGCAAAAAACGCAATATTCTTCAAAATCTCCATCAGGTGACAGACACTTAAACAACAAGAGAGATGTACAAATTTTCATGTAATAAAACCATGATCTAAACACATGGCAGTTACTCAGTACTCTTTGCACTCTATTTCCTAAGCAATATATTCACAATGCAAGCAAATGTTATTAATTTTTATCTTAAAAACTAATATATCCACAAATACTTTAGGCTTCTAAAACATACTGCTCTATGTTATTGCATATTGCAAAAATGTTAGTCCAAATTCTAACAAGTGTCAGTTGCTACTTCAGTCCTCTGGAGTCAATCAAACTCCAACTACTTCAGTGGCTACAGAATGGGAGGGAAGATATGTCTAGCACCTTGGGCTGCAGACATGCAGGGTTGTGTGATGTGGGTAAGAAAATGCCAGTCATGCTAGAAGACACTAACAAAGCTAGTTCAGAAAGCCAGGTGAGTGGTAAGGCAAAAAACTGGAATAAGGTAAGGAACAGCTACAGGAGATCCTCCTGTATTTTCAGCATCTTTTTGATCCTCAGAAAGATCACTTCTGATCTGGAAGGATCAAGCCACAGTGAGCAAGACACTGAGATATAAAAGGGAGCCTGCACACCCTGAAGTGGAGCCTGAGGAAAGGAACAGCTTCAAAGTTGCCCACAATGCTTTGAAAGGCACAAAGGATTAGGGCTTGAACAGCTACATCAGCCCTTGCATGAGGGCGGCTGCAAATCTGTCTGGAAAGAACAAATACAAAATCTCCCCCAGAACGAAAGAACGTACACTGGCCTTTATGTCAGTGTGGCAGCTGAGAGGGCAAGATGGGAAATTTCTTTTTTGTGGGAACGGCTAAGGGTGTTGTAGACTGGGTGCAGCTGATATAACTGGTCTCAGGAAACATGATTACAACATGTCTTCCTTCTCAGTGTCTGTTTTTGAGACTGTTTCACAAGTCATGGATATGGATCTTCCTGAAGGCAAGCACACAAAGGAAGGGAAGAAACTCCAGCAGACTAGCAGCACCCAAATACTCAGCAGAAGTACAGGTCCACCTGTAGAGGTACCTGGATGCCTGAGTATCCATGCTGTTCTGTGCCCTGCAATTTCAGTATGCAGAGTAAAAAGTCCTGTGATTTGTGCAGTTGTATATGCAGGCCAGCTGGGACGAGAAGGTACATTTCCCACATCCAGGCCCACATCCCACAGTCACAGGTCTCTGAGTCTCACCACTGACATGTGTGACTGGTGGCACAGCCCAGACACCATAGCCTCATTCATTTCCAGAATGGCTCTGTACGTCTTGGCTGCTGCAGAGGTTTAGAAACAATGCTTTAATATTTTGTGGTATTGACTTACCCATTCATTGTGTAGTGACATGAATAATCATAAAATAAAAAAAAGGATAATTAATATTTAACTTTGCCAGAGGGATGTACTTAAGGGAGAAACCATGTTTTAGAAAGAGCAGCTGATATTTGTCAGCTGGAGAACAGGACTAATTAGATGCATCAGGCAGTGGTGACACGAAGTTGAAAAACCGCTTGTCAACTCTGAAATGACTTATAGCAGATGATTATATATAAAGATGCTTTGTTATACTCTTACACACAGGTGTGTTCCTCATTTTCCAAACACTTCCTGTGCCTTTTGTTCCTGTAGTAAAACAGGTGCAAAGCAGATTGCCCACTCATAGATATACCATAACTGTATTTTATGTAGAGCAGATTCGAGGTCCATTTTTGTGCCCAAACCAACACGGTGTTGAACGTTGAAGTACCCTCCATTCTCACTGATTTCAGTGGAAGATGGTCAACAACTTATAGGATCAAAGGCTTGATGTCTGAACCACATAAGGAAAGTGATGTAGGGGATGAGGCAACAAACCAGGAGGCCAAATTCATGTCTGTTGTAATGTTGGTTGACTGCAGCCAGACAGTTCATTGATCACAGCAAAGGATTTGCCCCAGGGTGTTTTAATTTAAAACAGATTGACATTAATCTGAAGAACAAATCACCCAAATCCTAAACTCTGATCTGATGCAAGTCAGATGCAATATGACAGCAACTCAATCTCCTGGGCAGCAGAGCTGCTAGCTTCAACTTCATACTCATTTCCAAACGGTGTCTGTAAGTTCTCGAAAGCTGTTGGAATAGGCCCAGCAAGGAATAATTTATCCAAGGCAGAGGTACATATCCTTCAGAACACACAAAAGTTACCAGAAAAGTGAAGCTTCAAGGGGGAATGGAGTGCAGGTGCTGAGAAGGGGAAGGGGCCACTTTAGGAAGTAAGTGCTTGATTAGTGAATAAGCAATGCTAATGCTGAGCAAACAAAACAGAAGCATAAATTCTGAGACACCAGTTAAACTGCAATCATGAAGTACACTACAAAGCTTATTAACTTACCTAGGAAACTGAACACAAACTAACTGTTTGAATAGAGCTGCTCAAATAATAAAAACATTTGAAATGTCCTGAAAGTAGTTTGTTTAACACATTATTTGAACTATCACAAAAACAAAAGACAGTATTTCTCTCCATCCACAACAAAATCACACCAATACACACACTCTGGCACCAAAGAATATTTTAAAGCTCTATGTAGCACCTGTAATACATTGCTTGTCTTTATAGTCCTGCTATGATTGGTTTCTAAAGAAAAATTATGTCCATAGACAGCAAGTTTTGTTCCTCCTCGTTACTCATATGCAAGAATGAAAGATCTATTACAACATATTCTTCCTTCCACCTGCTTTGATGAACTGCCTCAGAGCTCTCTGGGGAGACTGCTGCAAAGCCTGTGACTTACAGCTTAGGCTCAGAAAGCAGATACTGGATTGCAAGAGCAGACTCAAAGGTCAGTTCAGAGCAGCATGGGCAGCAGATTGCAACTCCATTTCTCAAAACAAAGGACACCGCTGTGGTACAGGTGATTCCCCTCAAGCCTATACCCTCACAAAGGAAAAACTTAACAGATCTGCCTTTAGGGACAAATGTAAAAAGTTCAACTTGAAACTCAAACACCTGTTTCACAGAGACTTCTCCATATTGCATATTATTTAAAAATTGCAGTTCACCTCAGGACCATTTCTCACTAAGTCAGTTAATGATTTCTACGTCTGCTCAATTTTCCTAAGAGAGTGTTTTGTTCTGCTCTGGTCTATGTAGCACGCCCATCATTGTGATATCTCAACACCTCCCTGCAGTGTGACAACCCACTTCCCTGATGTGCATCTGTCACACCTTGATCTTTTTTTCTCTTCTCCTCCCATGGAGAAATCTTCATAGATGAAAATTAATATGAATATATTTAGTTCACTTTTCAAAAATAGCTATATAATGTATGTTTACTTTCATATATTATACATAACTTTTTTTATAATGTGGTTATTGATGCTTGCTATTATCTGTACTTTCAGTACTGAAGACAGAGTTGAAGAAATGCATCTTAGCAAAGTACCCAGGTTTCTGGTAGGCCACATTTTACTGAAATTTTTTCCACAGACTTGTGTAAGACCTGAGAAATTTTAGCAGAAGCAAAATAAAGGAAAATTTGTTACAGAGCCTCAGGCAATCTATCAGGTGTTCATGAAATGCATGTTGTAGATAAGCTCTGAGATATCAAACTGGACACAGGAGATACCCAAACAGAGAGGAAGATAACATTGTGACTAACTCTGAGCTTTGTACTCGGCACCAGAGGTGTGACCACCCTGATTTGCTGATGGCACTGACCTCGAGAAGCTGAATGCTTTGTCCTTGCCACATGCCAGATCCCTGCATCGTTACAAACAAAAACTGGGGTATTAGCACAGAACCTTGTGGTCTAATTATGTGGTAACCAGCATCTTGCTTACATAGACTTACACCCATCTGCAAAGAGAGGCAATTGACACACTTTCCATTGTTTTTTGCAAGCACACATGCAACTGCAACACTGAATGTGCAGCATCTACACATGGCTTTGAGTATTTCCTCAAATCTATTTTCCTTTAACCCTTTCAAGCATTCTGCTGACTGTTGTTAATTACAGCTTTAGAGAGAAACCTATGAAAACACAGTATATTTCCTAGAGTTACAGAGGTTTCAATACACACATCTGCACAGCATTCATCATTTTCCTGAACAGTCCTGCACAAAACAGCATTTCTGTCATTACATTTTTGATACAATTCCCATGGGAAACTGTTGCTGAGAACTGGGATACAGATGAAGAAAAAGCAGAAAGATTACAAGATGAAGGGCTATTCTCAGCCTACAGATGAATGATGGTTCTTGTAGGAGCTTATCATTAAATATAGATGAATGGTAGATTCTGCCATTTTTAGTAAAAACTACTAAACCAACAGGAAGGCTGGATTTGATGGAGGAGTTTTTTAAGGGAAGAAATTCCTTGAGAATAAGTTTGTTTCAGATTTCAGGTGTGGAAATCATCAAAGTCCACAGATACTTTTGACAACAATCAGAGCCAAACTGGCTCTTTCAGCTGCTTTTCCCATGACTGGATCAGCAGAGAAGATCTTGGAATATCTACAGATCACACCACAGGGGGGACAGGGGATGACTTTTACATAAGGGCGGAGGACCATCAGATATCAAAATGCTGTGGTAGCTTAGATAATCAGATTGAGCCATGGCAGAGCTATCCTAATGCCCCATAAACACTGTTTCAGGGCAATGTGTACTGTCATGTACATCACTTGTGAGAGGAGCACGTACCCTGTGAGTTTTCACAGTCCAGTTCACCATCAGTAACTCTTTAACTCAAATGCTTGCAACTCTCTGCCCATGACATTATAGTCTGACCTTGGGAAAGCCCTCTCACCTGATTGTGTTAATCTATTAATTGTTCCCTGGCAGGTGCTGATCCTCCTTGTCTTTTTCTGAAATGGAGAGGTGGTGGTTTCAGGCTTTAGAAAGCATTGTGCTTCAGATTCCCCATCAGAAAAGTGGAGATAGTAACATTTTCATACCTCAGTATGTAGTTTGGATGCTTAATTAATCCTTTCAAAGCTTCTTAAAATATAGATAAGAAGTAAAAAAATAAACTTTTAATATAATTTTCACTGTGTAATTAAAAAAGTACAAAAAGCTGTTTTTCCAAGCAATAAATAGCTTTTAAAAAGAATTCAAAACTTATTAAACTATTCATTACTTTAAGACCTGGTTAAAAAAAAAAACACAAACCCTCTGAGGAGTTAATCTGACCTGATGTTTAATTAGAACAAATTCAAAGGCAACAAATCACTCATGATTAAAATAATATGATTTCTGCCGTTTCTTTTTATTAAGTTCAGTCAAACTTCACATTTTGTAGTTTAAGCCTTTGAATACCTGGGACCCTGGGAAATACTAGCCTCTCAGCCTCATATCTGTGTTTGGGAAGACCATGGAACGCAGCCCTCAAGAAGTTATGTTAATGCCCATGAAGGGCAGGGAAGGAGTTCAAGACAGCCAGCGCAGCTTCACCACGGGAAAGCCCTGCCTGACCTTCTATTATGGAGTGACTGCACAAGTGGACAAGGGAAGAGCTACAGATGTCATTTATCTCCACTTCTGTATAGCCCTCCAAAATCCTTCTCTCTATATTGGAGAGTTATGGATTCTCTGGGTAGACTGATAGGTGGATAAGAAAGTGGTTGGGCACTCACATCCACAGGATTGCAGTCAACAGCTCAGAGTCCCGATGGACATTAGTGACCAGTGGTGTCCTCAGGGGTCCAGACTGGGACTAGCATTTTTGATATCTGCATTAATGACACAAACAAAGGGACTGAGTACACACTCAGCAGATCTGCAGATGACAGCAAGCTGAGTGGTGCAGTTGACACACCTGAGGGATGGGATGCCATCCAAAGGAACCTGGACAAGCTTAAGAAGTGGACCTATGAGAATCTTAGGAGCTTTAGTAAGATCGCCTGGGTTGGGTCAACTCTCAGTAACAATCCAGGCTGGGGGATGAACAGATCCAGAGCAGCCTGGCTGAGCAAGACTTGGGGGATGCTGTGGATGAGAGGCTGGACAGGACCCAGCCATGTGCCCTTGCAGCCCAGGAAGCCAAACATGTCCTGGGCTGCATGCAGAGCAGTGTGGGCAGCAGGTGAGGGAGGGGATTCTGCCCCTCTGCTCCACTCTGGTGAGAGCCCACCTGCAGTGTTGCATGCAGCTCTAGGGTGCCCAGTACAAGAAAGGCATGGACCTGTTGGAGCAAGTCCAGAGGATGCCACCAAGTTGCTCAGAGGGATGGAGCACTTCTTCTATGAGGAAAGACTGAAATTATTGGGGATGTTCAGCCCGGAGAAGGGAAAGCTTCAGGATGGCCTAATTGCGGCCTTCCAGTATCTGAAAGGAGCCTACAAGGAAGGTGGAGAGGGGCTATTTAAGGGGGCATGTAGGGGCAGGACAAGGGGGAATGGCTTCAAACACAAAGAGAGTAGTTTTAGATTAGATATTAGGAAGAAATTCATTACCATGAGGGTAGTGAGGTAGTGGAGCAGATTGCCTGGAAATGTTATAGATTCTCCACCCCTGGAAGTGTGCAAGGCCAGGTTAGAGGGGGCACTGAGCAACCGGATCTATTCAAACTTGTCCCTGATGATGGCAGAGGGGTGGAATTGATGATCTTTAAGGTCACTTCCAATCCAAGCCATTCTTTGATTCTATGACTCTGTGAATGCAACTTAACATGGGCCTGCTCAATGACAAAAGCTGCCCACACCAGGAACTGTCACTGTGACATAGCGCTGTCAGCATTCCCGTATACTATGCACAACATGACATGCACCCCAGTAGGAGGTCATGGGGATGAACAGATCATTTGCTTGGTTAGTCAAAGTCACACAAACTAGCCCAACTAGAATCCAGAAAGAGTTGGGTATGCAAAGGGAAACAGTTACAGGCTGGCTGTCCACAGAAAAGGCTGTCATTCAGGTCCACACCTGAATTGCACATCAGCACCATCCAACAAGCCTTAGCCATGGTAAGAACCACAGAAAACACAGACAAGGTCCTTTGTGCCAGGAAAGGTAAGAGGGTATGTGTGGTGTAGAGGAGTAGAAAGATGGAGGCCATAATCAGCAGCATATGCCCTTCTATAGCAATAACTTATACAAGGTGTTTGTTATTAATTATTAATATTTGAATGCAATTTAACATCTTTAACAGTAACACTTCTGTAGGTATAGAGGCAGGACACAGTCAAGAGACAAAAGGCTTTGATAAAATTTTGGGGTTTATCACACAAATAGCAGCACAAGCTGTGGCTCTGTAGGACTGTGAATATGTGACAACACTATAAACATTTAACTTTAAAAGAGAAGATGGCAGGTGACTTGCTGTTAGACTTAGAGAGGTTTAACTTTGTAATGCCTTAATGCATTGGTCTGAGTATTTGCAAACAGGATAAATGTTTTACTACTACATATCCTAAAAGATATACACAAGATCAAGCTGTTTTGCAGTTTATTTGTACTGTCAATGTTGGAGTGTACAGCAAGTTTGGTCACATTATAGTGCAACAGAACTCCACATGTGATGCTCACCAATAGACTAAGTCGATCACGATCCAACAGGAAGCAGCTAAATGATGGTTATATCACCATAATACCTACAACATTAATGCATTAGGAAGTTCACTCAGTTTCAGAAATACTGCTGTTTCTCCTATAGGAACAATCAGGTTTTACCACAATAACTTTTACATACCTTAGCAAAGAATTTCAAACCTGGATTTAACTTACTTAGCCTTGATTTACATTCAACATAATCTTCCTGCTTTCTCTCAGTGGCAGAAATCATGACTGTGAGAGGACATAAAATGGAGAGAACCCTCTCCTGCTCCAGGACTACATCTCATATAGTCCCATTTCTCCAGTCAGGTAGCTGGATTACAGAATCTATTTTGCTTTGTTTTTTAATCAATCATGTCTCAGCTCAGAATGTCCCATGAATGTCCAGCAAATTGTTGATTTGAGCCAGTAAGTGATTCAGGTATGCCTGTATGTGGAAATAAAAGCCCAACCTTAGTTGCAGGGGGTGGACAGTATACCAACAGGTCCTGAGAAATCCAAAACCCACCGAGCAAAAGCCACCCTGTGACTTTTTAACGGTTTACACCTGTGTTAAAAAAAATACAAAAAACCTCCTGCTTTTCCCTAATGAACTTTTACATCTAGATTTCAAAGGTATAAAAGATTACACAGGCTTGTGGCACTGAATACTCATGGCCTATATATTTCTGATTAGCAATTACAATATAAAAAAATTTTACTAATTTGACAGACTTTATTAGTACAGAGGTTAATTGCCTTTCTCTGACACATTTTCACTGCCTACATCTGTGTCACAACATTATTTGCTTCATTAGTTTTTAAAGTGGAATAGTTAAAACTCAGGTTATTGAAATAATATGACTGTGCTTCTGTACCACACCATTTGCTTGCAATTCAGCTGATGAATCACCTATATTTCAAGCAGAGCTGGCCTTGCATTTGGAGGAATGCCAAGAAAACAGGTCAGTGTTATCAGCTGTAGGCACTGCTACCCCTTTTCATTTCCCCTGCCATCTTCTAAAAACAGTTCTTTCCTGCAAGGCAGTATTAAGAGTTAAGATGACAGCAGCTGAAATATTCCTTTCTCTTTATTGGGAAGCTTTATTTCTTATTGCACCTATTTTTCAAGTTTGATTTGTGGTTTTAGCAAAATGCAAGGTTTGGCTAGAAATTATGGTCTTTAGGCCATTACTCAGAGGAACACATTGGTGCTGATTGAATGATAAAGTAGGAAAAGGATTAGTTGACACATACCAGCACCTACTGAGCAAAGGATAAAACAGAAATGTAGGTTTCCTGCTGTGAAAATGTGCCTGTCCCAATGGAACATCTCTATCTTGCAGCCCATGTACAAAAATGCCAGAGGATGTGTCTGACGTGCTGATGTGATGGTCTGCTTGATACTGGCCCACCACAGCAAATGATGAGAGCACAAGACCATGATTTCCCCAAGCAGCGAACAATCCAATTAAAGCAGTAAGAGAGAGCAGACATACAGAGAGCATAAGGAAAAGATAAAATAACATGGGCATAACACTGCCTTTTTTTTTTTGTTTTTTAATACTATGCTTGATCAGGGATTACAGGATAAAATAAGAGATATTTGGTATGCTGTCCCAGGAGTCTTTTCCTAACCTCTGTTCCCATGTCAGATGAAGGTGAGTCATGTGCAGCACAGCTGCTGCCCAACTGGGGCTGTGTCTTACAAAAGGGATTTCTCTCATGCTGTGGATGAATGTGTGAGTCAGCCAGAGCATGTCCTTTCACTTTCTGTCCTAAATGTGCCTCTGTGCACAGTTCACTACCTAACTCAGACACATATTCATTGGATATCAAGTCCAACAAAAAATCACCCTTCACCACTGATGACAAAATGCCTTTAAGCACTTCTGACTTTGCCCCCTTAATTGTCATAGGCCACCTTCCTCCAGCAATTTCTTCTCTCCTTTCTCTTCCTCACTGTTTAAACCCTGTTTAATGTAAGGATTCTAGTAACATTTCCTGACCTTTTGTGCCTTCAGTAATGTGAGAGTACAGAAAGAAAAACATCTGGAGGAAAGCCTAGATGTAACAGCCTCAAAAAGGTGCCTCCAGACCCTGTGTGTGGATTGTCCTGCATGACTCATGGGTGGGTGCAGTGTCAGCACTGTGCTGGTCTGCTCACCCCAGGCTCCAGCCCTGGACCAGCATATGAAAGGAGAGCTAGCCACAGCCAAGGGGGACAAGTCCCCTAACTCCTACACCCACTCTGCACAGATTCAGCTCACTCCAGAGCAAACAGTGTGGATGCAGCAATCCCATCCCAGACTGACTTCACCACCAACAGCATGGATGTGAGCTAGACTGCAGTTATTTGCTGACCAGATGAGGATTATTCTCTGCTGCTGGTTACAGGGGTGATATGAGCAGCCCTGAAATGCCACAAGCCAGTGGTCTCATCCAAGATATGCTGCCACAGCTTGGATGGCAATCCTGAGCTGGTTTGTACAAGCTTGCTGTGGCACAGGCTAGGAGACTCCCAAGAGAGCAGCAAGGAGCTCACTGCAATCACCTGCCCAGCTTTGCTCCCAATTCTGAGCAGCTGAAACACAGCTACACATTGCTATGGCTACGCTGAGTTTGATACCCAGCTCAGTGCTACCTTGAGCACAGCTAAAAGTGCACTTTCAGATTACAGGAGAAACCCAGCACAAGCTGCCTTTTGACAACAGCTGCTCCCCATGCAGCTATTTCCCTGCACATCCCTTCTTCCCCCTTCCACTCATTGCAGAACAAAATCAGAGTGCAGTGCACACAGGCAAGAAACATAATTACACACGCACATACACACACACAATCTTGAGCCCTTCATAATTACATTTTAAATTGGTTTACTCAGAATCCTTTCAGCTAATCATTTTCACCCAACTCTAATCAACTCTAAGCACTAAAATAAATATACAGCATCTTTACCTGGTGTAGCCCCTGTCTTCTGCCTTAAGCCCTCCCACTCCAGTTTGTTGGGCATTGGGAATTTGGATATGACAGGTTTTAGGTTCAACTTTCATTATGAGCAAGCAGTAGGCTTTCATTCTAAGCCACTAAAATGCACTGGCAAAATTCACATGTGCAAACCAGTGGCTGCTTCCGTGTCTGTGGAATCCCACAAATATTTTTTTCACTTTCAGTTCCCGCGCCTCTGGATAGCTCATAAATGTACGGCTGAAAGAGAATGCAAAACTCGATCCAAACAGATGCCTGATTCTCATTCAAAATCAGTAACTGGATTACTTTCCCTTACAACTGAGTCTGAACCAAAGAAGCTCAGTCTGCATCAAGGGAAGCAGTTCACAGCTTCTTACTTGCTATGCAAAAGTTCTTACACACACAACTGTAAAATCTGCATTTTCATGAGCAAGTCAGCATTTCTTCGAGCTGTCTCTGGCCTACACTTGCCTGCCTGCAGCTTGCATACACAGTTTAGGAAAGGAGGCTTAAAAATTCAACCCCAAGTATCTTCAATTTAACTCACCAGAGCTGAGTACTCCCCATACTCCTCTAGCTGCCTTTCATGACATGACCACTTATTTTCTCCTTCACCTTTCTGCATAAGTCCTGTGTTGGCTGAAACCAGGCAGCTGGTGTAAAACCTTAAGAATTGTGAAGGAGAAGGACAGTCATTTTCCTTCAGTTTATACACACCCTTACTAACTCTCAGCAGCACAGCAGTGTGAATCTAGCTCTCAGCAATGCTTTAATAGCAAAGCTGAAGGTGTGAAGCTTCATTACTTTTAAAATATACTACAGAGTTCTGCATATTCACTGGTATACATTATGCCACATCTTACAGCACAGAGTGCTGCTTTCCAGCCACCCTGCCCTGTGCTTTATTCTAACTTTATTCTCTCCCAGAACTCTGTGTTACTGCCTACTATTTTTAGCTCTTCTTTGTGGGTGGTGAAGGAGAAACCAAGAGGTTAACTGCTTTGTTTGATGGCTCGGCATGGGCACCATCATCTACTCCCACAAGGTCTAAACCCAGTAGGAGTGTCCTGGTCCTTAATGGTAGTTTCTGAGGTTTTCACTGCTCTGGGTGGGGTGGGAGAAGAAGTGGATTGCCATGCTCCAGAGACAGAAAAACATGTCAGCATTTTAATTGCTGGACAGAAAAACAAGTAAGGAGGAAATTAAGTTTCCAAAATACTTTTGTTTTTAATCCACATCATGAGTCGCCTCACCTGCTACCAGCTGGCTCACATGGATTATTTGCCCTTGGGCTTTGCCTTCTCTTGCCACATGCCCTCCTCAAAGCAGCTGTGACCACATCACACCCCCTTCAGCACTGACTTACTCCCTGCCTCTCCACAGGACCTGAGCAAGCTATTTGCCCTCAGTCAACTCTTGTTTATGGGTTCTGATACAAAAGACAAGTGTTCATGTGGCATACTGTATCTAGGAAAATGTCATGCTTCATACATTCAGTTATCAACCACTATGCCAAGTGCTTTATGTTATCTACAAAAAGCAGACTTCAGAGGGAAATGAACTACGGCAAATCAAAGTCTATTACTGGGAAAGAGAGGAGAGTTGTAAGCCAGGCTTGCAGCATTCTTCCAGCTGCATAACTTTCTAAATAACTTTACCCAGCTGAAGAGTCAATAAATGGTCACCCAGTTGCAATCAAAAATAACAATTCATGTACTGTTACCCAGGGGTCTTTTCTAAGCCCCCAAGGCACAATTGCAGCAGACAGCAGCACACTAGGTCAGAGGCAGCAACAAGAAGGGGGAAAAATGTCTCACACCTCCCCAGCAGGGACTGAAGTAATGAGAAAGACCCACTCATTCTACCAGTGTCTCCAGATGCCACTCCCACCCACCTCCAAACTCAAAGCAGGGCAGCACTTGGGCTGACCCTCCTATCCCCATGGCCAGGACTGAGTGCTGCTGCAAGGGACTACTCAGCAGGACAGGGTGGTGATGGGCACAGCCTCAGCCCTGGTGCAATGAATTCGTTTCTCCCCACCACCCTGTGATTGTCCATCTGCCCTTACAGATACACACTGCAGCAGTGCCTGCATCAAAGCGCTCCCTACCTGCAGAAATTCCCTACTCTCTGCAGTCTCCAGCTCTGCAATAGGTTTGAGCCCTGCATAGGGAGCAGAGGACACACAGCCCCAGCTAGCTCTGTAGCCAAGTCTATAGTCACCTCTCAAAATATAACCCAGGTATTTTCATCGTAGTACAAACCAGTTCATTCCTGATTCACAGGAATGAAACAAATGGGATTCTTTTTTTCTGATCTTGATTCTCAAAGAATGAGAGCCACTGAATAAAAGATGCCTTTGAACCATGCCAGCTTTTCTGGAATCAGGGAGAAGGGATGTGAAATTCAGAAATTAAACCTTAACACAGTCTTTAAAGCTATTCATTTGTATTGGGTCAAGACAAAATCAGGAGCCCACATTCATTAAAACTTTGGTAGTTTGGACATTGGACTTGCATCTGGTCTGTCAGTGTGGGTGTACATATATCAACAGTGAGGAAATTACCATAGGAAATTAAAGGCACCAACACACAAATCTGCAGCCAGTAAGAACAATAAAGAGGAACTGTTTAAATTTATCAGGAACAAACAAAATCCTAACAATGGGATAGCTCCACAGCTAGATAAGAATCTCAAAATTGTCAGTCATGATTCATAGAAGAAGAAATATTCAATAAATATTTCAGGTTTGTATTTGGAAACTAGTAGGATGATGTATTCTTATCTTATAGTGATAAGGAAACACTTTCTATTCCATCAGTTACTTAAGGGAAAGTTAAACAGCCACTATCAAAACTGAACATTTTTCAATCAGCAGCACTTGGTAAGCTGCACCTCAGCATACTAAAGAAATGTGCCAAGGAGTTTTCAAAAATGTTTGTGTTGATTTTTCACGCATCTGGGACAACTGGAAAGCTTCCAAAAGACTGGCAAAAAGTTCATGAGGCATTACTATTTACAGAGGGCACAAAAAAGCAGGCTGGGCAACCACAGGCTGCCTAGCCTAACACAAGTGAAGCAGATTGATGTGAAGGCTTAGTGAGAGAACAGTCTTTACATGACTGATATTACCCAGTGTAGCTCCTGGCCTGGAGATGACACCACTCAGCAAGTCCCCTCTGCCTCCACGTCTCATTTGCCTTGCTCAGATGGGCACTTGTGGGTCAGAGTTGCAAAAGGCTTAAAAGATAGCAGTGTAATTCGTAGTCATCAGCATGACTTCATGGAAAAGTCTTGTCAAATGAGCTCGGTGTTGCTTTTTAGTGAAATTACCAGTGTAGCTGATAAAGAGAGCTGTGTCTATGTCATGGGTTTCAACATCTGTGAGGCATTTAACTCAGTCCCACATGGCATTCTGATTAAAATAATTAGCACTATCCAGAATTAATGTACCTCTTATTAAATCGATTAAAAGCTGGTGAGCCAAAAGTGAGCCAAAGGCAATCCTAACTGAATCATCCCTATCTTCAGAAGATGTTTAATGGGATCCCCCAGAAACCTCTTAGCCCAGTGATGCTCACTATCCTTAGCAATTATTTGAAGAAAATGAAAAAATGTTGTTATTAAAAGATAGATCTCGTTTAAAAATTGCTGGAATAGTAAATGATGGAGAGAAAAATAGTTATATTGGCAGATCTGCATCACTGGGTCGAGTGGATGCACTGACACCTGAATTTTAATAAGCCAATGCACTAATGCACCAGTGCCTTAAAATCTACAACTCACTCAATATATAAGGAACCCGCAGCAGGAACAGAAAATCCTAATGGGTAATTTCCATCTTAGCATTCTGTGGTACTCAGTTCAACTGGATTTTTCCTACGTATGTCTACTAAATTTACCAGAAGAGAAGGCAGAAACAGTGCTGGAGATTGAACCCAAAGTATTTGCATTTGATGGCTCTAGGACAGTGAGACAAGCCTCTCCAGAAGTCCTCAAAGTATTGCTGAGATTATCAGGCTCCTTCAAATGGTGTTTCAGAACAGAAACACACCCCTCACCCCCAGCTATCATCATTAGGTTTCAGAATGAATGTTGAATGGGAAAGGATGGACACAATCCCTCCTACACCTGGCAGGAAAACATCTCTGCCTTGCTTCTCATTTGCAACATTGTGTCATGAGCATTTGGTCTCTCAGCTCAGCAGCGAATTCCACTGTGAGAGCCAAATTTCTTCTTCCCTTTGATTTTCCATGTGATCTGCCTCAGCTTTTGGCCCAAGCACTCCTGTCTCCAGGTGTGCAGTTAGGCTGCATGGCTGAATGGGGCATGGACATAGCTTTATCCATGCCTTCCCTGTGTTTAATCTTATGGAACCTGCTACTGACGGTGTGCGTCTGGGCTTAACAAAATGTGTACAAGATATCTCAGGAACTCGCTCACTGTCCCATACCCCAGTATAAGGATCTATTACAAGATGACACGTAAACTTCACAAAGGTTTAAAGTGATTTTTTCTTTAAAAAAAAAAAAAAAAAAAGGGGGAAAAAAAAAGGAGGAAATTATTTGGGCAAGTCTTCAAGCTCTTCTCCTTTTGCTGTTTCAAAGTCATTCTTTTTTGATAGGCTGGAGCACCAGAGTCTCTCTAGCCAGTTTCTGCTTCACAGAACATTCATCTCTTTGGGGCTCACTCGGGTGCTCCTGGAAGGCAGCTCCCACACAGGGGAAGTCGGGGCGGAAGGGTGGAGAACAAACATCAGTCAATAGCCCTGAGCTCCAGTGACTTAGTTCCTTCAGAACAGGTGCTTCCCAACACAACCCCAACAATTAACCTAAACCTGCCCTGACAGAAGCAAGAGGAGCAAGGCACATGTCCATCAGTAGTGACCCTCCACAGCTGCTGCACCCTGCTGTGGCAATGGGGACACATCCAAACTGAGTTCAGTACATGACCACAGGGCCATCAGCTCAATCCCAGCTTGGATAATAAGATATTTTGAAAAGGCTTAGGCAGAGGAATTATGTTCCTATAAAACACCAAATTCTGGATTCAGAGCAGGGATTTGTGCCCTCAGCTGCTTTAACATCTCTGTGTGACAACTTGGCAAAGGAGGTAAGAAGACTACCAAATTCTGGGCTTATAGGCTGATAAAACTAGTTATAATTTTTGCTAGAAACAATTTTGTGCTTTCAAAGCTTCAGCCATAATGCTGCAACAATGCTAGAATGGAGATAAAACTGATACCACCTGATAAGTGCAAGGTGTATTTCTTAAGAGTGGCACTCTTTAATTGTCATGACATTACATACGAAGAAATCCTCTATACAAAACTCCAGAGCAGCATTTGCAGAGCCTCCATCCAAGAAATAATGCAGCACAAGGCTCAGCAAGCTCACCATTGCCTGTGTGCCTGGCGGAGCTGACTAAAAGACCAGTAGCAGCTGGCAGGAAATGGGTAAGAAAGCTGACCACAGATAAACTGTAGGATGCTTAAGAGTAGCAGAAGATATACTCTGGGAGAGGAAGCCAAGTTGTCAGGTCACACCGTAGTCTAGTGCATACAGTACATACAGTCTGCTATTGAAGTATGTGGCCACCAGATAATGGTCAGGGGCACAGCTGCCAGGCAGCGATGAAGTAACTCCAAGGAGCCTGAAGCAGAGTGTGGTACAGCTGCGGATGTTTCTGTTGAGCGGGATAAAGCCTCAAGGGTACCATAGCAAATGCAGTGTCATGTGAGCAGTACTGAATAATTAGGTTCACAATGCTTATTGAAATCAGCATTGATCGAAACAGGACACCAGCAAAAGCTCCTCAGAGCCGGCGCTGATCCGAGCTTACACAGGAACACACAAACCCTGCATAGCCTAAATAAAGAAATGTTCATGTTTCATACTCATTTTACAGGTAATGATCCCTGCAGCATCAGGGAGGGCTCTTCCTCTGTGCTGCAGACTTGGGAAGTCAGTGGCTGTGCGGAGGCCAGGTGGGGGATTTACCTCCACTTCGGCAGGAGCAGGACAGGGCCTCAGGTATCATTTAACATTGAAGGCTGTGCCCAGGCTGAGTGCTAGTGTATCTGCTGTGGAGATACTGAACTTTATTCATTATATGATGAAGGTAATTATGGGTCATTAACCTGCTGGGTGGGAAACAGTGCAGCATGCTGAGGGGATCCAGGAGAAATGTGATGACAGAGCAGGGCATGTTTTGCTGGTTTTGCCGAACAGCCAGAAAGCGGCTTCTGGATCATACAGGGATCAAAGAGCAGGAGTTTAAAATACATCAAGTAATGGTTTATAAATGCTGGTTCTTAGTCACGCTGCTCTCTGGGAAGCTTTTTCAGATGATCCATTGGCTGAAATCTTATTTCAGGCTCATGAAGCTCCTAAGCTAAAGGGAAAGAGCCTCATCCAGACCCACAGATGTGTGTTTAACAACAGTTGCTCAATAAGAAAAGGCAGGACCCTGACAGACAACATTGGCCTTTAGACAGCTGTAGGAGATGCCTACACTCACCCCCGGTGCCCGAAGGAAGAATTAACTATGCTCCAGCTGTGCAGAGATGTTTCAGCAGAGTGAGAGCCGAGCCACAGCGAGGGGCAAGGGGAGGGCTACAAGCCTGCTGGTCAGCCAGGGGCAGAAACTGCCCTTCAGCCTGGAAGCAAAGGCAAGAGGGGCAAGCTGCTGTGTGGGACTGATCACTTCTTCCTTCTCACTCTTCAGAACAAAAGGAATTGACGCACTAACTGATCTGACATTTGCTTTGGTGGTGGTTTTTTTTTTTTTTTTTTTTAAATTCCAAGCGTTCTCTAAATAATAGGAACAACGGGGCTTTGCACCTGGGAAGGCCGTTGTGCATTTCTCTCTGATAGGCAGGATATCAGGGTTAGCTAAATATGAGTTCAGCTGCGGGACTGACTCACCGCTTGTTCCTGGAACTGTCTGAAGGAGGGGAGGATGCTGTGGGCAGGCTCTAACTGTATCATCTGGGTTAGGGCCGGTAGCAGATGGTCCTAAAAACATACTTCCATGTGGGTTTAAAATAGCACAGCACCCACAATCAGCTGAATGGGGAAATGTGAAAAAGGCTTGTCACACAAGGAATGCTGCTGTGAAGATCTGCAGTCAGGAGGGGATCCAAAGTTTCACCAGCCCTCACAGCGTAGAAGTGCCCAAGACTGTCTCCTCACTCACATTGGCTCACACCGCTGCCATGTCCCACCAGCCCTAGCAGGGGGATTCTGGCCTTTCCATCATCGCATTTCATGCAAGAGAACAAACTTTTTCCCCCCACCAGAAAATAAAATCAGGAAACTTTCTCTTAAAGCAGCTTTTCTAGTTAAGCAGCACTCTCTGTCCACTGCATGAGCTAAAGCCCAAAAAACTGCATTGGAAAAAAAAAGAATCCCTTGTCCTTTGTGAGTCAAACTACTATAGCGCTGGTCAGCAGTGACAGCCCTAAATACTCTGAGTCTATAGTTACATCGTACTTTCTGCTCTGATGCCACACACGGAGTAAAAGGGGTGGTGACAGGGGAGGAATTGGCAGGCGGCTCCAAGGCGTCAAGCAGGCGGCTCTCCCGAAGAGGCAGCTAAACTACCCCGGGGACAGTGGGGAGCAGCCATGGGACCCTCTGGAAAATGCCCCGAGCACAAGCCTTAGGTGGGTGTCCACAGCACGCAACAGCCCAAGGAGAGTGTCCAGCGGACCGTGGGAGGCACAGCAGTGCAGGGAGCACTGCAGGGCTGTTCCCTTCCTTCTGTGCCCCAGCCCAGCCGAGGTCAGCCTTGTGCAGCCAGCAGTGGCTGCTCGCACCCTGCCCGTTTCCTTAATTCTGTCTACAGCCAGCACAGAGACCCCTTCCCGCACACCTCCTGGGACTCTGCCACCTGATATCTTCTACTTGGACAGTGATGGGGTGGCTTGCTTCTCATGCTCAGGTTAACTCCCTAAACTCCCTGTGCCTGAGGGAGTGGAATAAAGTGAAAACTAAGGAACTGCACTGCTATTGTGTGCCTGACTTTCTGATGGGTACAGAGCTGTTGTGGAGAAAAGAACACCCTTCCATTCTCCTAGCCTTCCTCCTATCCTCCCTGCTGTAAGGGCTGTTACTGACAAAAGAACCTGATTCTTCTTCATTCCCCATATTTGTCTCAGTAGGTATGCAAATACACCTGCAAAGGTTTCTTGCTTCCTCCCCTCTTCCCCACCTCCTGCCTTTTTGCCATGCAAGCACCAAGAGCAATCTGGCCTGTAACCTTTAGAGGAAGAGAAGTATCACAGGCACATCTGCTTTTACAGCTAATTGGCCACAGTTTTTGAAACGGGCAGAAGTAGCACAGATGAACAAAAAGAGTTCCCTGAGAAGCCCTGGCCACTGTGGGGGCCTGGCTCTAGCTCCTAGAGCAGTTTATTGCATGTCCCACTGATGCCAGAAAAGCATCGAGGTTTGCTTGTAATTGCACCAACTCCTGGTGGAAACAGGTCCAGCCCCCTTTGCTCCGCTGGAACTTGCATGAATACACAGCAGTGCATTTGGTCCTTTGAAAGATGTTTTGAAAGCAAAGATTTTCCTAGGCATTACCCCAGTCTTAAAAAGTAAGCACACGGTATCTACACCTTGCATTCAGTTTTCAACATCTCCTGTAAACTGCTTTTAGCACTGCAAAAAAGCATTTCAGAATGCATTTTTTAAAAATATTTTCTGTTTCACTTGACTTGTTTTTTATCAACACAGAACTATTAGTACAGCACTGGCTTGTTACATGCTTACTGCCAATACAATAAAGGCTGTAACAAGAGATGTTTTAGGTGAAGGTTATTTATTACTGCCAATAGCTGCAAAGAAAGTGCTCATTTGGGCAGAGTGGGCTGAGGGGAGGAAGGGCTGTTCTGGTTTTTGCTGCAGCATTCACTCATTACTTTTTCCAGAAAGCATTAAGCTTCCTGACTGCACTTGCAGTTCACATCCCACAATTTTATCTAGGCTGAGAAATTTTAAGAGATTGGAAAGCTATTTGAGTTCACACAGGGTTGCCCTTTTTACCCATGTCCTCACACTTTGGTTCTAGCCAGCAGCAGTAAAGGAGCTTCCCTCCACATTCATCACTACTCGACAAAACAGACACACAGAGTCACACAGAAATGGTCACTTCTTCTGTTTAAACTAGAGTTGCACAAATTGGGCAGGGCACTTTCTAGATGTAGAGGAAGACACAAAGGCATGCTCTTAAAATATCTGAATAGCACTTCTATTTCTGTCTCCAAGTACATATAGAAGAAATTCTCCAGAACCAATAAGATAATTTTTTTCCTTACTGCTTATGCAAACTATACACCCCTTTAACTGGAAATGATCACCTCCCAAGGATCCTGCTTCATTTTAGTGCCTCTCCATCTCTTCCCAAGAATTCAACATACAATAGTGAAATAGTAAGCCTAACATATGCTGCAGTTTGAGTACATAATATTTTGCAATAAATGTAAATTATATATATATATAAACAGAAAAATGACTGTGAGAAAGAACAACCCTACCTACTTCCCATTCATGTTATGCAAACACCTTTCACATGTGTCTTTGCTCACTGAATGCAAACAGTGAGTATGCATACAGCTATGCCCACAAAGCACACATTCCTCATTAAAACACATGCAATAAATTTGTATCTGATTGACTTTTAAATCTTTCATCTTCCCACAACTACATCTTCCCCAGTGGTCCAAATCCTGTTCACTCCTTCTGGCAGTCTGTTGCAGTCAGGGTCTTCTGCCTTCATTAGTGGAAAGCGTCTTCCCATCCCTGGGAATGTTATTGGCTTGAGCGCCAGGACTGGTCACATCCAGTTTTACACCTTCAGCAACAAGGTGAAGAGGTGATACGTGGAGTTTGGTATCGTGTAAGGGAAACAGACTGTGCTTTCTAACCAGGCAATATTTTTATGGAAAATTAAGGCACACAAGGACATTAACATGCTTCATTTTCACATAGGGGAAAGTTTTTCTCAGATTATTTTTAGAAAGATTTACTGGTTTTAATTTTGGTAGTTGGATCCTAAAAAAGGAAGCATGGCACATGGCCTCTTAAAAAGTTGCAAAACCCACTCTCAATAAAATTTAATATGCCCTGACTTGGCTTTCCTTTAATGTGCACTGTGTGAAGTACAGTGGTATAACATTTTTAGTATCAATCCTTTCAGCACACTTCTGAGTAATGCGACTACCTCACACCTCTGCAGATAGGACGTCTATTCAACAGTGCCACTTATTTTCTCTGCACTATGTTCACATCTGTGCACCCACAAATGTGTACCACTGGCAGCTTTTCCTTGCTCTCCAACGTTACTGCCCAGTGGAGGAGTCACTAAGTGCATGGAGATCAAGAGAACTGTGCTGACACAAACTCACTTCAGCAGAGCAGATAATCATCCAGGCAAAAGAGGAGCTCTGGTGAGTCCAGGATACTATGTTCTCCGGGTAAGCATTGTTGTGTCTGTGTGTATGTCTACGTAAATTTCCCATCCACTAAACCCTGATGGAACAGAAGTGGCCAAATCTGCTGCTGCAGTAAACTGATGGAGTCCTGTGTAATTTGACAGAGCTGTAACAGATTACACACACTAAATGGTTGGCTCCAGGAAAGAATTTTGCTGCCATAGTTATTATGTGAAAGCAGTGCTGCTGTAGATTGTATTATTTATTGCATATTTATGTCACTGGTGCAGTCAGGAGAGTGCAGCATAAAATGAGGAGGAGCAGGGCCATCTAGCTCACCAAGTTTAGTCCCTTCAAAATCATATAAATAGATGTTCTGCCCAGAATGGCCTGTAAATACTATGAACACTTTCGCTGTCACACCCACACCCCCACGCCCTACCTGAAATAGATAAAAAGGGTAGTGTATCACAGGGAGCATGAGACTCCATGAGTGTCCATGTTCTGGGCCCCAGAAGGAACAGAGAATTTCTTTCCATCCCCTAAAAGCATCCATTCAGGTGTCACCATATATCCTGGATGCCACAAGGAGCTTTGGCTTTGTGAAGTTAAAATGTGCACAACAGAGGAGTGCACCCATCAGGGCTGAATATTTATTCAAGTAGATACTGACCAGTAGCATTTTGGCTAATAATACAGAGCTCCTTGAATCACAAACCAAACTCTTTATAGGGTGTACAGAAGAGGACTTCAGGAAAAAGCCCTTGTTAGTCAGTATGTCCCTTTTTAATCTTGTTAGTCAGCATGTCACTGCAAAACACATAAATAAGACCATATTCCCCACAGGTAAAGCTATAAAGTAGCAAAGTGAAAACTACTGCTAATTTAAAGCATGAATCCCCATTTTCCTAAAGCTACTTTTCCTCCAGGAAACATTTCTCATACAGCACAAAAGACCTGGCACATTTGGGTTTTTAACAGGGACAATCAAATAAGTTCAGCTTTGAACCTCTCATGCAAGATATTCACTGAGATTTTAAAAGGAACAGGTTGATTTGAAAGCAGCATTAGGCACTTCACATGTAATGATTCAGTTATCACCTAAGATTGATTTTCAAAATTGGATATAAATTGGCCACAGGACATGGTTAAAAGGAAGTTTGTAGAAAGAGAGCATGTGAAATCTACAGCCAAAATACATATGGCCTATTTTAAAAACAGGATTAAAGGAAATTCACAAAGTCATTTTGCTGCCAGATTTAATTAGTATGTTTAATATGTGAGATCACCTGAATCTACTTCTACTAGTTTTGTGTCCCATTAGGAGTTTCACAGGAGCACTAATATGATTGAGTGGCCCCTGTGAGGGATGAAGCTTAGGCTGCTTTGAAACAAATTGAATTAATTTGAAATGATTCTTTCCAGGTATGACATTCTTGGAAACAGATGTGGGGATAAGGAGGGAGGGCATCAAAAGTACAGCTATACAGACCTAAAACTGTACCCACCTTTTTGTATAAACATCTTCACCTTTTCAAATATTTCCAGAAATATTGTAATGCTAGAAAGTCTGATCATATAAAATTTCAATTGATGATACTCCACAGAATTAGGTTACCATTTGAGATACTGCAGTCACAAGGGTCCTCACAAAAATTTTCCTTCTCTATCACTTGCCTAAAATGTGAAAGCTGTGGGGACTGGGTCATGTGACCTTTTACTGTAAGATGATAAACGAGTAGATTTGTACAGACATTTCATGGTGAGTGAAACAGGTCAGATTCCAGTTCTCTGGCTGAGACAAGGCCATTGTGGAGGAAAGGGAGGCTTATTTTGAGTGGCATTCACAGCCCTTCCACTAGATTTCACTATTGTTGATTGATTTCACATGGAAGTCACTCAGGAGTTTACATTGCTGAGTAGCAGCGCAAACTCTTAAATAGATAGGATAAAGCAGATTTATACTGTTTCCCAAACAAATGGTATCATAAATGCTTAAAATAGTACAGTTACATAGCTAAAATACTATATAACAACAGAGGAGGTGGAGGTAAGGGCAATAAGGATAGTATCAGGAGAAAAAATGTTCTGAGACTCAGAACATCTAAAATTTACACCCAACTCTGTAAGCTACAAGTGCTCAGCTTGCCTGAAAACAAGCCCATGCATATGCATTCTCATTTTAACCTACAAAAACATTTCAAAATCCAGGCCCTGATCTGGCAAGATGCTGAATGTTTTCTCTTTTCATCAGACAAGCCTCTAAAGAGATACTGAAGCGTGCATACTGTAGGAGCCGAAGCGCAGCCACAAAGGCTAATTTACCCAGCCAAAAAGCAGTCATTGCTGCCACTGCTATGCAGACATACCCACTGCCTTCAGCAAAACTTTAGTGAAGACTGAGGGCACTTGTCACTTCACAGGGAGCACTCAGTGTCTTCCAGGCTCACATTGGGTCTACATATGGATGAGCCGAATATTTTTCACTACAAACACTCTTCCCCTTCCAGGCCTCCTTCGCTTTCAGTTCTGAAGGGTGAATTCATTGAAAACATCTGCACTACTAGAAACATTCTGTGCTTTTTCCAAACCTCATCCCCATGGTGGCTCTGTAGTAATGGAGAATAGACAGAGCTGCACAACACCAGACTGCAAGCAATGAACTGCTGTAGGGTGAGGATACCAAATGCTGGAGCTTTGCCTCTGGTACCTAGGCACTACCTGGGCTCTGCTCACCTTCTGACCTCTGCCATACAGCCGAAAGGTTTCTCTATCTATCATACAGTAAAAAGGCTTCCACAGCAACTGCCACATCCCACCACACCACTGTTACCTGTGCAATACAGAACACAGCTTAAACAACTTCCACTTAGCTGTCTGTCGTGTTGCCTTCTGCACACCTAGGAGTTGCTGCATGCGTCCCTTGGTATGAAGGCCAGTTCTGGAATTGGAGTTTGGGATATTTTACATATTTGCTATCTCACCTTCTTTTATCATTTTTCCCAATTTTCTTTAACTTTTCAGACTTGCAGCACTAAAGAAAGGGCTCTGTAACCATGGTGGAGAGTAAATGGAACTGATCCTGTGTCATTCACAAGCAGCAGCAATGTACTGGGCTAAGACTGCAAGAGCATGTTTATGGCAGTAAACTTTAATGAACCACATGAAATCTTCAAACAGGAGAAAGGAAAAGATGTATTTTTGTTTGGAGAATAAGGGATGTGGACCAGCCTTCAGCAGGCCTACCAGGAAGGCATGTGTAAGGGCTTGCGTGGCCATCTGTTTCTCATCCTTATCAGCACTCCAGTGCCAGCTGCCTCTGTGGCTGAGCTGTCCCACGAGCAGGTCCTGTGCCCGGTCCTGTGCTGCCTCTGTCTACTCCTCACTAATCCCACACAGCTCTAGGAGCTGCTTCCTACGGGCCCTATTTGGCCCCACCCCACTGTGAGCCCCATATAAATCACAGGGGGGAAGCTGGCCTCTCCCTGATGGTGCCTGCTGGCAATGCTGCTCCTTTCCCTGAGCAGTTGCTGAGGCTCACATGTAGATGCTGCGCTTGCTTTACTTCCCGTGTTCTTCAGCCTGCTGCACCTCCATTTCCTGCAGTGCCATAAAGTGTGGTCCAAGCCTGAACAACCATGGGATTTATGTTTGCTGACCTAGCACCCACATCCCAGTGCTGCCGTGCCCAAACTGCAATTAAAGCTGCAAAAGCAGCCCAGAAGTCGATACCCTGGATAGACAGGCAAGATAAGAACCTAATAGCAGATAGACAGGCTGATAGGCGAGTTTGAAAGCTGCAGCCACCTGGGAGCCATGCACGGTGATGCAATCCAGCAGTGGCAGTTGCCAAAGTCGTTCTGACAGCAGAGGCCAAGGGTGGGCAGGGGGCCCGCAGGGGAGCCGGGGAGGGGAGCTGGGTCCATCTGCACAGAGGTGTGAAAACAGCAGAGCCCCAGCCAGGCTCCCTTTGGGGCGTCCCGCAGCGCTGGCAGCATTGCACTCCACTAAGCCTTGTGCTCAGAGACCATGAACAACCAGGATTGAAAAAATATGTGTAACCTGGCTAAAGGACAGCAAGCTGCTGGGGGAACGGAAGGGGAAGGCAGGAGAGCACGGTAGGCTGTGGATATCTGGAGGATACTGACCCCAGCAAGGGTGTGGGGGCCAAGTAAGAGAGCAAGAAATCATCTAGGATGCTAAGTTTTGCATTACTGTTCCCTGAATGAAATACTGGATGAAATTAGGAGGAGAACAATGAAACCCTGCCAGGGAGGACAGGCTGGCAGATGCACTGGCACTTCATCTCCTTTGCATTCCAGCACCTCTGTAAGCAGGGTAACAGGGAGGAAGGCATGGGAGCTGCTCCCAAAGCTCACCCAAGGCATAGCAGCCAGACCGGGCCTTCTCAATTCACTTGCAAAGGTGGAGAGGATCCATCTCTATTGTAATATCTTTCAGCCCAGGAGGCATGGTCACAGACCAACCATGAACACAATTCAGAACAAGACAATGATGCCACTCCCGGAAGAATTACCCATTGATCTGACTGTATGAGAAGTAACAGCAATTGGATGTAGTCTCTCCACCAGGGACTTAGAAATTTACAGTGAGTTGCCACAGCACTTTCACTAGCTTTTCAGCCTTCTCTTTAGCTTAGCTGCTTTCCAGCCAACAAATTAGTCTATACAAAAGCCAACATTGAATGCAATTTTCACTTTAACCTACATGTTGAATTTCAATGTCCTCAGTGAACCCAGGGTTAGAGATGGACTGATGTAGTCTGCAGGATGGATTTATAAATTCAAATCTGTCCCACATTATTACAGACTGTTTTTATTATATATATAATAATAAAACTTTATAATTTAACTGTTTGTTTCCAAGTACAACAGCTTATTTCCTAACAATTACCAAATACTGCTACCCGCACAGCAGGAGGTGCCTTTGTCACAGACCTCCACATCAAGAGGAAGGCTAGTACAGGACTGATGACTGAATTACAGTGGGAAGTACTTGCTCTTACTTCAGTGTTGAAGGATCTAGCAGGGCAACGCAGCAAAGATCACACCATTATCACCAACACTGGCTTCCCTTCCCTGAGCTGTCAACTGAACTAGTTATAAGCATCTGACTACCTCTTGGAGAACAGTCAATAGTCTGTACAGCTTATTTCTTAATTTACTTTTAAGTGGTGATTTGTATTACAAAACAAAGTATGATCCTGGTGTCCTTGTGCTAGGTGCTTCAAAAATTTTTTTGAGAATTTTCTTGCAAAGGGAACCTAAAATCTATTAAAAAATTTAGGAAAAAAGTTAAATGGAGAGGAGATGTTCTACCACTGTTTCACACCTAAATTCCTGTTGAAGAATATGTTCTCACTTGAAGAAGTTATTACAAAGCCTACTGGAGTTTCTGTGCATTTTACTGAGACTGAACACTAGAAATATGATCTATTTGAAACAGGCAGGCTAAAACTTCCTGACCAAACACCCTAAACAATGGTGCAAAATGTGGATTTGAGTGAGATGTGAATTCTGGCTGGATCCAGTCCCATGAAGGTCAATTCTATGTCATACAGTATAAAGCATAACTCTAAGATTAAAGAGAACTGAAAATAAATCCTTGTTTTGCTTTGGTAATTTTCATTTACAGAGATGCAAAAGTACAAGTATTTGTAAACAATATTCTTACAGGAATTGTAAGGTATTCTTCCTTTTAAACTAACTACTATTTAAAGAAATTTTGAGCTCACTTAAAATGAGATACAACATGTGAGAATGCATAGCTTTGTTGGAGGAAATAAATATTATTAAAAATAAAATTAGCATTGGAAAACCTCTGCCACTAATCCAAACCAATCCACCAGGCAAACTTGAAGGCAAACATGCAAGAAAGTCTCAGATAATGCAATAATGGAAGATGCAAAAGAATCTGCTTGCTTGGGTAAGATAGAAGATCACTATTTAACACCACTAAGACAACATCTCCAGGCTCTTTTATTTCAGTACTGAACTAACTCGACTCCATTTAGCTCACGAAGTGTGTTGGGACCAGATGATGATGAAGTCAGAGGCAAGATAACTGGAGATTAAACTCTACAGATATTTCTGTTCCTGAAATTACTTCCCTTTCTGTACTCTGCTAGTGGCTCAGGCTCACAAGTTTCTTATTCCCTCTTAACAGAGTTAAAAACAATTCAACCAGCTGAGGATCAGATCCTAAAGTTTTGTTACTATGTTAGAAGGAAGTAAAATTAATGGTGGTTTTAAAGCCTCCAGAAGGTCAGCAAGAGGCGCATGGAGCACACTGTGACCTAGTGTTGAAAGGCAGAAATTCCAGTCCCAGTTTCTTCAGCCACCTTAAGTTCAGACATACAGAAGGAACTATATACCTGCAAAATGCAAATGAGAAAGGCAATGTGATGGACTGCAGGGCATAAGTAGTTACTCAGCAGTATAAACAATAAGCAAGAAGAAGAGCTTATGAGAACAGTGGAAATGTTGCTTTAGAACTGCAAGGAAATGCAGCAACAAACCCACTGAGCTATCGGTGCTGTCTGCATGCTTCTATGGTGAGTGTTATTTTGAGGAGGTGAGGAATGCAAGGCAGGGGGTCTGTGGTCTATGGTTTGTTTTCCCATCAATACATATGTCTGACTTCAAGTAAAAGATTAACGAGACAGCTAGCAAATGTCCTAGGAGACAAATGGGTAAAAGGCTGTTTGTACATGTCAGTTGAGGGAGGGCTCATTCTCGTCTCTCAGTCTCTGAATGAATCTGCTAGGATGCACACCTGCACCAGGAAGACTTCCTTGACAAGGTAACCCTTTCCTCTGCAGAACACATGAGCATGTCAGCATACAGCTTACCTTACACATACATTCTTTTAGTCAATGTGGTTTGGAAAGAACCTTCCACCTACTTTTTTTCTGCATGTGACGTACGTTACTGTATGTTACAGAAAAGCCCCAGGTAAAGTAAATGGAAACTCTATCCAGCAGCTATGCACCTGGTGTTTTTGCATTTCCCAACAGATATTGCAGTTGCTGGGATGATGTGTGAACCTTCTACACCTCCTATTGACAATTTATTTTAGGTGTGGCATGAGAGAGATCTGAGATATTGATACTAATGACCCACAGCCTGTTGCTAAAGAGAAGGAAGAAAGGAAGTGAGGGCATTTATAGTTTAAAAAAAAAAAAAAGAAAGAAAAAAAAGTCAAACTATAACACCCCACAAATATTTACATTCTACTACTTTTGACAGCAACCATTCTTTTACAGACTGAAAACACTGCAAACAGGCATGCTGACACTTTAATATTTCCAGGATGGTCATGGTGGTGGGAAGAACTACTAGACTGTCACTAGAGCGCTCTTTTTCTAGGTATCAAAAACTCTGTTGTGTTTTCCTGTCCTGCTGGCAGTCTGTGCAACTGGTGATCCCTCAGAGTTGATGGTGTAATGCTGTTGGCCTGAGTCCCACTGCAAGGAATGCAGTGGCGCCCAGTCAAACACCAGTACTAACCACAATCTCCCTGCAGATCTTAACTAACCTGGCAGCTCAGCTTTGTGTAGTAATGCCACAAAAAAATGGGAGTGCCTTTTCCTTTCTTCACTATCCTTCTTTTTTTGGTCTTTTTTGCTCTTTCCTGGAAAACTCTGAGGGAGTTAAGCAGACTCCCTAAGGAGAGAAGTGACCCACCACTTGTAACACTGTCAAAACATTCAACATCTCTTATGTTCTGATTTCTGCTTTACCTGAAACCTGTCAAGTGTGAGTCACATCCATTTCCCTTATGCCATGATAGGGAGGAATGCTGATATGTGGGAACTGACAAAGAAGCATGAGGGAGCCGATGTTCACCTCTTAAACCTGACGAAATCTGCTGGTGAATCACAGCGTAAGAACGTGACCTCACCCATGAAGTTTCATGGAGATTAAAAGAACTTCCTTGTACCTCATTGCTGTGCCTCTGACTACCAAATTTATTGTCTGGAGATGAGCAGTTAAACCACCCCACTAAGCCCAAGGAGAATGAGTTCAGGTCTTGTCAAGGGCCATCTTTGACAATCCAGCTCAAAATAACATAAGCTATCCCTTTTGATGAGTCAAGAACAACCAGTCCCCCTAATGAGCACATCAGACAGATGTGGCTGGCTGAGGAAAGGAACACACTGAACCATCTCAGCGCCTTCAATATCAGTGACATTGGATATATTTTGGTGTGAGAAGTTTGGAGCTTCTAACGAGAAGTTGATGTTGCAGGAAATTGGTCCTCAAGCAATGTTCCTATCTCACTTAAGTCTGACAGCATGCAAGCAAGGACAGGATAAGCTTATCCAAAAAAGTTGAGAAATGTTAGAAAACTATAAGACCATCTACAGCTTCCCCTGAAAAGCAGGAAAAGGAAACATCATGAATGAACATACTTTGCTATGAACTGAAGAGCCTTCTTTAGGCAAGGTCTTTAGTCACCTGGGGATTAAAATGTTCCTAATACTTGAGATTTCTTTACACTCCTGACTGAAGCTGTTGAACTGATAGTCACTGCCCATAGTCACTGACAGGGTGCTGTGTCCCTCCTCCCTAAGAGTGCTGCCAGAATGCAGGAAATAAGACATATGTTGGTCCATCCTGTACTGTACTCCTACTTCTATTTTTTTCCTTCTTTGCAGCTGCAAAATACAACTGAGCAAGTTAAATTCCACTTCCCTTGAACATGGAAGCCAGCAGTGCATTTTGTCACATGGTCACATCAGCAGACCACAACAAGTGCAGTCACCTGGTGAAACAATCCACACAGAGATTTGGAAGGAAAATTTCCTTCAGGCAGGTGACACTGGACATCTGGCAGTCCTCTGCTTCTGTTCTGAGTGCAACACCCACACTGTAGGGCACGCTGCCAGAAGCTGCACCCATCTGGGATATAGCCAGCCCAAGATGAAAGGGAGCACCAAATCTAGAAAGGATGATTAGCATTCACTGATGTTGTTCAGGACACAAGTACCTGGGAACATGCTAGTTCCCCTTAGGTGTTCAGTACTGCGAGAAAAGTCAGGGAACTAAGAAAGTTAATCAGGTCAGAGCCAGGCTTGCATATGCTTTCTCCACAGGAATTACTAACTATTTGCCAAATATTCAGATTGGGTAATTGCTACCCAAACTACTAAGGATATTCACCCAAAAGAAGATAATTGCTCAGAGGTTCTGATAGATTGCACCACTCTCTGCCAAAGTATATGACAGAATGAGAATAATCAACACACAATGTAAGGATACAAGCCTTCACACATACAGCAGAGCTGAAGCCATCATGATTGGCTAAAGCAGAAAAAACATCAACCCCCAGACTGTTCATAGGAAAGCAATCATTTGATCCTGAACTCCAGAAGTATTTGTGGAATCCAGAGATTCCCTGAAATAACCTTCCCATTCTTAGGACACAAGGGACAAGCATTTATCCCTGCTCTATCTAAAACATAAATTTGACCCAAGCTAATTTTACCCCGGTGTCTAGCTATGAGATCATTGTTCTACCAGCACACAAGTTTATTCTCACACTGCCACATATTTTATGACCAAGTGCAACTTGGAGCAGAGCCTGTACTGTCCATCAAGGGTGCTGCTGTGTGACAAAAAAATCCATCATCCATTGTATTTACCTATAAGGCTTTGCTGAAAATCAGGCTACTTCTAACAAAAATCTTTAGGCACTAATAAGATTAGGAAATAGAAAGACTAGGTATCCAAAATGCTACAACATAATTGTATGTGAGAGTAGAGATTCCTGCAGCATTTCAGAGGCACATTTCTTCTCTGCAGCGAAACAGCAATGTAACCCAGAGAAGAGAACAGATATTTATTCAAATTTTCACTATTCCAGTCAGTCATGCATGCAGTGCTGACTCAGGAGCAAACATTAAAAAGCAGGAACCATGCGGGAACTTAGAAATCTAATTGTACATTTCCCAAGGGGAATCATTACAACAGTGTCAAACAGGCCTTAAGCAGGAGGAAAGGATAGGTGGGGAGAGATCTGACAGCAGGGGAGTCAGTGCTGGCAGAAAAGGCCCCCATGACAACAGGTACAATTGATATGCACAGACTTCAGACTGAGGCTTTCAAGGAGAAAACTCATAGCTCATATTAAAAGCAAATAAGGAACAACATTAATGGTACAAATATAATAAGGGGAGAGAGCACATCAAAATATCCAGTGCAGGCCCCACTTCCGTGTGCCATTAGATTATAGTCCTCCTTGTTTTCTTAGGTTTATAACTGAAATAGTTAATTTTAGAGATGACTGCAAACAAGCAAATAAACTCAAAACTATCTAAGAAAAGTGGAAAATGGCAATATTATTAGGGTTTATTCAAGGTCGGACACCTAGCCGTAGATGAAATACTAATTAAAGGTTGCATTCAGTACCTTCAGAAAATGACTATTCAACACAAGGGTGTTTTGCCTAATTGTGTAACATAGTTTGATTTTACTGTGCATAGTAAAACAGACCAAAATGTAGTGTAAAAAAAGCATAGAGCTTTAGTGATGGGCTGAAACTTAGGAAAGGCATGTGTGTATTAATATTTGACTTCAGAAAATATGCAAATCACTTCAATAACACTGTGTTTATCTTCTGTATGAGGTAACGGATAGTCAACAGCCTTTCTTTCATTGTTGGGTGGATCATCAAATTAGTGTCTAAATTAAGTATCTGATTAATCTGTACTAAATAATTTGTCAATACAAGTAAAATCATTGCAAATTTAACACAATGTTTTGGTGGGGGGTGGATTTTGTTGGGATTTTTTCTCCTATTACCATTAAGAGTAGGGATTTTTATCAATGCCCAAATCACAGCTCCCTTAAACTGAGAGGGTTCCAAAATTCTAATTGTGTACTATATCTCTCTCTCCTACATAAAAAAAAAAAAAAAAAAAAAAAAATTCTTCTCTATCTATTGTGAAAATATCTTTTTTCTTGAGACAGGAACTACAAATTCCACTCCTCCCATTCACACCAAAAAGAACATTACTCCCTAAACAGCACCACTTAATCCAAAACAAACAGCAAGATATCTAAAATATCCTTTTGTTTACTCAGGGATGTAAGGCTCGAGAGACAGAGTACCTCCTTCTTGGAACAAAGGAAGGAGAGAGGGTGGATTCAAAAGGGCTGTAATCAAAAGGGTCTAACTCATCTCCAAGCACCATGGTCAAATTTATGAGTGTTTTCACAGGAAAAAAATGTGTCAGAAGGACATCCTGGATTGGAATGCAGTAGAATTGATTTCCACAAGCCCAGGAATGTTGCTGGTTTTCATGACAGAGCTGTTAATCTTATAATAAAGTAACTTTTGAATATATTTTGTACTCAGTGATGAGCTCTACTAGCAGTGACCTCAGTGAGCTGCCCTCCCCAGTAACAGGGCTGTGGAAATATTGCTGGAGGCAGGTCTTGCATTGCTTTCTTTTGTCTCTCTGCTTACGCTTTGCAGAAAGATACTACCAGAAGCACAGAAAGGCCATAAAACTGAAAACATCATTTTAAATCAAAAGGCTTTTAGTGGTTGTCTTAAACGGGCTATCTGTGTTCCCAACAGTGACTATAGCAATTACATGACGAAAACATCTACACAGGTGCATAATTTAAGAAGAAAAAGGACATCCTCCTCCTTTAGGAGAGGCCAGGCTTTATATTTCAGTAGGTCTGTTTGGCTAACAAAGGAGAAAAAATGAGGACAGTGAAAGAAGGAGTGGAGCAGGATAGAAAAAAATATGAGAGAAAAGAATGGGCAGCAGAAACAACAGCAGGGAAGGAGGATGAAAGACACGGATGACCTCTGACTTGGACAAGGGGTGAACCACAAACCTAGTCATTGCCAGTGTCCGGGACAAAAATAACTTGCTTGTCCAGCAGCAGCAGGGCAGCTGCCAGAGCAGCCGGACAGTGTCCCCCCCTCACTGCTCTGCCCAGCACATCCCCAGCCCACTTCCAGATCTGCCCCTTTCCCTGTGCTGTGTGGCAAAACTCAGTGTGATCTCTGAGTCCCTGTGGTTGTGGTTAGGAAACTGCCGCATGATGGGTCTCAATAGAAAAAGTATTTTAATACAAGAAAAACAGGAAACTCAAGCACGTTTTGAGTCTAATTCAATTTCAGTTCCGTGATTCCTTTATTTTCTATGGACAAAAGGCATGTAACAAAATTATGAACTGGGATGTGAAGAAAGCAGAACTGTGCACATGACAGATAAAGCTGGCTCCTTATGTGAAAACTGAAGCCATGCGAAATAAAAATGCAGAGCAGATTAGAGCACCTCTCATCCAAAACCCAGTTAGGACCAGTGAAGCACATCCCAGCACCTGGACAGAGTTTGAGCAGAACATATATGAGCTGGCACAGGTCACAGTTTCACAAGAGGAGACCAGGTTATGAAGAAATGCAAATATTCTTTCTTCATTTTAAGCTGAAAGCAACCTCTGGTTTAGGAATCTTCAGAGACAAGATACAAGGTACCAGTTCAATGTCAGCTGCCTCACACTCTCTTTGCAATATCATCAGTGCATTTTAGTGCTAATGTACTAAAGCATGACACTAGCTAAAGATAACCACATTCTATTGAGAAACATAACAATAGAAATAATGGAATAAGCACTTCATGCAATTTGCTAGGAATGTAGTTTGGACACCAACAGCCAAAACAAACTAAAATGGCAAATGCAAGGACTTTATTTTGAAAAGATCTGCAAACAGACTCAGCAGCTTTACAGGGGGTCATATTTTCCACAAGGATAAACTGTCCTTGAACAATATTTTCAGTGTTCTGGGTATTAACCTGCTTTCTTTTCATATGGATTGTTCTCACCTACACTCCTTTTCCTTGAACAAATATTTACTGTGACCAATAAAATTCTGCTCTCCATTTACGAGTTAAATAGCATCACATTCCCACACGCTGCTTTATATACGTATGCTTTATATACATTGAGCATACATGCCCACGGAAAATGACATCTCCAAACTACGTCTGGTGGAATTATTTTTAAGCAATCATATTCACTGTAGATTTCAGTCCTGATTCATCAATACATTTAATTCGCTGTGGTATTAGATCTGTGAGCAAGAGGAATGAAACATTCAGCTCAAGGAAGAAGGTGACATATTTCACCAGCGATAAAGCATTTCTGTGAGTATGTGGAAGAGTGATGCCTGATGCATTGCTCATAAGCATGAGAGTAAACACATCATCTGCACAGGGAACTAGTGACACGTCTAATTTCAAGAAAGCAACAAAAAGTATTTTTAGTGAATTATTTGTACACTTCAAATTGTGTTCAAGGGTTATACCAGGTCAGAGTTCAAGTGGACAAATTACAGTCAGCAAGATGCCAGCAGTCTGTAGTGATATTCATTCTGGACTACTACCTACTACTGTTATTCATTCGTTATTCACCTGCTATTATTTGCTGCTCATTGTCTTGAAAATTTCAGTAAACAAGTCAGAAATTGAAAGAATCCTTAGATGTGAATCAAAAACATCCAGCACAAACTATGTATGAATAAAAAGGGCGAAAATTTCACAGGTTAACATAGATAAACGTATCATCTAAGCCTCTTTTCTTTTCTACCTCGGGGCCAGACCTTCAGCACACCGGAGCCCACCAGCGTCTGTGCTGTGTTTATATAGCTTTGGGGAAGTCAGGGACTGTGCTCCACATGCAGGTCCTTTGTGTTGAATTCCCCTCCAGGGGCGCAGGGGTGAAGAGGAACACATCTCTCATGAACACCTGCAACCAGCAGTTCCTTCCTCAGACACTTAAATAGATTTTCCTTACACTACAGTAAAACAAAATAGTGGCTGTTCCCCTTCATACACCCCAAAATATAAACAGTCATACTAACAAGAAAGAAGGTGAGAGCTGCAGCAGGTTAATCCAGGATGGAAAAGTAAAGCTATGCTGGACTTGGGTTTAATTTGGAAATCACAGTTTCTCTGCAGTGCCTCCCAAATTAGGCTGAGGTTCAGACTGCATAGCATGCCTAAGCTCTATCACACGCACATTCATACTCATGTACCTCATTTAGAACTGTACCTAGCCTTACAGATCTCTCTCAAGTCTTCTGAGACTAGTGATCTGACAAAGTTCAATATTGCATTCAGTACTGTTTGACTCATTCATCAATGACCTGGATGAAGAGGCAGGAGCCTCCTCAGCAAGTTCCCTGATGACACAAAGCTGTGAGGAGCAGCCAATACCCCAGAGGGCCATGCAGCCCTTCAGAAGGGACATCAAGCAGTTGGAGAGAGAGGCGGAGAAGAACAGTTTCAATTTTAACAAAGGCAAGTGCAGGGTCTTGCACTTGGGGAGGAATAGCCCCAGGCACCAGCACAGGCTGGGGCTGGCCTGTTAGGAAGCAGGTGCCAAGAGGATAGACCAGCTCTTCTCAGCAATAGGACAAGAGGCAATGGGCAGAAACTGATGCACAGGAAATTCCCCCTCAATATGAGGAAGAATTTCTTTACCGTGCAGGTGACTGAGCACTGGAACAGGTTGTCCAGAGTGGTTATGGAGTCTCCCTCAATGGAGATATTCAAGAACTGTCTGGATGCAATTCTGTGCAATGTGCCCTCCCTGCACAAGGGAGGTTAGCAGGGAGGTTGGACCTGATGAACCACTGTGACCCCTTCCAATCCAACCCACTCTATGATTCTGATCTTTACAAAAGAGGCTCAACAGCCGCAGACTATCTCAGAGAGCCAACTGGATGGTCTCTTAGTGGAGAAAGAGGAGCACCCACACGGGCAGCAACATGGATGGATTGTGTATGGTCTCCTATTTGACTAGGGTTAGACCTGACTTAGTTTAGGTTCTATCTAAGCCTGATGTTTAAAATTATTAACATGGGCACGCATGCTCTGTTTTCTGTTTTATACATGCGTTTGGTTTTTGTCAAGATAACTAGACTTCAGGACAAGTGATATCCACAAGGCAACCAACCACCAAGCTGACCCCAATGGCAAGGGAAACACCAGCTTCCCTGTGGCTGCAAGGAGGAGCAATATATCAGAACAATGCCTTGGCTAAAGCAGAAGAGGGTGAAAATTCCTGTCCAGAAAAGAGATGTCTGTCCAGCATGAGGAAGGACAGGTTAAACAGCCCATGCTACCTTCTCTGTGCTAGGAGATGCACTCTGTACAAATCCCCAGTGCCAAGAGCCAGTAAAGTGTTAAGCAGAGAGAAACTGAAGTCAACCACCAACATTCTGGAAACAGCAAAAACTATTGGCTTTGGCACATGTGCAAAGTGTATATGCATGGGCTGCCTGGAATAGCAAGAGATGCAAAATCCAGGACTGACAGGATTGTTGGTGAGAGGGAGGGGTGAGATGCTGCACTGCTGGGCAGAAAAAAAATATGTGATCCCATGTGCCGATCTCAAAGGAAATTCAGATGGTCTCCTGATAATCTTGAGGTGGAGAATTTCAGATCCCTCAGGCCAAGGAAGAGGAACTACAAAGTGTTGAGACGGGATAGCTGTTGATGTGGTGTCTCCTTAACATAGGCAAAGCCTCTCCACAACAAAGAATTAGAGAATCACTTAGGTTGGAAAAGACCTTTATCACCAAATCCAGCCATAAACCTAACACTACCAAGTCCACCACTAAACCATGCCCCTAAGTGCCACATTTACATGTCTTTTAAATGCCACCAGGGATGGTGACTCAACCACCAGCCTGTTCCAATGCTTAAAAATCTATTTGGTGAAGAAACTTTTCCTAACAGATAATCTAAACATCCCCTGGTGCAATTTGAGGCCATTTCCACTTATCCTCTCACTTGTTACCTGGGAGAAGAGACCAACTCCCACCTCAATACAACCTCCTTTCAGATATTTGTAGCATGTGATAAGGTGTCCCCTGAGCCTCCTTTCCTCCAGACTAAACAACCCCAGTGCCCACAGCTGGTCCTCATAGGACTTGTTCACTAGACCCTTCACCAGCATGAGAGAGTCATATCACAGTGCTGAGAAAACTTTCTTATTCACCAAATTGCTTGTTTGTAAGGTATTTTTTTCTCTTAGCAGTAAGCGTGTTCTATACTAACATCTGCTTGACAATCTGATATTTGAAAGCTGTGTCATCTGTAACCTTATCTGTCTCATTTGAGCAAATTTATCTTCTGTCATACACTAAAGATCTTTGCTTTTACTTTAAGATGACCTTATTTCCAAATTTGTAAACCCTGCTTTACAGAGAAATCATCTTTTCATCTGTTTTTTGGCCACTATCAAGCATTTAGCAACAACAGCATAGAAGGAGTCACACTCTTCTGCACATCATGCAATAAAATAAGAATGTCTCTCTTTTAAATAGTCCCTAATTAAGCCACAGTGCTGGTATCAGGGGCTTTTCCAGCACTTCTGAGAAGAGACAATAGACTGAGTTAGACAGCAGTGGCAAGCAGCCAACCTGCAGGTGAGAGAAGAAAGGGACCCCTAACTTCATCTCTGTCCAACATTCCCACGTGCTTGATCCCTTTTAGCCTCTATAAATAAGATTTCACTGATTTTCTTAAAACAGATGCTACTGGGAATAACTAGGAAGTCATTAAGCACTGTAAATAACTAAAATAGATAATATTGTTATAAAAATATACTGAAGAATTGCAATTTGTGATGCATGAGCTTTGCTATGCTGGGTATGTTAACTAAATAAATTTCAAAATTAATTTGGCCACAAAAGGTCTTCCAGTCTACCATGCAAATTAGCACAGTTCTGTTGAAATGCATTATATTTCAATACTGCTTCTAATCAGAGGATCTCAAAATATATTTGTGATCCACAATTAATAAGACCTATTTCCTTGAGCTATGCAAGTATGATTATATCATACACTGCAGTAGTCTCATTGCACTTGTCCACTGTACTATTGTCATGAGTGGGCTCATATAATAGCAGCAAGTTCTGACCTTGTTCTTTGTTTATCATTGTGCTAGTTATGTGAACATGCACAGATCCATGTGTTGCCATCCTAATTCTTTCCCTCCCTGTGCAGGTACGAAAGACACAAGTTGGTGGGAGGATATTAAACTTGCAAGTTTTTTCTCAGATGCCTATTTCTTGCAGTTTTCCAGTGGCTACTCCAAAGGAGAAGCAGCAACAGAAGTGAAAAGGAAATGTGCTTGTGTACTCGTGTGGATGCATGAGTGACAAATCAGTACATCACATGGCAGAAACATGTAGTGTCTGAGAAGCAGATAGGTAAGCCTAAAATTTACTATTCAAAAACTGCACACCTAGTTTTTCTTGCTAATCACACAGAAGATTATTCATGGTGAAAGAGATTTAAAAATACAGCTTAGTTTTAACCGTGTATTGTTATTTGAAGACTAGGAGAAAAGTATTATTTTACAGATAGTGATCAGACACCAGGAGACTTAACTTTCCCACAGCTGTATTGTATGTCTGTGTTCACACTGGCAGTTGCATCCACTCAAATTGCCATTAATTGTGCTTACCACATCAGTGCCTAAGAACTACTGCAAGTGTAGTGCCTTCACTCTCGCCAGGCTCTGTGCACACAAAGCTGCAGACAATCCCTTCCTGGAGGTCTCACAGCTGAAACAAAAAATGGAGGAAAGGCTGAAGGAAAGGCAGTACCAAAGCCAGCAAATTGTGCAGGCTTTAGATAGAGTGGGGTGTGTGGAACTAAAAGAAACAAGTGACTGAAGAGGAAAGATTTAAAGAGAAATAGGTCAGGAGAGATGAAGATAATCCAAAACAGACACGGAGCAAAAATGAAGTGAAAGGACTGCAGGGAGTGGTAAGATGCAGAAAAGAGAGAGAAAGAGCTTCAGCAAAAGAGGATGGGGTGCAGAAAATGCTCCAGAAATTCAGCAAGCTCTCACAGCATCTAACAGTCCCTATTTCAGCAACTCTGGTAGCTGTTCCTCTCTGTGGTTCAGGGGAGGCATCACTTGTGTCCTAACATCCTCTGAGCAAGAGAGCTCCCTACACAACTCTGCACTGAGGGAAGGGGGAGGGATGGGCACTGACCAGAGCCTGTCTACTTCCCCATCTCCTCACAGCCAGCTCAGCCCTGGCTGCCTCTGCAGCTGCTCCACCAGCTAAAGAGCTCGGCCGCAAGACCAACCACAAGCCCAAACTTGTTCTCCTGCTAGTTGGTTCACCACTTGTTTCTCACATAACAGGCCTGCTCTGAGCGTGCTGCAAACATATTAAACACTCCTGCTTCTCTTCCACATCCATACCGTTCCTCTTCCAGGTTCAGATGAGCAGAAATATATATGCAATAGATAAGAGAGGAGGAGAGGAAAGAGGAGAAAAGATGGAGCTTTCTGGCTCATCACCCAGATGGCTTTTTAGCCAAGTGTACCGACAAACATGCAATACTGCTAAAAGCTGTTCTCATTAAACCCAACTGAATTTGAAGGACAGACTTCAATCTTTATAATTTTTATGTGAAAGCTGTCAAAACCCCCAGATTTCAAAGTCTACTATACCTGATGGTTATGTACCTGTTTCCTGCAGACAAAAGGACATGGACATACAGCAGATCACAGTTTATGATAGGTGGAAACAGAAGACGGAGGCACTGGTGCTCCATATCCCTATCCCCCGTGGGAGGAAATGGAATTCCAGGGGATGATGTGCAACTACATGGTATCTTGCCAGTCCTCTGCCCCTGAGTCTATTATGATTAATGCTGATCCACCACCTGGAGCCTGTGCTGGCCGTTCATACTGTTTTTCATGTCAAGTAACCATAGTAAGCATGTGTAATAGATCTCCACCCACATTTTTGAAGAGTTCTGGGGTTGCTAGAAGATGAAGCAAAGTCAAACTGGGCCCAGACTGCACCATGTAACTGAGTTCCCTGTGGATCTACTTTCTGCTGATGGGCTTGTAGCAAAGGCTTTGTCTCCCTTGAGGGTATATTAGGAGCAGCAAAAAATGAGTTGCAGAAGGGCCACTTCTCAAGAGGCAGCAGATAAGAGATTTTCTCCACCTAAGCCACTCTGAATCCTGTTCAGAAGCAAGTTTCTCTCCAGAATCCTTCAGACATTGCAACACAGTTCACAGCCTCTAAAAGGACCTTCAAACAAGAATATTAAAATTAGGGCAACAGGTTTCTGAAACATTTCAAACAGTTTCTTGTGAGTCATCATTAAAATGGCCATGTGTGGGTAAGAACAAAATCCTGAGCAAAGGTTACCTCTCAAATGCTATTGAAAAGCCATATGCTGTGTTAAACAAAACCATTACAACATAAGCTGCAGCCTATTTCCAACATCCAGAGCCAGAGATCATATAAAACTATCAGATTAGATTTGTATTGTAAAGTTTCTACTAAAATAAAGTCATGCCTGATAACACTGATGTACTACACCCTATACATAGGTAAATCAATATTATCATTCCCCCCCAGAGTGCATTACTCAAGCTAGGTTTGAAAATTAAAGCAGACTGCATTTAACAGAATATCAGAAATATTTATGATGTCTTTAAACAATTGCAAGCCTGAAAGCTAAAGCCCTGATGATTCAAAGTACAAAAGCAGGATTTTGACAGCATTCCATGGAAAGAGAATTTTCTGTCTCCATTTGGCACACTACCATCAGGTCCCCTGTATGCAATCCAACCCCACAGTAAATATCCAGGCCACACATACACACCTGCAGACACCCAAAGTTTCTGCTGTTACAAACTACCATTGCTTGCTTGACTCCAGCACAACTGTCTGCAGCACCTGAGAATCTGACCCAAGGAACATAGTCCATCAGAAACTGAAAGGCACTAGTTTTAATGTGCTTTTGACAGATTAATGAGGTGGGTGTTGTTTTTTAAATTAACATCCTTTAGTTCATGAGAAGTCTTCAGCATTTTTATATTACAACAACCATCTTAAGCTCATCGGCAAGGTTTCAGGCCAACTCCAACAGACAGTACTGCCAGGCACTGACATTTGGGGCTCACAAGTTATTACATTTCAGTCACCAAACTACAGACCTAGAATCTCATCTGAGGTTTCAAACTTCACCTTTCAGAAGTGCTGAATATGATTGGGACTGAGATTGTGGCTGCAATCAAGAGCCCAGCTTCACAACCAGCCACATGAATTCTATGCCTCCATCCTCAGCACACTTTCCCAGCAAAGCAAAGATGTTTTGCTTCCATGTTGAGACTGCTGAGAATGTGATGAACAGGCTCTAGTTTAATGACAGAGTATTCTTGTCTTTCTGTCCAATCACAATAGTGGGTAGGTCAATAAAATCAGAAGTTTTCAAAATAAAATCTGCTATTAATAAAGTCTGGGTGGTTTGGGTTTTTTTGTCCTTTTTTTTTTCCTAGACTAGTTCATAAAAAGACTCACCTACTCATCTGTTCATTCTCAAGAAATGTAAACTCCTTAATTCACTGCACGTTTCGTTGGAAAACCCAGGGCCCTGTGAGTTATCCTGAGCCCTACCACCCAAGGAAGCACTGCAATTTGATGACACATTAAACAGTGTCACTAGTGGAAACAACTTAGGTATAAACATTGAAAATCTTTACAAGTAGTGGTCAATTACTTGTTGAAGAAACTGCTGTTAGAGGGTCCACCTTCAGCTGGTTGCTACCATCCCTCTGCCAGTAGCTGCCCACACCACAGAGCTCCTCTTCATTCCTATTACAAATGCTAGCAGGTTAATTTAACACAAGAAAAGCTCTTTACTTTAATCTGGCTGACATTACCCTGAAGCAGATTCTCACTGTCTCTTTCCACATGGCTTTCAGGGCAATGGCATTACAAAAAAAATTTAAAAAAAAAATGTTGGTAACCAGCAACAAAAAGGAAAGCACATCTGAAACCAGTATGCTGATCTACAGTGGATGTCTACCACATCCTAAAACACAAAACATCAGTCAAAGATGAAATCTGCAGGCAAAACCAATCTTTGCATGCCAGTGCCTTTCCTTTGAAAGAGATTAAAGAAAATAGTAATTGCAGTGAAAAGTTACTCCTTTACCTAAACAAAATCTGGGGAAATTCTAGGAACACATACCTTGGAGAAAAAGAATACATTCTGGAAATTATTAACAACTAGATGACTTCCCTTATGGTAATGTTAGAATTTGAAGCTAAAGAAAAAAACATTATATTTCAGCAGATAGATCTCAATTTCCCTTCTCTAGTGCTCAGACCTGAATGTTAATGTGATAGCAAATTTTGGCCACAGCAACATTTTTCCTTGATTTTTATTTCTTTCCTGTGAAACTCCTGTGAAAGTGTTTTTATCTTTTTTTATTTCAGTCTGCTTTATGTTCTTCAAATTTTATTTTTCTGTATAACTGCCTAAAATGCTGAGTGTTATGGTGATATATACAAATTCCAAACTCAGTTTCCAAGGCTTTCCTCTGGAAAATGCCAATTTCCTCTAAAACACTCATTTTCTATGCAAAATTTTTGAGCTTCTTCTTTTTTCTCAGGATGGTTCTCATTTCAAACTTGCAGTGATTTGTCACCTTTTCATCCAAATCTTGGAATATAATTCAAGATGATTTTCCAATTAGCCAGATCTTGAAGTAGAGTGGAGGAGGAACTTCTGTGGAGCTTGCATTGGTCTCTAGGTTCCCCTGTAGCTGTTGATGAAAATCATCTCTTGATAATGGCAAGGAAAGGAAAGGAGGAAAGGGGGCTTGAAAGAGGCTTGAATACCCAGTAGAAGAAAAAAAAAAAAAAAACTTTGCAAAGAATTTATGATTTCTATTCCACTCTGTTCCCATTGTCAGCAAACCTCAAAACAAATATAAATAGTGCCACTTAACGCTAATATAACTGACTCCTTCATGTTTTCACATTCTTCTTTTGTTAATATTAGTCCTTTGGAAAATGAAACCTGGTAACTTCTGATCAGCCTAGGCATGGAAACCAGTGCTGCTTGATGCAGACAAGAAGGATCTCCCTGATTTCAAACAGGAGTTTGAAAAACCAAGGGAGACCAGTCCAACACAGCTAGTCGCTGGACGAAGTCCCCCACGCCCCCTCCCAGATGCCCCTCTGCCAGGACTTGTCTATTCCCTGCTGCTGCAAACCTGGGTCTTTTCACACCAGAATACAGCACTCATGCCAAACTGTGAAGTGGTTTTACGAGGTGGAAAGGCTCCAGATAGGGGCTAAAGAAAGGCCAATAAACTCCTCTAACTTGTAACAAAATAACAGATTTAAACCAGGTCAACTGAGGTGAAGGGCAAGTGCATTAATCGCCTGTATTAACAAAGCTCTGTGTGCCTGCAGCAGCCCTCAATTGGAAAAGACAGTACATCATCCTGTAAATAAGACAAATAAACAGCAGCTACAACAACAATTCTTCCCCCAATTTCTTTTACTTTTCATTAAATGAGTAATCTGACTTTTATTAAGTCCTCTTCAAAGGCCGTGCAGGCCACTCTTTCTAACTGTGCCTGTTTACACCACATATATACTCCAAGATGTACATCACAGCCTGATGGATGCCTGGAAAGGAACCTCAGCCAGTTTTGTTCTTAAGTGATAATCGAAGAAATCCTCTGTCACGTGTTGAGGCAGTGTGAGTTGGCCATACCAGGACGAAGAGTCATGCAGATGTTACCCAAATGCTTCCATTAACTTAATCTTCCTCAGAAGAGCCCTTCTGCTGCCAAGTACTTAAGAGTGTCACTTGGGATTTAGATGCCATTTTTGTTCACTACTGAAGACTGGTCATGTGTAGGAATCTGCAGCCTTGATAATAGGGTTTACAGAACACCATGAAAATAGATTACTGACTGCTGAAAACATTTTAAAAAGACAATGTTACCTTTTTTACTTGCCTTAAGTGCTTTCTGGCATGGAAGACTTAATGGTTGTTTACTCCGGTATGTTTTCTAGAATTTCAGCTTAGAACAAAATAAGGATCATCATAATAATTAGCTGAGATGCAGACAGTATGAATCAAGAGTTGAGATCACTAAATGTTTTCATCCACATCATTTTAAAACACAAAACTGTATTTCTGTGATCAGAAAATGCATCAAACTTTTTCAATTGTCCTAGCGTATGCTGTTATCTCAGTAATGAAACCAGTTTTGCTTTTTTCCTTTTTTAATTCAGTTGTTATGTGGGAAGATGTAGTAGTATAAAATAGCAGGAAATAGTATGAGTAAATTTAACTTGAAAAGTTTAGTATGTGTTTTAGAGAAAAAATTAACAAGTCCTATTTTTTTCAACTGTCTTTTCATCTCTGTTTTTTTCATCCTGCATTTGCTTCAGCCAAGCAATTCCAACAGTTCAGAAGGACAGATGTTCCATCTCATTCTATTCCCAGACAAGTCACTCTGTAAAATTACATTTCTTTTGAAACATTAGTACAACAGTTTAAAGACCATCAGAAGTTTTAAAGGCAAATTGCAGAGGAATAATCAGCAATATGTTTGGCTCTAGTTTCTGTATACTGGATTTTTTTTTCAGTTGTAGTACCACTCCTAAGTGAGACAGTTTCAAATGCATTTTCCACCTTGTGGTTCTTCCTGGTTTGCATTTATATAGTACCACAAACCTCAGTGCAACCTGAGCAGGGTATGTGTATTTGTGATATTCAAGGGTGATGTGTTCTGGGACATGTTCAGTGAACCAAGGCATACCAATACATATCACGAGAAAAAAATTATTTAAAATACACTACTTTGCTGATCAAAGCCTACTCAATAAGGACATTCAGATCACACAAATGCATTTCATATCATCACTGTTAATCTGCTTGTGCTGATACATTTCTACAAGGCCAGAGAGGTAGAAACCTTTGATCGATGCTCACAGGAACCACACACCCTCGCTTTTTCTTTCTGAACAGATTACTGATGTCACAAGAACTAAATACAAAGTCTTAAAAAATACAAATTAGTATTTACAAGCAGTCACTTAACAAAGAGAGCCAGAAATTAGTCCATGTGGGTGCATCTGTATTATTGCTTTAGCTGGGATCACAAGGACTCTTTTGAATCAAATCTACCAATCATCCCCATTTACTGTACTTGGGCTCACACTGTGGAGTGGCCTCAGAGCTAAAAGAGAAGGAAATGTTCCTGAGAACATTTACTCACTGAGATTGCTGATATTCAGTCCATGGGACTAGACTAGCATCAGCCTGAAGCACCCTTCTGAAATGTACTCAGTGTGGGTATCAGGCCCAGAGGACTGACAGCTCCTTCCTGCCAGTGTGCTGCTCTCCATCTGCACTGCTGCCTAATGTAGGCACACAGTGTGCATTGTGTCAGATGGAAGGCACATCACTGTTAGGACCTGAATTTCCAAGTTCTTCTCCAGGTATGAACACCAATGCTTGTAAAATGGAAATAAAGCCTTACATGCATCTTATATGTTTTAAGTCAGACACAAGCTTCAGGAAAGTACAGAATTAGACCCAGTATCTCAAAACTTAATAAAAACTGATCAGATCAATTAACTATAACTCATATGATCTATTAAATATGTATCTGATTTTGACATATAGAAATAAATTTCAAACTAGACCCTTAAAATCCTACTCAATATAATGTCCTCCTAGGCCAATTACTTCTCAGAACTCAAGTTTAAGTTGAGTTTACTCAAGTTTACTCAAGTTTACTAATACTGCCAGTGTGAATTTGTTGCTTAAAGCCCTAGATCTGCAAACACACATGAATAAAAAATTTTGCATGTATTTTATGTAAATCCAGTGTTGCTCACATAGTAAACCTTATCATATACATTATTGTTACCATATCAAGACATAACCAAGAACTTCACAGAGAAAGGTTTGTGCATCCTTGTATTCTGTTATCATGTGAAATGGTGATAGATGAGTACAGGCCAAAATACTCAGTTTAAGGCAGTTCACACAGCCTAGCTTCCTCCACCTCCCCACATCAGATGCTGCTTGTTCAAGGCACACTGAAGATCTGGACTCACAGCTTTTGAACTTCAAAGGCACCATTAGAGATAGTGGCAAGGAACTTTAATGCTTGGACTTTTTTTTCCTTTATTTGCAGTTATTTTGGAGTTAGTCACCTAAGGTCACTGTCAATGGAAAGAAACTTGACCCTTCAGCGTATTGCCCTATTGTGATCTGAACCCCACTTTTATGGAAGAACAGCTGATTATAAAAGTAACTAGGTGTAACAGTGGAAAATTCTTGCCATCCTAATGTCACTAGGAATGTTTCTATCAATTTCAACTAGCAAAGTGAGGTTTCAAGGCAATTGTGGATATCCTTTAGTTATTTAGCACTATTTACAGCAGTTTGCCCACTCTTTCTAGCAGGAATTCAAAAAAAAAAAAAAATGCTCATGTTTGAGTGCAGAAATAGAAAATTTTATTGTGTTAAGCTCCCTGAAAGCAAGACAGCACTCAGTGAAGAGTGTATTAGGTCAAATCCAATTATTTAATAACTCCAAAGTGGTCAATGGAATTGCAGCACAGCTGAATTTGGTCCAGCGCTGCAAGTTAAGAAAATTGAGCTGAATTCTGCCCAAGGAACAAGCACCAAAGTTAGACTACACATTTAACAGACAGAAAAATAAATGAGCTTACACAACACACAGGATCAAGTCATGCTTGCTCTGGCAGTGTAAATCTCTTACCAAATGCAGTGGACTTACTCCTCTAATTTGAAGAGGTGAGATTTGGATTTTTCTTTTTACAGTTAAATATAAGAATGTGATCACATTAGGAAGATTTTCTGTCATCACTTATCCTTCAATTACAAAACAGAATACAGAGGGTAGGGGATGTTATGAAATCACAGTATTGGACTGAATCCCAAAACAAGGATTATATTAAATAAAAAGGGGAATTCAAACTTGTTTCATGACTGTGGTGCTTCAGTTTTACTTAGAAAACTCTAACAAAGCTAATACTCATGTCTGATTTACAAATGTGCACATACCAAATATGGGATGGAATATCTTAGGAGCTTTTCTGGAAAAATGTGGAAAATGCATGCTCCCTAGTAAAAGAAAAACTTGTTTTTATTATTATATGACTAATCTTATTCACCTAATATTGGTACAATAATGGACTAAAATAACCTGTAGCTCCAATCACACAAATAGCCGTTTTTTTCACTTATTTCAGTGACTTAGCCTTCCCTTGCTACCAAAACAGCTAGAAAGCAAACTTTCATCTAATATTATCATGCATTAGTTACAGCTAATGCTCTATGCTTAGAAATTATAAAACTACTTTCTTTATCATTAAATGCAACATAGCTTATGGACTTTAAGAATTCTGCAGGTATTCTTAGGACTTTGTGTAACTGGAAATGCAAACTGGGATCCTCATATCTATTCAGCTGCCCAGATCTTGAATTCCTTTGAACAAGATACTTACCTGCTTCTGAGGATGTAAACCCCAGTTTCCCACAAAAACAATCCATCAATACATCTCAGAAAGAGGATACCAATATAGCAATGTGAGCTTTTCAGGCTGAGCCCTGAATGAAAAATGTGAGAAAGACTTAAGAAAAAACTTCCTGCGTAATGATAGCAGTTTAGCTTTAAGTAACATCATCATCTGCTTTTTAAATTTTCAGACACTAGAAGGACTAAAATATCACATAAATGTTACATTTTAAAAAAGGAAAGTCCTGGAAGTAACAGAAATAAATGGAGTTCTCAGTGGCAAATTCTGCACCCTTTCCGTGGGAGTTAGCCTGAGAAAGTGGGAGTAGAATCACACTAATTGGTAACCAAGTCATTTGGTTCACTCCTAGACTGGTACTAATTTCATTATTACACTATAAAGAAATGTATAATTATTTACAAATAATTTCAGAAAAAAAAGCCTGAATTTACTCATGAATATATCAGGCCAAAGTTAGGTTTCATTCCGGAAAAAGTGTTTTTCAGCAGCTTGTAAAGGCCCAGACTTTAAAAGAGGGACCGATGCAAACAGTGCCTCGGTATGTTGTGTTGGTCTTCTGTGCGAATTGGTTTAACACTAACGATCCACAGCACACAAAAACTCATATGGACTGAACATTGCAAGGCTGCCAATTTAATTTGAAATGACTTGACAGAAAATCTCTAGGCCACCAAATGCTATTATAAAGCACTGTATTCTCATTAAAGGTCTGAGCCCTTTTTTTTCTCCCTGAGGGCAGGCTCCTCGTGAGGCTGTCCCTCTGGCATAACATGTGATAGAGCTAATCTGTCTTCACTTGGACAGCATTGCGGATATGCAAACCCAGGTGGCACTAATAGGTTTACAGTAATAACTATGGAATTGGATACAGTATGTTACACTGTGAGAAATTCCCACAGATCAATTTTTGTGGTGAAGGTTAACCAACAGACATAGAGCCATAATATTCTTTTTTCATGGGTCTGTTAACAATTTTATGGTTTTAAAAATAAAAGAAGAAAGGATCTCCCATATTTGGACAGAATATAAATATTTAACTTTTCAAACATATCTACAATATATGTACATAAAAAATGCTCTCTTGGAAACACAACTTCTGTTGTCAGTTATTCCAGCACAAATCTGGAGGAATTCCATTGGCTTCAAAGAAAGATACCACTATAAGTGAGAGCAGAATATGTCCCCAAAATATATGTAACATCAGACTGTGTCATATCATTTTGTTCCTGCATTTTAGTGGCAGTATTGTAACTTTATTATTAGAAATTACAATGAGAATAAAATTAGCTGCATAATCATAATGAATGCACTATGCAGTTGAAAATACCCTTGTTGTAGTAAAGCATTATAGCCAGAGACACAAAATTGTGATCTGACCATTTGTGGTCATTAGAGATCCCATGGTACTCTTTGTAAGATTAGGGGTTTTAATCTCAGGGTGCTGGCCAAATTCCAGCAAGGATAATTACATTCTCTCTACCTAAATTCCCCACATTTCACCTAAGGTGGTTGAATTTCCATGGTGCATGAAATGTTCTTTGCACATAGGCTTTAAAATTCTGTACCTGTTAGTGTAAAAGGTGTTATAAAACATGTGATACCCTTGTTACAATTAAGTTAAAGTACATTCATTCCAGAAGATAGAAAGAGCCATCTGTCAATCAACTGCAACATTTAATGTACTGATTAAAAACATCATTTCAGCTGAAGAGGAACTCCTGTATTGTGGTATGTTATAGTCTTTGCACTCATAAATTCCATACCCCTGTTAGCTACCACAGATGGAACATATTGAGAAGCTAAACACACAGCACTGGTGACTGAAGAGGATGTATACAACCACACTGCAAATTCACCCAGCTTGTCAGCCCCAAACAGCACTATTACCAGCCCAGAGCATCTGTCTCACTTGAGACTAACAAAGAGATCTCCTAAAGGCAGTATAATCATCTAGGAGGGGGAGTTTGGAAATTGAAAACAAAACCAGACAAAAGAAATACATTTCTCAATACACAGCGACTTGAGCACTTCCAAGGCAAGGTGCCTGTCTACCTGCAGACAGGATGATGGGCGACCGCCTCCCCAGGCAATCTATTACTCCCTCAGATGATTCAGGTAGTGCCTCCTACTGCAACACCTACTCATCCTCACTAGTAAGCAAAGACATATGGAAAGAGGGACGATGTACTCTGCAGCACTGCAAGATGGTTTTCCAGCCCAGAATGCCACCTCATGTGTGCCTTGTGCCTATGATTTTGTCAGCCATCTTGGTTCATCTTCCACAAAAAGAAATTAACTGGAAGTAAAATAGCAAAGTATCACAAGAAATAGTCATGAGAAATACTTCCAAGCCTTCCTTTCACCAGCATCTCTTTGTCACATTTTTGACAGTCAAATTTCCAGTGAGAAACTTGATATTTCTCATGCACAGAATGAAATCATTAGATTTGAGTTTCATATACTAAATTCATTTACTAAGGAGTAAAACAACCTTTCAGGATTGTTCTAATAATTGATCTAGTGAGTCATGGGCCAGGTCTAGGGATGCTCAGTCTAGCAGAATGGCATCTTCATTTAGACTGAGATTGTTGCACTGAACCAAGTCATGCAACTTCTCAGAGTCTACCCTGATGAAACCAGACTTAAATTATCTATCTATCTATCTATCTATCTATCTATCTATCTATCTATCTA
>CM031859.1:14111255-14146157 GCA_018697195.1 Certhia americana | reverse complement strand
TATCTATCTATCTATCTATCTATCTATCTATCTATCTATCTATCTATCTACTTATGCATGCTAAGTGCTTAACAAACAAATCACTTGTGTTGAGCGGTGCCATGTGCAATATTGACACTAAGTACAGTTGGAAGAAGGAAACCAATGATTTTCAATTGATATTGATTGTTATTAGGCAGACACCGTTGTACTGAATTAGCACAAAATGATCAGATACATGAAAAAACTACCATTAATTAAGATAATACTAAGTGAACTTAACTGCAAACTTTAAGCAGTTTTTCTCATTTGTTTGAGCCTTCCACGTGAATCTATACAACCTACTAACACAAGATAAAGTTTATTGCTAAAATGAATGTTTTCTTCTGTATTTATAAAAATGTCTCATGTGGGCCTTCACATCAGGAAAAGACTTCATGCAGCAGTTTCTCCTAAAAGGTTGTTTGACAACTGATACCATGCAACTGCAGTGCCAACCCTTTTTTCCCCTAGAGAAAAGTGGAGGTATTTCAGACACGACATCTGATAGCAATTTCAATAGACTGTCTTTTTAATTTTGAATCTTCAGACTACCATACTATATCAGCATCATTTTTGTGTTGATGTGGGATCATATTCAACCTGTATATGACTGACAGTGCAGTCTCAAAGTTCAAGAGAACAGCATTCCTTCAGATCACACAGAATATGGAGCTTTCAGACCCAACTCCATAGGCAGTCAATGAAGAGAAGTTAAATTAGAGTTGTGGAATACAATACTCTGTATTTCTGTTTATGCTTGGCATTGTACAGACAAATTAAAATATGAATTAACCCTGCACAACATATCTGTGCATCTCTGTGAGGTATACAGTTGTAATACAATCTCCCTTTGATCCATGTCTTACCAATAAGGATAGGAAGACACCTCAACACAATAAACAGATAAATGAACAGAATGATGAACAGAAATAAACTATTATGTCCATTAAGTACAAAGAAATGACACAGAAATGCTGACTTGTCCAAAACCCCAGCAAAGACCTAAAGAAAGACAGAAATGGTTCTCAATTCTGTTTGGTATCTTGTAATGATGCCTTCTTACCATATGTGCTTCCAAAGACACAGATTCATCAATGCTTTATTGATCAGGGCCTTCAATTATAGCAACATCTTTGAGCAACAGAGGAAAACAAAATTATTTTCCATCAAAATGTTTAAATAATAAAATTTCAGTAGATTTTTCCTACTTTACCTCTGATGAAAAGGCCTGGCTGAATCTTCCAGTTTTAGAGAAAGGTCTGAGTGAGTTTAAAGCCAATTAATAAATTAGTTAATTAATAAATTGGCAGCTTCTGAAATGATTACCACATTTTAAGTTATTCACCTTTAAACCCAGCCTTTTCTCTCAGTGAAATTTCAGTGAAATCTGTTCATACAATATTACACCATCAACCTCTGAATTTTCTTTATCTCAAACAGATCTCTTTTCTCAAAAAAGTTATCCAATCTTCTTTGTTACAGATTCTCAAAACTACAACTGTTTTATTCTTCACCAACTCATCTTCACCTCTCTTTTTCTCCGTCCCCAGACATCAGCAGTCTTCATTTTCCTATTAGGCAACCCACATTCCCCAGTACAAATCACAGCACTAAAATCACTGCTCTGCTTTGTTCTCTACCAGCTTATCTCCCTCTACTACTCCCTTCCCTTCCTCTATCATATCTGTCAAACAGCACAAGTTTCCAAACTTCTCTTTCCTCCTTCCAAGCTATCTCGGAATTGGCCCGTGTGAATCCTATTCCTGTTCTCATCTTTCTGTCCCTCTCTTTAGGCTTTGCTTTCTCTTTTGTTATTCACCAAGTTACTTTTCTGCCCTTTTGTCATTCACTTGCAGTGCATTTCTCCCATGAAGTATCTTAATCATAATACTACGGACGGATTTTTAAATCTCCGTTAATAAGAAATGTGGATACTGAACCCGTGTGTTTCACACAGCTCAACACCTATTGTCTCACTCAGCCAAGTCTATTGTAGGCTCCATGGGCAGTAGCATTTTCTCTTTGTATATCTGTACAGTACCAAGTACCCTCCTGGAGCTCAGTAAATAATAAAGCAGTTGTGTATCTTAAAGGAACAAGATAACACAGTAATAATGATCATAAGCATATGCAGTAACTTTTCTCCAGATGGATCCCAAAGCACTCTATACCATTTGCCAATTAACAGTACAAAATGAAGTATTTACATAGGAATAATTTCACCCACGAACAATGGCATAATGCCAGCCATGCCTTAATTGCATGAAGTTACACAATACAAATTTAAGACAGGAAGTGAAGACTCACGTCACATTTTTAGGGAGAATTAAGGCTGGAGTATTATAATTACCAAAACTAGTAGTAAAATGCAAATAATCACAAGAAAATAACATTTATTTCCAGAATTGTGGAAACATCCTAACAATTTTTATCTGGTCAGTGACAAGAACGGTTAAACCTGACCCAAACTCTGAACACTTTCAAAGATTGCTGCAATTTAAAAAAAAAAAAACAAACCAAACAAACAAACAAAAAAAAAACCAAAACAAACAAACAAACAAACAAACAAACAAAAAAACCAACGAAAACCACCCAAAAAATGGTGTACTTCTGAATAACTTTATTAAAAACTGGAAACCTGCCAAGACCTGAGACTTCTTCAACAATTGTTCTAGTGATTTTACTCATCATAAACTGGGATTTCAGATGACAGGAAATACCATGTTGTGGAAATAAAAAAAAAAAAAAAAAATTTGATTGTGCACTCACATATCCAGAGTTAAATTTTAATTTAAATTAATTATATTAATAAAAGCTGAAGTAATTCCTGCTCATTTTTTTTCTACACATTGAAAAAGTCACAGGCATGTTTATCACTAATATTTAAACCAAGTTTCTGTAAGTAAATGCAACACTTAGCTCTCAAAAGACTTTGAATTGGGTAAAGTCCTGGCATTGGTCAAATCATTTAGAACATTTTCACTAACTTTAACACAGTCAGAGTTTCACTCACAGTCCATAGGATAGAGGAGTGTATAATGAAAAAAATATTTTGAATAAATTACTCAATGATTGCTCAAAATTAATGAATAATTTATTTGGAAAAGAGTATTCAACCATACATGAAGCTTGTCAAAGAGGGGCAAATATATTTCCGAGTCATTTATTCAACAATTAATGGAAAAAAACTATTCACAAATGTCATTCAAATAAGCTCGAGACTATAGTAACTTGGTTTCCAGTTGACTCAGTATGCCTTTTAGAAAAGTTCCAACTTTTCCTGCACACTAAGCTTGCACTCATTATTTGAGATCCTCTTGCTTCTAATTTTTCCTCTCCTCCAGCAAAATAGCATCTTTTTCCAGTACCACCACCACTATTGCAGGCCTGTCTGGCTTTGAGTGCAAGCCCAATATCCAACTCTTATGAAGTGATCTTTCCCTTCACCAAGAAGCCTGAAGTAAAGAAAAATGAGCATGTATCTATAAGTATTTATATATGTTTGAATTTCTGAATATATCTAGCAGGTGGGGGAAGGAGAGAAATCCACCTCAAAGCAAGGGTATGAGTCAGAGGAAACACAGAAGAGGTAAGACAAGAGTTGGTAGCTGCATTCCTTCAAGGCCTCTCTTCCAGCCGTGTCCATGCTTGGACACACATACCTGGAGTGATCCAGGAGCTCCAGTGCACAGCCAGAGAGGATTTCCCTTCTGAAGACACAACATGATTCATTGCAGCCACTGGAGAAGTAGGTTGCTCTTGAAAACAAATCCTGGCATTTGCTTTAATTATACTTTCTTAACTATAGAAATCTTAGATGCAGGAAATTCATGTTGTTATCATTGTTTTTCCAATATTCATTTAAAATGTAGCATTGTAAACACTGGCTGGTGCTCCTGCTTCAATGGGATTTTCCCAGTGTTTTGAGTGCAGTATAATGGAGTGCACTCATCTTTCAACAACTTGGTACCCTTTTTTTGTAAATGCAACTTAAACAATAAAGGTCAGATTTAAAGACACAGCAAGACAAACAGCTCTTATTTACTCTTTTTTAAAAATGTTATTCAGTAGCATTTAATGAGAATTTCCAAGGCGCTGCAAATCTGTTGCTAAGAAGAATTATGCTAAGAATGAACTGCTAAGAGGAATTTACCTGAAAAGGAGGGAGAGGTAGAAGAAGGGCTGTATGATGCTCTGATAAATATGAGTAAGTACTCTTTGTACACAATGTGCGCAGAGATTGGTGACTTATTTCTTGTGCTCTGAGTAAGAACAAAGGCAAATTGAAAGAAGCAGAAAAGATCAGAGTGCAAGGCTGTATAATAGCTATTCCAAAGCAAAACAGCTGCTATTTTTCAACCAGATCTGCTTTAAAATAATGGCTTATAGAACTAGGTACAATATTTTCTTAATTTAGAATTTTATAATGCAATCTGATTTCACTCCTAGAATATATAATCATCACCAGAATGTAAATGCTATAATCCTCCTGATATCTATTCTACCTACTCTTTTTGATGCTATTTTGGCTTGACTCTTAAGAAATTGTACCACACTAAGTATTACTTTAATTAATAAAGGTTAAGCGTAGTTGAGTGCTGCTTAGCAAAATCTTATTTACTTGAATAAATAACTGCCTAGAAATGATGAATACATACAGCAATGTGCATGCTTACATTTCCACATAATATACATCCATTAACTCCCACAGTGCATTAGAGTTATGTGCCCTGTATCAACTGAAAGAGATTTATTTAACAGAGAATAATTTTAAAGGTAAGTTTTGAATCCTTGCACTGTTTGTTGGCTTATATCAAAGAACCCAGGTCTGGAGCTGGAAAGAAGATAAAAAGTACGTGATGTGGTTTCTGGTGCAAGTCACTCTTCATTTATCCATCCGAGTCACACCTGAAGCCTCACAGTGCCAAGGACAAGATACCACTGCAGGTGCTGCCTTTCAGAGATGTACAGCCCATCGTTAGCCTACATGAAACCAGCAGAAGGATGAGGTCATGGCTGGGAACAAAAGAAGCAATTTGGGGAACCTGCTGATCAGCGAACAGCCCTGGGGCTTAGCACAGGCTTGGCAGGATGTCCAATCCTCTGACCTTGCTGATTAGCAAGATGGGAGAAGGGAGGAGAGGGAAGGAGCTTGTAAGGAAGATGAAAGAGCAATTGAATCCTGACAAAAACAACCTTCCTGAGACCCCTGTGTCTAATGTCAGCAGTTAATTTGCATTTCCACATTTAATTTGGACACTGCTGGACCAAAGCCTCCCAGGCACAACCTGTCACCATGCTGGTTTCAATGGTGTTAAAGTGGGATGCATTTGTCCTGTAGACTACATATTAAACTGCCATCATCTCCTCTTTATGCTTGTAACAGTAGACTGAGATTGCTTCTCTAAATTTATTTCAAACAGCAGCCTTGCCACACATTACAGCACTCCTGCCACTGACCATTTAACAACCAACACTCTGAAAGAAAAGAAGCCTCTCTTTCTTTTTCCCTTTCCTGTCCAGTAGATCAATGTTCAGGTCTCATCCATTCTCTATGGAAATGACCCCTCTGTAAATATCCTGTTACCTACTATTTACTGCACTGGCACAGAGTCCCAGAGGTAAACTTGAAAAGAGGTGAGTTCAGCCCTCGTGAACAGCTAACCAAAAAATGCTCCGGGAACAGCAGGCACGTAGGATTCTTTAGCTCTAGCAGGGCTACAAAAGCCATTCACAACACCCTTCTTGACACTGCTCTTTACTTCTTCAGGACTCTGCTTGCTAATAAAACTGCAAAAGGATTAACCAAGGAGTTTCACAGAAATCGCCACAAAATGTCTTAGCATTTTAAAGCAGAAAACCCTTGGCATCAATTTTACAGATGGCATACTGAAAAGGTTGGGGGTTTTTGTTGTTTTTTTTTTTTATTCTGTTAAAGAAAATAGGATTAGAGGTAGAAGCTTTTATATACCACCACTTCTGAGACATATGTTCTGCTCTCCCACCAGTTATGAAGTGATTACTGGAGTGGCACAAACAGATTTTTTTAACAAAGTAAAGGTGTGATTTTCTCAGGTTCTGTGAGAACATGCGCACTTATTTTTACCAACCCAATCTGTTTTCCAGTAGTTTAATGTCCGCAGGGTTTAAAAGGCTATCTTAGGTGTTGGAATCAACGCCTGCTACCTGACTATGGAAGTTTAAAGAAAAAGAAACAGAGAAAGCAGAAATTACATAAAACTCAAAGTAACTTGGGGACTAATTTAAATACACAGAAATATTTACTTTTTTTTGCTGTTTGCCCATATACAGTACTCTAAAGCCTGAAGGCCTTCATATCATATATACTTGCTTAGTTTTAGAAACCTCACTGAAGATCTATCACTAAATAATTTACACTTACAGTGTGACTTTTAAAAGTATTATTTTTACCTCACAAAAAGGAATTTGATCTTATAAATGCTTACCACCAGGAACAGCAATTCCCATGCAGAATGCGGACTTGATTTCTTACAGTTTGTCTATTTAAGCTGGCCATAAAATGTTACCAAAGGCACAACTGAAGAGACCTGATTTTATATCCATTCACACCAATTTTCCAGTGTGAATGGATATAAAACAAGATAATAGATAAAAATGAAAAGATAATGGATAAAAAATAAGAAAAGGAGATTTCACTACAAGGCAGTGTAGAGAGAGCGTTCACATCTGAATTGGACTGCTCACCTATTCCAGATTCTCAGCCAAAAATCTATAAACACATCGACAGAAGGCAATGCTCCTCCAAGAGGCTCTTAAAGCTAGTTTTTGGTCTGTTACACTGGGACAAATTTAGAATAACCACTTCAAATGCAGTGAAGATACTCTGGACCAGAGGAAGTGAGAACAAAATTTGGTAGGGACTGTACAGGGAAGTAGTCAGTTAACATTTAATCGTTGATGAAAATCTTCACAGTTGACTGTCCATAAAAGAATTTACACTGGTTTAAAAATCAGTTTATCTGAAAACCCTTTCATGGATACATTTCAGACTACCATACAGCATCTTAGTTCATAATTTAGCAACAGAATCTGGACTGTACTTCTCCAGCCTGGTTGAAATCTATGTAAATTCTGAAAAGTTTTGAAATTCTGCAAAGTTTTGATGTTGTTTTAAATATAACACTTCTGAAAAAAAAACACCCAGCCTCCTCTTCTGAATCACTGAAACTTTGCAGGTAGATAAAAGTCTTACATAGGACAATATCCCTTCAGTATTTTTCTACTCAAATGGCTTTACTTTGTCAATAGTCTTAAGACAAGAGGGCTGTAGGGTACTTTGTTGACCCAAGATAGCTCAGCCCTCCTAATCAAAATTTTTCAGAAAAGCAGTCTTCCTCCTTAGGTCTATGCTGAGGGATTGGACAGTGAGGTCAAAGTCATTAGTCCCTGACAAAAGCCTTAGCAGGTCCCACTAAGCATGCTTGGTAGGATTTGTTGTTGCTGTTGCTTGTTATTTTGGATGAAAAGTACCCCCTCCTTGAAAACTGGGATTTTCAATGCAGCCTCATGTGACTCAATCTGGGCACACTCACAGGAGCAGAGAAGTCTTGTGCTCACAGCAGCACAGGTGATGGAGACCCTTTGGCACAGGGCTGCACCCTGCACTTGGGGTCCCTTTGAAATGCAGCTTTCATGAAATCAGAAGTTTAACTGTAAAGTTGAAAGGAAATGGAGACTGGGAAAAACGCTGTACATCAAAATTTAGAGAACAGAGAATCCTTTTGTAGGAAGCACCCAGAGATAGCCCTGGTCGTTTCACTTAGACCTCTTACAATGCCAAAGGCACTTGTGACATCCAAGTTGCCCTTACAGTTTTGTTTTTCCCTGCTTGCCCATTACAGTATTTCCTACTGCTGAAACAGCTCCTCAGTGATGGAATTTGTAATGTTTCACTCAGGTTTTTTCGTGCAAGTTATCTCCTTTTACCCCACTCCTTTATTTCCTATTGCTGTACAAAATTTGTATCAGACAAATCTATGAACAACTAGACATTCCCATTTTAAAATTTACTGTGTATATTGTTTTATCCCATACCTACACAACAATCATCTCAAACACCTTGCATGACGTATAACATGGTATTTTTATTTACTTTTACTATATGCTTATTTAAAAAAAAAAAAAGCCACCACAATAGAAATAAAAGTGCAATGATCTATGGCAAAGCAAAATATAAGTATCTGCTTTAGAAAGGCAAAGAAATTGAAAGAGACTTAAACTCTGAGCTATTGTTTCATCCTTAATTCATTCTCTCATATCCATATATGGAACACTCAGTACACTGAATCTGTGAAAAGACATATTCATTTGTTATGAAACTGGTGTACAATAAAATGATGGGGAATTTAATGTAATTCTGATCAGAGACTGGGTCAGAGATTTCACTGATAAGTAATGCCAGACAAATAATTTATAGTTTAATTCAGGCTTTCCTTAGTTTTTTGCTTTTATTCATACCCCAAATACTTTTGGGGGAGAAGGCTTCTGCTGAGGCAAGAGTGCCCTGTATCCTATACAAGGCACTGAATGTTGCAGTGAAGCAGTCAGTACTTTGTGATTTAACTGCCCTAGTATTTCTTAAAAGTAAGAGGTCATATGTCACAAAGCGATGTCAGGGTCTGAACCTCTTCTCTTAAAGATTACTAAAAATTATTAAATCCCCTTTGCAACAGGAACAACATATTAGTCCTAATATTGCAGAGTATGTTTGTACTCAAAATATGTTCATGAAATCTCATAATCCTATATTCTAAGGAAGTAAAAATGTCCTACATAGCATCAACATCAAATTGAACAGAAATTCATGCTCTGTGATAGATTATTTCCAAGAAGAAAAGCTTGCTTTTCAAAGTTCTTCCTGCCTCAAGCTTGCTTTTTTAGATTTGCTATGAAATGAAACAAGATTTTTAAAGAGTGGAGATTTGGAAAAAAAATACAGAAACGATGTAATCTTTCCACTGTAAATACTCATGCTGAACTGACAAAGGAAAGTAGAAGGTGTATGCAAAATCACTGCAATAAATTGCTACATGTGCTGTATCTCGTAGAAGTGCTGAACAGTTTTTATTACATTTTTGTTCATTGGAGATTGCTATAGAGATCTCTGCATTGCAAGTAGCCACACCATTTTAGTGCTTTGCTGTTTCAGAAGAGCAGATTTTCTTGATTAATAACAAAAGGTTTTGTTGGGATCAGAGCTGTTTCCCACCATCTCTATGCAAACCCGGCAACACAAACTGTGTACATTAGCATTTCAAGGAGCCTCCTATTAATGATGGCAAGAAAAGCTTCTCTCGGTGGGTAAAATCCATTTTGTCCTCTCTTGTGACATCTGTTCTAACTTTTAAAGCCAGAAAGGAAACTAGATAATGCCAGAGAGTCTTTTGATTTACTGTATTGGCACTTGTGATGATGCTTCAGACTATAAAAGCATGTAACCCTAGTGGACATACATGACTGTGTAAATGTGAACATCTGCATATTCCCACAACATAGGGTGAATTGAACAAGTAATTCCAAAGTTCTTTGTTAAACTTTTAACTATTTTTTTTCAAGGTTTCATAATTATACTTTCAATTACTTCTATACCATACAAAATTCAACATTTTAAATTGTATTTTTATGTAAATGTTTACTGCTACATATGTTTTTTGAATTAATTTCATTTCCCAAAAGCTTTTCTTTTTCTTACATTTTTGTGAGTGAAGACATTTAAGCAAATAGAATTGGAGTTACTGAAACATGGTTAAAAAAATAAAACTCCAAACAGTGTAGAATAAGAAAACGTAAACTAAACCCTGCAGATTTCTTACCTCTTTACACCATCTGTGCACTATTGCTCTTAGGCCTTTTACATTGGTCATCCTGGGAACAAAGCTGAAGGCAGATTCCAGCAGTTTTTCCATTCACTATTCATTCAGAGGTTCATCAGCTCCATATGGATCCAGCCAACTGCTGTGTTAAATCAGAGCCTTTTCCCAGAATTGACATGGTAATGAAGTCATGGTATTGCTCACAGAAAAGGCCTCCATAGGTATTTTCCTCTCTAACAAGTCCAGCCTTTTCACCCCATTCACTCCCTAAAATTATCTCATAACATTACAACATCTGTGAACTGGGTTTTTGGCTTTTAATGTCTAGCATGTTTTATTACATGACTATGCATTACATACTGGTTAACAAGACTCCTACACAACCAAGGAAATAAACTTGCACTCTTCCCAGCTCAGATTGTTTCGTCCCCTTTTAATTTATATCTACTATATTTATTTTTCTGCAGATAGAGCTGTCCAAAGTATTGATATACAAGTTGAACTTCTTTTTTTTTTTAATTGTATCAGACACTGGCTTCAGAAAAATTCCAGAATGAAAAATTATTTAACCACAAAATGGTAAATCTATCAATACAAAAAATTGCTAAAGACAGTTTGCATTAATAGCAACTATGTTCTATAAGTTTCCTTCAGTTCATCATATGTATGAGCTTTGCTTTAACAGCAATGGTTTAAGATTTTTTTTAAAGGAATAAATATGAGAAAGTTTATTTCTGCAATAAATATGTAGATACTGCCTTGATATGAAAACACAAGGTAGCTTTATTGGAAAACTATGTCTTTCCTGTAGCAATAATGTACTTGAAAAAATATGATCTATAAAATGGGTGTCATTACAGATGTGTGTGTGTGTCCGAGGTTAGCTGTGTGCTGACTGAAGAGATTAGTCTGTTACTTACAGTTAGTGTAGGTTTTTGAGATAGTCTGTCAATATGTGTTTCACTTCTGGTCTGCACATATGCTGACTTTTTTTTTTTTTTTTTTTTTATGAGTTAACACTGTGTCCTGGTAAATTCTGGCATTTTGGATTGGAAAGCAGAAAGATGCAGAAAGATAAACCACACACAAATCCCTTTCTGCCCCCCAGCATAATATCCCTCCAAGTGCCTCAGCCAGAGAGGAGCAGCATGGATTACAAGCAGACAGTGGGTGCATGGGGCAAGTGACTATAGCACCTCAAGGCAGATATTGCAGAGTTACTGAATGTGCAGACAAGGACAACAAAAACAATCAAAGGAACAATCAATAGAACTGATAGCTCCAAGAAGAAATAAGTGACTAAAAAAGATTAGAGCTCCAATTTGATGAGGAGCTAGCTGAGAGAGGGAATATAAGTAAAGTTTCTAGAATCACGAAGCAGAAGTCTTCAGCAACTTTCGCAATTCTGTAAGTAGAGGTCACTTGATGAAATCAGTAAGTGATTGATTTAAAAGAGGTAAAAGCATTTCTTTACAAAGCATCTACTGAACTTCTGGAGCTTGCTGACACAGAAGGGTGAGGAGGGAAACTGCAGGTGTAGGATCAAAAATTGAGATAACTTGATGGACCATGAGTCCATAAGCAGATGCTGAAAGGGCTAACTAAGCAGGGCTACAGTCTAATATCCCTAACACAACTGCTCCAGTTGTGGGAGGGAAGTGAAGAAGAATGAATTGCAGAAAGTGACCAGGCTAGTATGGTCTCCCTAAATAACATTTCCTGTTTCTGCTTTCAGAGACACAACACCTGGGCAGCTGGACATTGGTCTGACCCAACTAGTGTCATTGCAAAGTTCTTTTTTACATCTTGTGAATGTCATTCAGCCACCTCTCAGATCCTAGAGCTCAGTGTTCATTCTACTGAAACAATAACTACCACACTTTACCAAAACTGGCATCAAGCAGAGATCTGCTATTCAAAGTAAAGCCATCTAAATGTAGATGAGCGCAAGACCAAGTCATAGAGAACAAGGAACTGCTTTAAAGCAGAAACTGAGAGATATCTTATTTTCATCTGACATAAAAATTTCATAGTGTCTCCAGTATTAGAAGACACACTTTATCAGTGATTGACAATTCATGGTTGTTTTATGGGGGGGCTCCAACTGGATATCAGAGACCACATATACTCACTGACAGCATCTGTGCTGGATTAGTTCCTGGGAAAATGCATCCTTGTCAGTGCTTACTGCAGTGAGGTGCACCATCATGATTCTTGAGATGTATGTTACTAAGTCAGTAAATGAGCAACAAAAAATACTGGTAGAACACATTTGCTCCTTATGGGTGAATTAACTCATTATTAGCAGGATTAGCCAAACAAACATGTCTTTAATCCTGACAACTTTAAGTCTGTGATGTTTAAGAGTGCAAAGGTCCAAGTCTGAAGATATTCCTTCTATACTTGTAATTCCAGAGGGTTAGAGAGCTGTAAGTACAGTGACAGCTTCACCAGCACAGTTACTCAAAAACATCACCCAGGGTGCATCCAAGCCTGACCTGGGATAAATGCCAACAGCCCCAAGAAGAATAAAGAAGCACTTGATAAACATGAACAACATCCTTAAAATACTTCTGGCAATTGGGGAAAAAAACCTTACTGCTTGTATAAAAATAGAAAGAAATGAAGAATAAATAACATCTGCAAAGAAACACTGCACAAGAAAAACATATGGAACTTCTATAGTGGATTATGCAAAAGAATACCCTTTACACAATGAATTTGTTTTACCTATCCATGAAAACCAGCTGCTGAGTCAGAGTCAGCCCACTCCATTTGTTCATGTTTTGGCTTTCAAGTTAACTAAACTTTCTAGCACCTAACACAATGCTAACTGCTGACACAGGGCATAGAGAGCAAAGACAAACACCAGTCTACCTACAGGCTTCTCTGGTCCCTCTGAATTCAGACAGGACTCCACCTTGTGAAGTGATACTGGGCCTGGATGCAACTGCCGCAGGAAAAATGTGGAACTGAGAGAAACACCCAGGCGAGTTTCAAGTCCTGGTTGGTAAATCCTGCTGTAGCAGTCCCACACACCAAAAGGATGGTTTCTACCGAGGTTTTCTGCTTCCCTTTGGCACCAGGCAGTTATGAAGGAGAAATGTTATCACTATCCTCAAGAAATCACACACGCTGTCTCCATAGCACAGTATGTCTCCTCCTTTCCAGGCAGCAGAGTTTCCAAGCTGGTGAAAGCCAATCTGTCCTGCATAGCAGAGAGCTGAGGTGTTGACTGGCCCCTTGGGGAGCTGTGGAGGGCAGGGGGAGGGGACACAAATCCCCAGTGCTGGTGAGGAAGATGCACTTGCTCTGTCTCTGAGGACAAATGCTAAAGAAGTTGGCCATTCTCTTGCGTTTGGACACCTACTGATAGTGATCTCATCCTTTCTTGGAAAGAGCTTTTTAACTATTCAGTGCTCTTTAGACCTCTTTATTCACAAATAGCTGTTTTAAAGTAGCCTGGGGCATGGATGTATGGCATTGTGTTGCAATTGCCTCCACAATATGTGCAAAGGGATTGTTTATCTATTAGGTAGTATGCATCTCCCCCACTTGCTTCTTCCTAGAGGCTACTATGAGGAACAATGCAATCGTGATTGAAAGTTTCTTAACGCAGTACACAAACAACCACCTCCCTGTGAACAGTTCACACAACGTATTTACGAAATAACTACACCAAATATTCTGAGATTTTGATGTAGTACCTCCTTGTCTGCCACTTACCTATAAACCTGTGGAGATGGATACCAAAGGTAATGGTGATTGAGGGAAAAGACTGCTGGTTCGAAGTGGGACACTTGCACCTGGTCAGAATGGTGTTCATTCCTTGGTCAGAGCTGCTCAGCCCTGCTCTCAATTGCTCTAACTGCCAGAAGATAAGGAGGAACTAAAGAGGAAAATCTGCCTCCTCAGCCAAGACTTGCAGGTGAAAATTTGTATTCTAGCTCCTTCCTGCATGCCTGTAACAGTGCTTTCCACTGCAACTTCTGTATGGGTACAGGCTGTTTAATTCAGTAGCACTATATGAGACAGGAAAAAAATTCCCTTTGTTCCTCAATTACATTTATTAGATTTTTAATAAATGAAAGCAAATGAAAACACAATTTTGTTGGAATAAGAACTACAGGAGTTTGTAAAGCAAGGCAGAATCCTTTGCAGCCTTGTTCAGTGCGTCCCACCCTGGATGAAACAGCATCTACTTCACATCTACTCAGGGATTTGACGCAGCAAGATAATCAGTTAATTCCAGTTACACTAATGAGCTGGAAAAAAATCTCCAACATGAAGAATAGCTTTGCTAGCCACTCAGAAGAGAGGCTGCCTTAACACAGAGGTTTGCTGCCAACCCAGGGGCCTGCATTTGGGATGGCACAAAGGGGCCTCCAAGCCTGGCAAAAGTTGAGGATTCATGTAGGATCAATTGAAACTGTGACAGATTTCAAAATATCAGAAGGGATTTCATGTCCCTCTGAAAGATATTGAAAGGATCTGGGGCACAGGCAGTGTTGTCTTTTATCCTCCCAGTAGGGCACTGGGCCCCTGGCAGAGTGAAATAAGTGCACAGGGTGAAGAACTGGCCACAAGATTGGCGCCATGCTCAGAGCTTTGGGTTCCATGATCTGGGATGTGCCTTCAAGAGACTGGGAACGTCAAGAGCATATGGGGCACACCTGCCCAAGTGGGGTTTTGGGAAGCAAGCTGGTAGAACCTATTAGCCAGGGCTTTAAACTAGATTCAGTGGGGAAGGGGATGCTCTACCAGTAAGGAACCAGGAAGAAACAGCCCTAAAGCAGGGAAACTAATTGCTGTCACAGAAACATGGTAGTTTGGAAACTACAAACACAGAAACATGGAGTTGTCATGATTGACTGAACATTGGCAACCGAGTCCTACAAGCCTTTCAGAAGAGATAGGTTGGGAAGGGGGTCCAGGGGGTCTGCACCCTATGTTAAGGAGGGGATAGATTATGAAGAGCTGCTGCTGAATAACAGCCATGAACAGGTTGAGAGCTCATGAGTAAAGATCTAGGACAGGGCCAACAAAGAACATCTGGTGATGGGGGATGACCATCAGGGACCACCTCATCAGGGAGAGACTGATGACGAGTCTTTTTTGCTTCACATACAGGAACCATCACACTTGCAAGTTCTCATCCTGATGGGTGATTTCAACTACCCAGACATTTGCTGGGAAAGCAATACAGATGGCTGCAAGCAGTGCAGGAGGTTCCTGGAGTGTGTGGAGGACAAATTCCTGGTCCAGGTGTTAGACAAGGCAACCAGAGGTGAGGCATTACTGGACCTGGTGTTCATCAATGTGGATGAGCTCACAAAAGGAATTAAGATTGGAGGCAGCCTGAGCTGTGGTGATCATGCTTTAGCCTGGTGAAGAGCAAAGTCAAGACCCTGAAGTGTGCAAGAGTGAACTTCCAGCTGTCTAAGGAGCTGGTGAATGAGATCCCTTGGGTAACTGGCTTTAAGGACACAGGGGCTAAACAGAACTGGAAGCTCTTTAAGGCCATTTTTCTCATAATATGGGAGTTCTCAATCCCAGTGTGCACAAAATCAGGCAAGACATGACAGAAATTAGCACAGCTGAGAAAGGATCTGCTTCTCAAACTGAGGAGTAAGAAAGAAATGCACAGCCAGTGGATGCAGGGACAGGTCACCTAGGGAGACTACAGATTTTCCCAGTTCAGAGTAACTGGGTTTTGAGACACAAAAGCCCAGAATATGAAGGCAACTATGCTAATGTTTCCAGTGAAGAAATGAGGGAAGATGTTTCAGAGTTTTCAATCTTCAAAATTTTCCTAAGTATAAGCATCCAATTTACAGAATGCAAAACATCATATTAATCACATGTGTAAGTTTAGGACCACAACATGATAAAAACATTGATTTTTAATTCTTTTTCTCCATAGCTCATAGAGTTCAACTCTGTTCTGATAAAACAAGCAGGTATCTTTGCCTTTTTCTTTCAAAGGGCAAACACATTCTTTTACTCTCCCTCCAAAGGGTCCTTTGACTTTTCACCTCCCTTGGTTTTAGTTCAGCTTCCAACAATCACTTAGGGACTCTTAGAAATCAATGGTAAGATTGATTTCTAATTGTTGTCTCATTATTCTCAATCCTTCCTGTCTACTGCTAGTGGGGCTTGGACTTTTTCTCACTTCTGGGCAAGCATTTTCAGCTTCCCCTCATCTGTTCCATTCTGGAATGGCTGCTGTCCTTGTCACTTCTTTACATTTTTGCTTTCCAGTTCATATTTGTGTTTAGGTATATACTTCATCTACACTGTTTCAAATCAAACCACTACCTGCCACTTTTGTTTGCATTGACCAACAGCTCCCTAATAATTGCTGCCTCTACATTTAATCTATCACAAGCCACAGAAGGCCCTTGAAATTAAGATTGCAGATAATTTGTAGGATTCTAATCCACAGATACATAAGTCAATAAAGAAATTTAGTTCAACTAAGGACTACCCATACTTCTCAAACTAAAAATTAAACACCAAAGTAGTATGATATTTCAGTGGTTACTTCTGCATTTTATCTTCTAGGTGTCTTTTTTGGCCCTCCATAAGAGCACAAACAGTTCAGATTAAGCGTTAGGGCACAGAAAAAGAACCCATCCATAAAATAAGGTACTCATTAACAGTAAATTTCAGCATCCAGATTCCTTGCTGATATGCCAAGAAAATGAAGATGAAGGACTGGCATGAATTTCAGGCCTGCTGTATATATTCTTCTGTAATGTCTTTTAAGATGAGGTGGGAGAAAATGTGCTTAGTTGTTTGTAAGGCTCTTTAAAAAGAAGCAAAGTTTGCTTTGAAGTTCACAAACTTGTGAATATTTTAGCCCTAACATTTTAGGGCTGTTATATTGAAGTGCAGCAGGAACAATCTGTTGCACTATTAATTTAAGGGATTCATATACCTGCACTACTAATGATGCTGGCATTAAGAAAAGAGGGAGTGCATCCTTCATAAGACCCAACCCTGCAGTGAAGTTCACGTTGGCAGGTTATGTATCAGTCTGCAACTTGCAGCAGGACCAAGTACCAAGTTTCTACTTTCTTTTCTTTACAGTTTGTTTACAGCTTTTGCAACTTGCTTAATTTCATGTCAATTTAGAAATTTTAGGTGATCACCAACTGATCATTGAGTGATCACCAACTGATCACCAACTGCCACATTAACTGCAGCCATAGCAGAGCCCAGGTACCTGTGGAGGGCTGCTTACTAATGGCAGAAACATCAGAAACAGAAAAAACAGAAAAACAGACAAAAGATTTCAATAAACAAAGCATCTGAGAACCTGCAGGGTGTTACACAGCACTGGAGTAGCTGCACAGCTGGGTATGCATTGGCCTCCATCCCTGTGCCAGGTGAGCAGGCCACTCCGGAAAGATGTAGTACAGCAAAAAAATCACAATTATTTAGGGTGGAAAATAGCTGCTGGAATAAGAGAAACAGTTTCAGTGTTTATCTGTTGGTGTCAGTTATTCAGTTAATGGTCAGTGACTGCTGAGTCATGGAACTCACTCAGAGGCAGACAGAGTTTGGGACTCTGGTTTGACACTCCCTAGAGACCAAGCTTACTGATTAGATGTTCACTGACTACCACTGGTGTCATTTGAGGTGCCAAGAAGATGAAAGCAGGCTCTCCTCAGTAGTGCCAATAAGAAGGCAACGGGCAGAAACAGATGTACAGGAAGTTCCACCTGAACATGAAGAACAGCCTTCCTGTGCAAGTGACCAGAACAGGTTGCCCAGAGAGGCTGTGGAGCCTCCCTCACCAGAGATATTCAAGAGCCATCTAAACACAAATCTATCCAATGTGGTCCAGGATGACCCTGCAGGAGCAGGGAGATTGGAACAGATGACCCACTGTGGTCCCTTTCAACCTAACCTGTTCTGTGATTCTATGGTGTGTCTCATCTGAATTCCAAAAATCCTGGTCCTGAATGAGCAACTCCGCAAAATTCTGTTTTAGTCATTTGGACTTTATGGAAACATAAAAACATATTTCCTACCACTGACAAGAGACACCCCATGTGATTGCAGTGCAAGGGATGTTGCTATGGAAGGTCTTATGGATGTTTATGGAGACAGAAAGGTGCATTCTGGAAAAGCAGACAAAAACTGCAACCAAATTTGCTGGGCTACAGCAAAAGCCTACAACCTTGTCACTGATACTCATAAATAAAGGCAGCCTTTGAACTGTATGTTATATGCAGCAGGCTGTTGCTGATGAGCCTCAAACAGGAAAGCAGTGACAGATTAGACAGCTTCTCTTCTAGTTATAAACATACCTCAATTGTTTTGGGGCAAAAAAACTCCCCAGTTCTGTTTCTCATTGGAACTGACTCCTCACAATTAAGGCTAATCCTTAATCTGATGTTTACTCAGTTTACTGATTTCTGCATTATGCATTGTCCACATCTGGCATTACATTTTGTATTTATTTTAGTCAACATACATTTACTCATCAGCTGTGTTCATTCTAGCTGTGGTTGAGATGGCAATTTCATTCTAAGTCTCTGCATACACCAATGGATACATTACCTTTCAGCTGAACTTTCTCATGCTTATTCTCAAGCCAGAACTTGCACAATTTTTCTAAAAGTTAGAAGTAAATATGCGATCCTTTCCTAACCTCTCATATTTAAATGTGAGAACACAACATTTTAACAAAATGCTTTCGATTTTGCTAAATTGAAAAACAAACAGAGCGGTTTTTTATTTCTCTTTTTGAGTCTTTCAATTTTAAAGCAATTCTGAAGTTACAGGAACTTCAGGAACAACTTACAGGAACAAGTGTTTCTTCAAATGCTATCACAAACGTGAGAAAGGCACAAGACTGTCTAGGAAAGGTAAGTTTTGTAAGGAAAAGGAACACCACCATTCTCATCTGTGCATGAACTCCAACAGGAGGGTGAAGCACGTGACTGTGAGAAAGTTTGAGTCACATTTGCATACAAATGGTTTAAGAGAACTCAAATGAGTCATGAAAATTCACTCTGTTTCTAAAAATGAGTGGAATTGCTAATGCAATGGTCAGGCTGAGATTTCAATTGATGATAAGTGATAATATTTACTGTTCAGGTTTCAAAGAGACTCTGACTTCTGCTCATTATTCCTACCTACTACAACAGCCCATGCAACATTCATTCAATTCAGATCTTGCCAATATTCACCTATATACATTTTTTGATTATTTGGGTATTTTTTTAAGGAAGGATGGATTTTTTTTTTTTTTTTTTTTTTTGTAAATCCTTTTTTTTTTTTTTTTATGGTAAAGTATGTTATACCACAAGGGGTATATAGCACTATCTTATGAACAAATATATATATGAACTTATATAATAGCACTATCTTATGAACAAATCATACTTAAATTTTGTGCCCTGGTGAAAACAGAACTGTCTAGGATGGTCTAATGTATTGTTCAGGAAAGCAAGGAAGTTGTCAGTGCTGGGATTTGTGCAAAGAGAAAGATGAGAACAGAAAAGATATACCCTTTTTTGGAAGAAGGCACAGGTGTTTACTTGCAGAGCTGTATAAAGGTAGTATTAGAGGATGATGGAAAGTCAGTTAGGATGATAACCGTTTTCTGTCACTACAATGACAAAAAAATTTTAAAAAGTTAAAAAGATGTGAGTGCTGTTCTTGGCCAGGCCCAGGAGACAAAGTGGCAGGCTTACCACGGCTTGAAGAGCTTACTCTCCATTTACAAACATTTCTAAAAGCCAAGGAAATGTGGCAAAGAGCAGAAAGTACAAAGGAGTTTTCTTTCTCCAGTACTAAGTGGAGCAGCTGAACAACTCAGAAAGATGTCTCTCACTGACAACCCTGCTATCATTAGCACCCATCCACACCACAGGTAACACTTCTCTTGCTTTAGGGGAATATATCACATATCACGTGAGGACTACAGGAACGAAGTACTGCCTGACTTTTGCATCTGTCATCCTCACAAGCTGCCTGGTTTTAAAACATTAGCAAAAATGGCAAGGTAACAGCTTGTGTTTGTTCTGTCATCCCCCCTCTTCAAGACCCCTGACGCACTGAGAGACAGACTGCAGGTCAGGTTCTGCTCTGCCCCGTTCTTTCTGTCGTTATTTACACCTGAACAAACTGAGTGGAAACATGCAAAATGGTACCATTTTGTTTTGATAGTGTTTTACCCTCACTTCACAGGGGTGAGAATGAATAGACAGGGTGCAAGGCAGTGGAGAATCAGGGATTCTGTATATTAAAAAACAGTGCAGACAGCCGCAGAAAGTGTCAAACACCATACAAAAGGACTGCTCATGCATACATGCTCAGCATCTGTGATCTGGACAGTATGAACAGAAGTCACTGTCTTTGGGCTACACGGACTTTACTGGGTTTTGTTTATATAATTTAAAAATCAGCAGACCTGCAAGGCTGAATGTTGCAGGATGCTTTGCAAACAGCAATCTCCATAGCTCATAGAGTTCAACTATGAGCTTCTGGAGCTTATGAGAGGAATCCCCTCATTATTGATAGATGGTAAAGGCTATTGTCAGATGACTGACAGTGGCTCTCTGCCACATGATGCTGGAGCCTACAATATTAATTAAAAACCCTAAAACAATTGAAGAATTGCCTGTCTGAAGCTCTGATTAGCTAGAATGTCTTCCCCTTTCTATGGAGTTGGACAAGTAATATCAACTAGGAGGAAAGCCTTTCTGCCACTCTGAAGGATTAAGATCTGTGTCTTCTTATGTAAGAAAGTCACCTCCCAAAAGAGATCTTCAATGCTAACAGCCAAGCTGTGCTAACAAAGCCTGAAAGTGTGGACTCTGCTTTAGTCCTTCAGCAAAGCACAGAAGCTGCATTTGCAGATGTGCAGGAACCAGGAAGGATGGAAGCAGCACAGCGGCTAAAAGCAAACTGGAACAGTTGGGAGTGAAGGAGAGGGAAGGTAACAACCAGCAGAGCCAAGAGCTGCTCCTGTCTATGTCAGCTTCCAATGAGATCTGATGGTTACTAAAATGGCATCATGGCCTTATCGTCCCCAGCAGGAAAGGGTTTGACAGCAGATCCATAAGTAGGAATAAAAACAGCATGCTTTAGCACAGGCTGCCTAGAAAATAATTTAACTTCCACTCTGCCCAGCTACTGTCAGCAAAGCCCCACAGACATGAGGGGTGGACTGCATCTTACGGAGTGATTTGAAGGCAAGTGGCTGGAAAGAATTTTCCAGACCTTTGTCCCACACATGGAGGATAGGACACAGGAAAACATGATGATATCTGTGCAGTAAAAGGACAAATGTGTGGTACAGGCTGGCATCGCTACCAGAGCAAGGGTCATGTTCAGCTATGTAGTAAGTTAATAGAGCTGGAAAGAAAGGATAAAGAGTCCAAAAAAGAGCAAGGGACTTTTTTGCCTGTAGAACAGAGAATGTTAGGTGAAGTTAGTGGTTGTAGATGCAGGTTTTCCTCTTTAACCATCTGGTTTGTGACTTGATGGCATTTTTTGTTTCTTAGAAGAAAATCTCGTGCATTCTGGGATTTTGTTTTGGTCTCCCTCATAGTGCAAGCACTCTTCAGAGCTATTAAGTTGAACAGCCACTAGTTAAGCACTTAAAGATGGGCTCTGACAGGTTTCCCAAGCTGCTTCTGAAATGTATTTGGCAAATAAATTCCTCCTCATCTGCTAATTTCAGACTTTTAAAATAATTTAGCTCTCAAGTACATAACATAATGTTATTATCTTGTTCTTTACAATCTGAGGGCAGAATCTATTTAGAACGTGAGCAGGCTGGCTATGTGCAACTGACAAGCTTTAGATAAAATTCACTTGCCAACCCAGAGCAGTGAAACAAATTCCTTCTCTGCTCTCACAGCACTTGTTACACTATCCAAAAAACAGCCACATCCCACATACACATTCACAAACACACCTGAAGCTGAATCCAAACCTGAGACCCGACAGGAAGAGTCTTCTTAGATCTCACTGGATTTGAATCAGACCCCATAGATGTAAATCATGAAGACTACTCCATGAGTCTCCATCAAAGGAGTTTCCACGGCCTGTTTCATGTCTTACCCACAGCCACCCCCATAACAGCTGATTCACAGAGACAGCCTGCTTATTCTATACAGGAATGTACATTTGCAGCTTATATACATGTGCTTCACTCCACAAAACACTGCCAAAATAGCAGAAAAAAAGAGAAATTGGCACACTCCAGACTGCTCCTTAAAACAATTCTGCAAGGTGTGTTGCTGCTCTCAGTACAGAGCAGAGAGTATCATGTCCCCAAATAGCTATGCCTTTATCAGGTTTAAAAAAGGAGCATCTGCATTACAGCAAAAAAACACCCAGTCAATAAAAAATTACCAAAAAACTTTCCCATGACATTTTTTTCCTTAATAGAGTCTATAAAAGCACTGAAAACAAAGCAGAAGCTCACATAAAGAGAAATACAACTACGCTTCAGAAGAAAACCAAGATTACTCTCCTGAACATTCTCTCAGGAAATACTCAAAGAAGTGGTCTGATGCTTACAAGGCCTGTCAAAATTCAAGGCTTCATATCCCATTCTTCCCAGTTCAGATGCAATTTAGAATTTCCATTGCACCAGGTGAATGCCTCAAATGACCACTTCTGGAGTGTTTCTTATCTGAGGATTTTAAGAACCTCACGGGATCAACCCAGAACCTGTGTCTCCCTTAACCTAGGAAACTGATTTAACTAGGGCTAAAATCACCATCGTTTACCTTACAAGTTGTCCTAACAGGAGACAGACATAGAACAAACTTCTTCAGAAGCATTCACTTTCTGGATAGTGTTGCTTATTTTAGCTTGACATTTCAAATGAAAGAAATCTAAATTGATGAAGAAATCAAAAACTTGAATTCTCCCTCTCCCATTCCCCTTTAATCCTTAGACTTCCTTGTTTCTGCTCCAAGTCCTTATCCAGCTGTGACTGGTACTTTCTCTGGTCCCTGGCAGTCACCCTACTGTCACTGCACCACCTTGTGATTTCCCAGCTGGAGAGCAAAAGGTGGAATCTCTCTATGGACCCTGAAAAACTGGAAAGGACACCAGAATGCTCCTTACTACAATTAGTATTTCTGCCCCCCAGAATCTTTTCCCACATCTATTAGAATATATTTTGTACTTTCCTCAAACAGGATATTAAAAAAAAAAATAATCTTTAAACCAGTGGTAATTTATAAAGCAGCTGGTCAGCAAATGTACTGGCTACTAACTCTAGTTCTGGCTGCCAAGCTTGTGATCGATGGGACCTGTTACTTCAAGTGGTGTTTTCATCATAATTTAGATCTTTAAGGACAATCTCCATTGGATTAAGGACTTTCCATGTGAAAAACAGTCTCCTGATACAGGTCTGCTCAAAGTGACTTGTCCATCATCTCACATAAAAAAACTTTGTGCCAGAGACATGGATTAAGTCCTCCAGAACATCTTCCTTCTTTGTATTCCTTCTACAACCACTGAGGTAAGGCTTCCACAGAAAGCAACCTCCATCACTATGTAAGTCCCATCTATGTCACAAAGGAATATGCAGCCCTGGTGGTGTAGATTGTACAGCTAACAACAGGCAGAAATGCACAAAACTTACAACCAGCCTAGAGAATCTAGCCTAGAGGTTGAACACTGTGGACAGTAAAACCACAGTCAGAAAAGTTTCTTGGTTTAAGTCTATCAGCCACTGCTCATTCTTCTCAATGCTGTCAAACATGTCATGTCACACACACACACAAAAACAAAAAAACAACAAAAAAACCCCAAACGAACAATAAAAAAGGGTGAAAAATTGTCAAGAAAGTCTGAGAACAAGGATAGAGTTAGGCTTTTAGACTTCTGTATTAGGTAAAAATAAGCCATCGAAAAAGCAATGATTTTCTCATTTGTCTGTAAACTAAGTCTTTAAAGACTTGACTGTAAACTAAGTCTTTAAAGACAGCCTTAGATGTAGATACCAACCAGACACATGCCATAAATCAAGTGAGGTGAATCCCATTTCCGGAACCAAGAGACCTGTGAAAGGGAATAAGGAACACAAAACTATCGCTAATGAAGTGAAAACAAGCAGAGTGATAAGGCAGGAAAAAATAAACTGCTGAAAGTCCAAAATTCTGATTGTACAACAGAGAACAGCTGAGATGCTCAGCTAAGTATAAATGAGCTGTTTTATTCTGGCTCAAAGTATTTCAACAAGTTTGTGCATCATTTTATTATTTTCAGATCTCTTGTTTCTGCTGTAAACAATAGCTCGAGGTCTTAAATAATTTAAATTTAGTCCATTCCAAATTATTTTTATGTTACCAAATTTAGACATATATCCTCTATACTTCAATAAAAGAAGCAGAAGGGTTTCTCAAACATGTATTTTGGAACAGTTGAAGGCATTCAGCTTTATGGAGTGATTTACATGAACAACATGGTGGCATCATCTCAAATTGTAATCATAGCTAAAAACCCATCAGGAGGACATATTACTGTAATTTTGCCAAACTGGACACTTATTTTCCACAATTGTTTCTACAGTCTAAAATTTGCAAAATGTCCGACAATAAGCCTTTGGTGACCTTTAACTAAAATTGCCTTTCCCTGGAATCATCCATTTGCAAAGAATATCTGTGCACCAAACTCAGACCAGCACAGAAAGACTTGCACTCCAGTAATCTGATAAGAAAGCTGGGTGACCTTTTGCTGATCTCTGATGAAACAATTAAGTACATAGTTGGGATTTATGCTGCAGCACACCACAGCACTATTCCACATTATCAAAATGAAAAAATATATTTTTTTGAAACTGAAAATAACAGGCTCATCTCTTCAGAGCTACTATTAAAGGTGATATTTTTAAAGGTGTCCAACCTCCAATTTTAGAAGTTAGAGACAGATTTTTTTGGGTATTCAAGTGCCTACAATGCAGTATACACTTAGTCCATTTTCCACAGTACTTCACTTTCTTTGATTTAAATATGGAACCTTTCAGCTTTCTGAAAATCCCAACTGTAGCCTTGTAGTATCTTCAAACAACTTTTATGCATATTTTACACATCTAGCTCCTCCCTTAGAAGCAGTATGTAGTGCCTCGAGTCAGTTAGACCATCCACAAAAGAAGTGCACAAAATGACATGAATTATTTCCACACTAACATTTCAGACACTGGGCACCAGGATCCACACGTGCAGACTAGGGACACACACGGCCACATGGCCTTTAGGTTCTACAGGCTCAGCAATACTTCATCCCAAGACATTTCACCCCAGCTATCCATGTCCAGCCTTCCAATAGAAGGAAGGACCATGACACAGAGACAGAACTCACCTAAATTTGACTACATACCCAAATTTTAAAGACTAAATTCGGGTATGATGAATCAGAAAAATTAGTCATCCACAGTGGAATCCACCTCGCTTGGCATCTATAACTCAGGCTTCTGGCTGAAATTGGTTGTCTGGCTCCTGCTGAGAACTGATGGTGAGCAATGGCCCCCAGCGAGGAGATTCACTCCATCCTGAGAGAGGTGTCAGATGGGCACAGAATGAATCACTCTCTGCAGGTGTCTCTTGTTCTCTCTTCCCACCGACTATTGAGAGATGAGACATAAAACCTCCAAACAGCTAAGATAAGGTGAGATGAACCTCACCCTCTAGAACGGGTGAGTCTGCCAGGCCAGCAGGCCCAGACTTCAGGCTTCTTGCCATCCAGGAGATGCCTTTACCCCTGAGCTACAGTGTTAGGCTCCCTCTTGTTTATAATGCCTCTGGCCCTTGGAAATTTGCATCTGTTTCTTTACTGTGGCAAGCTTGAACAGGATGGGTGGGTGTCCTCCACCTTAGCCTTATCTCTCTGGTCGTTAGGGTTGCTTTGCAAGCAGGAGGGAGTTCATATCACCTCTGATGAGGAGAACATTGAATCTGCATCACTCACTTCCAGGACAAGTGCTCTCATGAGAAAAATTGCTTATGAGAAAGCAGCACTTCTTTTCCTTCTTTGCCCCTGAACTTTCCAGCAGCTCCAGCTGCTGCACCTTGTGCTAAGCTCCATGCTGTCAGTGTGCATTTAACCATGATCTTGCACACACCTCCTGGACCAGGCCTCTCCAGAGACTTAGACACATACCTATTTTGTGTGTCCCAGGTGGGTTTATGCAGGAGACAGTCACTAAGAAAGTCAGCTTAACCTAGATAATTCTCATTCTGGGCCAATAAAGAGGCAAAGTTTTAACAGCCTAGGAAACTTCACTAGAACTCACGTGGTTCAACAGGACTCCGGAGGGTGCACGTGCATTTGGGATGTGGCACACATTTTGTTGAACTGCACTCACAGTACCCAAACCCTGAGTGGAATTAGGCTTTCCTGACCATACAAATTTTTTTTCTATACGTTAGTTAAAAAGGACTGAGAATGCTGTGGGTCCTGTGTTGATATAATCTATAAAATAGCTTTGGAAAAGTTAAATTAGTACTGCCTGCTTAATATTACAAAGCTTTCCACCATGGAACTGAGGTATTCTTCCTGCAGACAACAGGAAGGCCAGACTGACCAACACTTAGGTGCCAGTTGCAGTACACACTCAATTTCTCCTCTACATTCATGAAACATTATTATTATTGAGGAAAAACAAAACACAGAGAGCATACTACATAAACACACTTATGCCTGAAATTATCATAATTTTACAATTTAGGGGGTGGAGTGGGGTGTGTGTACTTAAAACCATACCTGCAACAGATTTGCAAATTCTTCTCCCATCAAGCCAATACCCAATCCCTCCCTTTTTTTCAGTAAAATTAAGCCAAGAATTTTGTGATCTTATTCCCACAGGCCTGTACCTAAAGATCAAAACTGGGCCAAAGTGGGAGACTGAGGGGAGCTGGACCAGCCAGCCAGATAATTAACAAAAGAATAAGCCCATTTTTTGCTCCTTGGTTTATTCCTTATTGCATGTAAGGTACTCACATACAATACAGTAATCTCCTGCCTGGCCCCTTCTCCCTTTTCTATCCTGAACAGATTTTCCAGAGAATTGGTGGGGAGTGCAAAATCTGCAACATTTTAGACCTACATTAATTTAAAGGTATCACTAGAAAAGCTACACTAGATGAAAACCATCTGCTACATAAGCCATGCACTAATAAGTGAACTTGCTTGATCCCAGATTTTAGCACAACCATGCTAAGTTAGACAGCCACCTAAATGGTTCACTGTAAGTACTTACAGAGGATGATATGTAACTTAATTAAGACATAGATATTGCATTAATAAAATAGGTAAAGATTTTTAGAAAGAAATGTATTTGGCTTTGAGTAAAAGCATGAGAGTTAATACATTGCTCTAATACACCTTATACCATACCTGATAGAAATTACTATGCCAGAGAAATGCTGCTCTCAGAAAGATTTCAGGGCAATTTTCTTCCAGTAGAATCAGGTAAGCAATAGCCCTTTGCAGATAGGAGTTTATGTAGCAAAGCCTTCAGGGCACTGTTCCTACTTACAGAAAGGAGAAATCCTACAAAACAGAAATAAACATTAGAACTAAAGCATCCTAATCTGGATTTGTTATAAGTGTTGCAGCAAAACCATGCAATTCATATGGAAACACCCCCTTTGCAGGGTGGTGCTGGAAAACACGGTTGGAATAAAAGTCATTTTACTGCACAGCAGTAGTTTAGGAATATAATCATAAAATGATACACATGTCAAAACAGAACCCAAACAAAGGCCTGCCCTTCCTATAGTCCAACACTTCCAGCTAAAACAGAGATGTCTCAAAAGAATGAAAAAAACATTTATGTTTTGCCAAAATACTTCCAAAGTATCCCAACAACACACGGCTCGGGATTAACAGCAGCAGATGAGGGATGCTTAAAAGCTGGGATGAAAGGAATGATACTGTGTGAGAGCAGCATTATTCAAAAGCACAATGAGGAAAGAGGAAAAGAGATCTTAAAAGTTGGCAGATCTGTGGCATTTGCAAACACGGCCCAGAAGAGCAGGGAGTTCGGAAGAGGGTCTCAGAGAAGGTGTACCCACACGTTCCTTGAAGCAGCACTCGGAGGGGTTCGGAGCGGGCTGAGTGGGAAGGGTGGGCAGGGCATTCTCGTGCCCAGGGAAGGACCTGGATGTGAGGGAGCTGTGATGCCAGCCCCACTGCCCGAGAGCCGCTGCCTGCAGAGCGGGACGCGAACAGCCCTGCCAGGGGCAGCACGGGGACGCCGGGAAGCAGGACTGAGCTCCCAGCAGCACAGCTGTTCGCAGAGATGTCACCCTGCTGCCAGCCCTGCGTGCCCACGCACAGGGGTGCCGCCGGGGCCCCGCTGCCCACCGGGGGCACAGCAGCGCTGCCAACACGCACGGCTTGCTCCGGGTGACACCGCTGAGGGTCACGGACAGACCGGGCTCCGCGCTGGCCCTGTTCGACACCGGCTGAGGGCTCACGACAGCCCGGGCTCCGCCGGCCCGGGTGAACCGGCTGAGGGCTCACAGGACAGCCGCCGTCTCCACTCCCGGCTCCGGCCCCGGGTGACACCGTGTGCTGAGCACACACGGCACGCAGCACAACGCGCCACACGCAGCCAGCGTGGGACAGCCAGCCACAACCGCGGCCCCGTGCCAGCCGTGGTCTGCAGAGCGCTGGGACGGGGCAACGGTCAACGCGTGCTGCGCCGGCACATGCCGAGCGTGGAAACAGGGACACAAATTAAAAAAATGTTAAAACTACACAAAAAAGATAAAAAAAAATAAAATAAAAACCGCTTTCCCCCAGGCAGCTCCGGGGTGTGTGCGTGAAACCCCTTTTAGCACAATCAGCCCGAGCATCTTGGGCGAAGGATGAGGTGGGTGGGCAAGTGCACGGGGAGGAAATTGTGTCAGCTGCAGCATCCGAGAGTGTGCAGCTCGAGCAAGCTCAGACTGGTAAAGTGAGGCTTGCGAAGTGCACCCTCACAAGAGATCGCGGGGATCAACCTTTCTGTCTAATCGGGTTCGATGGAACTGTCGCCCGATGAACCAACAAAAACAGCTTTGATGGCAAAGTTTATAGCAGTAGCCGTCTCATCTCCTGGTTTTCAGCTGACATTCGCCCACCGCCCTGAGAAAAAAAAAACATAAAAAAAAAAAAACAAAAGAAGAAGAAAAAGCTGCACATGTTGTTTCTTGTTATGGACAAAAAAACAAAAAAATAAAAAATATACAAAAGATGCACACACGACACACAGGTTTTTTTTCCTGTATGGGACTACATCATATCACACTGCTAGTGCTTTAGTTTCTGGACAACACAATCTTCTTGTTTGCAATACTCTGCGATGAGGTATAATGATTCCCACAGAGTGATCTTTGGCAAACAGTGTGTCGCTTGTTGACCTTGATTTCCAGCAAATCATTAATGTGAGGGGATCTATAGAAAAGCATATCGTGTGAAGGGAAGAGGCTGCTACAGCAGGATTGTTGTTTCTACACCAAAGCTAATTGTACTGAGCAGCTAGCACAAAGCTGGATCACCAGTAATAGAACGGCGGCGCAGACTTCCTGACGCCAGCCCCGCAGAGCTCGCCACCAACCGCCTGGCAATTCCAGATTGTTTTCCATACCTTAATCTCTCGCCCCAAGTTATTTTTTTTTTCTCTTCTCTTCTTCTCTTTTCGCCTTTTTTTTTTTTTTTAAATTTTGCGTGACCTGGAACAAAAGTAACAGGAAAATCTTTGTTGAAAGTAGAAAATGCCTGTTACAGAGTCGGTGGCCTTCGCAGAAGTTTAACTAAAGTGTGTTGCATTGCTTTACTCTCCCTCCCGCTCAAAAGTAAAAAAGAAATTTAACAAAAAAGCAAACAGGCCCAAACTTCTACAACTTTTCTTTGATGACTTGAAACGGTTGAGCAGCACAAACAGGGAGCTGGTAGTTTTAAAAGCAGCTAAGCCGGGTTTTTGGCGAGATATTTTCCTGGTACATTGAAACTCCTGTATCAAAACATATTTGGCCACCCCCTCTTGGACAGGCTGGATGGTGTCATGCTTGGAACCCAGGGCCAGTTTTTAGCAGTTTTGTTTTTTTTTTTTTTTTTTTTTTTAGTCCTGGTTGTGAGTGGCTTAAATATGCGGCAATTAAAGCTATTTACATCATTACTGGATGTTTTAGATACATTGTCATTAGAGACAGAGGACAGGGCCGCGGGGGACCCGCCGTCCCCAAGGGGGGCGCGCAGCGCAGCCTCATGTTCTTGCTCTGGAGCCCCTCTGCCCCTCACACTGCAACCGGGGGCGACTGTGTGACACTGGCGGCTAGGCCTGAGACGACACCTTGCGTGGGTGCGAAATGAATACTGCAGCTTTCAAAAAGAACATAAATACACCTTTTTTTTTCCTTTTGGCGGGGTCGGGGTGGGGAAGGAGTACGGGCAAGGCCGAACCCCCTCATTATCTACGCCAACCGGGAGGCCTTGCACAGGGGGGGAAGCTCAGCCCGCTCCTTCCTCGCGCCGGGCGCCTGCAACCCGGCCCCTGCAGGGCACGCTTGGCCGGGGGTGGCGGCGCCGGCACCTTTCCCCCCCCACCCTCGCCATCCCGCGATTTTTCCCGTTATTAACTCTTTTTCTCTCTCTTTTCTACGGCGTCTCCACCTCCGCCCTTCCCACATTCCCTCGTCCCTCCCCCCGCGGCATGGCGGGCTTCCGCGGCGCCCCGCTGCAGTTGCGCCCAGGAGGGGAGCGGAGGGCGGCCCTGGGGCCGCGCCGCGGCGGCATGCAGCCGTCGCCATGCGCGCCTGAGCGCGCCGCCGCGTGCTGCCCGGGCGGTGCGGCGCGGGGGGGGCGGGCGTGCGAGGGGCTGATGTCACGGTTTGCCTGGCGCCGGCGCAGAATCCGGGCCGTCTCTCCGGCGCGGGGCGGGGCGCGCGGGGCGTGGGAGGGGAACGGAGCCCCGGGGCGGCGCAACTCCCGTCGTGTGCTCCGCGCACACCCGCGCAAGTGGCAGGTGTGGGGGAGCCGCGCTGCCCGCGGATGCTCTCAGCCACCGCGTTGGGGTGAATCCCGAGGGACGCGCGGAAAGCGGCGGCTTTGGGTCGCGTGGTGGCGGTTCCTCCCAGATTTCTTGCGGCTGCGTGCGTTTCGAGCTGGGAACCGGCTGTAATACAGTCCCCTGGCGGAAAACTTAAGAGGCTGACACACGAGTGCGCCGAGGCGCGTGGTCGTAACTGCCTGGACTGACGGGTCCGTGGAGGAAGCCCGCCGAGGAGCACTCGCACCACCCCCCTGCCGGCCACCCGCAGCCCTCCCCCCGGCTCGCCGGAACAGCGCGGGACCGCGTGCGCCCCGCCGCACGCACAGCCGCCCCGTCGGGGCCCGTGGCGGAGCGCAGCAGCTCCCAAATGCTGCGGGCCGCTGCAAAGCTTTTCAGTGCGATAAAACGGCAGAATTTGAGGGCAAACAGCACGTTGGGAAGCGGTGCCACTTCAAGCCGCTCTTCCTTAGGGACAAGCGCAGCTTGGCTGCTCGCGGGCTTCTAACTCTCGCGTGCGAAAACTCACATGACAATCATTTGATGACAGAGACAAATAGCCGGGTTGCCTCTCCCATACAACTTCGCCGTGTTCCAGAAGCGGCTAAACCTCTTGCTGGAGAAACGCGTGAAAGCAGTATTCACGGTGTCCAATCCTGCAGCGCTCGGCCGGTGCCGTGCTGCTCGAGCGCTGACCGAGATAACGATCAAACAGTGATGTGAGAGCATGAACAGAGTTTACGCTGCTGGAATTATTAGCAACCAAAGCCACTCGCCCCCTATCATCTTCCACCTTCATTAGACCACGGCAAGGATGTTGCAGGAACCACAACCTTGGCCGCGGTCAAGTACCAACACCGCGATTGGTATCTTAGAGGATAGAAGGGTTGAACTCGCCCCGAAGTCATGATTTTCAAATATGAGTCCCGTCTAATTCGGCGAAGGGGTTTTTTATTATTATTTACTTTCTGTACGGTCACTTGAACAGTGTGTAATTTTCTTCCTATCAGATTGGATACCGAGTATTCACTTTCACACTTCGCGTTTCCACAAACGCGATGAATTGTTGGTCCTTTCGGCCTCGCCACCGACTCCAGTCCACCCCGGAGAAACAGCCGCCGGGCAAACACCTACTACTGGTGTGACAGCCACCAAAGTGGCCCCTGTTACAAAAGAATGTAAGCCACACACCACTTCAGAATAGCTACGTTAAAATTGGCAAAAACCTGATGTGGCTCCTTCGCAGCTTTGTCTCTCCAAGTGGTCCGTATTGTCCTCTCTCACACGCCTGCCGCCGACATCCCCTTTCGCGTAGCTATGCAACAACCGCGCAGATAAATCCGGTATTTGTCTGCATTTCCAATATTATGATTGGCAGCACAATCTCACTGATTTTTATGGATGTATTCGTTTTACTACGGTTTTGTTTGCAACTGAACACTTAACACGCTTTAACATCTCCTGTGTTTTACAATTGCTTGCGTTTGTGTAAATTCATTATATTAGAGTGCATATACGTTCTTCTTTTGTAAATTGAACTTCACACTTTAGGTATGTATGTAATTAGAGGGGTGAAGCTGTGTCGTCTGTTTGTTACTACTGGCTTTACATATAACCGGTGCATAAGCAATAATGATAGGAAAATACAATGGAACTAACTTTAAAAAAAAAAAAACTCACAAAGTCACTTCTGCGACAGCATGCAAACAAAACAAAACTCGATAAAATCCCGAAAACTTTTTCCCCTCTGGATATGTTCTGGAAGATGTTCTCAGTTGGGCGTGGCAACCAAAGCTGCAAAAGTACAAGCGTGTAGAACATTTGTCATTTGTCACCAGAAACAATCTATGCATAATTAATGCAGCACTGTGTCACGAGCGACTGATAGTCGCGCAGATGATCGGCCTTTTTCAAGTGGGTAATACATGTAACGTGCCACTTTCAATATGCAGATTTGCTATAATGTCACCCAATTAATAGCATCACTGAAAGTAGTCCCTGACTTCTCAGGAAGACAGGGCGCTCTAGGAGTGACGCCTGCTACTAGTGAGGTGCTTCAATGCCCCGTTTCTCCACCAGGAGCAGAAAGTTACTGTGGGGTTGAATAAGGCTTATTTATCCTTTCCAATCTGATTTATTTCATTCCGGTACAGCCAGCCTACAGCCATTGCTTTGGCTTGCCGTGTAGGCTAAGTGGTGAAATGCGAACACCGCCGGGATTCTCCAATTCCACGGGACCTGGTGGAAGGCTCAGCGCTCGCCACCCACTCGCATGCAGCGGGAACCTGGCGCACAACACCGCAACCGAAGCTCACTGTCGCGGGAGCGCTGCCGGCCAGCCCCGCTACACCGGGTGCGGCCGCGTGCCGTGAGCATCGGGTGCGGCACGCGGGCAGGGAGGGAGAGTAGGGACTTATCTGAGGGCGGATGGATGGATGGATGGATTGGATGGATGATGGACGGATTGGAATATAAGACGGATTGACTTGGAGCGGGGATGGATGACGGATGGTATATGGATATAATAGAGTTAGATAAGATAGATAGATAGATAGATAGCTAGATAGATGATAGATAGATGATAGATAGATAATAATAGTATAGATAGATAGATAGATTAGCATAGAATAGATAGATAGATAGATAGATAGATGATAGATAGATAATAGATGGATAGATAGAGTGAGATGGATGGACGGAACGGACGGACGGACCGGACACCCCGAAGCCGCAGGCAGCTGTGCGGCGCTGCCGCCCCCGGGCCCCGCCAGCCTGCTGGCGCACTATTTACAATCCCTCAGCTATTGCGCGCGCCGCCCACGCCCTCCCCGCCGCATTAGGCTGCCGGGCGGAAAGACGCCCACCATGATGCGCCCCGCGGTGTTGACGTGTCGAGCCGGCCAGCCCAATGGCAGGCGAGCGCCCGCCTGGAGCCACCTGGCGGCTGCCGCCGGTATAAGAGCGGTGCCCGCGCAGCGTCCACCCTCAGGTGCGAGCTCCGCAGGCCGACTCGTGGCAGCACAGCGCTACCGCGGCTCCAGACCCGCCCGCCAGAATCGCGCGCTCACTCCACCCTCCTGGCTCGTGTCCTATCATGAAAGCCTTTCAGCCCCGGTGCTGTCCGTCAGGAAAACCGGCCTCTCGGACACAAGCCTGGGCATCCTCCGGAGCAGAGAACCCCCGTTGCTGACGCCCTATGAGCGTGGACTGTACCAACATGAAACGACTGCTACTGCCAAGCTGAAGGAGCTGGTGCCCAGCATCCCGCAAACAGAAAGTGAACAGATGATAATCTTGCAGCACGTCATCGACTACCATCCTGGACTGCCAGATCGCCTTGTACTGCGCACCCCAGCATCGTCAGCCCTGCACCACCAGAAGACCACGGGCAGAACCCTTCCTCCAGCTCACTCCCTACTGACCAAACCCTCAACACAGACATCACATCCGCTCGCTACAGGTAAGTCCCCCCGGACTCGCCGCTGAAGCCTCGGATCGCGAGCTGGGGCGGTACTCAGCGCGGTGGGGGGGGTGTCCCCGCGTCTCAGCGCGTCTGGCGTGTGACAGTGTCGGCGGTGGCGCTGCCCCTCCTGCGGCTGGGCTGGAGCCGCACGCTGGGAAGCGCTGCGCGGAGCGCGGACACGTCCTGTCCTGCCTCTGTCAGCGGCTCCGCCACCGGCGTCGCCCTTACCCTGCTCCCTGCACACCACACATTGCCAGGCGTCCGAGATTGCCCCTCCGAGCTCCTGTCAAGCTACAGGCAAAGCACTTTTGTGGCTGATCAAACTGTGAAGTGCAGTGCACCTTTTATTCCCAACTTCGGGTTAAAACTGCCATCCCCGGGGAATGGGAGGCGAGTATGGCAAGTCCCTAAAAATAGTCCTAAAAGTTGCTTACGTGAGATGCAACTTGTAGGTCAGTAGAAATGAGACTAAGTGGCACTGTTTCTTGGGTCCTAAATGTGTGTATGTCACGCTGACAAGTTCACCCAGGTGAGCACAGGCTGCC
>CM031859.1:14048121-14105398 GCA_018697195.1 Certhia americana | reverse complement strand
GGATGGATGGATGGATGGATGGATGGATGGATGGATGGATGGATGGACGGATGGATGGATGGATGGAAGGAAGGACGGATAGATAGATAGATGGATGGATGGATGGATGGATGGACGGACGGACGGACACCCCGAAGCCGCAGGCAGCGCGGCGCTGCCGCCCCGGGCCCCGCACAGCCCCGCGCACTATTTACTCCCTCAGCTGTGCGCGCGGCCACGCCCCCCGCCGCCATTGGCTGCCCGGGCGGAAGGCCCCACCAGTGAGGGCGCCCCGCGGTGATTGACGTGCCGGCGGCCGCCAATGGCAGCGAGCGCGGGCCGGGCCCGGCGGCTGCCGCCGTATAAGAGCGGCCGCGCAGCGCCAGCCCTCAGTGCGAGCTCCGGCAGTGCCAGAGCGGCAGCACAGCGCTCCGCAGGCTCCAGCCCGCCCGCCAGAATCGCGCTCTCCGCCTGCCTGCCTGCCAGCATGAAAGCCTTCAGCCCGGTGCGGTCCGTCAGGAAAACCGGCCTCTCGGAACACAATCTGGGCATCTCCCGGAGCAAGACCCCCGTGGATGACCCCATGAGCCTGCTGTACAACATGAACGACTGCTACTCCAAGCTGAAGGAGCTGGTGCCCAGCATCCCGCAGAACAAGAAAGTGAGCAAGATGGAAATCTTGCAGCACGTCATCGACTACATCCTGGACCTGCAGATCGCCTTGGACTCGCACCCCAGCATCGTCAGCCTGCACCACCAGAGACCCGGGCAGAACCCTTCCTCCAGAACTCCTCTGACCACCCTCAACACAGACATCAGCATCCTCTCGCTACAGGTAAGTGCCTCCCCGGCTCGCCGCTGAGCCCGGATCGGGGAGCTGGGGCGGTGTCAGCGGTGTCCCCAGCGCGGCTGGCGGGTGACAGTGTCGGCGGGGCGCTGCCCCTCCTGCGGCGGGGCTGGAGCCGGCACGGGGGAAGCGCTGCGGGAGCCGGGACAATCCGCTCCTGCCTCTGTCAGCGCTCCGCCACCTCGCCCTTACCCTGCTCCTGTTTTCTTGCAGGCGTCCGAGTTCCCCTCAGAGCTCATGTCAAGCGACAGCAAAGCACTTTGTGGCTGAATCAAACGGTGAGTGCAGTGCACCTTTTTCCTAAACTTCGGGTTAAAACTGCCTCCCCGGGGAATGGGAGGCGTGATGGCAAGTCCTAAAAATAGGTCCTAAAAGTTGCTTAGGAGATGCCTTTGTAGTCAGTAAGAAATGAGACTAATAACTGGTTCTTGGGGTCCTAAATGTGTGTATGTCGCTAAGGTTCACCCAGCAGCACAGGCTCCTCTGATCCTGCTGGCTGTTTAATGCAAATTCTTATCTGTTCTTGGAGACTTAACTTCCTGGGCCAAAGTGACTGATTAAGTTGGGAATCTTGGCACAATTCCTTGAATTCTGTGATGTGGGATTGTCTGCGCTATCAGTTAAATAAGTGGCTGCTTTTAATCAAATAATTACTCTAAGAGGCAGACTGGCGCCTCTGAACATTGCGTTTACAGTGATCTAAATAAAGATTGGACTGAGAATCCTCTTTCTAGCCTTTCCCTGGAGTGTATGTTATTTTTATGTTCAATTTGTGCTCTTGAGAGCGAGTGTGTGAGTGTGTATGTGTTGCATCTGGACGCCAGGGTTTGCCCAATCTCTGAGTGTTTGGTTAAATGTTCAAACTGTGGCTTCCTCTCTGGCGCCAGTCTGTCCGGATCTCTGCCCTGTTAGCATTCTCCTAAATATGCCTCTTTTCAATCTCTTGCAGGTGTTCCACTGATGAGTTTTTTTTTTTTCTTTTGCACAAGAAAATGTCTACAGGATTTTTTTTTTTTTTTGAGGTGCTGAATTTATTTTTCAGCTGTATCTGGAGGGGGAAATCCACATTCAAGCAAAAGGACCTTTTAAAATGAATAAAGAAGAAAAAAATCAAGATTGATCTTTATCCCCACCCCATTTTTCAACTTGGACTGAACCTAGTTATTTATGAAGAGACTCTTAAATACCCTTTCCCTAGTTGGAAGGCTTCCTTTATATACTATTCCCAGCGTGGGGAGCGAAACAAAAATCTCACAAGGAGTTGCCCGTTTTAAAGCAGACTTTGCCTTTTTTTCCAAAGGTGGAGCGTGAGTACCAGAAGGATCCAGTGTTCAGTTTTTTAGGAAAGTCTGTGGTCAGAAATTACCTTTTTGACACAAACCTAGGACTGAATGCTGTGTATATATTTATATATAAATATATATATATGAGTGAAACCTTGTGAAACTCTTTAATTAGAGTTTTCTTGTATAGTGGCAGAAATATACATTTCTGCAAAAAGTGTAATGATGTACTTAATCATGCTAAACTTTTTATAAAAGTTTAGTTTGTAAACTTAACCCTTTTTATACAAAATAAATCAAGTGTGTTTATTGAACTGATTGCTTGCTTTATTCTTTGGGGACCAACTGTTCGCTGGCTTTGATTTGTGTTTTTGTCGTTTGTTTTTTTTTTAAATACTTATACATTGTTATGAATTTATCAAGTAAAAATTCAAATATGTAGAGACTATAAAGAATAAAATTACCTGACGTGAATAAGTCTTGTAACTTGGAAAATCTTATTTGAGTGTATATTGCAATCTTCTAAGTCATCTGCCTCTAAACAGTATGAAAGGAACTAGAAAAGGAATTTATTACACAAGGGATGCTATTGACAAAAGTGCTTGGAAATGTACAAAAGCAGTTAATCCTGAGGCATTCCCATGGAGTATTGCCTTTTTTCTTCCCTCCCACCCCTCTGAATGATTCAGTTCAGGGTAGTAATGGCCCAGACCTGTTAATTTGTGCTCAGAATAATCACTCAGAGTTAAGGGTAGTGGGTGGTTAATAGTGCCCCAACTATTAAATTTCTCTAAAAAGGCTTTGAATGTGAGAGTTGGTGATGCGTTAACATGGGATCTAGAATGATGAAGTGACTGTTGCCTTTCCTCACTGGAATTTTCATGCTTCCATGCAATATTTCAATGAAATGGGCTTTCTAATCAGTTGCAGCAGCTTCTCCATATGACTAAGATACTGAGAATTGAGTTAAATCGCTGTTGTGTTACTGATTAAACTTTGGCTGCTCCTACAGGGACTCTCTCCATAAGAATTAAATTAGGTTTGAAATAGGAATCTAAATTCCCGAACACCAGAAACAGTTTGTTTCTTCTTTCTCTTTTGCCCTCAGAAGCAATGCAATATCCCTTATTATTCCAGGGACACTTACTGTACCCTATGGAACCACTGTTCATTAAATACGTGGAGTTGTCATAAGACAGTGGATGTGGGAACTGTGCCTTATCAGATGACATTCTAATTTAAGCACACGCATAAACTTCCCCGAAATGGGAAGTTAAATTGTGGGTCCTACTTGGGAATTTAAGAGAGTCACTTGCAATCTGAAAGAAAGAAACTTCCCTGGTGCTTAGGGTAAGTACAGCTCTGGGCCTGAGGGAGCGTGTTTGGGGTTCCTGTGCTCTGGGGACTCTTAGTGTGAAAGGCAAGAGGCTCACCTGGGGCCAGTAACACTTTCCCCAGCGAACAGGTGGGTGGGTGGTGCTCTGGGGCAGCAGCAGCTGCCTTTCCTTGCCCTTGACACCAAATCCATTCACGTAGGCTGGGAGAAAGCCAGCTCTGATCTCTTAATACTGACGCTGCCCTGCCCAAGCAGAAGCGCGCCCTCTCAGAGGATCAGCGCAATCAGAAGACAAGAAGGGTTAGCAAAAGCTGGGACGGGCCGGGGGTGGGGAGAGAAGGACACGGCCCGGAGCTGATCTGCATCTCCCCGTGCCCAGCCCCGCAGGGATTAGGGAAAGCTCCGTGCAGTGCACACCGGCTGTGCCTCCTGTGGCCAAACCTCGCTACTGTCTCAGCGCCCGGAGCGCAGGACTCGTTCCAGCTTCGTGCAGTCAACGTTTAACCCTGACAGCTCAGTAGTGAAATACTTCATTGCCGCAAATCAGCGCGCCTCAGTCCCCAAAATACTCTTTCTTCTGTACATTTTACCCAACTCTTAACAGCAGCTCATTCGGGGTTGTAATCAGAGTACTGAGATCTTCCAAACCAGTAGCAATCCAATGCAATTGCCACCAAATTTCACCGTCAAAACTAGTTTTTTACCCTGCTGCTCCTTTTGGGGTCACTTTAAACCCACAGTTCACTGTATAAAATTAAAGAGCTGCAACGGTCAGATCACTGTAATTATTTTAAGATCAACCCCTTTAGAAACTACAGCGTTTACACTTTGATATTTTTAAACTACGGGATGATTAACACACTTGTAGAATGAAACCGATTTCCTTATCATGCATAGCCAAAAGAGAAATTCACAATTTACAAGGCGTGGGGAGCTGAGCAGGAAAACAAACAAACATGTTTTTAAAAATGTAAATTAAGAAAGAAAAATATTTTTCCTCTTTCAGAATTAACTAATTCCTCGACTTGACAACGCAATCCTACGATCAGAACTGGGGGCTTAAACTAGGTCCGCCCTTAGGGATTCACTCTTTGGTTTTATTCTTAAGATTTTGTCATTCAAAGATAAACGGCAAGGTCAAAGCTGAGTGCCCAAATCCTAAACATTAATTCTTTAAGTTTCCATGAAGATGTGGGATTTCTTTATTCTATACCATTGTCATTGTCCCTCCAGAACACATCAGAAAAATCTGTGACATTTTCACCACTTTCCCAGGCCCACTTACTCTCTCTGTACACAGCTGTTGTCCATAGTCCTGTTAACTGCGTAGCTCAACACAACACATAAAGACGACCTGCAGTCAAGTATGTGACAGCAAAATAGTTTTGGTGACAATCATATTTAAACTCTGCAATTTGTTCTTGAGCAGGCTATGCATGAAAGTTGCAAATGCACCTATAGACAATTCCACACAGGGGTGGGGAGGAAACAGATAACAAGAGGACTCTCTCATCTAGAAGAGAGGTTTCCAAACCTGGCTTTTCTTGTGTATCGCCCTTAGTAACAAACACATGGCCCAGCTCCCAATCTTATCCCAGTCAGAAATCGACAGGTTCACACCCGCGGGCGGTAGGAGTCCCTCCAGCCCATCTCCAGGTAAGGGAAACGCAGAGAGCAGGCTGGGGTTTGTTTACTCACCCCCGGGAAAACAGCATTGTGTCTATCGCACCGAAACCATTCGGGAGCCACTTGCAGAACCGGTGCCAATATTTTGACAAACGCATGACCGAGGGCGCTGCCTCGGAGCTCGGGCAGGACGCTGCTCTGGGCGGTGCGTGGAGGGCCAGTGCCACCCTCCGGGCCGGCCGCGCACGGCACCGCCTGCCCGGCTCCCGGCAAACGCCGCTCCAGCTCCGCTCCCACGGCTGCGGGACTCAGCCCCGGGAGGGACACGGTTTGTCAAAACCTACAGAGAAACCTGCTTTGGAACGCCAAATACGCTTTGCTCTTAACGCAATGAGGAAAGCACCGTTTGACAGAACTAATTTGTATTTGACTTTGGAAAGTAAAACACGTTCTCTAAACAGTCTAGTGTGTGTTAAGGATTCTTCTATAGAACGCTTTGCAGTCTGGGTCAATTAATGCAATATTAAGAGACAAAATTATGATTTGCTAATGAGAATTAGCTGTGGGTAAGAATCTCTTCCTGTGCTTACCACTGCCCTTGCTTACTTACAAGAAATGATTTACACATATTTTATGGGAAGCTGTAAAGAAGAGGGATAGCAGAATGCAACTGTTGCATGGCAAAAGAAAACACTAGCAATGAAATTCGTACAGAAAAAGCTTTTCACAAATGTACTCTGTAAAACCACTGTTTTGCAAAATTATCAGTATTTTCTGATTCTACAGATAAATTAAAATGTTGGATCTTTGAAATCAAATTTGTTTTGCCCACATTACCATATTCTCTCCATAACAGCCATTAAGTTATCATAATTCTAAAGTGTAGGAGCCAAATGCAAACAGTATTTCAATAAAACAAACTGATATTGCAACAGCCACTGATTGTGTGAGCCACTATCTAAGGTAAATTGAAGGAGAAAACAAAGGACAAAACAAACAAATGCAATTACTCTGGAGTCACTCATAGTAACTGAGAAGAATTTATATTTCAGTTGATTGCTTGTCTTGAAAAAAACTATTTTAAAAGGGCAGTCACTGCACTGGGCGAGAACTATAAATAGGGCCAAAGTGAGAAAAAAATATTGTATAGGAAGCGCTTACTTAAGTGGACTTACTGCTCTTAGCTGCCCTAGAAGACAGCACTTTACTTGCTATTTCACAAGAACATGATGAATGGATAGATAAAATGACATTACATGAAGCAACAAGGCCTATCCAGATTTGAAACAATTGAACTAACTGCATTACTTGCCAAAAAGAATATGTTTTTATAATTTCTACTAAGTATCACCACAAATTACACCCTGTCTGTGACTAACAGTTTTATGAATACATCAGGTATTTCTCCTTAAAACTAACAGCCTGAAACAACTCTTAAGTTTTACAACTGATGGCAGAGCTACAAAAGCTCACACACTGTTGTTTGTGGGTTTTTTTCCTTCTCTTTTAAGAACTGGACTGTAAACCTGCTGAATTTCTCTTTCATTCCAAAGAGAACAAATTATTTAGATACTTACCACCTTGCATCTGAGCAGACACAGGACCAGCAGTATTGCCCCACTGAAGCCCACCTCTTGCTAACAGCTGCAGTATCTGATGCTGATGGAAGAGTGCAAGATGCAAGATCAGCTTTGGGTGGTAATTCCTCCCTGTAATCTCAGATGCTCCTAGAAGAGCTTTCCTCATATTTTTGGCGTGGAGGTTTCCTTTGATGCACTGTTTCTCAATACAGAACTTGCATATCCTATTGGAGTTACACCTGTCACCTGATTTTGCTATTATCCTGAGAAAAAACATAGTGCTCTGAAGGGGGAGATAGAGGCAGGAAGAAAAAGGGAGGACAGAAGTAACATAAGACTAAGTATCTCCTGCATATTAGACTGTCAAAGATCAAAGCAGCATATCTGGCCTTCAAAAAAAAAAAATGAGGTTGAAATTTGAGTTGTGTTTTCAGTCTTGTGCAAGTTTTTTTCACCTGGAGTAGAGAACCCAACTTCCATTCCAGATGGACCCTCTCACTCCGGCACCCCACAGAACTGAGCTGGGTTGGCTACATCAGATAGCAGCAGCCCAAGGAAATTCAGTGTCTTAGGAAACCTCTAACAGTGTCCTTCAGCCATATTTTCTATCCTCATTGCCCATCCACAAGCTCTTTGTGACTCCTTAGAAAACTCTGCAGTACTTGAAGAGAAGGAATGTGATAACAGTCTACTGTAAACCAATGTAGAGAGAAGAGAATAGAGAAGAACTGGTGCTCAAAAACAGATGCTGCTGCTGAGATTTCTGCCTTGTTCAGATCAGTAGCTTCTCGCCCAGCTTAACATATTAATGCCTCTAGAAAAGACAGTCTCACACTGCATCAGAAAGACACAAAGAGTTACCTCAGTGGAACTGGGAGGAAATGTTTCTCATGGACATCATTATGCAGGAGGTTAACTACTAGAGATTCTTACTTTCCATCCTTTGAGGGTAGAAGAGGTTTGCTTCAAGAAAGAGTAAACAAAACAAAATTAAAAAACCCCCACGAAACCCAAAACAAAACAAACAAAACCACCAAATAAAACAAAAACAAACAAAAAACCCAAACCCAAAAATGAAAGCAGACCAAGAATATGAACGTGTAAGTATATTTTTAAGTTCAGATTCAGTGTCTACATGAGTTAATACAGGAATAAATGATGGGCAGGTTATTTCAGGAAGACTTGTCAGGCTACACAGGGTAGCTTTCACCTGGACTAGTGCTTCCTAGTACTTTTGTATTTCTCTCCATAACTATGTAAGATCATAGTGCCACTGCTAGGGGTTTGAGTTAAAAAAAGTTTGTGTAAAATGCATTAAGTCTCCTATTAGTACTTTTCAAAAGATGTAACAGTTAGAAGGCTGAGTAAACCACATGCCAAATCTATAAACTCAGTTTAGCTCTTGTTAGAAAGCTGGTTTACAGCACACAGATATTTCCACCCTGCAGATATGAAGGTTCTACACATGTGGACACCTTTTTTACTAATCTTTACTAATTCCCATTTTGCTCTCATTATCACATCATTGCCCTTACCACTCTTTCAGGAAAAGATGGAAACATTGGTTGGACCTCATCCTGTAAGTATCAAGACATCACAATACCTATAAAATCAAATTCTAAATTGCACTGTAAATCTGATTCCTCAGTCATTCCAATTTTAAGAGTTCCTTTGAGATATAATTTTTGGACTAAATTACTGTAATTCATGTGCCTATCTAAGTTTAAAAGTTTAATTTAGAAGAAAAAGCTATGCTTAGAGTTAAAAAGTGTAGAAGTTTGGACCCTTGTAGTAAACATATACATAAAAACTGTGTGTAATGTACATACCACATCCAACATGCAATTAGCAGCTCATTAACAGCAATTCTCCTAATCTGAATATCTGACACAGAGTGTCACTAATATTTAATGGTATGTTGTTTTTTGGCAACTTTAAGTACTTACTATTATTTTTATTTCTATTTTACAGGGCTTTGAGGTAAGCAGTATTTTCAAAAAAGATAAAGCTGAACAGTACTTGTAAGGGGAAAGGGAGCACCTCTGGAAAGATATCCAAAGGCAGAAACTTCCTGGACTATGGCAGTCCTGAAAGGAAGCAGATTTGTTAGTTATAAGCCTAAAAATAACCACAATTTTTCAAATAGAAAAAAGAAACTCAGAAACCAGGCATCAAAGTGAGAAAACAAAGCAGGTATTTCAAGATGTATTTGTCTTTCAGTGAAAAATATGATGTTACAACAGCCAGCCACAAAACAATGGAAATGCAACTACAAGTGGAAGAATGAGAAAAGAGGGATATGCAGAACAAGAAGAAGAAGTGATATCATGTATACACACACACAAGAAAATTCTGAAGAAAATTATTCCACCACGGGAAGGGAAGAAAAGTAAGTTTTACACAAAGAATCGCAGGTAATGGAAACATGGAAAACACAATGAATGAGGTAAAAAAGTAGTGTCCATGTAAGAGAGACGCAGAACAGAAGAAAGTATATTTGCAATGTACAAAGTGAATGCAGTCACAAATTCTACATGAAAAAAAGCAGAGCTATTAGAACAAAAGTATGTAAAATGTAATTGTCTTGTGAACTCAGGAAGGGGGGTGGACAGATTTATTCTTTAGCCTCTCTGAAGAGTTTTAAGAAAGAGCTAAAAATCCCTCTTCTAATTCTGTAGTATTTCAAAGTATATACAAATATGAAATGCTAGTTCCATCCAGCCTTGCCCCTCAATCAGAATATAAATTTTTCTTTTTCCCCAGTTTTGGATATTATTCACACTGCGTAACCTATGGAAAATAAAGGATCTTAGTCCTTGATAACTATACCTCCCATAGCAGACTAAATTTAACATTTTCTAAGGAAAAATAAGATAATTAGCTGTAGAAGTATTTCTTTGAAACTTCCTTTTGCAGGTTCAATTGCTAGGAAAATTATGAATGAATCACCTTCAGTAACACAATTCCTGCCAAGCATACCGTAACAACAAAATATTATCATAGGAAGTGTGTAATTCGCTAATAGCATGGAGAACAAAAAGTAGGTCAGCTTTGAGAACTTATTTTTTTAGATTTCATGTTAGAGTCTATTAGACAGTGTTATTTCCTATAAAATCGTGTACATCTACAACACTTATGACCTCACATATGATTTCAGGGGGTTAGATATTTATGTAAATTAGTAATGAGGAGCATTTCTTTATGTTGTTTACATTGAGAATAAAAACTGGGGGTTTCTCCTTCAGAACTATACACAGCAAAGAATAAAAGGACTATGGTTATGTCAAAAATAACAGACATGGTGAACAGAGTTTAGTAAATGACAGAGGAAAGGAGAACTGACATTAAAACCAGGAGTTGTGTGATCTAAATTTTTCCATCAATCAGATTTTCCAATGAAAGTCATTCACTAAGAAACAATAACAGCAGGTTCTTTTGATATACAAGTTTCAGGCTAACAAAGGAAAAACAGCTCTGTAAGTGCTATTTTTGTGGGCATTATTTCATGCAGTAAGGTTAGAGAGTTAACTCAGTAAGTTTTGAGTTAACTCAAAGGTTAGAGAATGGATGTCGTCCTGGGGTGATCCAGCATTTCTCAAATCCAGAGAACTGATACCACTGTAGTACAAGTGGGAAGCATGACTGCAGTACACCAGCAAGACCTAAGCAAACTTTCATCATCCTAAGTTGGATACCAACATCAAAGAAGATTTTCCAGTACAGACTTCAGTGTAGAAGACAGCCATGGAAGATATTCAAGGCTGTGCTGACACCTAAAGCTTTGCAACCTGACTGCTCCTGATGCTTTAAACAGCTTTTTCAGTCATCCTCATCATCTGCATGAGCTGACCTAAAGGCATCAGACTGAAACACAGACATACCAAAACCACATCCCTAAGGCTTCAGTGGAAGTACACTTGGAATTATTATGTGACATAATCAATTACTGGACATATGTCCTTAACTTTGAAACAGTGACACTTGGGACCTAAGGGTAAATGTAAGGTAACTTTGAGGCAATTTGATGTAATCATCACAGAAAAAGGTCTCAAAAGAAGTGCACTTCCAAAAAGATCCTCGGAGAGAGATGCCTCTAAGCAACTGAATGTTTTGCTGAAGAGATATTTATAGACATTCTTCTGTTTTCTGGAGAGAAAAAAGAAAGAACTTCATAAATGTAATCAATTTCAAGTTTTAAAAGTATTAGTTTACTATCTCTTAGTCTCTGAACTATTGCTGAAATGTACTTTTAATTTTTTTGATCAACTGATGGCTTATACAGCTTTCTTAAGCACTTAATTGCAAATCAGGAAACAAAGTTAATTTCATTAGATTCTTATAGAGCTGGTGAATTATTTAAGGTGTCCATGAAAACACTTATAAGCCACTTCTTACCTTTCCCTTTAAAATTCTGGCATTTAAGCAGCTCAAACCAATAATTTATGAGCTGTTGAAGGTGATGAAACAGGGCTTCACTGATGTGGGGGGAAATATGATCTTGTGGTTAAGACTTTGAACTGGGAACTATAAGATATAGCCCAAATTTCCCACAGACTTTGTATGCGACCCCTGCAAATCATTTCACTCCTTCATGTTTCTACCCATCTGTAAAAATGGGAAATATTCTCCCTCTCAGGAATTCTTATGAACTAGCATGTCTCATGCTGGCTACCTTTGTAATACTATCAATGGGAGCACCTTGGGCACTAAAATTGGTCATTTATCATGTGAAAATGTACCTGCCACACACTCAGACAACTGTCAGTCACAACTTGGGAGTTACATGGCTCAGAAGCCCTCCCAGAGTAGCATTATATTTGTACATACATTACAGAGTATCAGTATCAATATCAACAGGAGAGATTCCACTGCAATAGGCCAAAGAATGGTCCTTATCCTGTTGGAAGTATTACTGTAGGTTTGAGCCCTGGGTTTGTTTATATCACTAAGAAAAAAAGAGACTGGGAGAAAGCATAAACACTGGACAGCCACAGATCTCTGGGTGAAGTAAAAGCTTCTTTTCAAAAGTTTCTTTGGCCTGAATGCAAATCAGGTAACATGATTTTTTGTTAAGTACTTGAATTCTTCCAGGATACATACATTTAATTATCAGTGTCAATAACATTGTAAGACAAATGCAAACACCCAACATGACAATTGGCTGGGCATGAGGTCACTGTGCAAAATACAAGAGTCATACTTGTGACTGGAAGTCTGACCATCAAGGGCATGAATGAAGCAACTAATCTAATATCCTAAATATTCTGGTTTGCTCCTCCCTTTGAACTGACAGCCACTGTATCTCATACAACAGGAACGGTCTGGGTTATTGTTATCTTTGCCTCCAACCAGCTTTGTGCTGCCTGGCTCTTTCTATTTTCAAAGCGGGACCTTTTGCATTTGAACTTCTATTCATGGACCTGCTCCAAGGGGGAATTAGGCAACTTTTTCTCTTTCGTGGGTATTTACATTCAGGCCTACTTCATCAGTGTATTTCCCAGGAACACTTACAGTTTGGCACATGCTGTTTTTCCTTTGGGAGTCCTATTGGTGCTCACTGACAGCTGATGTTCGAAACAAATTTCTGTGCATTTTGCAATGTAAAACAAAAAGGTGCAAACCAGAGTGGCAGGAAGTCATCTTATGATCCATTCATTTGTATTACTCTCAAACACTCACCGAGAATGAAATTGCACAACTTAGCATCACTAATATTGCTTTAGTGGAAAGCTTTTATTTTCAGAATACTGTGGAGGGGTTTCCACCACAAATTAGAAGCTGATTACTTTGTGCTTCACTGATGGAGTTTATAAACTTTTGGCAAAACTATTTTGCATCTGAAGAAATCATGTCCATTCAACCTTCCTCTAAATCCAATTCTTCCAATATTACATACCTGTAAAGTCATATTTTCTATATGTTTTTGCCATTCTCCTCCATTGCTTATTAAAGTTGCTCAAGTCTGGACACAGTACACCTTCAGCAGCAGGATGTACCTCTCCTGGATTGGATAATACTCCAATTAATTCACCCATCAGACATTTCCCTTCTTCCCTCTCACTTCCACACTACCATTTATCTTCTTGGCTTACTACTGGTTTAGTAGCTAATCTAAATCCCCATTGTCCTCTGCGGTATTTCAGAGGCTTATAATCAATTTTATAATTGTGCATTTGATTTGACTTTTGTAAGTGCAATACTTCATACTTGCCTTTACTGAGTGGCATCATGTTAATTTACAGTCTTCTGTGTATCAATAATTCTGACCTTTGAGATAAGGCAGGTTCAGCCAATAGCAAACTCTAGAATCCACCAATAAAGTTGCTAATTGAGGTACTGACCAAGAGTGGACTAACAGACTCCCATGTGACCCTACTTTGACATGCGATAATTGATGATCACTCCAGGTTTACCTTTTCCAGCAGTCTGCTTTCACTCCATTGCATGATTTGCTTAAGCTTCAATGATAAAATTCTTACTGCAGTCAAACTTATCACATCTGCTGTATCCAGCTTCTGCAGGTTCGTTACTCAGGAGGAAATTGGAGCAATTTGATAAGGGTCATTCCTGAAAACTTAATATTAACTTTCAAACTTGCAGTTTAAACATCTGATGAATAATAAAAGCTTGATAAATAAAGTTCTTCCAGATGTCAAAGTAAAGATAGTTCCCCAGGCCCTCCTTTTTTGTCTTGAATATGATTCCAGATACTCCTCTCCTAACTTCTAGTAGCTATATCTCCAAGAAAATTGATCATGGTTTATAGGTTATTTTGACTGGATCCATAATTTCAACAGAAAGCACAGTTTGGCCATACTAACTTGAAGCAGTCATTGAAAGAAAAATAAGTCTGCTTAAATTACTATATGGACAAAAACCTCTTGGTATGCTAGACAGGTCTAAGTGTTGAGAACCTCCCATTTCTGATTTCGAAAGTTTATTGGGTTTTTTTAATAATTATTTATTTCTTAGTATTGCAGAAATCCCCATAATAATTTAGCTTTGTAAGATAATTGGAGAGAAGAAAAATAAGACAAACAGTTATGTGGAGTCAAATTATCTTGGATTGTTTTGTTTCTGCTTGTTTCTTTTCAGAAAGTATTAAAAAGGTCTTATAACATCTAAACATGAATGAATTTTGAAGATATTTTCTTCAGAATTTTTAAATCCAGATAATTCTAAGATATCTGAATTGTACCTTTCCGTGCTACATAGCATCAAAATGGAAGATTTTAATTACTCTTCTCAGTACTTTTTTCCTGAAATCTCTCTTTTTTAGCAGTGATTTACTTTCTTAGAAGTGTTGTTCATTTACATATTTATATTGTAATTGCACATGTTCCCAAGCAGTTAAGAATTTTCAACCTTTGCACTACCCACGGCGTGTGTTCACACCACATCCTCACACATACTTCAGATACAGGTGCTGTGTCATCTCAGTGCTGGCTTCACTACAGAACTCAGAGTTCTCAGAAAGTCTTGCCCTTTGGTGCAACCTGTGAATATTTTTTTCTCTATTTTTAAATGTATATTTAAACATCTCCGTGCATTACTTTCAGTGACCTGGAAAGAGGTGTCACAGTCCTCATTTTAAGACTGACAGATCAATCTCAGAAGCTCAGCAGCAACTCCCAGATTCCTGTGTGATGCCATAACTCTTGCTGAATATCAGCTCAAAGCATGTTGGCTCTGCTCTCAGCAGAGAAGAGCTTCACAACTATCTGCAGTGGAGACTCTCAAGGGTTGCCAGAGTTCTGATGAATTGCACCACTCTGGGCAAGTTCCACTATAGACGTGTCATAAATCATCATCCTGTTTGGCAGCCTTTACAGACAACATTGCTTTGCAACTAACATGGTCCTGACTCATTCCTGTAAAGACAAAATCACCCCCTCTTATTATCCTGCTCATGAAAGAATGGTCTAGGAATGGGAGGCTACATAAAACTACATTCCCTAGTTAAAGCAGAATTCCTTGGTAAGTGGCAAAGCTATAGGACTTCACTTTATCAAAAAAAGTGACAATGTCAGTGACAGTCCTAAGTGTGATTTTTCACCTGCTCTCCAAACGATGTTACAATCTGAAGAGACATAATTATGAATGGTAATGCTGTAAACTCCACTGAGGTTCTGTTCTACAGTTCTAGCCCTGATCATTATCTGGTTTGTTTCTGTTGGTCTTCCACACTGGAAACAATTTAATTCAACCTAGAGAACCTTTGAGAACACTGAGTTGAATGTATGTGGCTGGTGCACCAAGGTAACACCACCAAGTGAATATGGAGCAGATGATGGGGTGGTTGAGCTTCTTTAGACTTCTTCTCTAAGTCCAAAGTCTGGACACTCAGCCAAGAGACAAGAAACAGAAGGCTTTTTAGAGCATTCCCTCAGAGAGCCCTTCATGCTCTTGATAAACATCTCTCCCGTAGCATAGGAACATCAGTACCCTAACCCTGACAGACACCCAGTATTCACACTGAAATAGGAAGGGTGAGTGGAATAGAAGAGGTAAAGAATTCTTCATCAGATCAGAGATCAGATAAGGATGTTATTTTGAGATTTGCTACTAACAGACACATATTAAAAAAAACCCAAACAAACCCAACCAAAAAACAAACCAAAGATTATTTTCCCAGAAAGACTAGACAGGAGCTCCTCACAGTAGGAGGATGACTGTCTAAGTACTCTGTCCAACTTTCCACAGCCTGAAAAGATTCCTGAAAAGAAAAATCTCTGATAGGTTTCTGCCCTCCCCTGAACTCCAGGGGCTGTCTAAATATAGTTTGGGGTTTTTTTTCTCTCTTCATCTACGGTACCTAAAACAAACAAACAAACAAAAATTAAGACCCATAAAGTAGTTGACAGAACCTGAGCCAACTGATCTTATGTTTTAGCAGCCAACTGATCTTATGTTTTAGAAGCCAGTTACTCAAGCAAAAGTGTCATGGTCCATCTCAGATGAGCAGTTGCAGGTCTCTGCTAAAAGACAACTAGTCCCAACAAAAGTAATAATTTTTCTGAAAGTCCAAATAATTTCAAGGATAAGAATAAAATAACTGTCCCCTTCCTATACTGGAAAATTACAGAAGTGGGACTACTTCCCTGGATTCAAATTTTAAGCATAAATACCTCCACTTGCAAATCTAGGATGAATCACCATTGTATTTTTTGCTTGAGAGTAAAGGGTCGATGCAGATAAATTAGTTCTATGGATCTCAGTTTTGCAAAGTACCACCAGGTGCTTAAAGAAATTACTGTACAAAGAAACCTGAAATTTGATATGAAGACAAAAGATAAAAAATAAAAATCACTGAACACCGTAGCCATGGACAACAAAATTAAAGACTCTGGTTCATATTAGCATATAAAAAGATCTGATGAAGCTGAGCTAGTCTGTCATCAGATGGAAGAGAGGCAGAAGGTAGCACAGATGGTGAAAACAGAGGAAATTATTCATGGTTCCTCGTCACACCTTGAAAGAAGCTACTGAAAAGATGATGTTGAAAATTAAGACCAGAAGGCATCCTGGAACAACAAAACCTCTAAACCCTCCTTTATATTCCAAAGGTGTAAATATGTCCTGAGGTTAAATAGGCTTATGGTTTGATGATTTGTCTTTTATAGAAAATGAAAAAAAATCAAGATTTCTTTTTATCTTTCAGAGTAAAAATATCTGAACACCAAAGGTTGACTCTTGAGTCTTTAAACAAATGTAGAACCTTTCAGATTCTTCAGATTGCTTGAAAGCAAGTGCTAAAATGTCCTGCACATAACACTATTTGCAGTGCCACTCAGACCTGCATCATCAAGCACAACTTAGAGAACCACGGAAAATTAACCCTTCTCGCACGAAACTATGAAGTTCTTCTAGAATCTCAACAGACTATTTAGAATGCAGATGAGCTGACAACTGTCCTTATCCTATGAGCAATCACTGCCTGATTATTTACCGGGAACAGATGCAAGGAAACAAAGAAGCAGATTTTTTCCCCACTAAATAAACTTCGAAGTTTTTTTCCATTGGCAGATACAAATTAGTGGACTTTTTTTTAGATGTGTCTGCAATACCATCCACAATAAAGGTATCAGATTAAATGTATTTTAAAACCAGCTTTGTGGACTGTGGATATGTATATCCTGCGAATTTTCCAGAAGCTGAGGAAGAGGATGGAGAGAAGTGAGAGAAAAATTTATTGCAGAACTTAGAGCCTACCTAGGTTGTAAAACTTTCCTGTGGTAAAAAACCCCACCAATTAAATATCCTCATTCAAGCAAAAAAACACCAGCACCACTCCAGTACAACAGCATTTTCTGCCATTGCTGAAGTGGAAAAATTGCAGAGTACAGAAGTTCTGAGGTTATCATGAAAAAGTTTGGGAAGGTAAGTCACACTGTCAGCTACCAGTCAGGAGCTGAGGCAGAACTGAACCAGTTCCAAGTACCTTATGTTCTGGTGCACCGAATGCAGGGAGTGGGGGCAAGACAGGACAGGAGCATGTCCAGCAATAAGGGAAGGCAAATATATACCCAGTCCCAAATGACTGGCATGCCTAAAGCTAGAATCATTCAAAGCTAGAATCTTAGGTTTTGCCAAAAGGAGAGGACCATAAGCAGGCTGCAAGGTTTATAGTCAAACAGGGAGCATAAGGAAGATGGAAAAAAAAATGCTGGGTATTGAGAAAAAGTCAGCTTAATAGGGATCTTCAGTTTAGATTTCAGGATTTATTGTTCCAATGAATGTACAATAAAGGGTGTCTCTCAACAAAAGACCATTTTGACTGGCAGATGAAAGCTCAGGACTCTCTTAAAAAATACATATCATTCTGTATTCTACCACTGCTGAAGTGGGAAAGGATTTTTGGTGTCCAAAATGAACCTAGGGAAGTAGGGAAGTTTTGCCTAGGTTTGCCTATAGTACCTCTCAAAAGTACTATAATGAATGAGGAAGATTTGATGGTACCACAATATGTAAATATATTCAAGAATATGGATTGCTTTTAGCCAAGCACAAACCATCACATTATTTCAGAAGAAATATTCAAAACCAAAAAAGTTAAATCTCTGCTGATTGCTTCCCTGTGGTTTAATTAGTGAGGCAAGGCAGTAAGGCATCGCAAAATTTCCATTTTAGTTTAACTGTTCCCCACAGTCAATATTTTATGCCTTTGTTTTTATTTCTAGGTTCCAGGGATATATACAAACTATTCAAACTTTTCCTTTTGTTTACTACCATGAGAAATCCTGGATACAAAGAAAAATCTTGTAATGGACCACTAGCATTCCTTTCCTCCCCTTTTCTTTCATAAACAATAAACTTATTGTACTCCAGTAATGATATACAGACACTCTGGTATACTCACAAAAAATTCTCAATCCAGGTTACTTCTGTAAGAAGCAACGAGGATATGGAATTTCAGTACTCAGATCTGAAACATGAAAGGACCATGAATACTTTGCTGTGTAATGGCAGCTCTAAGAATTCACATAACAAAAAGTGTACTCTGTTGCTGGAATCTAATCATTAAAAGAAAAACACACCAACTCTCTGTGAGAGACTGAAATTGTTAATGGCTTAAACGCTGTAGAAATCATCAGAAGGCTTCTGCCCACTCTAGCACTAAACTGCAAAGAAGCTGTACGTCTTCGACCAACAGAGCCCACCTCACCCCCATTACACCTCCTGACTGGAGTTTGGAAAGTGACAGGCACTTGAGATAAGACAAAGGGGTGCTATTGTCCAATCATCCCAGAAGAATCCCCATTCTTCTGAGAGAAGAATGTATCCACAAGAGATCCTGGAGAGAGACTGGAATGCTGATAGCTTCAACATTCAGGGGCAAGCTGGCTATGTGCAAAGTATCCGGCCAGGTGCAGAGGGCGAGCAGGCCCCCACAGGCTACAGCTGGTGTTGAACCAGATAAGGAAAGAGACAAACACGGAGGCTGGGGAACTATTTTCTTGTCCTTACTGAACTCAGCTGTGGTAACTCCCTTGCCAGGGAAGTACTGGGACATTCGCACCAGCCTGAGGGTTTTCATCTCTGCTGATGGGCCATAATCTAAGGTTTTAGAAGGTGTCAAAGGCTTCCGAAGTGTCCCGTGAACCACTAATTTTATTCACAATCATCATCCACTGTCAAACTCCCCACCCCAAAAGAGGTACCTAGGCGTTCCCATTACTACCTGAAACTGAGTTGATAAAAACTCAATAGATGCAGTGGTTTAGAGGGTGCTGTGAATTCTCCCACCACCTGATGGTCTGCAGCCACCGCTTCTGACCATCAGACATTAAATTGCATCTACCAACCGTTGTAAGGATGCCTTTTGATGGTGAGAATTTTCTACACTTGTCCCTTCCTTATACATTTTTAAAGTGTATATTGTCACATTAATATAGATAATAACCAAAATGGCTACATAACTGCTTTCCACTGCAACCAAATTCTTTTGCAATAACCCTACATATATTTAGAAACACTAACCATTCAGTGTCTTTCACTCCAAGCTGCCCCAAGGCATCCATTAACAAGAACCTTCTTTATCCTTGACTTTCTGGGGGTGGGTTGTAACTCTCTCAATTATAACCTTTTGCTGTAATGTCTTTTATGTCCTCCAAAAGACTTTGTTCTTCTAAAATATCCCAAGGATTTTTTTTTCCTTTCCCTTAGAAGAAGGTAACCCAAAGAAAACAACAAACTAAGAGAAGGAAATTGGCCAACAGAATTTCCTTTAGAAGTTTACCCACTGTCACCATCACAACAGTTTGGGGGAAAGAACACCACCTGTTAATGCTTTTTAAGGCCCAAACATTTGGTGTTGTCAGTATCAGTCTTCTTAAAGAACTACAATCACACTGCAAAAACCATTGCTAAGAACCCTGTCACTCTGAGTCTTACTTCATTGAAGACAGGGCATAAATTTCTAAACCAAAACTTCACCAAAATATTAAGCGTATCACAGGAGTCAAACCCACACATGAAAATATAAACGTTAGATTCAAAGCTTGGAAACACAGTATGATATTATTTATACTATGATTTTTTTTGAGCACCCATTTTCCCTTTTTTTCTTCTGTCTGTTTACAATTCAGAAACCTGTGAGAATATGTCAGTGTTACAAAACTGTTCTGTATTCCCAAGGAGAAAGATTCTAAGTAAAATTTTTGCCCACCCTGCCCTTAATCTAAATGGGCCTTAAGAAAGATAACTGAAACCTAGAAAACATGATGCACAAGGCTGCCAGAAAACAGTGTGTAAGTTTAGCACAGTCTTTCCAGTTTTCTCTGCTTAACTGGAATTGGAATTTTGCTTTAAGTTCTCCTTACTACAGCTCCTGTACAGCACAGAAAAGACCAAAATCCCAAAAGCAGTCTCTATCTCATACCAATTACTACAATGTTTTTCTCTTGTGTATCTGAAAATTCACTAACTGGTATGAACACTTCTATTTTACCACTATTGTAGTTTTCATTTATGAGACCTCAAATATTCAGGTATTATTTTTCTTTGGCAATTTTTTAGTAATGCGTTTAGAAACTTAAAAAAACACGTAACAGGTGATAAAGCTGATCAGAATGATCAACTGTGTCTCCTCTGCTTGTGTTATCCTTTAGCTGTACAAAGAACTTCCCATATTCTTACAGCAAGGTCCAGAAAGCTTCCCATGAGAGCTGCACATGTAAAAAAGAGGATTTGTGGATCCTGTTGACAGATGTAAACAGTTGAGCCCCAGACCACAAGAGAAACCACCTATTTTCAGCATTCTGCATAAACCCATGTTTAAGTGTGTCTCAGGAAAATTTCCCAAAGATTACATAAATAAAAAAAAGGGGAACAAACAAAAAAGTGTTAACAGTATTTGAAAAGAGAAGTTAAGAAAGTTAGAGCCTGAAAACTTACCAACACCCCATACCCATTCTGCTGTGTGGGTAAAGTCATACAAGGTGATCAGGCATCCCAGAGTGACCAGGACAGGCACAAACTGGAAACTTTTTTCCAGATCTCCATGGATTTTACCAGACCATCATTTTGTTGCAAGTTTTAAAAGTGAAATGTAAGAACTTCTCTCTCTCACTTCCTCAGAAACTGCAATCCTGGAAAAGGCTGGCAAACAGCCACAAGAGTCTCATATAAAACCTGGAATGTTACTTGCATCCAATTTTTCCTTCCAAAAGTGGTTTATTTTCACCCTACCATGTAATCTTATCCAGGCATCATAACATGAGGACAAGCCAAACTGTGCTCTTAAGATTCAGTTAGACAAAGTAGTCATGGTTCCAAGTTCCTGTATGTTCAGCCATCCAAAATTAGAGTGGATACATAAACTATCATTACAAGAGTTCTGGAAAGCGGTGAGTAGCAGAAATAAGTTTGCAGTTGTCTTATTGTTTTATACTTTTCATTCATTTCCATTTTCCATGGAACTCTTGGGTTCCATGATTCCCACAAGTCACAGAGCTAACATTAAATATTTCAACACTGGAAATTGTTTATGGTTTCTTAACTCAAAAAATTGTGCAACTATGCAGGCAAGTAGCCATAGAAACCGTGGTAGAGAAAAAACCCAAGTTTCAGCTAGGAAACTGCAGTGTATTTTTAATTCTTGCAAATGTTATTCCATTATATTCTACATGTGAAAAAACCATTAAACATTTACAGTAACTAACACGTATTTCTTTTATGTACTAAAGGACACTTACTACTCTGTTGTATTTAGTATTCCATTTCCTTCTTTGTCTTCTCCTCTCTCCCTTTATCATACTGCTATAGTTTGTTCTGTTGGGTTATGAAAACCTGTACAAAGAAAAAAAACTTAAGAAAAATTCACTCTGTCTAGTTATTTTTATGCAAGTAGATTCTGAGAGTCAGTTATATTTACTGTCCTGTTAAAAGCCAGCTTTTATGGCATGCTGTTCTTAAAACTGGCTGTGAAGCATTCATACTTCCCAATTCTAGGAACTTTGCTAGGAAGGTATTAAATAAGAAGTCCCTGAACACATTTGATGACATAAACTACAGCCTGCATTACCATATAATGTAGTTAAAGCAGTCCATGAAACTGGATGGAACCACTGTTTGGAACTAGTATTAGTGAACACAAGACAGAAACACTGAAAAAAATTTCTACTCAACCTCCTCTTTCATCCCAATGTCTAAATTTTATGAAGACTTGAGGGATAAAACTTTCAGGAAGCAAAAAGCCTCAAAACCATATGACAATTTGTCATTCAGCTATTTGGGGGACTAAAAACGATTCAAAATGATTGGTATCTTTTGTCAATACTATATGCCCAAATGAAGAAGGCTACACTTGTCTTCTCTTGAAAAACAATGATTATAAGTGTCTTTCTGTCAAAAGCTTTTGACAGAAAATCAAATCCCAAAAATGTCTGAGAGCAGAGTAATGTACTCTTACTTTTAAGATGAAGAACCCAACCCAAAAAACTGTTCCCAAAGATTTGGCAAAGCTACACAGGCTTTGGGGGCTTCATATTTTGTTTTGGGAGGCTTTTTGGCTGAATTATTAATCTAATAGTGCATTCAAGTTTCCAGTACTTCTGTAACATTCTGATGAGTAAATTTTAATTCAACCAAATAAGACACCAACCAAATCCAGAAATGTACAGATCACATCTCCAGTCCTGTAAATATAAAACATTCATGGAATGAAAAAACAGAGAGCCTAGATAAAGGCAGAGACACTTCTGCTGACTCTGGCATAGAAATGCATCCTCTTGATTTGGAAAACAAAGGCCAAGATCACAAGGTCCTTCCGGAAGCATCTGATTGGAGATGCACTGGGACACAAGCAAAGCTGTGTAGAGTTACCAGCACATGTGACTGCCAAAACATCAGGAATACTGCTCTGGACTAGTGAGACGTAGCCACTTCCCTGAAGCGCACAGAACTTCATATAGAAACGTCTGCTTTGGCCATTTCATTTATCAAACGTATTTTTATACTTCTTTTGTATTATATTAAAAATTAAATTGTTTTAATGCATTTAAAAAATTGAATCTGTGAAGTACTTTAACCCGTAACAACATGGATTCAAAGGGAGCAAACAAAATACTGCAAATAAAAAGAAATTTTGACACAAGCCCAACATGCCAATTTATTTTTTATTTTCTTTCTATCAGCAGACTCTAGCTTGAACAATTCTTCCTCAAAACCATGCAGATTTCACTGGACAGTACAAGTATTTGCTATAACATCATTCAGGTACATTACTTAGATGATAAAAAAATCTTCAAACACTGTACTTCAGAAATAAAGAAGCTGGAGTACATCTTTGACAAGATTCCAAAAGGTATGCATTAGTTTTAAAATGGTAAACACTGCTTATTTTTCTTTCCATAACCAAATGATAAACACTGTATCAACAAAAAACCACACACAGCCACAAATGCTTCATAAATGCAAACATCATATTCATACTTTATCCTTACAATATTTTAATGTGATGGTTGCATCTACTGAGACCATCTATTCAGTGACTACAAAATTGCGTACCTATAATAAATAATGGATCCACTAAGTCAATAAGGTATTGCCTTATAGATTACTGCCAATTCCAGTGACACCTCACAACAACTTTCCTTATAAACCTTATCACCACTCTACCCAAAGTTCACAAATTTAACAGTAACTACTGAACATACAGAGAGCAAAAGCATACGTATTGCCAAACAAGTACCTTAACACTCAAATTTCAACATATGTAATTTATGTTGCACACATTAATTCATAAATTAATGCAAAGTTTGGTAAGGGTGTCACAAGTTGTGGTATTGAATGTTCTGGCATCGTGTACATCAAATGGCAAGGATGGACAGTAACAACTTTACTTGCAATTATGGAGAATTAACGGAATGTTTAGATGGGATAAGTAATACATATCCCAAGAGAAAAGCAAAATCACGTTGTACTTTTCATAATTAAACCACTTCTGTAAAATCTGCCCCCTGGCCAAACCACAGTGTTTAACAAAGAACTGATTTTCCATGCTGACTGCTTTTATATATGGGGAAGGTCTGAAGTAATTTGCTTCTTGTAAAACTTACTCCTTCTTTCAGAGAAAATGATTGAAAATAATCTAGTCTTGAAAGCTTGAACTATAGAGATTAATGTAACCACAGACTGACAAATAATTCCAAGCTACAATTCATGAGTATATCCTTTTTAACCTTGCTGCTTTTCACAGGATACTTTCCCTCTCTTCTCCAAAACCAGCCCCCTCTGAGGCTGCAACGGTGTGGAGCTCTGATGAATCTTTTGAAAGCCTGGTATAACTTGAACGCTGGCCTCGCTTGTGAGCAACCGTCTTCAGGTTCTCATTCTGAACTGCAGTTGAATTGGAACCCGAGCCAGGGTGCAGGATAATTTGAGATGGATCTCTGATACCTTGTATTTCTTCAAAATTTTGATTAGCTCGATTGCTTGGAGCACTGTTGTTATTTAAGGTGACTGTACTAGGGGTTCTGTTTAAATTATAGACTTTCTGGCAGGCTGGCCAGCTCTCTTCGGGGCTACTTGCTATCAGGCTGCTTTCAGAAGGGCTCTTCTTATCTTCTGAGCAAATAGACATGCGAACCACAGCTGGATCTTGAAGGCCACTAAGGCTGTGCGGAATTCCTCTTTTTGCACTGTGACTGTCATCTTCAAGCTCAATGAGATTTGCCTTTTCAAGCTGTGCATCATCTGCTCCTTCATTGTGGAGGGAATGATTTGGAGAACTTTCGTTGGATCTTACACCAGAGTCAGATGAATCTTTCTTATCCAAAAGGGCATCTGTCAAATACTCCTTTGCTTTGATGAAGGTTCTAATAGGTTCGGAACCATGTTCTGGAGATTTGGGCTGCTTCTCTATTTTGATATCTGTTTTCTTATCTTTACCTTCCTTAAGAAGTGGAGTATTATCTGATTCTTCAGTTCCTGACTCATCTTCATCACTGGGAAGTTTCTGATACCGGAGAGTAGCTCCCTTAAGCTTTAAATCTGCAGCCTGGAAAATACTTGTTCTTTCCAAAGACTTCTTTCCTGGGAGAAGCTTGGAACCAGACTGATCAGATTTTTCATCTTCTTCAGTAATAGGATCCAAAGGAGATACATCATTAGTAGAAACACCTGAAGTACTGTAATCAACATCATTCCTCTTCAGCAAAAAGGACTTTCTTCCATCATCTTGTTTCTGTTCACCATCTTTTCCTTTTTCTTGTTCTGCACTGGAATGCAGGGAGCCCCCCGATGTGCTCTGGCCCATATAGAAAGCACTTGAGCTATGAGGGGAGGACCTCCCACTTACTGTGGTAGAATTGGCACCTCCTTCTAACTGTGACATTTGAGCAATATACTCTCTGTATGCATCTCTGTACTCTGCCTGTACCTTGTCTGTAAGCTTTGATATTTCAATACTAGAATCTTGAGAGTTAAGACTTGAAAGACTTGGAGTTCTACGAGTTTGTGACTGGAAAAAAAAAAAAGAAGAGAGAAAGGTCATAGTTAAATGAACTCCTCATTATTACTTTTATCGATCTTCTTAAATGAAGTAACTCAGAGCATTAAATGTGTACTTATATTATCTTTTCGTTGTTGCAAATGAGATTATGCAAGTGAAATTGTAAACACTATAGTTAAAATATGCTTACTAGAAGCATATATATGGAATCACACACACAAACTAAACTTAGAGAATACTCTTATTGTTGGTTTTCATAATGGAAAATTTCCACAAAACAAACATTTTATCAAGCACATTTGAGACTAACTCTTTTGAGCATATAATTATAAAAACTGGATTTGTATGTCAAGATGGGCTTTTCTAATACATTTCATACATTTACATAATTTACATTTTATGTTAGAAAGAAAGCAAGAGTTCATTTAAATGTTAAACATTTCTCAAAAACATTTTTAAAAGACCCCCACCACACATACTTCAATATATCCTGGCAAAATTCCATTGCATATATGATTTCAGAAAAAATCAGTTTTCTGACAAACATAACCCTCTTTGCCCCCATGTCTGCTTTTAGAATTTGGTTTTATTTCTCACTACCCTGGTCTGATTTGATTTGTAAATTAAACTAATTTCCCCAAGTGCAGTCTGTTTTGCCAATGATGGTCACTGGTGAGTGATCTCTCCCTGCCCTTATCTTGTCATACAAGCCTTCCATTATATTTCCTCTCCCCTGCACAGCTGAGGACAGCAGTGATAAAGAAGCTTTGGTGGGCACCTGGCATCCAGCCAGGGTCAACTCATCACAACAAAGAAGCTGCAATACTAATCAGTATTGACTTAAAAAATTCTAACAGGTGAATTCTAATGTTTTCTTAAGGAAAAACTACCTTTCTCATTCTTTTGATTCAACTTCAGATAACTATATATGCATCAGAAGCACTGTTTATTCAAATATATCACATATGTGTAATGCCACTTTGGTCTAGAAAAAACATATATTGATACTCCATGGAAATGGGAAGTGAGGGTAATTAGTATCTTACAAACATACACAAGCGTGCATGCACTCACTCAGAAGTATCTGGGATAGAAATCTGTCTCTGGGATATATATGCCAAACCCACTTTCACAATGTTAATTATTAAAAGTATCACCTGTAGTTAGGAATTTGTGGTGTTTTTTTATTTTGTTGCACCTTCAAGATTTTATAATTTACTTTTAGAGATGAAAAGGGTTCACCCCACTAGGTTTGCTGTATCTTTTTTTTTTTTTTTTTAATTCTAACCACTACTTAGCCACCAACTGATTTGTCTTATTTCTTAAGGACAGACAAATGAAAATCCAGCACTTCAGGTGATCTCATAAGATGCAGAAGAAAACTGACCACAACCTATGGTAGAAACCACAGCTGGAGAAGGATGTCAGTTCTGGAATCTATGAACAGGTTATGCATTGTAAGGACAAGGTTCTGATGTCATGGAGCACTGTAGTTGTCTATTTTCAAAAACCTCACAAATAGATTTGTTCAATGGGCTAACCTCTGGTTAGCACATAGCTAAAATATTTCACACACAAAGCCTGAATAATACAAAAATACAGAAGCCTTGGAAGACACCACACTGGGCTAGATGAGAAAAGCATGCTTTAGATTTTTTTGTCATGAAGAGTAGTACTGGAACAGATGAATAGTTTTCAGTTGGCAAAGACTAAAGATTTCAACTCAGAGTATAGTTAGAGTTTACATCTCTGCAGAACTAGGCTTTACCAAGACTGAGAACTGAAAGCATCTGAACTGTCTTAGAGACTTATTTCTTGACTTGTCTATATCCAAGACTGGAAAAGAACTCTTTTCCATACAGCTAAGCAAGCAGAATACATTTCTGTATTAAATACCTGCCAACTTAAGTTACTATGGCGTGGAGGAGCTTCATCAAGACCAATTGTGTTGAGTTCTTCAAAACTGAAGTTCAGTGTGTAGGGAGCTTGCCCAGCAAGACCTGTCAGCTCAGTGTGAGGCAGCTCGGTGTTATGGCCAGGACGGCGAGTAAGGTCACTGTGAGGAATCGCAGTTGTACCGTGCTCTGCTGCTCCACGAGCATCTTCCTGAGCAGCCTGATTTTCTGAATTTCTCATTTCAAGTATCTTAACATGTAAAGAGAGACAATTTAAAAGCAATTACATAAATAGAAGTTCTCAAAATTGATGAACAAGAATTCCATTCAGAATAGGAACGAGGAATTCACAGCTGTAAAAGTATACCTGTACATGCAGTTTCGACTATGAAAAAGTACGAAGAAAAATAATTTGATAATTCTTTTGTATTTACAAATTATTCTTATTACTGCTCAAAACCTTGAAAGAACTCATATGCCGCAAAAATACTTAAATTCTTATAAAACTAGTAAGTGATAAATTACAAATTTTAAAGCAAAACCAAACACTTCATATCTAACAATAAATCTCATCATGTAATTCTTGGTGGTTTCAAGACTGACTTACAGTTGAGAGTTATTTCAAGAATAAACTACTGTTATTTCAAGAAAGAAAACTGGCAATAGTCTAAAAATACTTAAGAGAAAACTCAGGTCTCTATGATGGATAACCCTCACTGTAACAGCCTGGCTGCCCAATTCCTTGCACTTATTATTACACTTTGAATTCCCTAACTTCAACAGGAGGACATAGATTCAAAAAAGAGTTAAGTTCTGACCATTTCATTAAAATAGGCAAATTTCATTAAAATAGGTGAATTTTGAAAAGGGAACCCACACAGGAAAAAGATCCCACAAAAAAAGGAGGCAAAATGTCGGAGTTCACAATCAATTAAGACGCAAATACATAGGCAAATAGTTACTCATTAGTGCTTAAGACAAAAAGATGAAGTAACAAAATAGCAGATGCATTCATGCTTTAAGACAACACTTACAAACTTAAAGATGATGACAAGGAAGCAACCAGAAATAAAAAAAGATTCATATTGAAAAACTAATTTATGATGACCTGAACACTGAACAGAAAGTCTTACCATGCTCCTGAACAGGTGCCAGTCACCAAAATTCATATTCATTTCTTTTTTCAGTTCATCAATGTTGCACTGAGCCAAGACACGGCCATTTATATTTGCCTGAAAAAATAAAACTAAATAATGTAAATTATGGATACAAGGCTTATGGCATGGCATAACAGGAAAAACGTAGAGGTAAAGCTGCATGCAGACCACTAGTGGAATTTCCCCAAATCAGTATTAAGTCCAATTCTATATATATTTTTATATGTTTTTATACACACATGTTTAGTGATGATTGCTGATGGACAAGAAACACCTATGTGTCATGGAAAAAAAATGGAAATATTAAAGCCATTAAAAATGTGTATATAAAAGTCAATATGATAGTGTCCGATATACAGACATAAGAAAACAACACATAAGTGGTGGAAAATTTCAAGGACAATAAGCCACACTAATCTGCTTAAATTTCTCCAACTCAGAACATAAATGGACTGCAAACACCCAAGCATTTGAAGATAATCAGACAACAAAGTCCCAGGTTGCATCTGACCCATGGCTTGAGGCATCTAAGATCAACTACCACCCCCATTAAGTTCCCTCTCTGCATAAAACAGGCTTACATTCCTCCAATCATCAGAACTACCCAGGGATAGAAGATTAGACTTCTTTCTAATGCTCATCATCAATCAGAGATCAACACAGAAGTGCTTAAGCAACACCTATATTCTAGAAAGTTGATTCCTTACATTCAGCATGTTTATATAGTGCTTAATTTCCAAAACCACCAACACAGAACCATTTTCATTACATAACAACAAGAAGTATTTCTCTTTATATCATGTATCAGTGTATGGACAGAATGTAAGAAGAACCATGTCTTAGGCGAGCAGCCAGAAAATGGAAGACCCAAGTTGAGAGCTCTGCTTATACTGAGGGATCTCAATGGTTTCATTCCCATATCCCAGCAGATGATCTTAGTCAAACTAGGAGAAAAAGCAGGCTGAGCCATTTTCTTCCTTCTTTGTTACATGATATCCCTTGTAAGAAATGCAAGAATATAAATAAGAGGAATCTCATTAGAGATAACTGATGAGCATATTCTTTTTGCACTCTGGAGCAACGGAACAAACTGAAATTTTTTCCAGCTTCACCTAATGACCTACAATCTAACATCCTACTCCCTGCTTTAAGTAACTTTGCTGAAGCTTCCTATGATAAACCTGTCCCTTAATCCTTGAATCAAATCCTTCCGGTATTATTTAAGGCCTGACAGGTTCCAGGACAAAGCGAGCTCAGCAAAAACACTGACTAATGACAACCTCCATATTTCTCCGTTCTTTCTTTGTAAAAAAGAACACACAGAATGGTGAAAAAAAAGTTAAAGAGCAAAAAATAATTATATGTTAATGTATCTCTCACAAAAGAGGAGAGGCAGAAAAACATACAGTGACCTTTTCCTGAAGCAAATAGATGTGGACTGTGATAAAGAAATGGAACCATCTTCACCACTCATTTACAACAGGAGAGATGTGCCAATTTTTCACAGAGAAAAAAAGAAAGGTATATTGCTACCTAGACAAAAAACATATTTGCAACCCTATTTTCTTTTTTATTACACATGGCAATTTTGAAAACATTTTTCTGCTTCTTTTCTCAGAATAACCAGTCTCATCAGCATTTATATTTCTGACTGTTTATCCTTTCCAATAGAGAGCATTTTTTCTGAAAAATGATTCTGAATGCTTCCATTAAAATGTCCTCCAAACTTGTCATGCATAGAACTTAGGATGTTATTTTAACATCTGATATGTTTCAATAAACATTTTCAAGAAAAGAGGTAACTAAATATTTTCCTTCCCTTGTGTATCTCCATGTATAGTAACTAATTAATTTTTTTCATTAACATTAATGAAATTCAGCTGATACCTTTCTTATAGTTGCAGAGTACTGAGGTAGCATGCTCTGGTCCAGACCATCTATCTGCTTTAGCTTCTCACACACAGCTTCCACACTCATTGTGCTCAGAGACACATGTGATACTCCTGTGGCTGAGCCTGTGCCTGCTCCTGCTCCCTGTAATTGAGAAAATATGCACATAAGACTTGTTCCAGTACTCAGTACACCCAGAAATTCACAATATACACTAACACAAATCAAGCTGTGTTCAACTACAAAATTAAAATTAAGAGATGAGAATAAGAATGCACAGGCATTTTAATTACTATTAGAATATCTCTATATTGGGAAACATTCATTATATGTATTTAGAGGAGAAAATACCCAGCATTTTGAGTCCTGCCTTTGTGAAATAATAGCTCTCTTACATAACTTTAAGAAAAGAAACATAAAAATCAGAAATATTAAATACTGGTTAACCAATTTACAATGCAGTTTCACTCACAAGTTTTCCCCTAGCTTTAGTAGTTAGTTTGGTTTTGGGATATTTGGGATTTTTTCTCAAATAATGCAGACACAACTTAGATTCTTCTGTCTTTAAAACTCCTGGTTTATTATCAGACAAAAATTACCTAAAACTCAAAGACACTCAAAACAAGGATATCTAAACTATCTGGATTAATTGGATAATTTTAACAGTATCTGTTCATTTTCCAAAGGTTCCTTCAGCTCTGTTTATGCAAGATCAGCCAAGGGGTCTCTGTTTATGCAAGATCAGCCAAGGGGTTATGCTCCACAGTACTGAAACAGCAGCACTGCAAGTGCCCGACAAGATACTATGAGGATGCTTCATGTACCTCAAACTTGGGCAAGATTCAGGTAGTAATTATTTATAATTGAGCTATGTAACACAAGAGTTGTTCTGTTAATGTTGCTAGCTTCTGGGAATTTCAAAGAAAGGGTGGAAAACTAAAACAAATGCATCTGCAGGTAGACAGTGTATTAAGGCAGTAGGTCCTTCAGAAAAAAGACATGTTCACCCTAGATGGGAACCTATGCACAGTTACACTAGTGATTCCAAATTCCTAAAAGCAAAATCAGAACCAGTTCTATCAGTCAAAAAATATTTGTACGCTCTTCACTTGAGGAGAGGTTGCACCCTCCCTTTTTTCTGAACATCAAGTTTTGGGTTCAGCATTGTAGACTCTGCACCAAACAGCTCATTTTGGGAGGATGCAAAAGAGCTTCTAAGCTTCAGAGGTCATCATCACATGCACAAACCCTGGGATGTAAAAGTGCATTTTAACTACCTAGTTAATCAAGTTTTATTATATTCCTCAAATGACCAATGAAGACTGGTTTTGGAGTTGCAATATTGTCTCCCCATTTTTATTTAATTACTTTGAAGGTGTTTCATCTTTCAGAATTAATATAAATTACTAGATCCCAATATATTGCTTATGAAAACCAAGACTTACCACAGAGAATGCCATTAACTTTAGCTGAATATTCTAAACCAGGAAGGATATTTACAAAGAATTTATTCAACTAGTAATTCCAAGGCAGCAATCCAAAACCCCATTATTTACTACCTCAGAGTGATTTCTGACTGTTATCAAAGATATCCTGAGATCTGGGGAGCTAGGGATACTCCCCACCCAAACTACTCTGAGTTTCAAAGTTTAGATGTTACTACATGTAATTCCCCCGAAGTTCTCCACCAGATGTCCTTGAAATGGATTTTAAAGTGTGCAACTATCAGCATCATTTGGGAACACTACTCAGGGTTGTGGGGCATTTGAACCCAGCAGTTCACACACTTTCCTGGAAATAGCTGGGGCACCAATCTCTGTTTCTTTAACCATTCCTAATTTTTTTAATGTCATGTCAACTGGATAATAAACAAAAAGACATATCCCCTTTTCTGGGAAGGCAATCTACCTAAATTACTGCAAAAAAATTAAGCATTTTAATTCCACTCCAGTCTAGGCACTTAAACTACAGCTTGGTATTCCTTTAGAGGACATGCCAGCTACTTTGCAGATACTGCAATGTCTCCCTAATTAGGTGCCTACAATACCTAATTAGTTAGCAAATTGGCATCTAAAGGACAAATTTCAGGTCTTAATTTAGTCTGCCTTTTAGCACATGTAAAATCTGTATCATGTCAAGGATATATAAGCCAATCATCAAAATGATGAAAATGACAGAATGAAACTTCACCCATAATCTATTTATCATATACTTCTTTTATAAACATCTTTAATTTTCATCTTTAAGAAATCATTGTGGGGTTTTCTTCAGAAAATAATACCAGCTTTATCCATTACTTCCTCATAAACACACTATTTACTATTGGCATGAGTTAGATAATACGTCAACAAAGACAAGATACTAATTCAAATCTTAATAATTTTTTGAAAAAAGGTGTCCTGGGTGTCCTTAGCAATTAAAATAAAAAACTGTTATAGCCAAGATTACATTGTGGCACCACTAAAATGAATGATCCCTAAGCAACATGTGTTAGCAATTGCCTTTGTTCTTAGAATCTATTAAATACATTATCTATGATATACCCAGAAAGAAATGAAGAAAAGTTTTACACTCTTCTCATTTAACAGATTCTCATTCAGATCAAAATATTTTTCTAGCAATCAAGGACAAGCAATTCTTTCTGCATGCATAAAGACCTAGTTTAGAAACTTTGCTTTCAGTGTATTAAAAAAATACGTAAAAGCTGAAATATTTAGACTATTTTTGTTAAAGTGTGAACTGTTTGGAATAGATGCACATTAATCCAAATCATTCCTTATGAAAAGCACTCTCTGAAGAATAAGTAATGTAATAGCTTTAGGGATATTGTCATCATGTAAGTGAATTAAAACTGTACTTAAACTGACACATTTTTCAGCCTTAGTGGTTTTGTTAGAGATGCTTAGAGAACATTAGTCTGAAGAGTATTTGCCATGCAAAAGCTAAAAGCAGCTTGTCAAAACAAACCTCAAGGCTAGTAATGAGCATTAGTTTACAGACAGCCCAGCATGAAGCACCAGTATGATAGCTTCTGGAATGACTCTGAAACAAGTGAATGAGAATTCACAGAAAAGTGGCTGTACCTGTCTGTTTTTGTTTAACTCAGACTTACACAGCTTTGAGAAAAGGACAGAACATAATTAAAAGAAACAACAGCTTAAAGTGACATCACAAAGGTTGAACATACACAGAACATGCTTTGAAATAAACAGAGGAAATCAGGATTAGGGCAGACACAGGGTATTTTCATAATGAGAGGAAACTTTAAAAATAGGTCTTAAAAATATACATTTAGGATATGCTATACAAATAGTATTTTTATGAACAGACTATTCTGTTTTGCATTTGTAAAAAAAAACCACTTGCTGTATTCTGTTTTGCATAAAGGTTTTAGATTATGTTTTTGACAGAAAGTCCTCCTTTTAATGAAACATTCTCCTGCCATTTCAAGATCACATTACACTATCAATGTACCTCAAGTAACTTTTCAAATTTCTACCTAACCAAATCTGCCAACTCCCCTTGCCCCCACTCCCCTGAAAAAGCCCTGAAAACAAACCAGCACCATCCATAGAATAGAAAAGTTATTTCTTATAAGCACAAATATTCAAACCACAAAGATGCTACACAAAAGCATTGGAAAATCCATAAGAAAACTCCCATACCATACATTTTCATTCATGCTCGAACTTCTGAAAAGTACTTCCAGCTTCTTAAGAAGGACTCTATGTTTATCTATACTACATGCTCTGGGACACATTAGTCCTCATTCAAAGCACACATACTACATCTTAAGGGATTATATATTCAGTGCAGTATGAAAGAATGTATTTAAACAAAGAAATTATATTGGAACAATCTACTTCCTAAGTCAAAATTAATAATGCAAACTAAAGTACAAAATCAAGTTTTATGACAGATAAACACTGCTAATGCTAGTTTGATTTTTAACATAAAAGGGGATTCTGTGAACCACATTACCATTCCATGACTGATAATACTGCAATCCACCTACAAACTCTTCAAAAGGGCACACTAGAAGCTTTTGAAGTTATTCAGAAATTAGAGTTTGTACAGTAAAGCCAGCACAAATGCATGCTTGTCTCCATCACAGATGTGAAAGGCCAGCAACTTTAGACTAATTTAATTAGTGATTAAAGCTGGTAACCTAAAATTTGCAATGCACCCTTATGCTGATACAACTAAGGAGATGGTATTTGGTCAACTTACCAGTTTGATATCTATAGTTTGATCCATTCAGCAAAGAACAGTAAACTATGGTCTGAGATAGACAAATTATATCAGCAGCAACAGAATCTAAGTATAGAAGATGGCTGAAGTAACATTCTTGATACAGTATGACTATACTCAAAATACTCCTGATTTTTACTAAACTAACCTAGACTTATACAGATATTATGAGGCTAATGATGATGGTCTGGAATTTCAGAACTTGGTCACTCCAACATCAGACTGACAACAACAGCAGACCCATAACTAGATCCCATAACAGCCTCCACACAGCTCTGTCAACTCATGCAATCAGCAGAAATTATGATCTGTATGAAAAAAAAATTGTACTCCTGAGTAATCCTGATTTTTTGTCCTGTTATGACTCAAACATTCAAAACAATGATTATTCTCTCTATTTTACACACGAGTTGCAACATTTCTGGCTCCTTGCCAGTTTAGCATGAAAGACAATTTTGATTCTACATGCTCCTCTTGTTTTCTATCACCAAATCAATTATACATCTTGGTGTTCATTAACTACTTTGTGCAGGTTTTTTTTAGTTTATTTCATTACTTTGCAGGCACCAAACCATTTAATAAGTTGGATCACTTATACAGTAGCAACGACCCATCAATTAAGACCTACCTAAATAGCTGGATGAAATTATTGTACCCATCATCTACGGATAATTGTAGCACGAAACACAAATATAATATTGTTTCCTTTCATAGAAAATTCAATAAAGTTGACAAAAGAAGTGGATTTAGCGTAGATGAAACCCTGATAGGACATCACATAACATATCCTAACAACCTTCTTGTAAACTTCCCAAAAGACTTTAAAAAAAATTCAGTTTTAGATTTACACTGTAGGTTACTATTGCTAAGCCTTAGAAAAGTATATGATCTGATTCACTGCATTACAGACTCACAATAGCATAAATTCAATCAAAAAACAGATCTAAGAAAATCTTCCATTGTGATTATGTCAAAGGCAGTTTCTTTTTAATGTTTTAATTCCTCTATTTTCTTACTTAGAGGCAATAGGTTACTTAACTTAGAGGAGTCTTTTAAACTGCTGTTCAAGCTGCACCTAAATGTGCATTAAGATGCAGCAAGCAAGCAGAAGAGCCCTCAGTTCCAGTTCTGCTGCTGGAACTCATTCACTACTTTGCCCCAAGACTAAATCCCACTTTTCCAGGCTTGTGAATCTTCCCACACTCACAGGGACACACACTCTTCAGCCATCACACTAATACTTTTGAGAAAGTCTTTGTCAGTCCTTTCACTGATAAGTATCAAAGGTCTGGGAAAATAATGGGATACTGAGATAAGGAATCAAACACAAGGCCGGTATTTCCAAAGGAAAAATCACTCCAAAGTCATCCCTTCACACAAAGTAGCGACTTACTTAGGAGAGAAAAAATTAGTAAAACTTTTCCATTGCACTGCACGTATATGGTTTCTCAATGAAAGTTATGAACAGTTAAACAGAGTTTAGAATCTGGGGTGGGGGAGTTTGATTTTTTCCATTGCACAACAGTAGAAAGACATTTTTGCAATGATTTACTAAAAGAAAAAGTAAATACAATTGAACTACAACTGTTGCCAACAACTATTGGCAGCAAATATTAAGAGAATCAAAACAGTCACATTAAACTCTTTGCTTTGGTATAAATCACTATTACAATAATTAGAGTTAACACATATACCATAAAGATGACATCTTAAGTATGAATACTTAAGATAAAACAAAGCAAGTAATAGAAAAGGTAACTACTGATATTCTGACTCAAGAATATGCTTATGACCAGCAATGTTTTATTTTTCCACTTCTGTCAGTTTCCTTATACTGTGTGACCTGCAATAGCTTTATGTCACCAACTAAAGCAGTAGGGTTCGGGCAGGACAGTTGACTGAAGCACAAAAACACAATTACTTCTAAAACTGAAGCACTGAATGTCAAGCTGTCATTCCACACTCTGTTTAGCTACCACGACACTTTACTGAAAGCTCACCACAGCTACTGAGAAAGGCAAGGGGAAAACTAGAGGGGAAAATAGAATACATCTTACAAGTGAAATATTAGCTTTTAAATTCATTCACGAACTACATTAGTTTTCAACTATTCTATTTGCCCACCAAAGCCACTGATGCAGTGTTAGTGAACTGCAGTTATGATTAATGCAGACTCATTACTGCTGAAAAAGCAATGAGATGCTAAAATTTCCACACCACATGACTACTCATTTACCATTGAGGGGTCTGTGGGTGAAGGAAGCCCCTCATCAGCATCCTCCTTGATAACATCCTAACAACAACAAAATATTATGGTTTGGGTAAAATGGTCAAGGGCTCAACAAAAATTATGAAGCAAACAGTGAATGAGAATGATCTCATAATAACACATAATTCAATAGAAAAACATTTGTTTTCTTTAAGTGATTAAAACTTTTACCACCTCTTAACAGTCTTGCTCATTGCATCAATACCCTAGAATTAAAGTGACCAACAAGTGAGGTTTTTACTTTATCTTTCCTAAGTTTATAATTCCATTTGAACAGCCATCTGCCAGTAAAATAAACACTGTTAAATAGGAAATTTATTATTTAATAGGAAGCCAGAAAAGTCTGCTAGTTATGCCCTTCTAATGGGTAAAGCTGAATTATGTGTCCCTGCAGAAACACTTAAGATAAAATGTATTTTGTTTTACTAAATATTAAAAATATTTCTTTTAACATAAAAATTTGGTTTTCCAGTTTCTAGCATTCTTTACAACATTAAAGGATGTAATTTTGTCTTCTCCAGATACAAAGAATTTGTAACATATTATTAAAAAAAGAATTGAATAGAAATTTACAAGCAGAAATTTAAGAAAAATTACCTTTTTTTATATCACTACATCTAATTTCGTACTATAGTACAGTTGGCATTTTCATTAACGTATTTTCTGACAGTATCACAGGCCATTCTCCTCTAATCTTTATACATGAATGCTAGAATTGGTTTTTTCTCTGTAAGGAATTTCTAAAGTTAAAACAAAATACATGTACATTACATGTTAATAACACCTTTGCTTAAAATATTTATAATATAAAGCTTATACTTGTCTAACAGAGAATCATCATTAATAATCTTCATTTTCATTACTCACTATATTTATTGACTAGGTTAGTATTTGAATTACCCTTCAAAATACTTACTAGGCCATTGTTCTGATCTCTGGACAAACTCGTTTTTAGTGGTGGACGTGAGATGAGATGAGAACTGCCAGGGTAATACCTTGGCATGTAAAGATATGGGGCAAAGAATGGCTATGGAAAAAAAAAAGGTGTAACAAAAAAGGGACAAACAATTACACAAATCAAAATGTAATAATAAAATAAAAATCATTACAACAAAACACATCCTCTAATTGAGTTTCATAAAGTAAAAAAGAGCAATTACTAATAGCTTTCTTTACTTTTTGCATTGAACTATCGAACAGAATTCAATCAAAAGCTCTGTGGTGAGTTCTTCAAAATCACTCAGCAAATGACCCCTTTTTTTTTCTCTGAGCCAACAGGTGCTCAGATATAGTTTTCTGGAGGAACAGAGTCAGAATGGTTTTGGTAGCTACACTCTAACATCTGCTTTCAATATGGGAAAATGACAATTTAACAGCAATTGTTCTGACAATTTCACTCTCTGACCTTCTAAACTAAAAATCAAATGCTCAGTAAAACTTTGAGTCATTCATAATAGCCAAGACAATTGTACCAAATAAACAAGAAGTTTGATACATAATAGTATCACTAGAACTTCCTATATTTGTGGCATCCACCCTGAGGGCTTCCACAAACACTAGATTTTATAAATGTATGAATAGATGCTTATAGCAGACAGTATCGGAATTTTTTGCTGGAAATATATTAATGCATGCTGTTCAATACAAATACCATTTTAAGGGTCAGTGTTAATCTACACTTCAGAAAAAGCAGAATTACAGTAGTCATTGCTTTCAACTCATTGCCCAGTTCTTAATAAAACTCCCAAAATAAGAAAAAACTAAAATCCCAAACTACAAACCAACAAAACACCATAAAATACTAAAAGAAATCTCAAAACAATGGCTGTATTACTGATTTCTGATGTTTCCATGTGTAGCATTTTCAAAACTGTATTATCCAGATACTTCACAAAAGAACAGATTATCTGATTTGTATTTCTGCACATGACAAGATTCTGATTAATCTACAGCACCAAATTCAGTATAGAGTAAATAATTCTATGAATCAAGGGAGAATCTATGAGGAAGGAGTAAATTTTTTTTAAATATTCCACTTTAGATCTGCCAATAAGGACTTAAAAACTTCTGCATTCAGAAGCAGCTCTAAATGAACTGAGAAATTCAAGTTTAATTTCTGAGTATATCATTTCTGTAGACAGCATATGCTACAACTTCAAGCACTTTATAGAAAATAAAAATGGTTCCATTCCATATTCTTAGCTGCTAGAGGTAGATTCTGAGCACTTTCACAGAATTCCCACAAAAATTTCATAGGCTCTTCCAACATACATATTACACAATATTCATTGTAACCATTAATCTAAATGGGGAAGTTTGGTTACCTAGCCTTTGCCTTCTATTATTTGGCTAGTATAGAATGATGCAGGAAAGTTCACTGAATCAAAACTATTCCACTGCCATAGGGTACATTCTACAAATAATACAAACTTTTTTTTTAAAGGGAGATTAATTTCCAGAAAATGCCACAGAATAATTTAATGCCTCAGGTTTCCACTAACAGCTTAAACCATGTGGAAAACCCCCAAGCATGAAATGCTTAACAATCAAACTGCATTCAAGTGCCTGGCTCTCACTGCACAGCCTCTTCTCTGAAACACAAAGGGAGCTTGCTAGTTGCATGATCTCAAACTACAAAGCAATGGAAAAAATCTGTCCACTAAGGCAATTACCCCACAATCCTCTCATAACTTCGAATCAACCTCTGAGCCCATTTCAGCTACTCCACTGTTTCCCAACTGTGGGATTAATTCTCCGTTATAGGCCAAGCACTATACACTCAATCTTCATTTGAAGTACAATACAGGTATCATGACAACATGAGATCAATATAAATAAATAGTGGGCATAAACCAGTGCACAGTTGCTCTTCAAGTCTGCAGATAGCCTACAAGGCTTAATAGATATAGCAAAACATCATTTTTTCAAGATATCAAAGAAATTTCTCCTCTTTTGTTAAAAAAAAAAAATAAAAAAGGATTCACATATCATAATTTCTTGTTCCTACCCAGGAAATCCCAATTAGATTTGCCTACTGCTTGACCTCCCCTGTAAGAAACAATCTCCACAATGATCCATGAGAGCAGCAGTTTTGAGAAGCTGAACTTGAATTCAGCTTTCAGCCAGGTTATTAGACAGTGGTAAACAGTACATGTCCAGCCCTACACTGACAGCCAGAGTGCTCAACTGAAGAGCTTCTAAATGGGACCATAATCTTCCCTTTACTGCTAACCAGAGGGAGAACTGGGTTTTAAACCAAAACTTCTTAAATTACATCACTGGAAATTCCAGGTCCATAACATAGGAGAATCTAAAGAAAAAAGAAGAAACATATACAATAAAAAACCCCGTATTTTCAAAAAATAATGTTTCCCCAACAGCTCAAGGGTGTTTTTCTTAAGCATAAATGAATGCTTAAAGACAACAGGACAAGGACCATTTACTGGCCAGAATATGGCACATATCCCCAGAACTGAGGGTATTTTTGAATAAAATCCAGCCATTTCCACACAAGTATTTGAATCCATTGTGTTGTGTTTATACCAGTATCCAAGACCTCTCTTGGAAACTTCTACTGGGGAGAGTCTATTCTTCAGTCGTTATTCTTTTTTTTAAACACCATTTTTACAAAAACCTGAGAAATTAAATATGATTGAAAATGCTGAAGGAAACTGTTTTTCAGGATGAATTTTCTACTTTTAAAAGCTTCTCATCACTTATCTCAGTATGTGGTGTTCATGAATACAGTTCTCTGTATTCAGAGACATATGTATAAATATGACAATATTTATTAAGTGACACACTAAAAACAACTATACTTTAGAAGGGCCATATAAAATTCCAGTGAGAAAGGTCAAAATTGAAGTATTTTAGTCTTCAGCAGGCAAAAAAAGTAAGCCTTAACACAAATGAATAAATAAACTCTTTGTAAGAACAGCTTATAACTCACCAATAACTGTTTCTCTAATGCTTATTCAAGCCAAAAACCCCCATACAGGTTTCAAAAGTTTATGACCCCTGACTTTAAACCTTGTCATGTACAGTAACACAAAACAGGGCAAAACAGACACAAAAACAGGGCTTCCAATGGAACAGCTGCTTGGACTAAGCTAAGTTAGCATCAACACAAATATTCACGGGTCAAGCTTTTATCAGTGTTGGACTATTTCAAAATATGTTATTTTACATTATTTTCAATGAAACAGCATACTGTCACTGTCTTGAAGGTATATAAGAATAATTTTAGAATAGATAACTTAAAAAGTTCTGACCTACATATACTTTTTTTTACCTTGGTTAACAAACACTGATTTAGAAATAACTCTATTTACTTTTCATCTTACTAGGTTATATGTCTATCTGCAGTCAAATCCACTTAATGTTGAGGCTATTTCCTGTATACAAAACTAAGCTATGACTTATATCAGCTCTCTGTGGTTTTTTTCATGATAGTATACTGCAGGAAAAAAAAGTGAAAAATAAAGTTTAAAAATACTGATTACATCCCACAAAACCAGAAAGTTTAGACAATACAGTAAAACACTTCATTCAATTTTCATGTGAGCCATTCCCAGGACTATGTTTTCTGAGGCCCACAAATAGCTCAAAAATGTGTGTTTTATGCAATTCATGTTAATTCCTTTAAACTAGTACAACATCAGTTTAGGAAAAAGATCATGGAATAACTTTAAAAAGAGACAAAAGGGAAGACAGACATACATTCTTATAATCTATCTTCCCCACCTGAGCTTCTGTATGTTTTAACAAAAGTCACCAAAAAGAGACAGGATCCCTTCCAATGTCTATGACCATGTGAACAACTGAGCATAGTTTACCCCCCAAAAAAAACCCCAAACCCAAAACAAAAAACCCTGAAATATCCTACAATTGAGCAGTGTCTCAAAATTATTTTTTCTCTTTTTACTTTGTTTTTCTGATATAATTTACCATGTTTCTTTCCCAAACAACAGTGACTGAGCATTACTGCAAAATTTGTCAGCTTTTGGACTTTCCTCCACTCCTAAATAAAACTTGCACGGGTATTTTAATATTTAGTAGATGACATCTGCAGTATCACCAGACTAAATCAGAAGAATGTTAATTGGATCTCGATTATTTACCCGATTGTAAAAGGGATGCTGAGGTCCTGTCATACCACTATAGTAACTGCTGTGAGGCTGTGGGGATAAAACTCCACTATTGAAAGGCCCATTGAAAGAAGTTGTAGAAGAGCAAGCTGAGGAAGGCTGACTGAACAGAGATGTTCCTCTAGCAGGTGCCTCATGCAAAGGCAAGGTGGGATAAGGAAGTCCACCAATATTCATCTGATCTCTTGCAGCACGAACATCTGAAAAATAAATTGGCAACAAGAATAAGATTTTGCTTGAAGTATTTGGAAAAGTTTTTATTTGCTTGCCAATTCACTATAGTACATTTTTCTGTATTTAACTCCAATCAGAACTCATCAAGTAGAACACCAAGAAGGTGAAATTTCAGCTTGGCTGATTTCTCTTGATGATCACATCTACACAGGAGTCTTTAGGAAAGTTAGGATGGTTTATCACTTATACAGCATAAAAGTGATATAAGCATATAACACTTATAAACTTATATAGCATATTAAATCTCTCTAAACATTTAGATTTTTTAAAAAAACGTATCATAAAGGAACCTAACTGTCACTCTCCAAGAGAAGTTGCTCCAAGGCTGGTGTGATGCCACCATGATGGCAGAGTGACAAATCCCAGCATGCAGGGACCTCTTCTGATGCACATGGGGCAGTCAATGCTCTCACAGCAGGTGCTAGAGACCTGAGAGCTGCCAAAGAAACCGAAGTCCCCAGCAAGCCTCAGCCCAGGAAGTGCAACAAGGTAGTTTGAGCAGCCAGGGGTGCAGGAAGGGTGCAGTCACCCTACCCAGGGGGTTAACTCCCTTGGTGGTCATCATCTTCTCGGAAGGAGCTCAGATATGGCATCCACAAGGCACAATCCTATAGTCCTCTGCACTCACCAGAAGGGATGTGACAACACAGACAGAGTTCCCATCCAGGTCTCAGGCTGTGGGGAGGCCAGAGCCTGTCACCAGTCTCAGATGGCAGTAGAGACAACAGCTGTGTGAGACGTGACCAGGCAGACAACCCTGGTCCAGCCCCGAGGCAGAGTTAAGTAAGGAAGCAGAAAGATTAAGAAGCATGAGAGTCAGAAGACAGAGACTCCTGGAATCATGCTCTGGCCTCCCTGAGACAGAACAGCCACCAGAAAAAAACAAAGATCCACGGGAATCCATTCAGAATACAAGCCTGTATTCTCCCTACAACAGGAAAAGGCAACTATGCCAGGAGACATTCATGCTGGACATAATGAACAATTTCTCCACTGAAAGTCTTATGGAAATCAGCCAGGAACTCCTGAGGTAATGGAAGCCAATAGGAAAACACCACTGAAATACTTCAAAGGAATTCAAAGGTGTTCCTCTAAGAAGCTGACACAGCTGACAGCCCACAGGAGGTGCCTCTACCTCAGTGCACACAGAGTAGGCAACTACAGGAGGAGCTGCAAGCCACCATGCTGCTGGAAAGCTATGACCTAGCTGCCATTCCAGAAACTTGGTGGGGGAATCCTATGACTGGAGTGCAACTATTGATGGCTGCAGGCTGTTCAAAAGGGATAGGAGAGGAAGGAGGGGAGGAGAGGTTGCCCTCTATTGCAAATTCTTAAAAACAGCAGCAAGGAAGACCCCAGGAACTAGCAGCCTGTTGGCCTCACCTCTGTGCCTCTGAAGATCATGGACCAGATCCTCTAAGACGTTTTGCTAAGGCACATGGAAGACAGAGGTGATTCAAGATGGCTTCACCAGTGATGGCTTCACCACAGGGAAGTCCTACCTGACCTACCCTCTGGCATTCTGTGATGGAGTGACTGCATCAGTGGACAAGGGAAGGGCCACCCATATAATTTATCTGAACTTCTATAAAGCTTTTTACATCCCCCACAATATCCTTCTCTCTGCATAGGAGATACAGTTGTTGAGTAGACTGTTACACAGGTAAGAAATTCGGTGTGTACAATTTCATCCAGAGGGTAGTGGTCAATGGCTCAGAGTCCTGATGGACATCAGTAACCAGTGGTGTCCTCAGGGGTCCATACTGCGACCAGTGCTATTTAGCATCTGTATTAATGATGTGAATGAAGGGAGGAGTGCATCCTCAGCCAGATGGTGACAGCAAGCTGAGTGGTGCAGTTGACACACCTGAGGGATGGGATGCCATCCAAAGGAACCTGGACAAGCTTAAGAAGTGGACCTATGAGAATCTTAGGAGCTTTAGTAAGATCGCCTGGGTTGGGTCAACTCTCAGTAACAATCCAGGCTGGGGGATGAACAGATCCAGAGCAGCCTGACTGAGCAGGACTTGGGGATGCTGTGGATGAGAGGCTGGACTTGACCCAGCCATGTGCCCTTGCAGCCCAGGAAGCCAAACATGTCCTGGGCTGCATGCAGAGCAGTGTGGGCAGCAGGTGAGGGAGGGGATTCTGCCCCTCTGCTCCACTCTGGTGAGAGCCCACCTGCAGTGTTGCATCCAGCTCTAGGGTCCCCAGAAAAAAAAGGACCTCAATGTATTTGAGCAAGTCCAGAGGAGGCCACAAAGATGACTGATGAGGGATGGAACACCTCTCCTATGAGGAAAGGCTGAGGGAATTGGGATTTTTCAGAGAGAAGGCCTTGGGGGTGACCTAATTCCAGCCTTCCAGCACCTGGAGAGACCCTACAAGAAAGGTGGAGAAGGACTATTTACAGGAACATGTAGTGACAGGACAAGGAGGAATGGCTTCAAACTGAGAGTAGGTTTAGATTAGATATTAGGAAGAAATTCTTTACCATGAAGGTGGTGAGGTACTGGAGCAGGTTGACCAGAGAACTTATGGATGCCCCAACACTGGGAAGTGTTCAAGACCAGGTTGGATGGGGTTCTGGGCAACCTGGTTTAGTGAAAAGTGTCCCTGTACATGGCAAGAGGGTTGGAACTCAACCATCTTTAAGGTGATGATCCCTTCCAAGTCATCATAAGATTCTAAGGAACAACTCTCCTAGAAAGAAAGGCTGACAGAATTGGGGTTCTTCAGCCTGGAAAAGACTTTGTTTCACTGACTTCATTTCTACAGGGTATTACATATATTTTCAAAATTATTAAAAAAGATCTGAAGTCAACTTGCATCTCTTCTACTAAAATATCGTTGTGTCTATTAGTTTCCTCCATCTCCTAAAGTGCTCTGCAAAGCAAGAACAATGGACTTTGCCCTCCAAAACAGAAGTTTTAGTCTAGGATGGTCTGGCTGTTACAGCAAAACTATTAAGCAAAACTGAATGGCCTCCTATTGGAGTCAAATCAGACAGTCTGAAGGTAGAATATGATGAACAAATGAGCGTTCTTGTGTGACACGCCAAGTAGCTCTACTTAAAATAAATAATATATTTGTCACTTTCCACTTTTTTGAAAGCATACTCACCTGCAATGATTTCTCGTAACTTGGGATCCAAGTTCACTGTACAAGGCAAAAAGGTTCTTACATCACGTGCAACAAGGACAGGTGTTCGTGAGGATAAAAATACTTCAAAGTTCCGTATATCTGCATCAATTTCAAGTAGAGGTTCAACATCTTTAGTCGTAGGAATATTCTTCGAAATTCTGTGGGGGGAAATCAGATACATCATAAACTATATTTATTAAGTGTATTACTTCAGTTTACAAAGTGATATTCTAGGGTGAAATACGCTTGCACCCATTCTCCCTGTTCTCTGAAAAGTAAACAGAACCCATAAAGAGCAGCGCTGTCTGCAGAAAGATCCTTGTAACGTTTTCTAATAAGCAAAAAACCTCAAACTGCTGAACAATCTGATCTAATTGTATGCTTCAGAGAAATGTCAAACAAGCCATACATCAGCAATGTCAAATTCAAAGTAAGGGGAAGTTAACATTTAACATAAATATCTATTATTCCTATACCCAATTCAGAAATCCCATGGGAAAAACAATCTCACTTTTAAACTAACATTTTGTAACAGGAACAGACATCTTAGAAGTTAATCAAAATCTAACCGTGCATCCATTGTAAAAAGTGGGAAAACAACCACCTGCTTTCAAGCAATTCACCTTCTAAGAAAAAGCCACAAACAAATGAAAACAACAAAACCATGAGACATGATCAATGTAAGGGACTGTTCATGCACTATGACTATTATCAAGCAACAGTGGGGGCTTTGTGAGCATTAGTATAAAAGGGAATTTCAGGAAGGAACAAGTAGAAGGATTAAATGTTAGTCTTGTGGAAGTTTATGAAAAACTTCCACCAAGCAAGTGATGGAGGCTGACGTTGTTCAGATGAACCTATCTTGATGTTTCATCTCATAGTACTGGTATATCAAATGAGAAATGATAATCTAAATTAAAGATTACTAAAATAAAAATGCATTTCTCACACCCAGCATAATAAAAATGTAAACAGTGAAAGAATGCACTGAGAATGGTGAACATAGTTACAGAATGACTATAAAGTGACACCATTCTATATGGATACCAGTGAAGTAACCACACTGTACATAAAGTAAAAATAGAAAAAATTATGAGAAAAACAAAAAAAAGCTTTACGTAAATATAAAATTAATTATGATTTTTAATGACTCTTTTCAAAGACATGTTAAGATTACAACTCCATGATAAAAGGGGGACAGCATAGATATGTTGCTGCTCTGTGAGCTGCTGTAACTTGCTTAAAAGAAGAAGATAGCACAGAACAAAGAAAGTGTAAGCATTTTCTCCGACTACTGGACAATTAAAAGAGCTAAGGTAACTAGCAGTGCAGTCATGGGGGAAATGAGTGCACTGATGCATGGATGGGAAGGGAGGAAGGAGACTCATGCACACTCAGTAAATTATCAGTACACAAGGAATCTCTTACATTAAATAAATTCATATTCACATTGTGTCTTTGAAAAGGAAAAAACCACTTAAGAAGAAACCCCCAAGTGACTGTAATTGAATTGTATTTTTAAAAGAGCTAATGAACTAAGTCTATCATTAGCTGAGCAATCCTACCCTATTTCACAATATGTCTGCTTTTTAAAAGCAACAAATTTTTTTATCTTTATTTTTAGATCCTCCATAGACAGTAGAATTTTATGCATCATGGGATTATTCCAGAGACAAAAGTGGCAGATTTACGCATGGTAAGAAAAATAAAAGAACTGAGACTCAATGATACATGCTTGAAGTAAGTGCAACTCTGTGGAGGCCAATACGCCAACTGAGGAAGAATCCACAACCCTCCCCTGGAGGGAGGGCCTTTAGGCAGCATCCTTTGTAGTTAGGGTGACTGCTTGGATCCCTCCCATGATGTTCTTTGGCCATATGTAAATCTGCTGTACCTCCATTGGTCCTTCCCCCTTGCTCTGCCCTTGAACCATCAGCCAATTTGCCCGGGTGTTCTACCCCGTCTCCTGCTTTTCCCATATAACCCCTGCTCCTTCAGACCTTCCCTGGAGTTTTCCATCCCTGCACCCCTTCGTGGATAGAAGAATAAAGATTCTCTCTGTGGAACCCCACACAGATTCCCGGCCCCTCTTCAGCATCACCCAAAGCTCAGATCAGAGAAGAGCTGAAATCCCTCTGGGGAAGGCGAGATGTGCCTGTGTGCCTGGGAGTGACTTTCTAAGGACACTTCTCCAGGAAAGTCATGGCACTTTACCACCCATGCCCCAACACACAACTCCACTGCATCAAAAATGTATTTCACCTGTGTTTATCTTCCAATCTGATCTTTTACAACATTCCTGCCATATACTAAGAGTAGAATTAACAAATTCCTATAAATTTTCCCAGAAAACAATGGACCGTGTTCCTAACAGAAGGATGATACTGCCATACCATGCTGTTGTAAACAGTGTCTGTGAATAACTTCCTTCATGGTGAGGGGTTACTTTATAGCACAGGAAAAATGTAACAAATATAAACCATAAGAGCAAGTGTAGCCTCTTCTAACAAAGGTTCTGATTCTGCAAATCCTTATGAGACATTGTCCAGATGGCAGCTGGACTATTTACTTTAGGGAAGGTGAGTGTATGTAAGACTTCAGAGACTCTAGCCTTAAGAGAATAAAAGGTAATGCTTCTGTGAGAAGACAAACTTGACACTCAAAGGTTACAATTTCAAATAATGAGAACAGTTCATTCTCTGACAGAGTTTAAAGAAATCTAGTAGAAGCTGAACATAGTTCCAACCTCAAGGAGTGAAGGGCCAAAAGAAAAAGTAAAAACACTGGCAGTATCAAAGAAAAACTTGTATACTCCTCAGAATCTGAGAAATGCGTATTTTACATTAATATTTAGCAGCTACCTTAGGTTGTTCTATTTAGCCTCATATAAAACTACAACTAAACTGACTGTAAATGTGTATGTTTTAAATCAAACATCAGATGGTGAAAAAACCCAAGATCCTTAATGCACGCTTTAGTTATATATATTAGTTCCATACATTTACTGTTAGTATTTTAGACAGGAGTTCAACACTGAAAAAGTAAAAATTAAGACACTTTTCAAGTCAGGAACTGAAGAGTTAAAGAGTGGCCTACTTCAACACTTCAATCTACGAAATAAAAAGCCAAAAGAGAATGTGACATAGATTTAAATAAAACACACAGCTGATGAATCACATGAAACAAATTAGCTGATTTTTAATGCCAGCTCTACTTAAGTCTGAATGCGAACAGTGTTCCGAATACGATGAACAAAGCTACTGTTCAGAAGCCAATAGCCCACTGCTGGTGTGCAGATTGAAGTCTCTATTCTAACCTCCTGAGCTCCATGTCTTAAACTACGCCTTTGAAAGAAATATTTATGTAAATGATAATCTTTTGGCAAAGAGCCACAAAAACCATACGTGCCTGCACTTCTCAGATAAAAAATTAAAAGGTTAGCATTTAAAGCATTTTAGGAGTTACTTTTTCTAAAATTTAAGCATGGAGATCTAAAAAAAAAAGCACTGTGAACACACTATTCTCACTTTGGGGCTAGATTCCTGAGGGAAAAATAATTATTTTTTAAATCATAAACATCAAAAAGTGTCAGTGTTACAGACTGTCTGTTTCCAGGAGAAACTACTTGAATTTAGAAGGAATGAAACTAAAACAAAACATTTTATTGATTGAAGTGAACCTTAAAAATTCATTCCACTACTCTTCACATCTCTTTCCCAAGAGCAGCTGAAATTAAAAACTGCTTTCATGGTGGAGTAAGTTATATTGCAACAATGATGAACTATTTCTGGCTTTTTCCTCAAATACAGATAACTTAGTACAAGTACACAGAGGTACATCATCTTATCTTTCCTTCAAGAGACTGTAAATTAGATTCAAATTTGTTCTAATTATGTTCACCTTGTACTTCAATGACTGACTTCAAAAATAACCACCACGGTCTGACAGTATGCCCAGCACTGAATGTTGCCAGCACGGCTCAGAGGAAGGTGCTAAGCTGCTGCACCTATTGACAATCTCCCTCATTACCCTGCTAGGTGGTGGCAAAATGGCAACAGCCAAAATCAACCACCTTCATCTGCACTGAAGGCTGCACTGGAGGTGCCCACATTGCCTGTGCCATCAGTTATGTCAGGTCCTGAAATATGCCAACAGGATTTACTCACCTCTCTCCCCAGCCAGGGTTTTTGGGGGAGATGCTCAAGGCTGGCTCTGACACAGTGTGGCTGAGTAACCAGGCTGTGGCCACAAGAGCTGTGAGAAGCCTCAGGGCTGGCTCTCTTGCCTGAGTTAAGAACAGCTTTTAAGCTCAGACCTTTGCCCTTGGTCCTCCTCCAAGCTGCATCTCTGCACCTTTGGTTTTGACCTTGACCATTGGCTTAACTTCCTGTCTTGACCTGTACCTGCACACCACAGGGCTGTTTGCTGTCACTGAACCTGCTGAGGGATTGCCCCCCTAGCTCACAATGCTGTGCCTGCCTTGCTGCCCTCCTCAGCTCCCAGCTAACCCTCTCCCTGAAGGTGAAAACAAAGAAACACTTAAAATTAATCTTTGCACACCTAATATTTTCTCCTCATGTTGCTCCTGCAAGCAACTGCAAGGACAAGAGTCATTTAACTTTTTCACTCCATAAAAAGCAAATGACTTAATTAATTGCTATTAAATAATAGAGCAACAGAAGGCATGAGCATGAAGGCATGTCATGCTTTATCTATCATCTGCTTTTTAATTTTTTCTTCTCAATACAATACAAGTCAAAAATGTTGCTTAAATAATAAAATAATTTGTCAATAAAAATGAGAAAAAAAATTTCAAGAGGTTTGGTACTGAAAAACACAAAACTAGAAAATCTTGGCTGCTGTAGAATGCAGTATGAAATTTCAATGCTTAACAGTCAGCTAATTAGACATCTGAACTCTAATACTTAATAATCAAAACCTACTAATACTACACTTTGCACTGAAGTTATTTATCCCACTCTTCTTATGCCTGGTCAATATAGTGACAGTGTTAGAAATTCTCACACAAATCGCTCCAGGAACTTTGCAGTACTATCAACTTATCAGCAACTGTGCTGCAAATATTGTCTCAAACTGAGAATTGCAACAAGTCATTTGGACACTGAAAAAGAACATTCACTTATGTGCCCATTCCTATAAAGACAAGAATAAAAAAACACACACTCCATAATATAACATAAGGGAATAAATGCTTTCTCTTAATGAAGACCAAAAAAAGAGAAAGCTATAGTTTGATGTATCTATGTAGACAAAAATTCAAGTCCCCTCAGCACATATTAAGCAGAAGAGACTTCACTGAACAGATGCAATAGCTATTTAAAAACTCCTATTACCATAGGTATTCAGGAAAGCTTGCTTTGCAAAACTGACTCTATTTAATTCAAGTACCAGCAGATAAACCACCTCTCCTCAGTGTTTCTGCTTCTGATCATGTCAGAAAGCAAACAACATTCTGATGCTTAGAAGATTGATATTTATTAAACTAATCTCCCACACCCAGTATCACACACCGTCACTGATCCATATTAAAAAGTTCTGTTCTTTAAACAACTCTCTGCCATACTTTATGATTAAAATAAAGCATTAAAGCAGTTACAAATACCCGGATTCATTCACAGCTTTGCAGTGCTATTTGAATTACAAAAGGCAAAAGAATTTCAAAAAAGGTGGGCATCAACCACCTACTACTTAACTGGTACATTGCCTTTTAACACTGAGACCACACTATTAGCACAGTGAGAAACATAATAACTCTATGTGCCCTGCATTTTAAGTAACAGGCAATAAAAGGAAAGGGAAAAACAAAAAGCAGGTTAAATATTTTAGAAGCAATGCCTCACTGTGAGGTCTACAAGAATACTAAATTGTCTGCTTAAAGGAAGTGATTTATTTAAACCTGGCCTGGGCAAAGATGATTGCAGAGAACATTATAATCAGAGTGATGAATGTGGCACCTTCCATGGCTTTTTCATTTTTAATTTCTATAATCACTAAATAGCTACACTTCTTAAATTAATACATCAATAGGCATTAAGCAACTCACAAATCCCTCAAAAGTTCATTTCACCCTTTTTCTTAAAAGGTATTTAAACAGTGTCAAAACTGGAATTAACATAATAACCTTCCAGAAAAGTTACATTTCAATGATCTTGCTCAATTTTAACATTTAAAATTTCTACAGATTTGCTGAAAGCTTGTAACATAATTTTCTAAAAGAATAATTCAATAGATACTTGTCTAAAGCACTGTAATGAAAAAGTAAACAGATAATGCTTATCTTCCGTTTTTATTTTACTTCTATTCTTCTTACTTATGTATATTAACAAAAAAACCCTCAAATGATTTAAACAAAAGCTTTTAGCTCAACACATAATTGCAACAAAATTACAATAATTGTACCAATTAAAATAATCCTGAATGAACAGTTTGTCATCTTAATGTTCCAATGGTTTATAGAAGGATCTACTTAATTAGCTGAAATTGCTTTCCAATGTTAGTATCAAATGTCATTTGTTAAAAGTTGAACGATTTTGAAAATAATTTAACAAAGCAATTTTACAAAACACCAAGAACCAACATTTTCTTTTCAGCTGAATAAAGCAAGCAGATGTGTCATCAAATTGCTATAAAAATAAATGAGCCTTTATATGGAGAAAAATAAATTTTACTACTAGTGCTACAGAATACTTTTTTTTACAAAATCAAATTCTTTAATAAAATAATTTCATATCATTTGTATCTTGGTGGTATTTTTAGTATGCTATAAATATACTTTCTTAAATTGAAGTAGTAACAATCAAGGAGAAATATCCCACCATACATGAAACAGAAAAATGTTTTAACCTAAGTGATTTCTTAATTTGATTACCATGGGTGTATCACTCAAGAGATCTGAATCTATCAGGAAAACATGACACCAATGAAACCACATTATAGAACTCCAAATCTATAGTAATGAACTGCTGTTTCACTTACAACTAAATTAGTTTTTCCCAGTTTAATTTCAAGAAAAAGGAAAAAATAAAAGAAAACAGTTTTGTGGTTGATTTCAAGAAGGGTCAACTTCAGTAAAAACTGGAAAATAACCCAAGCAAAATCATATACCAGTGCTGAAACTGGGACTAGAACTGAAGAAATTAAGAAACAACAATTCTTTCTATTACTGATAAATTACACAAAGCATGTGTATTCCACAATTCTTCCCTTGGAATGGTGTAAGAGTTGCAAAAGCATTAAAATGAAAGTAATATATGAGCTATGGCTCACTTAGATCCTTTGGTTTTCCCTGCACCCCTTGCAACCTGCCCTTCCCCCAACAAAAAAAAAAAAAAAGTATGCTTAATTAAAGAAAGCTGTTATGCTATTCTTCTAAATTTGGTGCATTCTGCCTCAGCACATCATATTGCCATCCAATTTACCATCCATCATAGGTAGGCATGCACACATATGTGCAAAAAGACTTTATCACAGAGGTTAAATTAAGCCCAAGTGATGGATGAATTACCCATTGCTAAGTTTTAAATAATGGTTACCTACAACTCTGAGGAAAGTATAACTATTTTCTGGTCCTGAAAAATCTTTTTTTTTTCAAAATCAAAGAGCTCTTGATTTCCACAGTTTCCTTCAGCTTCCCAAAAAGCATATTTTCAAGGAGATTAAGGGTGGAGATCGTAATCTGAACAGATGGCTCATGAGAGTTTCTTCTATCCTGAGCCAAGCTCTTCTGTTCTAATATTTTTAATAAATATATAAAAATAGTCATAGAACTTTAGGGACCTTCAGCTATTTGTAAATATCCTTATAAAAAATCAGAAAGTTCTATCTTAATATTCTGGTTTGGCCAAAGCCCCTGTCTTAACACCCCAGTTTGGTCAAAGAATGACAGGTAGGACTGTCCCTCATAACATCAAGGCCAACAAGCAGATTAACATCAAAAGCAGCCAGCAGGAAGCACTTGAATAGTTGTGTGAATACTTGAATTCTGTAGCATTAAATAAACTATTCAGTCATGGGGGATGAGCACCCTCCCCATCCCAGCATCTTTAAGTACTGATGTCATAGTCTCTTTTAGGACTATCCTCAGATATACTAGCCTTACATTCCTCAGAGTTTCAGCAGGTAATTGCTAGAATCATATTCAGAAAGATACAGAACCTAGATACTAACCCCATAAGAGAGAGGACAATATTTACCACACATCTGCCTAATGCCTGGATGAATGTTCTGCCTTTGTCTGGTATCAGAGCATGACCATGAGGAAATTCTCATGAGTTGTCATCAACTTCATACTGACTTTTTCCTTTCCAAAGGGCCCTCTGTAACAGGTAGATTATTAAATTGCTCTGGTAGCCTGCAGTGCATTCCCTGCCACTTTCTTTCCAAGGGCCAACTGGAACTTTTCTACAGTGTCTTTGCCTCCCTGGTCTGCCTGGTAACACATCTTGCTCACCAGCACCAGAAGGTTCCAGCAACTTGTCACACAGCCCGTCCCAGCAGCTGGTATAACTAATTTAGACACATTTATCTTAGAATTAAAGTAGCCTTTGCTGCCGTGCTTTCTCCTGCTGCTGCAAACATGCTCAAACCACATTTTTTTTGTCCTTTACTTGGCTTTGTAAGGGCTCCAGCTATTGACCAAATAAGTTCTAGGTGGAAGACAGGCCTTGCTTTAGCAATTCTGTGCATTCACAACAGCAGAACTGTTGGTTTCACAGGAACTTCAGGGGTAAAAACTCAGACCATCCATAGTTTTTCAACTGTCTAAATTTACAGTCATTTTCTGTCATGTAATACAAGACATTCTTGAACTCAAGAGGTACATGCATGACTGAAGTTTCACTTTCAATTGTATAGATCTTACAGTCCAGTTACTAACAGCTCTAAGAAGTGGCAGATTAGTATGTGCCATATCTAGAAGAGAACTGGTAAGCTCATACATACAGAAACCCTCCCTAATGCCTCTGGAAGGACAAAAGCCTCCAGAAGCACAGGCAAGAGTTACAAAATTACTTTGGTGATTTCTAGGAACATTTTCCAATTGACAAAGTAATGCAGACTTTGATTTCTACCATGATAAGAAGGATACAAAGAGATTAAATGTGTTCAGCAGATTATCTTATTTAGCAAGGCAATTTAATGAGGAAAGGGACTGGGAAGACATTTATTTTCATACAATCAGCTTTAACAGCATGGTTTTTGTTCAACAAGGTGGCAATATCAATCCCTGACATCTTTAACCTTAAGAAGTAGAAAATAAATAAGAAACAAAGATGACCAAGACTCAGAGCCTCAAACTGAAATGAAAAAATTAGGACTTTGGGGAAATTAAATGAATTAATCAAATGTCTTAAGAATAAGGAGAGCTGGAGAAGAGAGGAGAAAGTAGTCTGGCCAAACTGGGAGGCATCATTGCTTGATGTGAGACTACAGCTTTCCTCGGCCTCTTAAATATATGTACTTTGGTACAACCATTTTGAAATGTAATGATTAGACACTTGGTCTTTAGAACATGGAAGAATCATCACAGATTTGTATAATACAATATATTCTGGCCTTCCATTGATTTGTTAGGAACTCCTAAAGACACTGTTTAATTTTCTGTCTGAAGTGGGGCACAGAACACTTTTTAGAGGAATCAGCAACAATTTATGAATTCCTTTCCTTAGAGCAGGCTTACTGTCCACTACTGCATTAGCAGGACCATAGATGAGATCATTTTGCCCAGTAGGGTATGATACCTATATCCACAATGACTTAGGTCTGCAATTTACTCATAGCTACTTCTACAACCCTCTGTTGAAACAATTATCCTGGTTATATGCCCACATGGCATCTCCTCCCTCTCTCAGACCATTCACAGGTATGTTAAATAGCACAAGAATTATCTTTGGAAACCTCACCTGCAAGTTTCTCATGAGACACATACTCCTATCTTTTGCTTCCTTCTTTTGTTTTCCTAGCACAATTTTGCCTGTTATTATCTTAGATTTTAATACATTTAGATGTTTCTAGATTAAGATATTGCTTAAAACTTAAATTAAATCTTAAATTTCAAAATACTTCCTTGTCGTCTTCCTATGTTCATTGACTCTGTTGAGAATTCAGTCTCTTGAAATGTATCTTTTTTCTACAAAAGCCACAGTGACTTTTCCTGAGATATCATTTATTTAGATCTGGCACTGTCATTTATTCTGGTGTCATGGATGCTTTACTTGCCTTCACAAGAGAGCACATTCCCATAGCTGGCTAATTTACAAGTCTGAGAAGTCTCAGTTGCAAACATTCAACAGAAACTTGTTTTAATCTGACAACTTAATTCTCTTAGAAATTTATTTGCAGAAAGCCCACATATTTTATTCCATTTCAGAGCTTTAAAAATTTGCTTTTTGCAACTTCTGCAAACCACTTTGGCATTACACAAAATTGACATTAGGAAGACTCTTTGCAGTAACATAGAAGAGAATGCAGCAGAACGTAACTGTAGAGGAATAAATATTAATTCTATGTCATAGATATAAATAAAATAGTAAAGACAATTAAATTAGACCAGGATGGAGAGATGGGTAATGATAACAGTGAGACTGACCACTGAAGAACCTAAACACAAAAAGGGAAGGAGAGACAAAATCAAATTAAGAGCTTAACCTGGTATGGAGAGAGACTACATGAAAATCCTGATGAAAAAACACATAATCTGACAGAGTAATAAAAACACATAATCTGAAGGAGTAAATACTACTACTAATAAATATATCAGGCAGAAAGCAAGACCAACCAGACCAGCAGAGAGAGAGAGAGACAGACAGAGAGAGAACGAAATGAGAGGATAGAAGTGAGATGATATAGCAGGTATCATCATTAAAGAAGTAAAAAGAGTAAAGATGTTTTTCTCGAGAATATACACTGAAAGCCAACAAAGCAGGTTCAGCATTTTCTCTTCAAAATTTGCCGCTGTGACAAAGCATAGCCTTGTTCCCCTTTATAAAAGATTGAGAGCATAGCACCTCTGCCTGTTACTATAAGAGATACTAAGAAACTCATAAAGGGTCTTCACAGAGGTGTGCCTGTGTCACAAATTGAAGCCTAATTTTCTTTAGGGGGTTGGGGGTGGTGATGGTGGTGTTTCTGTTTTGGGTTGGGTTTTTTGTGGGCTTTTTGTGGTTTTCTTTAAGGGTTTTTTTGTTGTTCGTTTTGGTTGGATTTTTTGGGGGAGGAGTCCATGTTCTTTTGGTTTTGGTGAGCTTTTTGTGAGAATGGTCTTTTGTTTGTTGGGTTTTTGTTATAAACCCTAGAGGAAAGTTCCAAATATGATATTCAGTATGTATTTCAGATACAGGAAAGATACACTTCTCCTGGCAGACCTGGTTTCATACTCATCAATAGTCTTTAATATTCTTCACAGTAGCTATAGAAAAATTCAAATTTACTTTCCCCAACAAGCCTTCATAATAAGAATATATTAGTTAGCTTTATTTTTAATGACAAATTGAAGCACAGAGATACAGGTATACTTATTTAGTTACCAAATTGAGGTATCCATTTTTTTCAGAATACTCCACTAACTGAAAGCAGAGCTCCCAGTAGCTCCAGATATAGCTCTGAACACTGAGTACTTAGCAATATCAGCCTACAGAACCATAAGATGTACACCACCTCCCCACAGAGGCACGAATGCTATCCAAGTGAAAGGTACTATAGAGGTGACTAGTCCAGCATCACACAAACTCTGACTAATAGTTGTGGAACAGCGTTTCCATCGCCTTACTTTAGTTATTGCATTCAATTCCAACAGATAGCACTGTAATGTGACAGAAAATGGCCCCCTCCTTTACCACAGTTTGAAAAATTAAATCCTGGACATTACAAGATGAGAATCCCATGTTGGCAAAACAGCATATAATCATAGAAATCATATATCATTGTGCCTGCAGAGAGGGGAATTAGCTAAAGACTATATTTATTATTTTCCTTCGCAGTGCTTGACTACCCGAATCTTTTCATTTTCCTGTACTTTTCCCATGTTGTGGAAGTGTCGCTTTCTCCCGCAAAAGCTGAAAGCCAAGGCGCTGGCACGGAGCGCCACCTGCCGGCACCGCGCCGCGCTGCACAGTCCCTGCGGCACCAGCGCTGCCCGCCTCGGGGACACAGCTCACCTGGGGGACACA
>CM031859.1:13746584-14048111 GCA_018697195.1 Certhia americana | reverse complement strand
GGGGACACAGCCCGCCTCGGGGCAACACGGGGTTAACCGCCCCGTCACACCTTCCCCGCACACACCGATCATCCACGGTAACTTCAGCTGAAGGCAGCCGTAACTAATCAGCCCAGCGTAGTCTCCCTCTGCCCCAGGCGTCTGCAGCAGAGGGGAAGGCAATGGAGAGTTCTTACTGCAAGGGAATCCTGGTGACTTTTAACACATGATATTTTAAAATCTGGCAAATAAGCTGTAATGTCAAAGCATTCTCCTTACACAAAGAATGCAATCAAGACGTGTGAAACTCTTACATTTAATATAGAACCTACAAGATTTCTGACAGTGAAAAGAGATGTCCAAGCAGCAACCCAAAAACTGCAGTGTCACAATAGTACGTAGTTTTACACTAACTATTCAATAATAGGAAAACTGTATTCTTGATTCTGATCTAAAATATCAAGATATTTTAAAAAAACCCTTGAAGAATAAAAAGCAGAGAAGAAATAACACAAACTCAGTACAGGAACAAGCTACATAATTAGCAAAATCTGTTATCTATTTATGAGACTCCAAATGGAAAAGCTGCTCTAAAAACTAATAAAACTTGGAAAACTGAAACGGCAATTTTAAAAGAGGAACTAACTTTGAAATTACACAAACAGTTATTTAAGCCAAGTTGCAAATAAAAAGAATAGTAATGACACAGAAAGGATTACTTTGGATAAAACGGAATTTTTAGAGTTCTAGATAATCCCAGGGAAGAGTTCACAGATCTTTTCACATTCAGCATATGGTAAAGATGACCACCCAAATTACCAGACAAATAAGATCTCAGCTATGTCAGTACTTAAGAAGAGTTAGATATTTAGTTCCTTACACAGGTTCAACAGAAGGGGCTGAGAGACATCAATTCTCTTCCTGAGCATGAAGCAACATTATTGTTAGAAAAATTTTTTTTTTAATTGTTAAGAAGCTAAAGAAACTAATCAAATAATCCTGTTGGTATTTTTTGCTAAATAGAAAATCCTGAATATTGGTCTTGTTTTCCTTGTTTTCCTGGTACTGCAGGTAGAATACAAACAGCTTTCCTTAAAAGATGATCACCATCCCTTTTCCAATATATTGTACAGGGTTTTCACTGTTTCTTCCCATTCCGTACTCTGGTTTCAAACACTAAAGTATTACCTATATGCTTGTAATTGTCATTTATGAACTAGCAGTCTACTCAAGTGGCTGTATCACTTCCAAACAACCTGCATAGCAAGAGGTACAACATGGCAGCAGTCATGAATCTCCTCCACACCTTAACTAATAAACCATGACACGCTCCAGCTGGCACTGAGCATCAACAGCTCAAGTGTTTGTGTTAACAATAAACAATCCAGAACCCAAACAAGTTATTCACGTTCAATTGTGAATGTCCTTTTCTTTTATTCATGCAGGTTTACTACAATTTAACATTCATTAATACTGGAATTGCTAGCAACCATTTATGAGAATAAATCAGGTCTGTAATACTTCCTCTGGTTTATCAGAAGACAAACATTATTATGTCTTGAAGACAGCTTTGGACTTCAATCACCCAAAGACATTTATTTCTATAGAAGCCAAAAATCATAAAATTGTAATGAGTGTGTTGGATAAATACTGAAAATATAAATTTGTGAAACACACCATACAGAAATTTAAATAAAGAAGTTCAAATTAAAAGTATGACAGGAAAGGGAATTCCTGATGATTCTGAATTACTGTACATAATGTACGTAGCTGATCATATAAATGTTTCTGACACTAGTTGTGTGAATGCACAATGGAAAGATGGGTTTCCCTGTGCTTTAATATACCTGTGCTTTGACTTCACAGGTATGTTATACTCACAGAGGAAATGCAAAACCCAAAAACTGGGTCCATACTCTAGAAGAGAGTGTTTTCTTATCATGTACTTAATTTACCTGGTATTTCTCAAACCATCTTCCAGCTCAAAGCCACTTCAGTCTACTTGCCCTCTTCATCTCTCTTCGATCCTCAGCCTCATCATGCCCAATCTACCCTTGTCTCTTTCCTTTATGGGATTTCTGTGTTGAGATCTTAACTGCACTTCAACTTTTCTTTCCTAAAACAACTCATTCAATCTTTCCCAAACAATCCTAATTCAATTCTCAACACTTCAGCCATTCTCAGCCCACCCCAGACCCTCACACAGTTCCTCTCCTTTTCCTTGACCTTCAGTGTAGGGCACACTTCCAATATTTTCTCTCCAAGGTTATTCCCCTGGACCCTGCAAAATCTCTAGATTGTCCAGTATTTGTTCAATCAGTCACTACCTTTTCTCTTTACCTCAGCTGTTCTTTTCATCTGATCTCAATTATATTTTATCCAAGTCAAACCTTTCTGTCTTCTCCCTGACTCTGATTCTCAGATTCTGCTTTTCTTCTATAGGCCCCACTCTCAGTCACATTCTCTCTCTTCCATTTCTCCCTGTCATCAGCCCACAAATCCCTTCTTACAAGCAAAGGGTTCTGGAGAGAGATGTTCACTGGCAACACAAGGCAATTTGCTCTCAGCAGCAATACATAGACAGCTCTGTTAGACAGCAGCTTGTAGCAGAAATGAAGAAAGTCATGTCTCTTTTTCACATCCCTCAACTACAGCACATGGCATTGCCATAGCACACCTGCTAAGCACAAAACATTCAGAGATTTTTATCAGTAAGGCCAGTTTCTGCTGGGCTTATTTCAGATTAACAAAGAAGTGTGAAAAATACCCAACTTGTAGCTTGGCCAAGGTAAAAATGAAAAGGATATCAAGAGACAGAAATTCAGCTAGCTTCCTGTGAAAGAACTCCCATATACTTCTCTTCAGTACAAATACAAAGCACTCATTCATATAATTAGCAATGAAACTCACTCAGAAGTTTTCAAAAGTTAGCAGAAGATGGTAAGATTGTGTGAATTTTACACTACAACCTGAAAAATGTTTGAAAGCCATGTTATTCTAGTGATCATTAATAATGATCATTATTTTAACCACTGAAAGTACACACCATTACCAGAATTAATACCTCTCATAGATGGTTTTTAAAGTCAGGTGATCTGGAACACCTTCAGTCTCTTCAAGATGCAGAATGAGCCACGATGTTCTATACGGCCACTGCTCTGTGAGATTGATCCAACTTGCCAGTCTGTCCCAATTGAATGTGATCTGATTAGCTCTCAATAAACGACCTAAAAGAACAAGGAAGGAAAAAAGAAAACATAGAGGATATTTTCTCACTTTCGAAAGATACCCTTTTCCCCCTCAAAATAACAGCTATATCAGTTTGTTACTAGCTGATCTCTGAACTTCTGGCTATTACACTTTTAGCTCAGTAAATTCAAAATCATCACAAGCTGCATCTAAAAATATAGTTTTACAATCTAATAAAAATCCTTGCAAATCCTGATCAAAATACGAGATTCTCCAAAACTGTCAACTTCAGCCACAGGTTAAACACTAATTACTATCATCCTGCTACTGGTATATCTTAACTTACTTCAGCAAAATTCAACAAAGAATTTCACACAGCATTAATTTCTCCATCTAAACACAGCATTTCATACTAATACTTTGATAGAACTTCTATACATTGGCATATGAAATGTGGTCAAAACAAGTTAAGCACAAAACTGCCAACTTCAATAGCCAATATAGTAAAACTCAAAGCTATGAAAAGACTGTTTAAAGTTAGTGAGGCAAGATATAAACTAGAAAAAAGTTATCCTAAAAACCAGAAAAAGTTAATGCTGCAATTTATGCATTTGAAGTTTCAGCAAATTTTCTATAATTCCTTTATTAATATCTGTAATGACATGTAACTTACAGCCTGAAGGCTCTGTTCATAAAGCTGTTTATGAAATCACATCTAACCACAGATTATATTACACCAGAAGTGTTCTTCAAAGGTCTTTTTTTCAGCTTAATTTTACAACTAACATTTTGTGATTTTGTTATACTTTCATAACTGCATTATAATTTGCCGAAACAAGATAGGTTACATGCTACAAATTGCAGTGGCAAGCTAAGAGACAGCACACTAATTGAAAACATTAGCCCAGAATTTGAGGTCTGTTTCAGATTTATGCTTTTAACTATACAGTGTGAAAAGTAACTTAATTTCTTTCTTCTGGGTAGCTGTAGGGCTACCCGGTTCCTTCTAATATACGTAATAGAAAAGACAGGAAAGAATCACTCCCCATTCTCTCACTACATGAAACATGTTTTTATTAAACCTCCTTAAGCCCTTTTCCAGTTATTTCCAGTTTTTAAACTTCAGAGGTACCAACGTCTTGATTGTGTTTTGCTGAAGAAGAACAGGTGAGAAAATGCTTTCATCAGCTTCACACAATCATTTAGGGAAGAAGTACTCCAAATACTCATAGCAAAAATGAACAGGATATATACGTGGTTTTTCTCTCATAGCTTACCTTTTCAGATGTCATCACTACAATCTTTGTTCACACTACAGGAAAATGTAATTATCTTACCCCATTTCAAAATCAAAAAATACACAATTTCCTGAAAATGTAGACTAGAATCATTTGCCTTCCAAATGAAGTCAATAAAACAACAAATACTATGTATCTTTCAAATTCTACGTGGAATGGTCTATAGTTTTTTTTTCTTACATTCTGAAGCAGTTTTCTTCAGAAGGATTTTCAAAAGCAACATATGGACTGACTTGCTCGATTTACACCCTAAAAAGTCCGAGTGTAACTACAAGCAGTCAAAACACAATCCTGTTTACTGCACACAGGCATGTCACGCTTACCTGTCACTGAAACAATATTTAGCAACCTCCTCATGGTCTGAGGGCTGATATCACTGAACCAATCCTCTGTAACCAACAGCTTGGTCAAATCAAAAGACATTTGGCGGGTAATGGTCCTTTGCATCTGGCGTCTTCGGTAAGTATCCTGATAATGAAACAAAAACCCAAGGAATACTGATTAGTATCAAAAGCTTTTATGTATTTTCAGTTTTAGTTGATAGTTAGAGCCTTTGTGAGAAAGTCTGTGAGGCTGACAGGTAAGGTCAAACATACAAGAATTTCATTCTGATTCAGCTGTGTAAAAGCTGAACATTATTTCCACAGAAGCCAAAAAGTGGTAAGACATTTTGCTTCCACATCAATTCTGATGGGGCAAAATAGAGTAACATAGAAAGGTATTTTCTAAAAAGGTTACTACTTTCAGCATTTCCATTATCACTTCCTACTGTCTCTCCAAAGGGTTAATACCATCCATTTACTAATTACATGTAAAAACTGAAGTGACCTTCAGGTTCCTCTGCTACAAAACTCCTGAAGTCTCTACCAATGGTAGCTCAAAATCTCAGAATTCTCAGACTCTGTGTCACTTTTCACAACTTTCTGGACGCCTCCTATTCAACCAGTTTGTGATTTTATGTAATGATGAAAGAAGAGAAAGCAGGAAAAAATGTTGAAGACAATACAGTACAAGTCTAGTACTTAATATTTGAAATTATTTAATTTACTCGATTACTGCCACCTGTTGCAACATCCTGCAACAAACTGGTACCAGGCTTACACAAAAAGAATCCAAAATACACACACATATACAGACCATAGCTCCCACCAGATTTATTGTATCATCTCAGCATTCAAAGAGAGCTGTATTCAATTTTTTGTGGAAAGGAATACTTTGGTGAGCAAGCAAACTTCTCTCTCTGACAAAGCATCAGTCTACTGATTTAAGAATGGGCTTTTTCTATATGGATCATTTATAAAAATTTCATAAGAATGGCTTGATAAGTCCTCCAAGTTGATATCATTGAAAATGTCCAAGAAAAAAAAAAAAAAACCAAAAAAGAAGAAAAGGTTTTACCAATATCTTCATTAAGACTAAAAATCCTTCTCACCCGCCTGTTGAGAGCAGTTTTGCTACCAAGTTTGGTCATGTCTCCAAGACTGTTCTGAGAAACTCTCCTGTCAACCTCTTCATGCAATCCTACGGAAAGGAAAACATTAAAAAAAATAGGCATTATTTTCAGTCATATATATATTTGCCTGACCTATAAAAATAATACTAATGATATCTCAATTAATTAAACTGTTTCTTCCAAAATCCGGATTTCTCATCATTGGTTTTGTAATGCTCTTATTACCCTCCTGTATAACCTTACCTGCATTATCTGCATAAGGAACATCCCCATTGGTTGTAGAAGCTACCATCAGTTTTTTAGCATTACTAAGCCCTCGGCTGTTCAGAAAAACAGGCAAATGGACAATATTTCGCATGTAATCATGACCATTTATGTTTGAATCACGTAGAACACTGTTGAGATTCTGGTTAATTGCCTTTATTATAATGTGTGGGTCACTTGCAAAAATTGCAATGAACGGGCCTTTTGAAAACAAGACTCGCACCTGTAAAAAAGTAGACAGTACACCTTATTAGTAACAACTAACTGTAGCTGCAGATCATTTAACATTTGGCTCAACATTTTATATTCATTCTATTCAAGGAATAAACCTGAGAGGCCAAGAGATGCATAGAGATATTGGCTTCTTCTAGATGAGATATCTACCATTAGGAACATATCCACAGTTAGAAACAAGCACACTCAACAATTTAACAGCAGAATTTACAGTGGAAATTGTCACCATGGATGTATCATGTAGTAATGTTCCAGTCCCCCATAAATATTCAACATTTAAGTATTTTTCATTTAAAGTACTTCAAGGGTAAATATGAAAAACTCCCCAAACATTTTAAGTTTGTTTCAACAGGATAATTATTTTCCATAGTATGTATTTGATTATTTCATACCTTCTCAAAAGTACTAAGATGCAATTTAATTTTCAACTTTTAAAACCAATCTCTCTTAGCATTATTGTTTTGCCACTGTACACAAATATTATTACAAAAAACACACGATAACTGTAGGTATCTGAGTTCATCTGTGGAAGAGATCATGCATATAATCCAGAAGTTATCTTTATAAAATGATCTAACTCACAGTATCAAGCATCTGTAAAACTTTGTCCTGTTCACAAGCATCCAATCCATCAATAATTACAACAAGCCTTGTCTGATTCTGAGTGAAGCTGTCAATGGTTTTTGCCATTTTGGCCATCAGTTCCACTTCACATTTCAAAACCTATAAAAACAAAAAACAAAGAAGGAAAAGACATCTCTATAATACTCAAAACTGATAAAAATACATATATTTCCTTTTGTCCCAAAAATACATTGGTAAGATTACAAGAATAAACTTACAAATACTCAAAGTCCCAAAATGTCACTTCCAATATATTAATTTCCCATTTGAACAAAAATGTACAGCAGAAACATATATTCCACTTTGATATAACAAACTAGCCTAATTTAAAATGCATGACAATGTTATTTAAGGAAATAATATTTATGCACAGTAAAACATTATTTCAGAAGTAAATAAAAGAGCATTTGTAGCTTCAGCTAGTCCTCAAACAGTGTTTTACATAAAATGAACAACAAAATTTTCTATCTGCCTTCAGCCAAGTACATTATGTTATTACTCTAATGCTCACTGTTATTCAAGATAAGCACTCTGAAGATTTGTTAGGCTTTTCAACACTGTTACACATGTAACAACCACGCATAACATAGAAACAAAGACATAATTTGTCTGCTATAGCTTCAGTCAGGTAAGCATTAAAATCTGATCTCTTAACCAGGTGATTCACTGGAATGTCCACAATAAGATGATCTAAAACAGATGAACAACTCTCCTGAGATACCTACTTCTCTCCTTTGATGGCAAAGGGTGAATCTAATTCCTAAAAGGCTGAAGTTATGTTACATAAATACCACCCAACAAACAACTTTCAAGAAACACAGTACGAAGACACAATCAGGCCTCCTGTGCTGCAAAAACATGGCATCAGGCATGCTGGCATCAGAAGGGATTCACCTTTCTCAAAGGGCAAAGAGAACCTCTGACCAGGAGCCAGCATGGTTAATTGACACAGCTTTAAACAAGACATGACAGGGGAGGGGGACAGTATCAGGCTTGCCCACAACAAACTGTGTGATGACACAGCAAGGTCAGAGGGATGCAGTGCTAGTAAGGGCCCTCATCTGAGATGTGCTGGCCAAACTGGAACACACATGGAAGTCTTACCATGATCAGCCAGGAACTCCTGAGGTAAAGGAAAACACCACTGAAATACTTCAAAGGAATTCAAAGGTGTTCCTCTAAGAAGCTGACACAGCTGACAGCCCACAGGAGGTGCCTCTACCTCAGTGCACACAGAGTAGGCAACTACAGGAGGAGCTGCAAGCCACCATGCTGCTGGAAAGCTATGACCTAACTGCCATTCCAGAAACTTGGTGGGGGAATCCTATGACTGGAGTGCAACTATTGATGGCTGCAGGCTGTTCAAAAGGGATAGGAGAGGAAGGAGGGGAGGAGAGGTTGCCCTCTATATCAAGAGACGGAGAGATCACAAAGAGATGCCTTTGAGAAGCAGTGACAAACTGGTGGAGTCAATGCACAAAAATTTGCAAGGACCAAACCAACAAATGACACCTTGGGGGTGTGTCTGTAACAGGCTTGATCAAGGGGAGCCTACAGACAAAGGCTTTGTGGCCCAGCTATAGGAGGCATCATGCTCATGGGCTTGCATCCTCCTGGGGAACTTAGATGATCCCAATATCTGGAAATGTAGCCTCATGAGCTGTCAGCAATCCAGGAGGCTGCTGGAATGCAAGGAGGTAATTTCTTCAGCTAGGTAATAGATAAGTCCTACCAGAAGGGGAGCAACACTGGGCCTGATGGTCACTAATAAGTGAGCTCATTGGGGATGTCAAGCTTGGAGACAGCCCAGGCACACTGGTGGAGTTTGCAGTCCTGAGGGATACGGGTCAGGTAAGGAGTAAGGTCAGCACACAGCATTTTAGGAAAGTGAACTTTCAGCTCTTCAAAGAGATAGTAAACAGTCCCCCTGGAAAACTGCCCACAGGGACATCACAGCTGGCAGATCTTTTCAGGATGCTTTCCATAGAACACAAAAGCCTGCTATCCCCAGGTACAAAAAAAATATTGGCAAGGAAGACTAAAGGCTGGCTGCAGTGAGTAGAGATCTGCTGGTCAAACCAAAGACCAAGAAGTAAATGCACAGGCAGTGGAAGCAAGCACATGTATGTTAAGAAGAGTATGGGACACAGTCTGGTTGGGAGAGGATGTGGCAAGGAAGGCCAAGGCACAGCTGGAACTGAACATGTCAAGAGATGCAAAAAATAACAAAGGGTCAATGGCTCAGTGTCCCAATGGACATCAGTGACAAGTGCTGTCCCTTAGAGGTCCACATTGGAACCAGTGCTATTTAGTATCTGCATTAATGACATGAATGAAGGGATCGAATACATCCTCAGCCAGTCTGCAGATGACACCAAGATAAGTGGTGCAGTTGACACACCTGAGGGATAGGATGCCATCCAGAGGGACCTGGACAAGCTCAAGAAGGAGGTTCATGAGGTTCAACAAAGCCAAGCGCAAGGCCCTGCACCTAAGTACTGAATCCCTGGTACCGATTCAGGCTGAGTGATGAACAGATGCAGAGGAGCTCTGCCAAAAAGGACTTGTGGGTGAGAGGCTGGACATGACCCAGCCATGTGCCCTTGCAGCCCAAAAAGCCAAACACATCCTGGGCTGCATCCAAAGCAGCATTGGCAGCAGGTGAGGGAGGAAATTCTGCACCTCTGCTCCACTCTGGTGAGACCCACCTGCAGTGCTGCATCCAGCCCTGCACTCCTCAGCACAGGAATTACACCAATGCAAGTCCAGAAGAGACCACAAATGTGATTAGAGGGATGGAGCATCTCTGCTGTGATGAAAGGCTAAAAGAATTGGGATTATTCAGCCTGAAGAAGACAAGACTCTGGGGAGATGTTTATTGTGTCTTTCCAGTACCTAAAGAGGCCTTTAGGTAAGTAAGTAAGTAGCATGAGAACAACCTTTTTAGCAGGGCCTTTTGCAAGAAGACAAGGGGGAATGGCTTTAAAAACTGAAAGACAGTCAATTTAGGTTAGATATAAGAAAGAAGTTTGTTTAAAATGAGGTGGTAAACCAGACTGGTTTACCACCATTGAGGTGGCCCAGAGTTGTTGATGCCCATCCTTGGAAACATTCAAGGTCAGGGCTCTGAGCAGCCTGATCTAATTGAAGACATCCCTGCTCATTCCAGGGAGATTGGACTGGTTGACCTTGAAAAGGTCCCTTTCAACTCCAACTATTCTATGACTGTATGAAAAATATTTGTAAAACAGATTTTTATACAATACATTGGCTTTAATCTACAAAGTTAAACATGATGCTACATTTCACTTTCAAATAGAAGCATATATCATATCTGATGACAGCCTGAGAGTATATTTATCAGTTTATAGATACAAGGCAGCAAAACAATAGTATTTTCTACCATTTCTCATTAAATACGTGGAGTATTCTGGAATGTTCTTTCAGTGCTACAATTCCTTTCTTAGTAAAGAGGTCTTGCAAACTAAGTTTAGGTAGTTTTTATAGCTTTAGAGGATTCTCAGTTATTCATTCCAATCTTATGATCTAAAGTAAGTTTTTATTAAATAACAGTAATTGAGAATTGTTTTCCAAGTACTTTGTTCCCAGCCAAAAAAAAAAAAAAATCAGAAAACCGAAAGTTTAACATTCATGATTAAGCAGATAGATCATATATACTAAGCACAATTACCACTGGCACAAAACTGTTTCATTCAGTAAAAACTCACCAAGTCTCATTATCCTGTTGTGAGACTTGGCCTGATTAAATTAATGGTGCCCCAAATTAATAATGCTCCATATTTGGGGGTTTGCTTCAGTCCTTTTAAGGGCCAATTCATATAAATGCTCACCTTCATGAACCCCTCGCTTTTCAACTTGTGAAGCTTGGAGGCAGCACTGTGAAGACGTTTTCTCTGAGAATTCAAAACTGAATCCATCACCTGCCACCACGTACGGCAATTCAAGAAAAAGGCCAAACCAACAACACATGTCACTGTTATGAGAATGACATTCACTGTCATGTTGGCTGATTCCACATTAAAAATCGCCAACAGGGCAATCGCAGAAACAACGCAAGACAAGATGAACAGGAAAATCACAAAGGATGGGAGGCAGCAAGTTTTCTTCCATTTCTTTTTACCTAGGAAACAAGTATTGCTGTTAGAATGAATGTACAACATAATGACAGGTGAGTGTAAAATCTGCTAACTTGCATACTTCTCATAAAACACTAACTGGCACAAAAGCTTACTGCAGTGTTACCACCCAGACACAAACCAGTGGAAAAAAAAATCTATTATTTGCCAAAATTCTTGGAAATTATGAAGCAGAGATATTCCTTTAATCTTCAGTTTATTTCCATCATTTCAAGAAATCCACATTGGATGGAAATGACAATTTTGTATCAGTGCTATGACCCCTTTTGTGGCATCTCTTTGTGAAGTGTATTTATGTAAATAAATTGTGGGACGACAGTACAGGAGCTACTCAGTTTTAAACTGGGACCTGGTACTTACATAATCTAATAGTAATGGTACAATTGAAGAACTAAACCAAAATTGTAAGTTGCAACCTCAGGCCATCCTTTCTTGTATGCTAAAAGACACATGAATGGAAAACTGCAGCAAATATGGCTTGGACAGTTCACAAGGGCCCCAGAGGAGAGTACAGAGCTCCTGACTTCAAGTGGACTGATAAAAAAGAAGCAAATACAGCAGTTGAAGCTTAGCACAGCTAAATCAGTGACCAAAGAAACAGCATTTTCTGAAACTGCATTCTCTGCCTTCAGGACCTGTACAGATCCAGAGGTACCTCTAGAAGATTGCTATCTTCTGGACACATTTGTTGATAATGAAGAACAGAACAGCAGTGATGGGAAGCAAAATTACGACAGCTAAAAATCAATATTTGAACTGCAGGGGAAAAATCAGATTTTTAATATGCTAAGTAGAAAAAATACCCAAGGTTTATATGTGGCCCATATTATTCTCTACACCAAGGTATGAACTGCAAAAGTTTTTCACATTGCTTACTTAACTGACTCATAGGATTGTGTTGCAGGACAAAGCAATAGAAATGCATAATGACAGAAGTAAGGGGCAAGAAATGAAGGCAAACAGCTCAGATATAATTAGATTCAGTTCTAGATATGAGTAGAAATGGAAGCATCCCCTTGGCTAGAAAGAACTGGATTAGAGAGATACTTAAATATCATGAACAATGAAATGACAATTGAAAAAGGCGTGTCTGCAAGTTTACAGACAACAAAAATTAAGATACAGAAGGCTAAAAATCAACCTCTATGGAATTTCTGTGAACATCTAGTGGTAATAAAACCTATGACCCTGGACCTGTAAATTGGAGAACAGGAGAGAATGTGCAAAATCATCAAACAGATAAAATAAATTTTAAAAATCAATTAGTTAATTAGGCAGAGAATAGGAAGGCAACAGAGCAAAGAATACAAGTGAATGTAAGATTACAAATGAAAGGGAAAAGATGATCACTGAAAATAATCACAGGAAGCCTGCACTACACTGCCATTCCCAAAACAACTTTAGGAGAAATTACAGCATCATTAAAGTTGTTTCACTAAGATTAAGGAGAAGAACTGCTGAACCTAACATGGAAAAAAAGGGTGAAAAAAATCCACATATCCCTTTCATAAAGAACACTTGGTGAATCTGAAACAAACCAATGAGGAATAAATTGTGTTCAGCACACAGCTGAACATAGCAAACATAGCATTTTTTTTCCAGCCTCTGCATGACAGAAGAGTCTAAACATTTCACTTTGTGAAAAGCGATAGATTCCTCAATTTGTGGACTAAAAGAAATGAAAAGTAACTGACACATACTAAAAGTATAAATAAGTCCTCAATTAATTGAAAGTTAAGCTCAAGAACTCCTTCACAACATAATACTCTACTCTGCATATTTATTTTTCTAGAAATCTACAGACAAAACAATAAAAGAGCTTGTTCCATTTGGATCATTTCATCCCAGCTTACTAATATTAATCACAGCAATTTATAGGATTGGACCAACACGTTCTACACATTTATTATTTCCAAGAATAAGCAGCAGTCACTCATAAAAGCTCTAAATTAAAATCAACTAAACTAAACAAACCTCTTGTAGCAAGACACAAAGACATACATTTCCCTTTATCAGATTCAGACAAAATGACTGAATTGCTATGGAAATATGCTGCATCTATAAGGATGTAATGTAAATATACAATTCCACAGACATTTCTGAAAACTATATTCACAGGAGACATTCTTCTATTATATTTATAAAATCAAGAAAGATTAGCAAATAAAACAGGACATTTTTTCTCTTCCAAACAGTTTCCCCTTCTCTATGAATTTCTGCATGGCTACAACAATTTCTAAAAAGAGCTTATAATACAAAAACAGCAGCCTTGGTAACAGGGCAGTGAAATAGAATAATTGGAAATGTCATTCAGGTAAAAAAAAAAAAAAAAAAACCAAAACCTTGTGTATCTTCTGTCTTGAAAACTCGAAATAGCCTTGTTGCTAGGAAACCAAATTCCCTTTCACATGCATCAGAGAGGGTAGCAATCATCTCAGCCAGTGAAGTCTCTCCACCTACACTGGACAGTCTATTGTAGTCTGTAAACAAAAATCTGAAAGAGACAAAAACATGTATTTTGTATATTTCAGAAAACTTTAAATATTTTCTGGCAACTAAAACAAAAGTCTTGCTGCATCTCTGTAGTTAAAAGTTTTTTTAAGTGGCATAAAATACAAAACACTCATTTTTAAAAAAATCTAAAACGGATTTTTACTTCTCCATTTATCAACCTCTTCTTTGCCCTGCTTCCTATTCTAAAACTTGATTTCTTAAAAAGATAAAAATTTTCATATCACTAATAGTATCTCAGATGACAGTAAGAACATGAAAATACCATTATGATGCCAAAACATAATATTGACAAATATTTTCAAAACTGCATTCTGATCTATTTTTAAATATTTATAGAGGATTAAAAAAAATACAGAAATACAAGACGATATAAAAGCACCATAAGGCTAAAATGCAAGTCTTCAAACAACAGAAGTAAATGAAATTTTCAAACACACAGCATATATTTTCTTGTTTCCAGGTAAACTAGAAGCTTTGAACAGTCAGGGAGGAAAAAAACCCCAAACCTTAACAGAAATACTCAATGGAACAAGCATTAAGCATACATAATACACAATAAGCTACACCAGAAAATTCTTATTTTATCTCGTATGAATTTTCATTAGTACAATAGCCAAAACCTCCAATTCTAAAAAGCACTAACTTCCTCCAACTTTGGCAGATAGTTTTTTCTTGAAAACACTCCTATCTTCTCCACACTGAAAAGTTTACAATCTTCTAGGGCTACTGTTTTTCAAACAGGAATTTCAACAACTTTTCATATGAAGCTAATCATGAACATTAATATGCACAGTTTGAGAAGTATCAGAGTGAGCCTGACAGATTTATTCAAGAGTAAATAAAATAACTAACCTGACAGGTAAAGCTTTAGTGGTTTGCTCTGGTAGTTCTGGTGGGTTCACAAACATGAGTTTGAGAAGCAACTCTAAATATCCAACATGTCTTGCCAACCTTGTACTTAACACCCAGGCCCAGTTCCATCTCTCCCCTTCTCTCCGGCCACCAAAGTAAATTACAGCTAAAATATTAAGAAGATGTTATGGCTTTAATTTAGTCAACATTGACAGCTGAAAGAATCATGAAGTTCAAACAGATAAAGCATGGAGTTCTGTAAAAAGTTATAAACTTTTAGCAGTTAGGCTAAAAATGAGAATGGTAAGAGAAACACAATGAAATGAATAAACAAAATCTTTCTTTGTTCTCAGCAATGTCCTCTCGCAAATTACATGCAAAACAAAGGCTCCAAGGGGTCTTATTGTCTACAAAACCATTTAGTATTTTTTCTGAATGGCAAAGTGTATCTACAAAGCAACATTTAATTCCAAAACCAGAAAAAAACCTTTGTGAATTCCATATAACACTTACTAAAGAAAATGTAGAGAACAGCTAATAAGCTGAGTGACACTGCTATTCCAAGCTTTGCATCCACTGTGAAAGCAAGCAATAAACCCAAACCTCCACACAGCAAAAGCGTGAGGAATACAACAAGCCAGGAGAACTGAAACAGAGGTTCAATCTGCTGTCCTGCAAAAGTCTTCATTTCATCTAAAATAAAAAGACAAAGACCAGTTAACATATGAAGTCACTCAAAACCAGATCATTTTTGAAAAGAACTTTTTCAGCAGACTGGATAACTTATCTTGATTACTGATCCAAGTCAGGAGGACAATAATGCTTGAATTCTTCTTCAAACATCAGTGCAAAACCTTAAGTTTTCATCCATGCAATGAATGAAAACATTTAAATACACAATGCTCAAATTCTTTATTGCAGATATTCTACGTTTGAAAGTATATTAAAAGTCATGCCATTTCCTATCCTCCTTCAAAAGTGTAAAATGTATTTTATGACACTAAGAAAAATAAATCCACCATATCTGTCAAAAACTCCCACCCAACCCCAAAATCTCAGTCACAGAAACACGGACTGTGATCCTCAAATAGTCAGGTATGAGTACAATGTGAAGGCTGCAGTATTACTTCTGTTTGTTGATTCTTATTTACAAAAACAGGAATTCCTGAAGGAAATTATTTAGGTTCTATGGAATAAGAAAATATACAAACACAATCCAGGGAAAAACAGGAATGAGGAACAGGAAGTAAACACTGAGAAAGTGCTTCAGGAATGTAAGAGTTCATCAGCAATAAATATCACAGTCAAAATACGTATGCATTTTGTTTATGACGTGGATCAGGAGGTGAAAAAATTTACTTCAGAGATCCCATTTTGGCTAACAGAGAAATCACAGAAAGTAAGAAACACTAAGACTGGTAGAACTATTTTGAATTATATTGAAACATCTCAGAAAAATATTCTTTATAAGAAAATACTAAAGTTAAATAAGACGCCTATTTCCACCTGGAAAAATATTGATTGATTTCATATACAACATTTGCCTTCCTCTGTCATTTCAGAAAGTTCAAAAAACTCAAAGTAAGAAAGAGGAAAGGGGAAGAAAAGTACATGCAAACAATACACACTACAGAGAATAAAATATTAATAGCCTGATAATTGTTCTTAAGCATTAAAAAGAGAAAGACACATAGGATGCACAATAAAAAATTCTGGAGCAGAAGAGGTCTGAACCTCATCTGACACACAAACAAGGCCAGAAAGGCATATTTTGGCAGCCAGATTTTCTGCAGTACTTAATGGGTAGATTCACTGCTGCAGAAAACTCACAGGAAAATAAACAGAAGCACTTAAAGACTGTCTTAACATTGCATAAATGAACAAAACCATCTATGGCTGAACTGACCACAGTAAAATTTAAATCCTTTCATCGTAGAAACAGAGACCAGATACAACATTACATGGACCAATAACGCTCATAAAAACTAGTAACTGCAATTTGATGCTCTTCATCAAAAGAAAAGACTAAATCAAGTTTTTTACCTTCCAGTTTCTTAAGCAGGAAAGATTTTCCACTTCCCCACTGTGCATACAAGCCTACACAGATGGGTGGCTGCATGGTTGGTTCACTCAGGATATCAGCCAAAGCGCTGCTGTACAGATCATAGCCCAGCATGTCACCATCAGATTCCGTGGGAGACAAGTGTCCTGCAACACAAATACTATGCTACACAACTCTGCTCTAAGAAAGCTCTTCAATATGACAGTTTTAACACATAAAGTCATGACATATTCACCCATATTTGTACATATACTCCTGTCATATAACAGCTGTTTTTATTTGTACATTCCTGTTCAAAGGAATTTTAAATCATCCGCATAAATGATACATAATTATCACAACTATTAAAGCCTACTACAAGACCCATGATCCCAAACCACAGGAAGTCAAAGAAAGTAGTTCTTACATAAACAAGATCCAAATAAAAACAAAGTGATGAACAGAAGCCACAGAGTATCTAGCATCTAAAGACAAAATAAAAGGTATATTTAACCTTTGCCAGGCTTTTAGAGTGATGGGGTTTTTTGCCAACTGACTATTTCTAAGCCTTCCCATCAGGTGCAACATTAAAACATCAAAAAATCTGTAGCCACTTTTTCAATACATAATTGGATAAACTGGATTGTTAATACATGAGTTAGTAAAAAATATAATTATTATTTATACTTACTGGCACCAAATATCTGTGTTAAAATACTCTTCTGGTGGCTACAGTCAATATTGTAAGGGGTTTCTCCTGTCTTGTTGGGTCTATAAAGCAATCGACCATCTTTTGGATTTCTTAAGAGTAATTCCGCAAGTTTACGGCTTCTTCCGCGAATAGCAATGTGAAGTGGAGTATCTCCTTTCTGCAATTAAGTGAAAAGCTAGTAATACCTAACATGAATTCCTAAGATTATGGACAGACCATATGTCCAGCACTGTTTCAGAAGCCTTATTTCCTTGAAATCAATCTTAGGGCTCTTTCAAAAGCATCAGTGCCTTACAGCAAGCATTTTTCCCCTTGAAAAAGCATTACAAATGTTTCAGAGAAGACATGTGAAAAAGCAGTTCTTAGAATGCTAAACCTCAGACACTGCCTTCTTTCTTAAATGCTTATTAATAGCCTAAAGTTCATGAAAGTTGTAGTCTCTGTGTAAAAACAAACGTCTACAGGCAGACTCAGACTTGTTTGGAACAAGAGATGGTGCTTGTTAGAATTGTTTCAATGTCTGCTCAGACTTCCTCAAAAACATCTCAGTAAAAGCTTTCTTATTGCATCAAATCAATATCATTACTTATTTGCCCTAAATATAATTAATAAGTGATTAAAAAAGCAGCAAATAAATGTTCTTGTATTTAAAAGGTTTGCAGTCAAAGTAGGTAAAGCATAAAAAGACAGCAATAACCAGTTGTATTTGTCCTTGGCATCCTTTAGTTTAATGTCTATTAATAAAAAAATTAATATTAGTGACAAATAACAACCATTCTCTATGCTCTTCTTCAAGTGTACTACGAATTAGCTGTTTTCTCTGTGAAAGTTTTTTTCCTCACCTGTTTTTTTTTTTCAAGTTATTAAGAGCACCCTAATAGAAAATAAACCAAAACCCAACAATATACTAATGGTGGAAACAAATTTACACTTAAGTGTTCTGATCTATTTAATTATTAAACATATGGGAGACTAAGCATTTAAGTCTTATGGTCTATTTAATTATTAAGCATATGGGAAACTCTCTTTCTGTATTAGCCTCTACAGCTCTCTCCAAAATCCTGCTGCAAAACTAAAATTATTAACTATACTAAAGTAAACAAACATTCTTTACCTTGTCTACAGCAGAGACCTTAGCTCCTTTATCCAGAAGAAGCTCTACTATTTCAATATTTCTCATCTTGGTTGCCTTTATAAGTGGTGTTTCTCCATCCTAAAATGGAAAAATAGGAGTAATATAAAGTTCTCTGTATAGCCACAACCAAGAAAAAAAATTGTGATTGGGTAAAAAATTTAAACAAAAAAATTTAAGATAATTAAAATTAAATATGCTACTGTGCAAGCAACAACACTTCAGCACTTATGTCTGTGAAAAACTATCCCAGACCTAGTTTTATAGACTGATTAGAATCAAAGAACACAACAAATTCCTGTCAGTAACAGTGTCAAATAGAGAAAGACAAAATTCAGATATAATACAAGATATTTGAAAATATTTCAGTGCTGTGCCAATTACTTCTCTTATTTTTTTCCTTACTCCTGCACATGCCTGAACTCTTGCCTAGTAATATCAGAAACCTCTTTCCTCAGTTTCCAGCAACACCTGCTCTTTACTTCTTACTGCTATCATGTCAATGATGCTGAGGAAGAGATTCCACATGTTCCCTGCTATCAAGGATTTAACAGCAAGTCATATTTATCAATAGAGGGAACATTACAATTGCTGAGAAGCCTTATTTCAGAAATAAAAATTTAACAGTATTCAAGATACCAACCAATTCAAAAAATTGAATTTGGTATGATCTCATCACACAGGAGCCCAGAAAAGAACAGATGTTTAAAAAAGCAATTCAATTGACATTCTAATTGTTACCTTTGTACATGTCTCCGTATCAGGGTTGCATTGCAAGATATCCCTCACCATTGTAGCATTTCCTTTCTCAACTGCCCAATATAAAGCAGTTTTATTATCCTAAAAAAAAAAAAAAAAAGTATTAAACACTAACACTGTTTTCATTTAGTTGGATTAATTTCAAAAATTGCATTTAAAATACAACCACTATATATTGAAAATTGCATGTAATACAGCAATTTTTAGCACAGCTCAAGGCAAAAGGAAAGGTCAACAAACCTAATTGGCACAACAATTAGAATTTAGAATTTAGAGGGGAGGATGCAAATTTCACTAGGGAATATAAATCTATTTTGAAAACTTCTGTGAACTACATCAAGAACTACATCAAGAGCTTTAACAGTCCAAGCACACTCAACCTGCCTTGAAAAAGTTTCTGAAACTATATGTAAATTATCCAGTTCTAACTCAAATACAGGAATTACCTAATGAAATAAAAACTTTTTTTTCAGAGGCCATGCAAGCTGGGAAGCTGTAAAAGCAGATGGACAACAAAGTGAATACAAAGTACCAGAATGCTGATCAGCCAGACATTTTATCAGTAAACCTGGGGAAAGGTTCATAGCTGCAAGTCTGCTTCTGTCATCTTTTTTTCCACACAGTGATGTGTGGATGTGTGCTACCCCAGAAAGTCTTCACATATGCAATCTTTCTGTAGCCTACTGACTGCACCATGACTCTTTCTGTTTGATGCATATTTGTATAGAGGCATTTAAGAAAAGCCTCTGAACACACACCTGCTTCTCAGCAGGAATGTCAAAGTGCCCCTTGCAGCCTTCTACCTTGCCTGCTTTTTTCATTTGCAGCTCTTTCTCTTCCACTTATGGCCTTCACAGCAAACTGAGTTTAAAGCCTTTCTCAACAGCTTAACAAGCCCAGTCACTAAGATTTCTTTCCTCTCCAATCACTTGGGTTTCACTTATCTTCTCTGTCCTTCAGTGAGTTGGCTTTGAAGACATCAGCCTGAGCTGTACATCAGCTATACAGCCAGGCACAGGTCTGCCAGGTGCCTCCAGCTGGGTCCTTCCACCTCTCAGAAGGGCTGAGGAAAACACTACCTGAGCCTTCACCTGCCCCAACACTCACTCTCATGGGCCTTCTAGTAATGTTTTATCTGCTGAAGGTATCTGCCGGCTAGTGACCACATGAATGAATGATCAGCAAGGAACACAGCTGCTGGAAGGCTGGACAAGACTCAGCAATATTTCTGAAATGTCACAAATTTGGGCAGTCAACACATCTCCCCAGAACAATGCAGGCAGTGGCTGCATGGCCAAACAGCAGGGAAGCTGTTCCCAGCAGGGAAGTAGCACTCCTGTCCAATTTTGATACTGTTGGTCCTAAACTATGATTTGATGTGCAGAGCCAGAACATTGCTCTGCTGCTACTGACTCCTGCTGTGTCTACTTTAAGGCCACAAAAGTATTCTCTAATCAACTACTGCAAATTGCCACTCAAGCAAGCTTCCCTGCTACCAAAGATGTTGCATCTTCTTGCTGTTTCTGTATTGCTTCAGTCATGGCAAGACGTTCAAAAGCTTCAGATTTTCAAACTCATGTCAAAGCCAGAAGCTGAGACACACGGGTTGCCAATGGCAGGTTAGAGGAAGAGATCCAAATGCTACTTTATCTTGAAAATAAAAACTTGTTGGCTTCTCAGAGAGGATCTGCAGCAGCAGCAGTAGGCACTGAACCCTTGCAGTTCTCAGTGACTAGTTAAGTTTTGTGTTCAAACTTGGCAGAACGTGTGCCAACAAAGCAGCGTGATTTGAATAGTTTCAAGCAAAAGAAAGCAAGTTGAATGTAACAGAAACAAGAACCATGCTGAGTGAGAGAGCTCCCAGTAAATAATAAAACTAGTACCTTAATCAAAGGACAAAAAAAAAGGCATAGACAGAAAACACGGAAATCATTGACAGCAGTGTTTAACAGAAAGCAACGCAAAGTTGGTGGAGACAAGAACCAAGCACAGTGACAGAACTGCTCTGACAACAGATATAATTTAGGGTGCATCACATTTCATCGATATGCTACTTAAAATATAATTAAAATCATTATAGTAAGTGTCTTTTAAAGTATGTCATTTTAAATCTGTTGAGTAGAGCAGATGAAGTAAATTCATTTTACATATTTTACTTTTCAACCATTATGCAATTAAATGAAAGAACTGTGCTTAACAAGGCATTACAACTACATGTAACTTGTGTCTTAAAACCTGCACAGCAAAGTGCTATATTTTACTGTTTGATGGAATTTGAGTTTCCTACAAAGTAGACAGAGCAAACTTTAAAGCCCTGTTTTCAGGAACACAGTATAATTGTTTGGTATACAAATTCACATCCTATTTAAGAAGTACTCCAACATTTACACTGTTGTACTTACCTGACCTCTGATATCTATATCAGCGTATTTATGGAGTAGGGCTCTCACAATTTCAACATGACCACCTCTAACAGCCCCAATCAACACTGTATCTCCACTCTAAAAATATTGTGAAAGAATATTGAACATGAATTAATATTATTTACCAACAAGAAGAGCAACAGAGATGAATTATAGCTTCCAAATATACATTATGCCTATTTGCATTAAGAAATCTCCACTCATTTTAAAAAAAAGGAAGTTAAAAAAATAGAAGTATCTCGGAAAAAATGGGTATATAATAGCAAAAATTCTGGACTTTTTTTTCCCAATTGTTCAGGAAAGCAAACACTCCATAAATAGGTCTAGCTTAAAAAGCTATCCTAAAAAAACCCAGCATAAATTAATAATAAATATTAAAAAAGCCAGTTGTTCTCTGTTCACAGGAAGACCAAAACTCATAGTAATATCCTACTTGTAATCAGACAAGAATATTGTCTGCCTCCTTGAGACGTTTCACAGCTGACAAAAGCTCCTCAAGAATTTTGAATAAATTTATGCCTTTTTTTTTTTTTTGTAGATTTTTCTGCTATCTTGTTTACATACACTATGCTATTATAAAGAAAAAAGCAAAAGGCTGATTTCATCTCAAATCAAAATTAAAAAAAATTCGGTGTGGTAAACTGAATTGTATATACATTAAATGAAGTTACTGTTTTTTGTTTAATGTATATAAATTAAACAAAAACAAAATTGTGCTTAAGGCTTCTAATTTTAACACACTTAAGGACATATCAAAATTTCAGAAATTATCTTATACTCATGAAACTGCCTAGCACTCCTTTTATGATGAAACAGGAAAAATAAAGTGTAGCAAAATCACAGGTGTGGAACTCAGAGAGCTCAACAGTAGGAAATGCCCCATCAATCAGTCATTACATACTTGGCTGCAAACCAAGAAATTTTCTTTATCAAAACCTACTCTAACATCTGAAACTTGTACTTATTACGTGTATTTTTGGAACACAGTCAGCTGTGCTGAAAGCTGTAATTTTTCCTTCCTGAAAGTACAGAAATGCAGACCGATGCAGAACATTGTGGCAGAAGAAGTGCTAGGAGGGATCACAGTGCATTTTCTTAAATATTTAAAAAGTTTGCTTTGATAAGTGCCTGAGGTCTAATTTGTTTTGACATGCAACACTGTAGCTCAGTACACCGCCATGCGAGAAATGTACTGACACTTGAAATACAAGAAAATGCATCCAAAAATCCTTTTTAAATTTATGAGGCAAATATTAGGAAGTTTTTCTCTGTTCTCTGCAATTCCAAGCAATCCAGCTTACATACTGTGAATGCAGCCTCAAAAATCTACTGCCACTCTGAACTATGTCACTGACTTGATAGAGACATCTAAGTTTTAGGTATCTAATCAACTACAGCCTCAAGGCTGCAGTGCTTGACCTGTCTGTGATACATCAGAAACACCTGACTATCAAGAGGGCACTGAAGACAGTCCATAATACCTGTGTAAGTAACCAAATAAAATCCTGAGCTGCCAGCAAGCAGATTCACACTCTGGGCACTGTTCATGTCACATCTCTGCTGAGTAATGCATGTGAGCATTACACAGCATTAAATTTACACCTCTAAACCCAGAGCTGAAGTCTCTCATACCTGCAAGTTTTCTAGTAAAAAGTTTCATTGTAGAAGATAAAGGTACAGGCTGAATTAAATACATTCTCTTTTACAGAATCCATGGTTTACAGTTTTAACAGCACTACCCCACCCCAAACATACAGATTAGTTCAGTATTAGTCTTATGTTACAGATATGTCAGATGCCCTGTGTTCTCAATTCACAAAGAAAAAGAGTAGTTTCAGTAGTTTATCCTCTACCTTCACATAGCAACATTTACCACTTAACATACTTGTAAAAGAGCAATACACAAAAATACCCCTAGATGGCAGAAAAATTAGCCAGAAAAACCACATATTTACAAATCTGCATACTGCATACACTGGTACTTAAACATAATATATATATATATATATATATATATATATATATATATGAAATTACAATTATGATGAAAATTGACTCACTCTGTCAGGAATATTCACATAAGTTCCAGCATCAAGAAGATCCTGCACAATTTCAGTATGTCCCTCCTTTGACGCAATCATCAAAGCTGTATTTCCATCTTTATCTGTTAGGTTTACATTTGGGTTCCTTTTCAGTATTTCTTTTACTGAGTCAGTATAGCCACCCTTCACTGCTACAATAAGTGCAGTCATAGAATTCTTTAAATAAAACCAAAAGATTTAATTATACAGTGTATATAACAATCATCATTGTATCAGCAGTTCTCATAAGAGGACACTCACTGACGTCACTCTCTTAATCATCCAAAGGCTACTTCAGTTTTGTCCTTTAAAGTGCACCAAAAAACATGCTTTTTAAAAACAAAGAAATAAGCTAAAAGCAATAGTAGAGAACACTTCAAATGCAAAAAGAGAAGTCCAGATCAGTTTATTCTATCTCCTGAATGCCACACATATGATAAAATAATTTTCTTGTCATATGGGAACATAGTATTACCAGAGCACCCAGGTCTACCAATACTGTTCACAAAGAGGATTTTTGAAGAACTTCAGAAATAATCATATGAATACCAAAAGTTTTCCTAATCTTCCACTTAACTTTTAACTGATTACTTTTTTGTTTTGACAAGCAATTTAAATGTAATCTGTTTTATTTGAAAACAATATGCAGCTGAAACTTCTGAAAAAACATCAATTCCTGAAAAGTTGCAGTCATCATTATTATTTTCAAAAGATGATTTGTGTTTGATTTACTTTTCAAATGGCACTGAGGAATAAGATATTTGATGTATCAGGCTTGGATACTGAATGAATTTTTAGCATTAACCTTCAGATAACAATTACCTAAATTAATTTATGGTCATTAAAATTTACACTTAACATAGTGGTGTGTCCACTGTCAATACAAGTCCTGTTACATCATAGTTTTATTAAAAGGCACAAAGAAATTTCAGTAACTCTCAAAGGCAGTCTGCAAATAGCTGGAAAGCAAAACACTCCAACACCAACATTTCATCTTGTTTCATGTATTTCTTGATATTTGTTTTATAAAAAACCCAAACAGGACACACAGATGTACTTTTCAATGGAAAATGCAGTTACTTACAGCTCCTTCTTGATCAACATCAGCTCCCATCTGCAGCAGGTATTTCACACACTCCAAATGACCTTTCCTTGCTGCCCAAACCAGTGGGGTAGTTCCATACTGAAAAAACATTCACAACATTTTAGCATATTGCTTTCTGTATTTAGTATCCCACATAATCGAGTATTCATCCTATTGCTTTAGTTTTTACAAAAATGTTATTTGGTCTTGTGAATTAACACAAGTATTTAAAAAGTCACTTCAACTTTTCTTTTGATAGCTGTAAGAACTATTTTTCTACACAATCTAGGATAGCAAGGTTCCCAATAGCTCAGAAAATAAAAATATGTTCACAACCATCTTGAGAATGCTATGGAAATACCTCTTTCAAGCATAAAAATTTACTCTCGCATGCTAATACTAATCTCATGGGTAAAATATAACAGCAAGTGTTTTTCTAATCTAGAACTCATGGATTTCCTTTTACAAGAAATTTATCAAACATTACAGGAATTAAATTTTATACAGGTATAACTTACTTTGTCAGAGCAGTTCACTTTAGCTCCATGCTGCAGTAAGAGATGGACTATATCTGAGTGTCCACGTCCTGCTGCCCAAATAATTGGATAAACACTGTATTGCTTAGAATTAGAAAACAAATATATCATTATAGTCCTATGCATTTTAATTATTTTACATCAACAAAACAAGTCTCAAGAGAAGTTAAACCCATAGAAGACAGAATATACAGAAATAAATCCAACTACATTATCAATAATTGTAATCTAGTATATTACCTAGATGATATCCAGGAATATGTCCACTGTTTTCAATCAGTTTTGATTTATAACTCTTTAAGCAATGTTTGTAAATTCACGTCCTCGTCTTAATAGGAAGAATAGTAAGGTAGAAAGGAAGCAACAGACAGCTATGTGATATCCCTAAGTAATCAGGACTGCAGAGGTGCTATGCCATGCACACAGACACTGCATATGCAAACCAGAGAAAATCAACCATCACAAAGAATGTTCTGGCCACCGGGCTTCTTCCTTCATTGTGCACTGCCTCAAACAGCAGAGAAATGATAGTATAAACAAATTGTTCAGTGCCTACACTTTTGTAGAAAACACTTATAAATGAACTAAATCTTGAAATCTTACTTTTTTTATCTCCAACATAAATGGTATATGTTCATATAATCTAAACTTTTATGAAACAATTAAGCAAATAATGGTCTCTAAATTGCAAACATTATTTGCACCATTAACTTCTAGAGATGCAAAAAAATGGCAGTTGTTATACAAGTAACATTAGACACACTACTTATCTTTTCTATTATTTCCTCTCCTGATAATTTGAATTTTAGTATGATCTATACACCCATTTGTTTCAATTTACAAAAATTCAAAATTATTAAAAAAGCCAGTGGCAATCACACAGATTATTAAAGCAAGCCCTTTATAAAGTACAGTGATAAATGGCATACTGCAAAAAACGCAAAATGTTTAATCAAGACAGTAAGATGAGTGTACAATTCAGGACTTCAAAGACTTGGGAGAAGGAGATGTTTAAGGCTAAAGCTTACCATGCCTGTGATGTTTGGATTTGCTCCTTTTTCAAGCAGCAGTTTAGCCACTTCAGTACGGCCTTTGTACGATGCCCACATCAGGGCAGTCCATCCTCCCTAGCAAACACAATTCAAAGAAATGTAAAAACTGAAAAATACTTATAAATACAACTAATGACTTTTATTTCATTTTGTATTTCTCCTAAGACAATTCTGCAAATTCAAAATATAGTAAGGATTGACCACACAATGTTGTAACCCTATTTATTTAGAATAAATAATAAGCTCTTATATGGATGTACTAAATTCTTGTTACATGCAAAACTTTGGAAAACATTATGTCCTTAATGTTGCTGAACACTGAATACAGATTTCAAACGCATACAAATCCAACCGCTGGATTTAAAACAAAAAACAAGAAACACCACCACTATCTTAAAACAAAATCTAGACTCCAAATCAATTAACATGAGAAGTTTACTTTCAATTTCTGTAGCAGGGAGTATTAAGAGCAATTAATTTGAAATTACACTGGTGTATTCATTTAAGTTTGTAAGCTAGAGGTTTCACGGCCTAAGGCATTTGACAGGTCAGGTAAATAAATTTCATTTCAAAATAACAGGATGCCTCCAATAACTGTAAGCATAATTTTTATTTATTGCTTTATAATACACTATTGGAGATGTGAAAGACAGCTCTGACAGAGGTCTGGAAATCAAGCACTTGGACATGTGAGTGTGCTTAATAAAAAATCTTGGTTAGTGAAGATGCCTCAGCTTTCAGAAAGAGTGAAACTTCAATTAAAGGAAGCACCCAAACTCACCCCTAGTGGTTTTCTACAATTTAACTTAAGCAGACCAAAATTAGTCCTTGCAGGTACCTAATTCCATCTTCTGTCAACGGAGACACTTTATAGCTCTTCAGGGTCATCTAACCTTAGACTCATGTCTCTTTGTAAAACTCTTTAGATGGGCTGGGCTGTAGTACCCACTTTCCCATATAAAAATTTGGCAAGATGAATGAAAGCAGGTGTTAGGAGACTGAAAACAAGGTCTGCTGTATGAACAATCACAGCTGCCCAGAGTAAAAGTAAATACAGACAGGTATCTTCTGGGAAAGATAATGTTTATTTTACCACAATACTTGGGAAAAAAAAAAAAAGCCATTAACACCCAAAAAAACCGCCAACAAAAAAACCCCACAAACAAACAAAAAACTTTCACCCACACAAAACACACCAAAAAATCAAAGTATTCTTCAGTTTAGATTTTTTCCAAAGCAAATTAAGGGGGGAAAAAGCAGCCCTAGTAAAACTGCCATTATTAATGCTAAAACAATCATTTTACAGGTGCTAAAAACAATATTTAACGACATATTCTTTTTCATTTCAGCAGCACTGGGTATATAATGCAAAAATGAAAGCCCTTTCCTTAGTTTCACGGAATTGAAAATTTCCAACTCACAAAACTTTTTCTATTTTATTTTTATACTAGGTCAACACATACCAAATCCCGATGCTCCAAACTGACATTATAATTGAGTAGCTCTGCTACAATAGCTGCATGTCCTTCTTTAGCTGCTGAAATAAGAGCTGTCCAGTTATCCTAGAAACAGAGGAAAAAAATGTTACAAAGTAATATTCAATGTTTCAGTACAAGTAACCTTGTACTTCACCATCTTCAAATGTTTAATCCACCACAGGAAATATAGAAGCCCTTAAAATAGCTGTCCTTTAAAAAAAATAAAAGTACTGGTAAACTCACAGTGTGCCAGTTATACATATGGAAATACAGAGCAACTACTCCAAATTTCCCCTCCAATTATGTGCTCTCCTACCCAATATCTATAGCCCTTTCCACTCCTCAGTTCACTGCAGGTTATCTCAGTAAATATATGGAAGAAGCAGCTCCTACAAAGGATTAGAAAATATTAGAGGAAAAAATATTAAAAACTGCTGAGAGAGAATGAGATGCTAACCAACACCACAGAAAATGGTGGCAATGGGTCTCCACATATAGCGTGTGACAGGACTCAAGGGAATGGTATGCAGGGTAATCTGGACCACAGCTTTTCACATTTCTGATCACTTCAAGACACATTTCCCCTTGCATTATGCTTATTTCACCCCCACTGCTCAAAGCTCATCCAGGTGTGGGTTGATTTTTTTTAATGCTACACACTTACAAAATATAGCAACAGTTTAAAAGGTAGCTGTCCTTCCTAGAAGTATAGAAATTGTAGCATCTATAGAAATTGTAAAAAAATGTCTCAAAACAGTAGAGAGTTGGTTGGTAGGTTTAGGTTGTTTTGGATATTTTAGGTAACAGAAACCACAGAAAACCTTTACTGGATGTCCATACTGCTACGTTTAAACTAAGTGCAGAAGTAAAAAACCCAAATGATATCCTTTCCCTGTTTATCACTCTTCACTGGACTATACAGACCTTTCAAAACTTTCTAATAATATCTCTGTTCTATTCACCCCTTTTGGGCATCTTTCATCTGGAGTCAACCTCTTTTGCTGAAGCATGATGACAATTCACAAATTTGAAATCCCTTTCAGTCACTGTTCTGGCTTTCATCTAAAATAATCCTTTAACCTATATTCTCTCTAGGTATTTACTGGAAAAACACCAAAACCAAATAAAAAGCCCCCAAACAAATAAAAACTGAACCCACTGACATACCTCAACAACACTGAGATGAGCAAATTAAGTTGGACCTCATATTTGATGCTGTATTTCTCTATTCTGATTTCCCAGAAGAAACACCCAGAGAATCCAGCAGAAACCGAGATGTTTTAAACATCTAAGGAATATCCCTACTCTTCATGAAGGCTCACAGAAGTACAAAAGATAAGCAATTTTGTATAAAATTTCTCTTATATGTCATCATTTTCCACCTGCTTTTTTCCCAAGCTCCTAATTTCCCTTTCTTTGCTTGCCCCTTGAAATTTCTTGTTCCTTCACAGTTAGGTGCCCTCACATGAAGCACTAATACTTACTGCATCTTCCAAGTTGCAATTAGCTCCTTTCTTGAGAAGCTCCTGGACAATTTCTAAATTGCCTTGCTCAGCAGCCAACATAAGTGGAGTCTGGCCATTCTGAAATTAAAGTGACAGGAAAATAGATGCATTGGGAAGTGATGAAAATGCCACACATACCCACACAATAAAACCCCAGAAACTACAGAGCAACATCATTTCTATTTTTAATTGCCAGTGAGAAGTAGTAAGGAGGAGTGGTGTTGAAACTATACAGCATACTTGCAATAAAAATGGAGAATATGGTATTAAACTTTGTCCCATAGGAGGTTAAAAAACAAAAACAAAAAAAATCCCAAACATTTCAGACATTAAAAAGGGCTACTAAAAGAAAAAAAACAGTTACATTATTAAATATCTAACTTTCTGAAAGATTGCTCACTGAAGACATTCCCTATGTGTGTTACATCTTTACCACTTGGAGGAACTCAGTCACATTGTTACAAAATCAATAAATAAATATAGGAACCCTAGGAACCACAATGGCCATTAAAACATGCACAATGATTCAGAAGAACAATTGTTAAAGCCTTGGAAAAAAACAGTCAGCTTATATACCCCACTTTTATCTCACAGCATAGGAAATACAGACATCACTCCTGTCCTCTGCAACATGGGTTCTTAGCAGACAGCCTCATCTCAGGGAGGATGAAAGACAGAAAAGCTGGTTTATTTGTCTTCAGAAGTATTTTAAAAGTCAGCTAGCATCTGTCACCCATCAGCCTATTTTTGTGTCAGCAAATTTCTGAGATAAAATTGCTCTGCATGCTGAAAAGTAAAACTTGCTAAATTTTACAGCAAATTTATAAATTACAAGTTTAAAAAATTAAGAGACTTTTTCCTGACCTCACTTCTGTTTTTTCTCTTCACCATAGAGAAAACTCAAATTATCTAGTCTCTAAATAATACAAAAGCTACAGGTTAGGAGCTATACATCAGCAATTTCCCTGGAAAGAATAAACATCAATGCAGAAACACAATACAGTAATATCACTAATCTTCATAACAGAAGCTATTAACAATATGATTAATAAAGATACTTGAAGACTCTTTCTGCTTTACACACACAAAATCACAGAAATGCATGGATTCTTTCAAAAACACTTTCCGGCCCACCAGCTGCTCCTTATGTAATTACATCTATAAGGTAACTTTTCACAAAGAAAAATCATGCCCTCATGTAAGTTTACGTTGTTATAACTGTGCATTGTATGCCTTCAAAAGGACAACATTGCTTTTCTTTTTTAGAAAAGCTCTCTTTGGAGAAGAAAACAGTCATAACTTTTGCTCTTCAAGATATGCAAGTTAATAAGCTGGGAATACACATGCCAAGTGATTTCAGGAATCCTGACTGACCACTCTGCCTTCTGTGATGTCAGCACTGGTCAGTGGATGCAGGGCATTGGTTATGCCATATCTGGCAGGGATTTCAACACTGTCTCCCACAACAACACTAATGAAGTACAAGCTAGACAAATGGATAGTGAGGTGAACTGAAACTAGCTGCAGTGCTGGGCTCAGAGCATTGGGATCAGCAGTACAAAGTCCAGCTGGAGGCGAGTCACTAGCACAAGGAATCAATATTGGGATCCTACTTAACCCTTTCATGAAGGGCTGGGGCAATGGCACAGAGTGGACCTGCAGCACTTTCACAGCCTCCACAAAAGTGAGAGAAGTGGCTGATGTACCAGAGGCTTGTGCTGGTATCCAGAGGGCACTGACAGGCTGGGCAGACAAGAACCTTACTGTACTGAGTACAGGTGTCTGGTTGGGATGTCCAGAGGGAACTGCACTGAACCTTTGTGAAGAAAGGCTGGGACTGCCCTGTGCCAGACACAGGCAATTCCAGCTGGCTCCAACCAACCCACCTCAGGATACAGGACTAGGTAATCTCCAAGGATCCCTTCCAAGCAGTGCTTTAGCAAAATACACAAACCCCTCTATTTTAGCCTGACCATTCTTCTCACCTCCTTCTGAACAGTTACTATTGTTATCACTGTCTTCCACAAGTGGTTAACTCAAAAAGGTAATACATTCCAAATAAAAGTATGTCTGGGCAAGAAGAGGCTGTGAATGGTAAAATTATTCTCTCCTGTAAGAAGTGTCATACAGCTGCAGACTGGCTCTGGTTTTCTGAGACAGACATAAAATTTCCTACAGGGGAACTGAAATCATCCCTCCCTTTTTGTTAGAAGACTCTCAAAGTAATTATAATGTAGTAAGTATAATGTTATAATGTTTTAGCAACCATCACAAAGATTTCATCAACACAGAAACAAAAGATAATTACTACATCTGTGACCTCCAGATTCTTAAAAGTTGTCCAAAAGTCTAGACACTCCACAACAACTAAATGCCCATATTTCTCACACACACATCGAGTACTGTCTATCTGTACATCATAGTTCAGCCTAAATATTGGAATAACCAAATTATAAAGGAGCACATCTGTATCTTTTTAGGGAAATCAGTTAGTGATGTCACCTTACAGGTCAGCACTCCCACAGCCTGTGAGAAAACAGAAGTTTCAGAATTGAACATGCAAAAGCTCCTTCAGTACCAAGAGTAGAAAGAAAGGCACACCAAGGGAAAGTGGAGGCTGTTAGGATCAAAGTGTATCACACAAAGCAAGCACCTATCATTAGCTGTTAATTCATGCGTCTGGTATGAGAGAGAAAAAAATCACACAAGCGGAAAGATGTGCAGAGAAAAGGCAGAGAGGCTGAGACTTGCCCCACTTAACTGAAACTGACAGTGTTAATGCAATAAAACCATCCATACACAAACTGACTGGGACATCCCAGCTTTTCTGGCAACGGACCACAGTCAAGATAAAAAGGGTTGGTATAAAGGGTGGGCAACAATGTGGGTGATCCTACCATTGACAAGTCACTGCAGCCTGGGAGGTCCTGGCATTAGCAAACCTTAGCTTGCCAGCAATCTTTTTAGATCTCCAAAGGCACTCTCCTTTTGGTATTTTCTTTTTACCCACGAATAAAAGACATCTTGGCAGTTCCAAAATTGTAACTGAACTGCACTCAAAGCCACTGAATTCCAAAGAGCTATAATTTAAACAAAACTCCTATCATTATACATACAGACCATCCCTGCAAGGGGTTTAAAACTGATGCAAACCACACACATCTGTCTGCAGAAATTACCTTCTCCAATGTAATTGATAAGAAGACTGAAAGTAATAGGTATCAGGGAAATGATCTCCACAAAAAGGCAGTTAATGAAACCCAGGACTACATTTAGTACCACCAATAAGTGAAGAAAAATTTAGAAAAGAAGGTGAAGGTGACGCTTCATAAAATCAACATGATCTGTCTGATTTCAGCCCTGTTGTTGAAAGGAACTGCCAGCAGAGGGAACAGACATTCCCCTTCTCAGATATGCTACATGCCAGGTGGTGAGGTTCATGTGTATGCTCTGAAACTTAAAAATTCTCCCATCTGAAATACCTCAGCATATGTGCATATACAGCATGGAACAAATGTGCCAGCAATGAAAGAAAACTGTCTTTACTGAAACAGATCTAATAACTATAGTAAGGCAAAATTCTGTACATTGTTTTCACATTTGCATGATGCTTTTTGGGTTTGAGTAATATATGCCTTTGGACGTCTTTCCAAACAAATATTCTTTCCATCTTATGCAGATCTGAATAATTGATCAAAATAACAGATTCTGAATAATTCTCATATAAACTCCCTATGGTGCATCAAGACTTTTGTGTACTCCTGGTAAACTCTAGACTTACCTCTTGGATACATATTTTTTCATCTAGATGAGCATATGCTCATGTAAGTTGCAAACACATGCTCTTATTTGGATTGTATAAAAAAGTATCTCTTGACTGCAAACCCGGATGTGAGGCGGGGGTTACCATCACACCAGGTTTCACCTCACAATGAACAGAGCATATGCAGTTGGATCTGTGAACCAAGAAACAATTCCCAGCTACAGAAATACAGGTATAAACTCCATTCACAAAGTAAGGACAGAGCTTCAATTTCCAGCTCAGAAGAATACTCTAGAAAGTAAATACTATGCAAGATGCTTGAGGTGCTGTCATGTTATGCAAGGGTAAGCAATCACTTAAAAACAAAACTGAAATTTGTATATTAAACAGTGTGACCTCACCAATTATTCATTCTGTAACTAATAAGCTGCAGTGTGAAACTGACCTTTTCAAAAATCATCTTACCTCATTTCTCTCATCAACATCCCTGCATTTCTCAAGAAGCGCTTTCAGAGCAGGAACATTTCCTTCTTCTACGTAGGTCAACAAACTCTGACTCATCAGACTCGCCATCTTCACGCACTACTAAAATGCTTCTAGATAACAAAGCGTACCTGCATTTCAGAAAAGAAAAAAAAACAATAATTAAAGCATAAGAAACAGCTACGACATTGGACATTAGAAAGCATGAACTGTATATGCTAATAAGTTATTGGCCGGGTACAAACAACAGCCCTTCTCCTCAACAAAACACTTTGGAGATGTGCATTAAAAGGTACTACATTTCCATGCAAAGTCTTAACTCTCTCTAGATCTTAGAAAATCACAGAAATTATTCTGTTATGTGTTGTCTGGATAAATATTTTGAATTGAATGGATATATGTATATACAGCATTATAGGAATATCTGTATATGTTACATACTTTATATATACATGTTATTTACAATATAACCCTTATACTTTATGTGTATAAGCAGAGCACTGAGACTAATCAGCATTACAAAATACAGTGATTCTATCTAAACTGCAGCCATATGGAACTCTGAGAAACATGATTTGCTAAATCAGTTATCACCAATGTTACGCAGACACACTTGCACGTGATGGCAAGTTGTTAACTTGCTAGTCAAACAATACAGCTTCTGTTAACTGATTATGTTTTTAACTTTTAATATGCAAGATAGGAAAGGTTTTCCTTTCTTAAGGTAAACCACTAAGAACCATTTCAGACCTCCTAAAAAGAGGTCTTATTGCACCCAATAAGTTCAGAGCACCAGTAGTACTACTGTGCCAAATCTATACACACACAGCAACAGAAGCTGAGTCACTCACTGCATCTAAATTAAGTGTGACTGATGCAGAACAGGGCAAGGGGCTAAATACAAGACTCCACCACCCCTTCACACCTTTCTCCTCACCAGTGGCTGACAAGATCACGGTCTCTCGCTTTTTCTTGTAACAGCAGAAGAAAACCTCCAATTCAGTACTAGCTAAATCCTACTGCTTGTGTTATTCTCTCTCAGGGAGAAGCCAAAGACTAGTGGCTTTCCCAGGCAAATATTCTTACTTGTATCCTCAAATCAAAGCAGACAATGAATTTTTCTGCACTTCCAACTGAAGAGGAATAAAAGAGATGAGAAGAAGCCAGCAAGAACTTCACTGTGCTTAGCACAGAGAAGTTAGTTTAATTTAGAGATTTAAATCAAATAATCCAGCTCCACTTGAAACTGCTTACATAGTCTGTAACACTACCATTTCTCCTTTACCAAGTAAATATAGATAGTCATCCACACTGTTGTCAGGATATGTTAGATACTACCTGAGATCTACAGCACTGCAGCTATCAGATGATCCACATTCAGAAATGTCTTGTTCAAAATAATGCCAGTTAACACCTCAGTTAAGATGACAGCATCTCCAAGAACATGCAAATGAAATTCAGGTGCACATGAATGTACAACTATGGACATTGGACATTCAATTCATAAACTATGGACATTGTTTAAAACCCACACCTAAAACCAGCAAAAAAAAAAAATCTAGATTTGACACGCAAAGCCCAGCAGCAGTTTTCCTAGGCACTGCCCAAGCAGCCAGTCTGTCCCACAAGAAAGCTATAAATACACTAAGAACACAAAAGGTCTGTCACATTTACCATACAGTTAAATTGCCATCAAAGGGGGTGAGCAGCACAAGAGTGGTGGTATATATTTGTCTCCATTTTTTTCAGTAGGAGGAAGAACCAATTGAGAGGTTGCAAACTTAAAAACAAAAATATCACTAAACCACACAAAATATGAAAAGTTTGAAAAGAAATGGCAATTATACTGACTCATTGTGAACATACTGGCTCCTACTGCTATTTCAGACACGAAAAAATACCAGGAAAGTTAGCATCTTGCCTGTCCAGAACAGCCCATCTCCCCTACAGCCCACAACAGCATCTGACAGCCCTGTGCAAGTGTCTCAGGTATCCTCAGACACTTAAAATTGCATTAGATATTCACAGACACTTGTACTCCTCCCATTATTTTTTACATATGACAATAGAAATCCATGAAATACAATTTGCTGCTAGCTCCACTGCCACTAGAGGCATTTTCTGCTTTTCCTGTGCTACCCCCCAGCTTCTCTACTGTAGCTGTACCTTCACTCCCCATGCAGTTTTCCATACTAAATTGAAAACTGAATTAAGAACATATCCAAAACATGACTAAAAATGTCTCACAAAGTGATTTACACTCTGCAGTTGCTGTGAAAGTTGCACCAATTAATTCTTAGCTAGTGTGAAAAGAAAGAAAGTATTCAAATTTCTTTTTCCTCAAAGTAAGATTCTTTCCTTGATGTTCCCTATGGGCATATTTCCAAAAGGCAGAGGCAGCCCTGCTGCACTGTAGATAAGCATCCTGCTTCAGAAATCCCAGTTGGCAACAGTGCAGCTTCTCTCTTCATGCAGAGCTGAATCCTTAGAGATAGCTTAAACCTCTGACTAACAACAAAACACCTGATGCCAATGAACACGTCTGGAGATGTGTTTATAAACTCCATGGAAATGTTATTTTTATAAAATGATAAAAGATTTGTACCGGTGAAACATCTCAAAAAATATTAATATTTCCCCTATGTTTCAATGTCACATAATATCCCCTTCTTAGAATTAATAACAAAAAGTCTACTTTATAAAAACAATAATCACAAAATCAAATACTATAATTATGCATTTTATATCCTCATGCTTTTATTTGCCCTTTTTCAGGCAAGCTTCTTAAAGCATCCAAAAGATTAACATTGCTGGAGGACTTTAGGAAAGCACAGTTCAGGGACAACAACAACCACCAAACAAACAAAAATCTCACCACCACTCCAGAAACAAAGATAAATAAAAAAACGGTGGTATTAGGATTTTTGGAAACTTTGCTGTATTTCTTCCCCACCAAGAACAAAGAACATGCCCAAAATAAGCCTGAGTGGGTCTGTTCATGATACTTACACTCATTACAGCAACTCAACATCAGCTAAATACAGCTGCAGTCCACCTTTTTGTTAAACAAAAATGTATGTTATTACATTATGACAATTAGGCACTGTACTCAAAATCCATATGGGTACTGGTCACTAAAATGTAATTTCATCCAATGCTTCAGATTTCTTCCAAATAATCATAAAAACTGGAGCAAGACTCTGAGGAACATTCTCTGGCTAGAGAAGTAATTCTACTATGGTCCCTCTAATGAAAAAAGCTCCTGAAACATATATTCAAACAGTTTTTAAACAACCCTGGAATAAAAAGAAAACTCAATGGCTTACCCTTGACCAAATTAAAGGATGAGAACATAATCCCTGCCTAATTTCATAAATACAGTGCAAACCCAGTATCATTCAAGAACATCCTATATATAAATGGACCTTAATTGCTCAATTAATAGATTTACTTTCTTTGACACAGCAGAAGTATTTTCACAACCTATAACAAAATTTTCAATTAAAAACAGGATTCTATTTGGAAACCAGTCCCCTTTCCAGTAAGGATTAATTTTTCTCTCCCACCTAAGTGAGCTCTAATTTGCAGTGCAAAAAACCTGCTCTTCATTCACAATCCAAACTTTCAAGACTGGAAATCTCACAATACCCTTGGGCAGCAAATCTTGGTATTTTACAAAACTAACAACACACCAAGAACTATGAAAATGTATAAAGTGCACAAATGCTCAGGTGAAGGCAATGTTTGCACAGGGATTAACCTGTTTTTGTAAGGCTCTCACATCCTGGGCCGAAGCAGATATTTGTTTTCAACATTTCTGTTTTGGAAAGACTGCAAAATTTGTCATTTAAAAAAAAAAAATAGTTTCTCTCAACAGAATCAGCATTGACAGGAGCAGTCCTGATAAATCTGCAGGTATTTTATGTATTCTCCTCTTATCAGTTCCTAACTATGTAAGAAATATTATAACTCACTAAATTTTCCAACTATTGTAATTTTTACATAGATCTTCTGCATGTTTTTTTATTGTGCAAACAGTGGTCTTTTATGAATAAATATCAAACTGGTGAACAACTCTAGCATTATTGAGAACATCTATTGAAAATAAAAAGAAAGAAAAGAAAGTCAAGATAATAATGACATTAAAGTGACACTATGCATCATACAATGAAAAAACTGTTGCCTATTTTTTAATTCCTCCTTCCTTTTCCAGACACAAAAGCCACCTTCCCAACATGCAACACTGTGGCAGATCTTTCAGCTAACTATAAAAGGAAATAATTACTATGCTGCTGAAATCTGAGCACGTACAACTCAAATGTGTAAATGCACAGCGTTTCACCCTTTAGAACTGGAAACGCCATCTTTTCAAATTAGTATTTAAAAAATGTAAAACATACAGGAAAACATACACAAAAAATTTATTATAAAAAACTAACATAAGTCAGTTGTATATTCTCACACGTTTTTATCATCTATGATGGCACAAAGAATAGAAAAACATGCTGAAACATCACTTCACTTACACAGAATCTTACTAACATAAGCATTGCCCAGCCTTTATGGCACCTTATTGTAATCCCTTCCTAAATGGATATACTTCCTAAACATGAAGAGATCACAAGTTGGGCATCACATGAAGTGGCAAAGATTTTAAAATATTCTTTCTCTTGAGACTGAGTCAACCAGGATTCTGTTCAAAGAACTGATTTTCAGAACAGCTGAAATGAGTCTCTAAAAATATTAATTTCTGGTATTCAGAGTCAGAGAGAAATAACAAATCTAAGTTTCCATAAGTGGTCTACACCCACACTTCTTCTCGAGTGTCTGAAATTCCAGTGTGACTAATGACCTTATGCTGCATTTCTGCTTTTCCCTATTTATCTGGGAACATTTATTCTACTTCCCTTAACCACATTTCTCTTATCCAGGTGAGAACAATTTTTTTAAAATTACCTTAATTTCTGTTGCTTTATCACAAAGAACAAAATTGTTCTTTGTAACTCTAAAATATCAAAAGACACAAAAAGTGAACTACAGCTAGACACAAAGACTTTCTTCTTTTGAACCCTGAAACCAATATAACTAAAAAAATATTGCACAAAAGGAGGTCTCTACTGTAACCACCATAACTGCACACAGTAAGAAGCAGGGGAAATTGGAAATACACAAGTCCTTCTTTTCTACCTTATGCACTTAAGGTAACAGCCTTTTCCAAATATAGCAGTGATTGGGTTTTTTATTAGTTTTAATAAAACATAAGAGGCTGGGGATTACATATAAAAAACTGGAAAAATGTAAATCTATATTTAAAATGCAGGGCTGGTTGTCAGATGATAGCAGCTATCAGACAAGTCTGTGTTGCACCCTGGTTAAAAAAGTAAGTTAAAATAAAGTGTCTGATAACGGAATTTATACTTTATGAGAGAAATATGTCCATCTTCAAGACAGAATTTAAATATGGTCAATGTATTTCTAAGGATATCTGAATTCCAAGACAAAATTCAATTCCTAAACAAAATACAAGGTGCTCAGTGCTACAAATCACTATTTCAGGTTTTAAATACATCAGATAAAAGAAAGCAAACAGAAACAGTTACCAATATTAAGAGAGTTGCTTAAATTATACCAACCAACACAAAATAATTGTCAAAACCTGTAAAAATACATAAAAGCACAAGAAAGTCTGCAATGTCATCTTACACAGTCTCATATGGCAAACATCTTTCTGTGCATCATAAAATCAAGGCTTTGTTAGACACAGACACAAGTTCTATGGCAAAAATCTAACTTTTAGAGTGTTTCCACTTTAAAAGAGTGAATGGTGTGGTGTAGAACTTTAAACTAATATGACACCATTTGATAACCTGTGGTCACAGAGAATTTCAAGCAGATGTTAATTTCTTAATAACCAGCTTATTTTAAAGAAACACTGTGGCAGAACAAAAAAGAGATGCCTACCCAGTAGACAAAAAGATGGGTTTTCTTACATGTTCTGATCTCAGAAAAAGATCTTCTGTTTTTCTGTCCATTTCTTTACTATTTGATGGGGAGGGGGAGTGTCAGGTAATTAATCAGGTAACAGTTCAAACACTTTTCAAAAAAAAGACACATAGTAATATTACATATAGACATAGGTAATAATATAGTATTATTCCACCATTAGTCTTTTACCAAAAGTTATAGAGAGGAAATCACTTTTCCAACCAATTTTTAAGCATATTTGCGAATTGGCAAAGCCCCACTACCCTTAAGACATTTTGCTACTCTTTCAGTGATGTCCTGTGGCAGGACCTGAGGCAATGGGCAGAAACTGAAACACAGATTCAATTGAGCTGGAAAAGACCTCTGAGAGATCATTGAGTCTAACTTGTGATTGAACATCACTATGCCAACTAGACCATGGCCCTAAGTGGTCTTTCCTTAAACATCTCCAGGGTCAGTGACTCCAGCACTTCTCTGGGCAGTCCACTGCAATACCTAACCATTCTTTCTAAGAAATGCTTTCTAATACCCAACCTAAATGTCCCCTGGCATAGCTTGAGGGTATATTACCTTGTCCTATCGCTCATTACCTGGGAGAAAGAGGCTGATCCCTACTTGGCTACAACCTCCTTTCAGGGAGCTGTAGGGAAGGATAAGGTCACCCCCAAGCCTTCTTCTCTTCCAGGCTAAAGACCCCCAGCACCTCGGCCGCTCCTCATCGTGATCCAGACCCTTCACCAGCTTCCTTGCCCTTCTCTGCATTCAAAGGAGTCTCCGTCTGAACATCAGGAAACCCTCAGTTACTGTGAGGGTGACCCAGCACCGGCACAGGTTGCAGTCACCGTCCTTGGAGGCACACCAAAGCCCTCTGAGCACAGCCCGGGAGATCCACTCTTCTTGTTCCTACTCGAGGAGAAAGGTTGGACCCTATTATCTGCGGAGGTCCCTCTCATCTTCAACCCTTCTGTTATTCTTTACCTTGGAAATCAGATGCCAAAAACTTTCCAGACGGGTCGAACCCTTATCTACATTTCCGAGTCAACAAGCGAGAAACACGGCACAAGAGGCTCCTCCACGCCGGGGACAGGGGTGACAGGGACCCCCGCCCGTGCCCCCGCGGGTCGCTTCATGCCCGACACCCGCACACCGAGCGCGGTCCGTCCCGCACACAGCACCGCCGGGATGCCCAGAGCAGCTCCCGACCCGCGGCCCTGCACTGACGGGATCGGGGTGTGAGGGGACCGAGCCCCCGAGCCACGGCGGCCAAGAATCGCCCGAGCCCAGCGCTCCCCCGGGGCTCCGCCGGGAGCGGCCCCGCGGCGCCCTTTGTTTGGCAGCGGGAGCGCCGCCTCCCCCACAGCCCCGTGCCCTTCCCCTGCCCTTCCGCGCCCGGCCCGTGTCCCCCGCCTTCCTGCCGCTACTCACCCCAAGAGCGGGCGCACTCGGCCCCTGCAGCGGCTGCCCGGGCGCAGCCGGAGCCTGACACGGCGGGAGGCGGCGGCCCCGAGCCCTGTTCAGGTCGGCCTAGCAGCGCCCGCCATCTTCCGCCGCAGCACTCCGCCCGCCCGGGCCGTGACGCGCGGGGGCGGCTCCGGCCGCGCCCATCGGAACGGCGGGCACAGGCAGCGCCCTGCCCGGCAGCGCCGGCACGGCCAGGAGCGGCGCACAGCGGGCCTGGCTGAGCCGGAGAGCAGCGCTGGGCAGCCCAAAGGGTGGCACCGTCCTGGAGAGCCACCGGCAGTCACCCCCCGCTGCTTTCTGATCGAAAAGTGGGAAAAGGGTAATGAACAATTGGTGCCTGATGTACGGACAGACTGAGGAACGAGAGGCTGGAAAGCAGCGCCGCGGAAAGGGACCTCACCTCAAGTCCTGGGGGCAGTTTTGGACACCACAATATAAGAAAGACATTAAGCTGTTCGAGAGCGACGAAGATTGCGAAGGGCCTTGAGCCGAGGAAACACGAGGAGTGGCAGAGGTTACTTGCGTTGTTCAGTCTGGGGAAGAGAGTGAGGAGAGGCCTCGCTGCAGTTAGGACTGCCCGTGTGAGAAAGAGGAGGGGAAGGCACTGATCCCTTCTCCGTAGTAACCAGCGACAGGACCTGAGGGAATGGCCTGCAGCTGAGTCGGGAGGTTAAGGATGAATATTAGAAAAAGGCTCATCACCCAAAGGTTGGCCCTGGAACAGGTTCTCCAGGGAAGGCGTCAGCATCAAAGCTGACAGTGTTCAAGAAGCGGTTGGACAATGCTCTCAGGCCCATTGTGTAACTCTTGGGGTTGTACTGTGCATGGCCAGGAGTTTGACTTGATTATTCCAATGGGTCCCCTTCCAACTCAGAATATTGTATGTTTCTGTGGTTTACACACAGAAGCTGTATCAGTAACCTCCCAAGTGCAGCTCCTCCTTTATGGCTGGGTTGTAATTTTCATACAAGTTACATAACCCCAGCTGACTTCTGTGCATGCTCAGGGGAAGGGTCTTCACCTGGGCAGGGTCTTTTCGACCTTTATGAGTGATTTTTCGTACAGTAACGAAGATAGACCAACATGGATCTTAAGTCTTTTGCCAAGGTGGCAACATACACGTAGACAATCAACATCTTGATTTACTGCATCCTTGGATCTCATTAGCTCTGGGATGTCCTGACTAAGGGAGGCTAGCTGCTGTCTGTTCTACTGATTAATTCTCTTTTCTTGCTGATTAGACTTGAATGTATATAAAGACCAAATATCAAGTATGTCCTGATTTAAGATATATGTGTTGATATAATGCACATTTTGCAATACCACCACATACCTTGAGACCCACCAGCTTCTCTCACTCCCCCACAGCCCAGATGTCCAAGCAGCTTCATGGGTATTTTGAAAAGTCCCCTCTCAGCCCAGGCCAGGGTGTGCATGGCTGCAGCTGCCTGATGCCATTCCCAACATTTTCTTCAGTTCTTCCATCAGGGCTTTCAGTGATGATAAAATGCATCCAGTGACTGTAAAATGTCATTTCCCTTTTCAGCACAGCCCAAATCCATGATAATGGATGTGTTTAATTCATTTAGACAGCTGGATGAGAGATGATCTCTGATGACAACATGCAATAACATCTCCCCAGGAGATCACGGAACCTCGCCTAAACCAAAGATGGCAACAAACCAGCCAGAGAAAGGAGCATAGTCCCCACAGCACTGCTTATTTCTAAGGTTACTGAGTTTCAAGGGTCAAAGCATTGATATAATTCTTTACTACACTGAGATCTTCAATCTCAGTACAGAGCCATGACTGTTTCCTTCTTAAAGAAACATCTGACAGGTCTTCCTCTATACCCCAAATACTTATAAACCAGAAACCATGCAGCAAGGGCTTTGCTCACTTTTTAAAGCATGAATTTTCCAATGACCTGAAAGTCTTCACACCCTGATAAAATACACAGCTTCCTTACATGCTCTGAAGTTCTTAATACAAAGCAAAGGCACAAGCTGTGAAATTCAAAAGCTAAATCCACTCAATTTTGCACCAAAACATTGGTTCAGCTGAAAAACTGGGAAAAATTAAGTACATAAAGCACATTCTCCTTCTTTACACTTATTTGCAGAAATGAAGTGTGAACAAATGGAGGATGAGTCCCTGCAGTTAATGTGGGGCTGAAAAGGGCTCTCTGAACCTGTACATATGCATCAAAGCCACTACTCAAGGAGGCGTAGTCCTGATGCTTCAGGCAACCCATATAATCTAGTGTACCTAAGAGAAACCACAGTCTGACAAGACTGCCTCTGTTAGCCTAAGGTTTACAGATTTTGAAACACTTTCAAGATAATACTCTTTTTTCACACTTTATACAAAAATGTATATTAGTATCTCACTTCATAATCTCCCATCACTCAAATCCTTATTCCCATATCATAGTGTTCCCACCCATCAGGTGTTAGCTGTGTTCTCACCATATAGTTACAAATTTCAGACAGAAACAGTAGCTCCTTCCCTCCAGCATAAAAAGGAACTGTACAAACACTGGATATGGAGGCAGAAAAGGCAGTTTTCTGTATGGTCCTTCACTATCACCCACTTTTACTACAGATGGATCCAGCTCCTGACACCCTTCTGCTCTTCTAACTTTTACCCTGTGCTTAGATTAGGAATAACATTTTCCCACCAGTGACTAATTCACATAGGCAGTGAAACATGGTGTGATTGTCGTTTATTCAGTTTGGAAACATCATGTGCAGCCTTCGTGGAGAAATAACTGCTTTGCTACTACAGATGACCACCTTAGGAAGAGCTGCAAGACGTACTGCCAAACTGGACAGATTTCCAACTCTCATCTAGTAAATAGTTTGAAGACATCTCCCCGTAAAACTACTTCTGTATTCTATACTGAAGCATCCTGCATGTTATCAGGAAGTTACTCAGACAGAACTAAGTTAATTATAGGCACAGGAAAATATCTGCTGGCTCCAGGATGCTCATAATCATGACTCTTTCTGTGCAGCAACTTAATTTACAACACTTAGGAGCACAAAGCCGTGTTTTATTTTAATCTCTTCAAACAAATTTTTCACTAAATGCAACAATGTTTAGTTCATGCAGACACTTCATACCCCTGACTCTGTTGTGAATGCGTATTTGAGAAGGCAATTTCTATTGCAGTCTAACTTCTGGCTAAACTGACAACATTCACCAGACCTTCCAAAATTGCATCTGTAGTCCTTTGTGTTGGAATGGCAAGTATTTTCATCTCCTGTGATACAGTTTGCTAAAATTGAATTCTAAACAGAGAAGGCTCAAAAATACCATTGCTCCAGTAGGGCCTGGAGAACAACTCACATTCTATATTCTGCTACGGTGGGACCCCTGGCAGAAAGAGATCTGTAAAAAGATGTCTTCAAAAAGTTACACTGTCTTTACAAAATCTGTCATGAGGTGGAATTAATACTAGGTCAAAAGAAGAGATAAAATGATTCAGTGTGAGGCAGGAAGTGATGGAAACAGCCCCTCTTTAACAGTGACAGATCTCTTTTCTCCAACAACCTACACTCACATCCTAAAAACCTGCAGGTCCAGGAGTCTCAGCCAGCTTTGATACACTGTCACCAGTCAACAGAAATTGCCTTATCAGAGTCTTGGTAGCCGAGTTTCTAAAAGAAAAACAATGTGCATGTATGATACACATTTAGTCCTGCTTCTTTGGAACCAGCAATTAAATCAACAGCTTTGTCAAAGCACTGAATTTGATTTCTCAGTTATCAGGTTTCCATTTCTCAAGCTAAAAACACCCCAGTTGTCACATCCAGAAGCAGCACTCATTGGGTAGCAATATGCTCCGAGATAGAGGGTTTAAATTGCTTAAGCACCTTTCCCAAGTAACAAGAGGCTAGACTCAAAATTGTTTACTAGCTCTACTGAAAAATAGTTATATGCATATACTTGTATATAAGCTCTAGAAAAAATACATAAAAGCAATCTTGAACTAGAACATTCCAAATAAGTGCAAATGCATGCAATGTATACTTAGCAATCCAAAAGAAGCAACTGCATTAAAATAATTTGTTCCTCACCACTCATTAAAAAGACAGCAAAGAATTCAGAAAAACAAGCTTACTTTTTTTAAACTACAGTTTAATCAGATTTAAAGACACAAATTAGAAAAGAACATTTATAGTCAAGTTAAAAACACCTTTAAAACATAACAGCATGCTGCTTCTGCAGCACTGCTGAGACAAATTAGAAATAAGTAATTATTAAAATATCACAATCACAGTGTAACTAACAGTGGTATTTTAATTTTACCATACACCAACACTTAGTTTATGGATCTGTTGAAAAATAACACTTTTTAAAAAATATATATTTTGGAATAATAAAAATGAAATTCACCGACAACGTATTATAATCTGAACCAGGAAAGGCAAATTTAGGAATACTGTAGCTATCCACTTTTAGGGGTGTTCTCTCACCTTAACATATGGGTGGTTGGAGGCATAACTACTTCTGCATTGAGGTAAAACTATTCCTTTGAATGTGTAACCAAGGCAGGAAAGAATAAAGTTCCATATTTTAAATTCTTAAATTGAATAACTTATTACAACATCTTTGACTTAAGCTATATTACCCATCTTACTCTATTTTTCATCCAAAACATTTTGAATGTTCTCTTCTAACCGATCTAGAACACATCTGAGGTCTGGGATTTAAGAGTAACTACATAATTACTATTGTAGCATTTTGACACCTTTGTCACAGTAAGACACATCAGCAGATTCTTCATAGAAACAGTCAACACCACTGGACAAAAGAAGGTACAAAGAAAAGATGTAAAGAGAACTGAAAAAGACAGAGAAAGGCAAAAGATGCATAGGCAAATACTCCTTAACTTATTGTAGTTAATTGTTGCACCTTTAATAAGCAGTGTTGCACTTCTCTGATTACCAGCCTCTAGGCACCCCATTTTCTCTATTTTTTTTTTTGTTTCAGATTACACTGTTCCAATTTTCAAGTCTGGCTAGAGCATGGACCACAGCTATCTATTTAAATGACATATTGTAGTGAAACCTAAATGAAAATCCAGCCTGGGGTACCTCCCCCTTAGAGAACAAAAGGAAGGAAGAAAATTGTGCAGAGGTCTCTTGCCAAGAGGTTTGGAATAAGGTGCTGGACTAAGTCACTAGCAATACAAAAACTTTCCTCCAGAAGTAGCCCTACCTCAGATCTCAGTCTGAAGTCACAGTTTTTCAATTCAAAATTTATGCAACGTTTATTTGGATATGCACATGGGTTCAGAAAATCTAAAACCATCTACAACCAAGACCAGGTCTAAGCCACTGGACACACAGCTACTGCACAAATGATGATAAAGTGGTAACATTTACTTTTGCACATTTGTATACCTAAACTGAGAAAAACTGTGGTTTAAATATTTAATGTGATGAAAATTGATACATTTGATGGTTAAGAATTTGTAAAAAACCTACAAAAAGGTGATTCTGAAACAAATTTTTAAGAAATCTTTTCTTCATTTAGCTTTGACTGTAACAAACAAGTGTTGCAGTATTTGTAGTTGTAACTTTGTAGGGTGACTTTGTGGATGCCTGGATTTCATGGTGTTTGCAAAATGTCACAATTAAGACAGCAAACATCTCAAAAATCCAGCCTGATGTAGCATAGAGCAGTTGCAGCCTGGGACACAAGCAAGTAGAACCTCTGCCAAGCTCTGCACACAGGGTTGGCTCCCTGTGGAAATTGTGTGGCAAACCCTTGCAGCCACAGATGGAACACGCTCTGACTAGAGACTTCACCACTGCCATCCTTTCCTACCAAGACTGTGAAGGTGAAGACCAACAGTGCAAACTAGCTGAGATGCAGGCAGGACTGGTAATCTTATGAGAGTAAGCTCAATTCACTAGAGTGTCTGCTTACTTATTCAGAGTAGCATTTAAATGCTTATTGAAGTACTTATTGTCAATTGATTTTTAAACAGGAAAAATAAAAAATACACCAAGCGCAGTTCAGAGCATTGTTTGACCTAAATAAATACATAAAGGTCAATCATGTAGTGAAATGCTGTGGTGAATCCGCACAGAACTAATGTGTAATTTTTTTATACACAGTCTGCATCATATTAAAATCTGTAAATTTATTTTAATCTGTTTTTCTAACTTATCATTTTTCTACATAAATGGTAGTATTTCAAAATTTTCAATGAAAATTAAGTTCTTGAGCCTGATTTCAGAATTCAATGAGAATTACAAAATGAAAGAACAAAAGATAAGGGAAATGAAAGCCTAAATTATAGTAACTTGTGCTTTTAAAATTTCTTTATCTTTCAAGGCCAACTTATAAAGTTGAACATGTGAAAGTTTACAAATAAGCAAGTTACACATTTGTATGCAAACGTGAAGATACATTTGACCATGTATCTAAACAAATTGTCAACAATTTGTTTGCAAAGCTTCTGAGAGAAAAAATCTACATTTTGTTAAAATTACTTTTGATATGAATTAGACAGGAGATGATGATAAACATCTCCTCTGCATCAGAGGACATTTTACCACTACTCAAATCAATGCCATCAAAAGAGGCAAAATTACCTATTGTGCATCCTGTCATACAAGCCTAGCATTTATATTAATATTCCTTATTCCCCTGGGGGAAACAGAACAAGTTCTTCAAGTGTAAAATTCCTCTAATAAATAATTTACTATATTGGCAAAACCTATACCATATGTCAGTGTAGAGCAGGGAATATATCAAGGTCTTTTCATGATCATCTCATTAAAGTGTGATTTGTTATCAAGAGCATATTTAAATGCATACCAATATTTTTACATGTAATACATTTTCAAATGTCAACTTAAGGAAGGGCTGGGGAAGAATAAGCTTCCTGAATAAGGGCCTATCTGTAACTCCAAAGTTAACAAAGCCTTTTTTATGACAACAGTAGTGGCCACCACTGAAGGTATTATTTAAATATGTAATATATATCTCTCTCATCAATACAGAATCATAAAAGTTAAAAAACGCTAAGCAGGCAAATAGTTACTATCAGGGTGACTACATTTACTAACATTAACTCATTAAGTGCCTGAATGAACTGTTCACAATAGGCAAATATCTGCAAAGCACCGTAAAATTATGAATGATATGTTGCATTTACTTTTCAAAGTGTGCTGATCTGCAATACAGGAAACATTTCTACCTTTTGGATATACAGTATTTAATAAGTGAAAAAACACTTAAAACCATGTTTCCTTCGTGTCCAAAACATTTATAGGAAATATATTTCCTACAATTTTTGTCAGGAAGAGCAATAGTAATCACTGCCATCCTTTCAAATTCAGTATTATCAAATGATGTGTGTAAAACCTAAAAATTATCTAAAGCATTGGGCCTCGCTGCTCTTGACTTTCTGACTGAATGGATAAAAAGGATCCAGTGTGATAGCAGAGCAGAAAAAGAGTCAAGCAGAGGGAAAGAAATATCAAAATCTCAGTCTGACTAAAATCAGAGTATTGCCATCAAAATATAATAGCTCTTCCCATAGTCCCCAAGAGAACTCATTCTCATGAAGAGCAGATTTTTTTTTCAAAGTTCTTTAATATTTAACAATGGCATTTAAAGGGTAAATTTTAGGACACTACATTAAATTCTGTGCAGAATTAATTGTCATAATTTTCTTGCGTTGCCATTACTTAATGAGTTCAAATCATGAAGAAAAAGTCATGCCCAATCCTGAAACCTGTATTACGCCACCTGTGCTCAATGAAAGCATGAATGTATTTTCTTAGTTGTTTCAACTTCACTATATACAAAAGTTCTGAATAAAACTGTACCTCGGAATTCACGCACACAGAAGTTCCAGTCTGCACTACTCTAAACCTACTTATTTTCTGGGAGCCTTTACAACTGTTACTGTATTTCATTAAGAAGTAGTAAGCACACATGGGCATGCATGCCAAAACAATGAAATGAGTACAAGAACATAAATAGAAAACAGCACATTGTACTAGCATCCAAAAGTTTGTTTGAATAGATTTGGAGACTGCACCAATAAGACGAATTTAAGAGTAACAAATGCTGAAAGAATCAACCCTATTTCTACTTACCCACCCAGAAATATGCAAATCTAATTTGTTCTTTTATGTAAATGTCCCTTCAAGTACAGAAGGCAAAAAGATGTCTTTCCTGATTCTATCTCTAACAAGGATGATCAAACAAACTAGCATGCCCTTACTTATTAACAAAAAGAAAACCATAATTTGATGTCAAAGAAGCATATGACAACCACAAGCCCATGTAAGGGGAAGTCTACCTGGGTAATCGAAGCAAGTATTTAGAAGTCATATTATTTCATCTTAAAGATAATACAGCTGTCACTGAAACAATGAACATATCTGCTGATCTAAAAAGACTCATCCACTCTGATTTTATATTCAGTTTCTCCTTTCTGAGTAGTTAGTGCTATCCTACATAAATGGGACGTTATGTTCTCTTCCTCCTGTAGTTTTAGGCAAGGAGCCAAGGGCCAGACACAGAGTTACGACAGCAAGGAAACAACTCCGACCTAACTTAGGGTCTGGTTCTTCAGGGACTACTGTGGTGATGATTTTTGAATGGCAATATCCCCAAAGCTGAGGACCATCATTGCACTTCTGGTAGTAAGAACACCCATCCAACTGGACCAAGATATTTGATGAAAACTTCAGGTTCCAAAATATTATGACAAAATTTTCTCAATCATTTGTTAGGTACTAATCAACCAGCTGCATTATTGTTCTCTGGTATTACTTTATATCTGGCTTAAAATTAAAAATAAACCCCACATCAATGAACAGCTTGTGCTTACTTAAAAAATTATATGAAAATACAAAATATATGCAATTAAAATGTAGCCCTTTAACAGCAGTACTCTAGCACTAACCATCATCACAATAAATGACCAGGAATAGATATAACCACTACATTGTTTCCTTGACACACTTCCATAATTCACAGTCAGATATTCTGAAGGATTTCTTTCTTTCATTATTTTACCCAGAAATATGACATGAAATTTTCATCTGAAATTCTAATTCAAAGAAAAAGCTTTTCCTCAAATTCATACACTTCTTTGGATAAAGGCTCATCAATTATTAAGCATACAGAAATTGGTTGTGATAGTAATTTCATGTTTGACTACCTATGTGCTGGAGCTTCAAGGTAATTTTGCTTTTTTTTATACTGAAAGCATCATCAACTAACTGATGCCTGAAAATTCAAAATAACTTTAAGTATTAAAAATTACTTTTGTAAAACAGTTCTATTCTAGAACAAGTATTTATGGTACTTAAGGGCAAAACTGCACTTCCATTGAAATCCCAGTCCTTGCACGTTGTCTTCTGTGCCTTGTGGCTGCCTTTCCCCCTCTGGCTGCAAAACCCACTTGGCAGTGTTTTATTGGGTTTAGGTACTTTAAAGTAAAAGAAACCTACATAAGAGCTATCAATCCCTGGAAAATGTAAATCTTGAGGTGTTTTTAATCCATTCAGAAGGGCCATTTTAATCCATTCAGAGTAATTATACTCTTTATCAAAGGAAACTAACTAAAATTTGGCATCAATGTTTACAGTTCTGTAATGTACTCTAATAGTTTGAGATACTTTAAGAAAACCCTCCAAATACTGAGATGCTTATTGCAATTCCCTTTGAAAGATTCCAAAGTCTTCTAATGACTTTGCATTTCCTATAATTATCTTCTTTATAGCACATAGTGTTGTATAATTGAAATACTTTCCACATAAAATCAAACTTGAAATACCCACTTAGAAACAATATTTCAGTAAATAGAGGGTTTAAGGCAAGTCATTCAGTAGGAAAAATTAATTTCCATTTGTTAATCCTAGACTGACACAATTTTATTCCACCCCATCAATGCCTTGGGATACACAACGTACATTCAGCAAAGGGCACACATATGACCCTATGGACATACGTTGCAAGTCCTGAGTGCCCATTGAAATAATGGTAATATCTTCATATAAGGCGAGACCCACAGGGACATGGCATGGGAGGGGTTAATTTGTTTTGTTTCCAGTCTTGCTATTGTATGTGATTTTCCTAGGTAATGCATTCTTTTCTTACTAAATATCTTTGCAAACAAATACAAACCCCTTTAAAAGGTGCTAAAAATGGGTTTCTGAAAACATACAAAATATATTCATCATAGTATTTCCTCAATCACTGTTTTAATGCTTGATATCTGCAGGTTATTTCTTGCTTCTGACTGAAACTATTATTTGTTGTGGAATAATTGTTCTTTTGCAAAAGACTTTCTTCTTCTAGTTTTCTGGACCACACAGGCTGGACACTTTCATGCTTTTTACTTCCTTTTTGAGTTCTTTTCAATGGAAATACCAACAATACCAGGATGCTGGCAATATGAAGACAGAAATAGCAGGAGCTAAAAAACAAACAGAAATAACAAATCAATGAAACTCTGACCACTCTTACAGATACACTTTGCACATAAGATATGAAAACTTTAATATTTCCTTTAAGAAAAGCAAATAAGGGGAAAGTCAAAAATTAAGTCTTCCCTCATATTATTTAGGTCTGTAACAAGGTATAAAGTTAACAGAAGTCTGCTTCCAACTTTCCTCAAGTTATTTCAGGGAAGTCAATATCCAGTCTTGCTATAAAATAGTTCAAGGACTTATAATAATTTGAAAGGTATCCTCTGGTTTTGTTTTTGGTTGAGTTTTTTCCCTGCCCCCTGAAAAATAAGCCAGTTATGACAGGAAAATGGGAGCAACACAAGACACACTATGTTCAAGCACTAGAAATAGTTTTCTCAGCTACAAATCGATCTTAGAATTATATCACTAAAATAGCTTCAGAAATCTTCTGCCACTAAAAATACTTCTATTCCAAGTTAAAAAAAAGGAAACAGGTATAATGAGCTTACCTGTAAAAGGTGAAAGAGGGTTTTACAGAGAGCAGTACAAATGGCACGACTGTGTAACTTATTGCTACTTGAGTTGCCATCCATGTTACAATATCATAACACAATTTAACAGCAGGAGATTCAATAAAATAGTGTCTGATATTGTTTCTTATCTGAAAAAAGCAGGTAATACAAAGTTAGTTACGAAATAAACCTTGGGAGCTCAGTTTGTTGCATTGACACAAAAGCCATAGGATGAATTTAAATGCTACAGTTTGGTCAAATATCTTTGAACTATTCCAAATGCCCATCAGCTCAACAGGTATTGGCTCAAATTTCTTGCACTTCATTCAGCATGGGAATTTATGCATTTATCAATTTAAACAGAATTTAAGTAAATTAATCCTACCCTAAATCCAATGCAAATTTGCACTGCTTGTCTGAATGAGGCAGGCATTGTATTCTATCAAGCCATTCTGAAAATATTGAGGGTTGAAGTAAGTGAAGGCCAGAATGTTTCTAATGAAAGCTTCTAGATAGTGAGCCATTTTCATACACTTGTTAATATATTTTAAGGCAAGCAGAGTATATAGCAGAAGATAAAAAAAAATATCAGTTCTAATTATATATTTCAGGAGCCTTAACTTCTATCAAGTTGGATTATTATAAAATGACTCAAATTTCTATACTGAATCTTTTGTTCTAAAATTCTGCTCAAAAGACTGAATATCAAAAGTATTTAAAAACCCCAAATCCAAATCCCAAACAGGGTTGGGTTTAGTTTTATTTAAGTCTATAATTATAAAGACATCAGTAAATGTCTGCCTCTCCTTCCTTTGACTGAACTGTTTTCCTCACTCACATTCTTATGTGCTGACAAACCAAGATGGGCTCAATTCAGCCTTTGACCCCAGCTTGGTATCATAGTTGCCACCTCCCAGACACCTGCACTGAAGCAGTGCTCTCTGAAAAGCTGCACACCAGAGTACACTGTTCAGCTTCCTTAGCCCTCAGTTTCTTTAGAACTTCTCATTCCAAAGAACGTATCCCAGGGTAGCTCCTGCTGATTTAATTCTTTACATTAATTCTTTACATTTACCTCTTTTTGACTCTACTTGTTCTTCTTATTCTAATTGCCCTGTAGATACCACATTCCCACTCAGTCTTTGCTTAGTTAAGCTAAGTCAAACAAGTAATTCTAGCTACATACCCTTCATTCTGCTATCTCCCTCTAGTTACTCCTATGGTCACATGCAAGGACTTGTTCCTGAGTTCTGTAGAACTCAGATGAAGCTTCACAAAATTTCTTGTAATCTTGTATTTCAGGACTTGGAGAACAACTTTTAACACAAATCTATGACTGCCACTAGTAAACACCCGGTTATGAAATCTGTAATGATTAAAGGCAGTAAAATAAGTTGGATACATGCTTAGGCATAACAGAACAAAGTGGATCAGTGTTGCCAAACTTTGCAGTTAAAGGCTAGTTAGAGTTAAATAACAAATATACTCTAACATATCTTAGTTAATATTAAGTGCCTGTTGATACAGAAACTCAAAATATTTTCTTACTAGCTTATTGATTGATACATAGGAAACACGAATACAATGTACTCAGCTAGAGAAGCCCAGGATGAAGGGCAGTGAGCACTCCAATTTACTGGACTCATCTCACTACGTAAACAACTTTTATCTGTGAACTGTCCCAGAACCTTGGCTTTTGCACCAGCCCCCAGCTGATAAATGTCACAAGTTCCCTGTGATAGATCTGGAAGAAGAAGAAAGCTGTATCAATTGTAAAGAAATTAGTTGGTTCTGTCAAACAAGGGTTATACCCATATCTTGTGAAGAAAAAGAAGCATTTGTTCTATTGATATAGTAACAACTTAAATCTGAAGTACCACCTTCCCCTATTATAGCAACCACACAGCACTCTGCTTTATTTCTTACTCTCCTGGTTCTTTCAACAAAAAATTGCTCTGTTATGATGCTCTGATCTGATGTGTAACTTGTTCCTCTTTTCCACTAAATGGCTGATAAACCTGTCTCTGTTCCTATACAGCTTTCTCAGGCAGAACTGTGAGAGATTTCTTGGCAGATTTGCTGTTTTCCATATGGTTCTGAATAGCAACTGCAAAAGCTTGTTCATGTGACTGCACTACTGGCTAGCTAACTTGAAAGTAACTGCACTAGAGACTTTTATATATTGCTTGAGGGGGAACATTCCCTAATCATCATCGTTACAATAGTACTGAAGAGCAATTAGGGATGAGGCAGACTTTAGAAATATATAGCATTGACACACAAATTTTAAGCTACTCATCACCACTGACTTTTTCAAAATTATTTTAGATAACATCAATCTGTTCAGCACACTATAGTAAAACACTATCAGTTAATACAGAGGAAAAACTTCCACAAAAGATATGCTACAAAGACGTTATAAGTTGTATATAGCCTTCTTTGTTTCCACCAATCAAGCCCTCCTTTTAATTAATCATTCCCATTGTTCTCATAACTAAAAAAGGAAACACCACTATCAGACAGATTGTGTATCAACAGAAAAGGGCATCTTGGGAGCAAAGAACATGATCAATTTGCTTTTTAAAAACTTATTATTTAAGAAGACACTTGATTGGTACTTACAGCTCGTGCTGCTAGTGTCATTAGTACTCCTGTTAAAAATGTTAAATAATATCCTGGATAAACCCCATGCCAGATGGCAGAAAGAATGAAGGTTTGGATTGTTGGGCTGAAGGTGGCTCGCTCGTAGCACACTCTAGCAAGTCAGAAACAATTCAAGGTAAGTAACATGAAACAAATCATCCACAGTCTTCCCTGCTATCATTTATACTTTTACCAGTTTCATCTTCAACACCGAAATTTCAACGCAATTGCGCTTTTCTACTACTTAATAATGTTGTCACTATATTATGGCTTACAAAAAATGCTTAAAGCTATTCACAGTTCCTCATTCCACACCTCAGTGCTAAACTTGTGCTCACTGCCATCACACATGGTCCTTACTCCTAATGAAATGATACACAAGCATCCGAAGATGAGTTTTGGCATTAATAAGGGATCTTGAACCATCAAAGAATGTGTTTCAAAAGCTGCACTGTAAGGTACAAACCATCCCCAGATTCTTGGGATGAGTCAGATATATGTTTTCCATAAAATAAGAGCAGCTTATAGGAGCAGGGTAAAACTAACTACCTTCAATTTTGAATAAAGAAACTACAAATGTGTGACACAATTAGGTGAGCATGACAATGAAATTGTAATAAATACTCTCGTGCTGAGAGAGTATCTAATAAGGAGAAAGCTGAACTCTGTGTCATTTTAAAATTGAGATTTTGAATTACTAGGCAAGGTCCTATAATAAGGAATTCTAGAAGGAAGAAGGGAAAAACGAATCCAGGAAAGGTGGTTTCTAGAAGACAACATTATATGACACAATGACAAACCATCATGATGTGGAAGAATGATAGGACACATGGTAAGGTCCTGATATGGCTTCAACAAGAGTTCTGTAATGCCTTTAATGATCTGAAAACCAAAAAGCAATAGGAAATGTGGAAACAGATACAAACTAACAAAGCAAAAACAAACACCACAAGAATGGATGAGCACAAATCTACACACCTAAAATACAAAAATGAGTTTTAACTAAAAAAGCTGTAGACACTAATATGTAAAAAGGTTCTATAACCACATAGCAAGTAATAGAGAAAGAGAAAAGAATGCACATCTGTTATTCAAATATGACAAGCTAATGACACTGAGAGCCACAACATCCACTACTAATCTAACTACTTTATTCCAACTTCCACATAAAGAAAAGATTACTGAAACCTACTGATGGAGTCAATGTTGAAGAACAGAAGATAAAAAGACAGGATCTGAATAGGGGAAGATTAAAAGTGTAATTTGATAATTTAGTTTATTTCAGTCAAATAGATGAGGTAAGTTTTATCTTATGAGGTCTTCAGTGGGATATGTGCACAAGCTCTCCCTCTTGCTAAAGGGCTTCACTGACAGGGGCAAATTAAGATGAGAACATGGGGCTGGCATAATACTCAAAACTATCTGGGGACATTTGCTCAAAACAGATCACTTTAAAGAGGAAAGCAACATTGGCCAGGATGAACAGCAAACAGAGACATTTTTGACAAACAATCTGTCAGCCTCAGGAGTAGCAGAGCATTAGGAAAATTTGCGCTGAGTCAAGGAGACATCTTGGAGCAAAACATTTTTCACCAAAACCTCATTTGACACTTCCAGAAGTCACCCCATGAACACCATGACCTCTGTCTTGGCCAAGACAGAGCATCCCTGGTAGACACAGAGTAGCTGCATTCAGATAAGGGCCTGTCAGAGCAGTGCACCATGCTAGGGAACAGTGCCTCATCCCTGTCAGCTGCAGGCACATGGATTTGTGCCAGCCTTTTCCAAGGGGCATGTGAAATCAGCAGATTGACACCAAGCTGGAGCACCCACATCTCCCAAAGGCAGTGCTTGCAAGCAGGGTTTTGTATCCCATACATCCTTAGGAGAGGAGGTGCAGTGTGCGTGTAATTGTGTACATACAAGTGTGCTTTTTAATCTGTTCAAAAAAACACATTAAAAAGGATTAATTACAGAAGTGTTTAAAAATGTTCATTACACCAAAGCACTAAACACATGTGAAATGTTACATGTTCTAATACCACTATTAATTCCAAATGTATATGTCTGGTGGCTAATTGCATCTCATTAATAAAGTGATACATGTATTCAATCTTTATTTGGTTTGAAGTACTGAAATTGCCCCTGGAAAGCTTTCAGGAGTGAACAAAACTCATTAACCAAATTTCAGCTGTATAAATGCAAGCGAGGTAAAATAGTACAAAAAAAAATCCTCAGATTTCAATTTCAAAGAGTAAAAAGTAAACTTAAATGCGTCCATGGATTTGGGAATAATAAATCATGTTTAAATGCTTCATTTGACAAGCCTAAAAACAAACCAAGGAAATATGGTCATCACAATAGGTTGAGAAAATCTATTCAAATATAGATGGTTCAGGTTATCCATAATACTCTAGAAGTGGGAAGATGCATCAACTGTTCAACAAGGTATTGTCTTCAGTCTGGTTCTATAATTTCATTACTAACTTAGGTGGTAGACTGAGAAGTACTTTCTCCACCTTGTCTTCCCTTCCTTTTTTGAGGTGGAAGGTGGGATGGACGAGATTGGCATTGTTTTCTTAGTAGAGAGCACTAGAATCCAAAATGATCTTGGCAGACTTGAAGACTGTTCTGAAACCAACAAGATGAAGTCCAAAGCACAGAATATCTAATAAGAAAAGTGGAAGACACAAACCAGTACCAATCCTTTAATATTACTGAAAAAATGTAGCTGAGTATGAATATGGATCAACAGTATGAAACAATGAGGATCTGCTAAGCATGAATCAACAGGAGATTGCTGCTGCAAAAAAAGACAGATATAACACCCGTTCTAATACATCATGGTATTACCCAAAGAAAATAATTATAACTAATTCACTCAAATTCATCAACTCTGCCTCTAAAAATCCAGGAAAAAACCTTGAAGGGCTTAGCAGAAGTACTACATCTACTCTAAGAAGACAGGAGGATTGGAAAGGTGTCAGAATTGAGCAACAAGAACCACGGAGGTTTTGCAAACATGACCAAAGACCAATGGGATGAGATAGTTTCTTTGGAAAAGAGAAAGAATGGGCTGAGGGGAAACGTAACAGCTTTTCCAATCAGGAAACAATTTTACATATTGTTGATATATGTTACTACATAAATACCTACTTTAACTTGCATGCTTGTAACAATAATACCTTTAAATTGCTGTATATACTATGATCTACATTAAATATTTACTAAACCTCTTTGTGATCTGTAGCTCCATTAACTTGTTTTACAAGTTTGTTTATTCACAGAATCAGGGTTTAACTGATGGTTCAGTTTCTAGCAATTATCAAAAAAGAACAGAACAATGCTAATGTCGAGTATTTCATGCGAGATAAATGGCTGAAGTTTTAAGTACTTCTATAAATGGTAAAAAAGTGAGGCACTGAAAGTGAATGTTTAAAGTAACCCATGAGCTTGTTTTCTATGCAAATTGTGGAGCATTGCAACTAACCAAATGATTAGTAACAAAATATATATTCCATATATAATCAATTAAAACAATGTTTTACTTGCAACAAAACTTTCACAGAACATCCTTTCTACATCCTTTCACTTTGACAGAATCAATTTAGATTATCCCCAAGGATTCTTCTATTATTTTTTAAAAAATACTTATTAAAGGAGATGCTTTAATTTCTCTTCACATCTTCTTTTATTATCACTCTGAGCAATTGATTTGCATTTTTTTTCTTTCAATTTTTAGCAGAAATATTATGTTTCTTCACTAATAATTTTTGTTTCAAATCATTCCATTTAGGAGATTTGAAAGTTCGTTGAAATATAACATTTTCCTGTTATGTTTTAGTACTTTTCAACTTCTGTTCTCCCAAACTAGCGCAATATTTGGTTTTTGAAATGCTACATTTCAATAACTGCAAACGTGCAATTTTTTGTTGACTGTCCTAGCAATAGACTCCATTGACTATTGAGCTAACCAGAATAAGCACATAAAATTCAATTTCTTTTTTAAATTGGGTGAGCAAAGTATTTAGGGATGAAATTAGGGAAGAAAGAGAACGTACTATGAAGAAATTTGATGGAAGACACATCCTGTTGCCAGCTATCCTAGAATAAGGGGTAAAAGTGATCCAAGTTAAACTTGCACCTGTGGATAGGACATCAACTCATCAGTCTGACTGAAAGAAGGGAAACAACACACACGTGCTACTCAGGAACACTTCTGCTTTCTCCTTACCACGAAGAAGCAGAATGATGTAGTTCACTGGGCACTGTACCTGTTCCCCAGGCAAAGAAAAAGAGTGCAGCTGAGAGAGATTAATTTGGAAGTTTTGCTGACAGCACATTGTAGGGTTTGACATCTGTCATCCACTCATAATGGAAGGAGCACAGACATTTCTCTCACAGAACTTATGGAAGTTCCTGTATCACTCTGTGGCTAAAAACAATTTATAACTTTGCTTGTTATTCTCAGCAACATGGACTGGCTGAATGCTAAGAGGGAATAAAGATGCCTTCGCAGAGTAACAGTTTAGGTTCCCTACAGCCTGTGAAGAAAAACAGTTTCTATCACAACCTGATAGCTTACACTAAGAGAAGTCCTAAACTCAAAGGCTTTAATTCAAGTATTACAGGAAGAATCTCCTGCATAATTACTAAACAAGTGATGTTTTATTTCTCAAATATTATACCATCTTGAAAGAATTACTTGTCTAAGAAACTTCAGTGGAGAAAAATTTCCTTTAATAAATAAATAAATACCTTTTAAGCCAAAGGGCTGTTTGGATATTCCAGTTATCAAGAAACATCTTGAAACTTGTGGAAAACTGTAAAGCAAAACAAACTAATTATTTCCATAATTGCAGAGTCACAATGTGTTTCAAAATTCTTGTGTATGAATAATAAATCCTCCCACCCAAATTTGTGATGAGATGAATAAGTTATTTACTCAACTACTTACAACCACGAAATATTTTGTAAGTCAATTGACAAGTAGAACACGTTCAAAACAGGCTATTTTCCACCCTTTTCAAAAGGTGTGAACACAATTTCTGACTTAGAACATATTCACTGTCTAAAGGAACAAATGTGTAGGAAAAGTTACTGAAATTAAGAGCAACTACCAACGTGGGCATGTAAGTTTTTTTGAAAGAGCCAGAAACAAACCTCTATTTGCTGGATTCTCAGATTTGATATTAGATCCCAACGCATACCTCCATTTTTATCATAGCCTCTAAAACCAAACCCTGCTGCATTATTAATTGCATCTGCTGCAATGAGACAAGAAGAAACAAATTATTTATAAACTGTATTACAAATTGTGCATCACACAACATATAGTTTATTCAAAACATTTATCACATTTTAAAGACTACATTTATTTTTTCTTTTAAATACTGAGGATCACTTGAACAAATAGAAAACAATCCAAGCAACATGGCATCCAATCCAAAAATTTGCACAAAAGTGTAAGAATGAGAGGTAGCACTAGCTACTTCATAGTACAGATATTCCCTGTCTCCCATACCAGCTACTGAGACTTGCTTGAGCAATCAGACACAAAAACTAACTCAATGAGATGCATCAAGACTACAAAACAGTATCTGGTTGTAATGATTTGAGACAGCAGCTCAATGCTCAGATGCATGTCTTTGGTTTTCATTATACAGCAACAGTGATGCTTAAAGCATAAAGATTAAATTGTGTGATTCCCTCCATGCAGGTGCACATTCACAGCACCTCACCGAGAGCAATGCAAACCTAACAGAAGAAAACAGTAATTTTCTAAGGAATGCAGAGCTTGTCAAACTTCCACTAATGGCACAAGGCGACTGTTACACCTTTGAATGTGAAGTGTTTGCAGTCATGTCAAAGGTCAGATGTTCTAAGCAAACAATATTTTCCCCTAGGAGAAAAAGTTGCTACTGTCATCTGGACCATGCAGGAAAATACAAGGCATCTCTACTGCCTGTCACTTTCAGTCATTACCTTTACCAGTGCTTTGTTAGCTCAGATACTAACATTTCCTGAACTGTATTCTTCAAATTAGGATGGCCACATACAGGGAAATGAAGTGGTTTTGAATTTATAATATTTTTACTTCCTTGTGAAATTTAAAAAAAAAATATCTTTGAAAGCAACAAGATCTGTTGCCTTACATCTGATGTTGCTACGCTAACTTCAAACACTGGGCAATAGTTTTACACGCAATTAGAAACAGCTGGAGGCAAACACCATAATCTTTCCCGAGCTAGAATGCAAAGACTGTAACTAGAGTAAGCACTCATTTTATTAACTAGCATTTTAGTATTCATTTGTATTCATTTTAAGTAATTAATTTCATTAACACTTTTTTTAAGTGTAAAGAATAGTAATGTACAACTCAAAGGTGTAACATCCAGTAAAACTGTTAAAGTCCCTCACATTCTACTCCTACCATTATAAGTTTAGATGAGACAAAGTGGAAGGAAGAAGGCCAACAAACTAAAAAGTACAGATCTGGCATATTTTATTTTCTTTGGTATTTACCAGGCAAATGCTAGCTCTACACTGCTAGCAAGTGCACAAGGAAGAATCCAACTGAAGTATTAAAGGCAAAAAAAATGCCCAACTAAAATTATTCATTTTTCAGATGACTACTACTATTTACAGATGATAACATGGGTGTATAAGAGCACAAAATTCAAAAGTATTTCTTTCCACAACAAGCCCCAGAACTACTATATCCAGACAAGCTGAAAGCATTTAATTCATTCACCAGGAATGAAACCAGCAGCTGTAAATGAGTCATGCTGCTCTGCTATTCTAAAGCTTTCTTTATTGCATTGTTCCCACAGATTCTCTCTCAAAAGAACTATTAGACAAATATGTAAAACTGGAGGGGAGGAAGAAGCTGATGAAATCTGTTGTGTGAGCCACTTTCAAGATGTCAGCTTACTTATATAAAGCATCTTCCTGTTGTCCGCACTTTTTTATACAAGTAACACGAAGAGAAATGCAAAATATTCCTTTATATATATAATCTATTCAAGTGTCTGAAATAAGTTACTAAGTATGTTATTCCACCAGTCATTCAAACTTTTAGTAAACAAAGACTAAAACTGAGGTGTCACCCATAAAATTCTAAAAATGCCACCTATTGTTAACAACAGTATCATGCATCTGGATTTCAAAGTATTAATTTTATTATGAATAATTTTGTAATTATTCATGATTGAATTACATCAAGCAAATTACAGATAACTAACCACGGAAAGAGTTTAAAATGAACTTTGAGGATATGCTAAAAATAAAGGTATCAAAATAAATTTTAAAAAACCCACAAACAAAAAAAAGAAGGATTGTACATCAGACTAGATTTACTACTACTTTTCCTTTTTTCAAAAGTTACTACCATTGAAACACTATCACTCCCCAGAACTCCTTAGGTTTCACTCAGACTTGTAAAGGAGACCATGATCTCATTTGAAACACTCTCCCAACACAGTGCTAACATTTCCGGTAGCTTTTGTTTCTCAAAAAAAAGAGAGACACTATTCAATGTGCTTAATACCTTGAAAGACTTAAATGCAATCATGTTTTCTTAAGGCCTCAAGAGGGCACTACCACTTTTTAATACACACTTAAGTGTGCACATCTCAGATGACTCTCAGTACATGCTCTTTCTGTTACTAATATATTTTTAGACATTTTAAACTTACCTAAAGTCCATGCAAAATAATACTTGGGTCTGGCAGCCATAAGAGACACATACAGGTAGAAAAACCTTACAGGCCATGATGCTGTAGCTCTGAAGTTATCATCAATGTTGTATTCCACAGGCAAAGTTTTTGTAATAGTCATGTGGAAGAGTAAGGACAGTCCACAGATCAAGAGTTTCTGTGCCACAGCTATCTGAAAATTTAAGATGGGAGATTCTGTAAGCTTCATTTTTTTATCTTCTGGAAACAAAGGAAATTTCTAATCTTCCTTCCCTATACATATATATACATATGTTAATATTTCAGTAATATATATACTAGCAACTTTGAAATAGTTCACAAAAAAATCTCTATTTTAGAGAGACTCAAGGAATATTTTTATATTAATCAAGTTGTGAGCAGCACTTTTCCTGGCCAACACAAAAAATCCAATCTGACTACAGTGAGTCTCTAAAAGCCCTTTCAATAACCAGAACACCCCTGCAACTCCATTTTTTTTCCTTATTTTCTTGTCAAATTACTGAAGCAATTAAATTGTTAAGGCACCATAACACAAAACATATAACTTAGGACAAACAAATACTATTACTGCAGAAATTCCCAAACAATGGCAAAACTTCAGTTCCTTTTCAGGATCCTCTGGCATTGCAGCCCAGCTCAATATATCAATCATCTCTGTTAGATTATCGCAGCATCTAAATTCTAAACCAACTAATATGATGAAATTATTTACGAATTTCAGCCCAAATTTCAGCCAATCAGTTCAAAAGAGATAGACCTCTTTTCCCCCAATCAGACTTAACAAGCTACAATGGGACAAATAATATGCTCACAGATATGTAAAAATGTATTGTTCAGATAAGACCTACTCAAATTTTCTTAAAAATTAGCTTTCCTATAACCACCACAGTAAAGAGTATGTATTTTCAGTAGAACTTTACTAAGGTTGTATCACAAAACAAACAGAGCAATATATGCCTGATACTGACTCCTCTAACACTAGTCAGATCCACGTTCCAAGGGCAGATACCATGTTTTGTGGAAGTGCCCAGTAACATACGAAACCAAGCACCAACAGAAGAGAAGTTTGAGATAATTAACTGAAATGCAATTTTCAAGTTTTGATTTTATGTAATCTCGATATTTAAACATTAGTTTTAATTACATTACAATTATGCAGACACTAAACTTGTCAAGAAAACAATCAATATACTTTTGTTTGAAGCACCAAAACAAAAATATAAACAGAATCTATCTGTCTATGCCACTTCCATGTTTAAAGATAACATCCTGCTTCACTGAGAGTTCAGCTCCACATCTAGCTCCAAAATAAAGGGCAATTGTTTTCCATGATACAGAATGGAGAAGTAAATGTCCAATTGAAAGCACACACTTTGGCAAGACACATAAGATCAAAGATTCACCAGTTGCACAGATGTACAAAGTTAGACTTGGAAAAGCTGTAAAATGGTGAGGGTATTTCTGGAAAACGCATGTATTTCACTTGGCTCATATCAGAAGATATTTCAGAGAAGACCAGGAATCCCAACTATTTAAAAAAAAACATCAGCCAGATAATTCAGGAGGCAACTACCTACTAATGGTTAAAGCTGGTGCTTAATTATTTGCTTCTACTTGCTTTCTAATAAGCTTCATTTTAATACTTTATTCTAGTACAAGAGCTCAATGTGAAGAGCATTAACTTTCTACAAGCGTTCTTTTGCTATTCTAGAACTATTGATAATCTCCTTTGCTATAGCAGAGGGAAAGTTCAGTTGGCTTCAGGATCTTAAACAGAAATGAATGTTCATAAAATCAGTTACTACTAAAACTAATGAATCTTTAATTCTGGTATATATTATCTGACAAATGCAAAAGTCTGATATTTGTAAGTATCAGAAGGCACCACCCCAAGTTCTAAAGACATTTGCAAGGATCTAACTTCTAAGACCTAAGCCATAATTACAAGTCATGTTCAGTTCTGCAAAAGAAACAATATTTATAAGCTGGTAACACTAACATGCAAGTTAAAACATAAGTATGAATATGTAAAATAGGTTCTTTCCATCTGAAGATGACTACTAAGTCTCAAAAAAATCTTTTTGCCACTTACAATGTTATCTCTGTTCAAAGACCTGCTTTGTTCCACTGCCTCTCTTTGCTAATTTTTCTATTAGTAAACACATGTCATTCCCCTCCCTATTTAATACCAAATATGCTTTGTATTTCTCTGAAGATTCTTGACTAAATTGTGGAGGAGAAAACACCTCTTTTAAAAAAGAGCATCAGGATTTCAACAAAATGTATTTTAAGAAAAAATAATGAACTCGTACAGTACTGTGCCATAAACTAAACTTTTTTTTTTTTTTAATTGCACTACTTCAATCAGTAACTATAAATCTCAGCACGCTGATACTGCTTACAGAGATCATGAATCAGGGATAATAGTGTCCTTAGAAAACTGTGGTGGAGATAAATCTCCCAAATCTACAAAGTCAGGGAGCTGCTGTTTCCAGACTGGTTTAAGCAGAGTTTCTGGAGGCCAAGCCAAACACAAGCTGCAGTGCAAAGCAGAGTCCTGCCCTGCCTCCACTCCTTTGCTGCAGTTAGGCTTGTGCTCCTTAAGCTGAGTCAGATTAGAGAAACAAATCAGATGAAAACCTAGATTTCTGGCATTTTGCAGGGGGGGTTGTTTGTTTAAAATTTTTTTTGGTGGGAAGGTGTGGTGGTATGTTTGGTAGGTTTTGGTGGTTTTTGCTTTTTCATGACAAGTTAGTTTCAGACTAATCAAGTTATCTGAATCAGACTACACTACTGCACTGACACCAAAAAAATCATTGTTCAATTGCTCAATTACCTATTGAAATGCATTTGGTAAAACATTAATTCATCTCCTATTACTTAATTAACCAGGTTATTAATAAAACTTTCTTTGCCAGGGCATAAATGGGCAATCACTGAATTGCACAGTGACATAGGAGGGCCGGTCAGTTTTTACAAGGTTGAACTAACTTGAAGCTGAATTTCATTTACTCTCTAAAGTTTTCAACATAGCAAAATAACTGTTCTGTTAAGGAATTAAAAGACACTAGAACTTTGAGGCGGGAGAACTTTGACCTCAGAAGAAGCATGAAATACAAATTATATTACACCAAAAAGGTAAAAAGACCTGCCTCATTCAGTTTTGATAAGCAACTGGGCATACCTATATAAAAAATATCAAATATGATCAACACTGGGAAGGGAAGGAGGTACTTAATCTAGAAGACAGTGCCAGGACAAAACTAAATGTGCATCAATTAGAAGGGAATATAATCAGACTGAAAGCTAGATACCTAATTGGTAGAAAGTGGTTCAGGATGAGCTTTCTAACTGAAGAAATAAAGGTAAAACACTCACACAGCTCAGAAATTTTAGAAATAAATTACTGCATAAACATAAGTAATATATAAAAATAGATTAAAAAAAGCAGAGAGGAATCTTCAAGAATTTTATTTGAATGAACTCGTTCTTAGATTAAAGAATACATAATACAGTACATAATACATAATATTGAATGGTATTAAAGCACATTATTCTGGGAGGTTGGTACCTCAGATAAAAATTATAGATAATTAAGCAAGAACATTATAACCTGTAGGAAGATTCTGCATAATAAGCAAGAAAGCAGATATCTTTTACAGGAATCTTGTATTTTAAGGGTAGCCATAATAAAAAGAAACTTACAAAGACAGATATTAATTTCTGAGAGTTGACACCACTTTGAGCACCAACAACTGATAGCTTGCAAAAAGGCACAATAGGAGGGATATAAGAAGTAAGTCTTAATATGGTGACTTGATTCATTTAACATGCAATGAACACAGCAAAATTACTAAACCAAGTTAACATCATGCAGTCAACACACAGTATAGAGGAGGAGGCTGACATGAACTACTTTGGTTATGTAATTATACTTAACAAGAAATGAAACTTAGTGTAACTCAGCTCAAGGATTCTTTTTTATTTATGACATTAACATTTGCTGATCCCCACTACATTTCAAATTTTTTGGAGTTACCTAAAAATTTATTATTCTTAAAATAGTAACAGATTTAAAGTATTAACATAAAGTTAATGGTATTTAAACATTCATCTAGAACAAGACAATGGATGTTTCAATTGATACAGCAAATGCAGTAAAATTGTGTCATTCATCTTTCTCCAAAAGCACACAATAATCACTGGTGTTATAAAATGCAGCCAGATTTCTCTAACACCAGTTGGGAGATGAAGTATCAGAAGCATTAACAGATTCTCTTTTTTTTTAATGTCAAAAGCTAATGCAGCATAAATTGCAAAAGTTTCAAGCATCTTAAGAGCAATTAATTTTAGAGAAAACCACTTACCTGAAAGAAGAAGCCATCATATGTTTATATTTATTTCTATTGACCTTGTCCATATCACTAGCAAGATTATGTGGTAAAAAGCCAGGAAGTCCTATCAGGAAATCAGTACATGTGTGTCCAGAAGTACTGATACAGGCAGATTTGGTTTGCTTCCATTCATTTGCAATAATCTTACTACATAAGACTTTTCTGCAGAAATAGGATTTTAGCACACAAGACTTTACTGGGCCAAAACAATGTTTAGAAACAAAAATGCCTGCAATTTTGTTGATACAACACATCAAAGCAGAGCAGGGGCCATGTGATGCTGACCTACACAAGGAATTCTTCTCCCTGTTTGTTTCACCCTTCCTAACTCGTCCCACAGCTCACTTGTGTGAGCTTACACACTCTGTCAACTTGTGGAGCACCTTCAAGTGTTATGATCCTCCAGCCATGAGTTTAGATTCCAGTTGTGCAAGTTACTACAAGATGGGTAGAATGGAACTCGCAAAGAGTCCTCACCCACTTTCCAAGGATGGAAGTGGTTGAAGAGGCCCCAGCTGATTGGGAAGCACTCTCTGTTGGCCCAGCTGTGGGGCTGTAACCTCTAGATGGTAGGACAAGACAAGCAGCTACATGTGGGAACACCTTCATCTGCTCCAGCAACAGTTCATCTCATAAGCAGAACATGGGCAACTGGTGCTGGAATTAACAAAAGCCATCCATGTGAAGTGTTCTAATTGACCTCATGATAATTCTGCCTCTTATGTGAGGTAAGAATTATCTTAGGCACATGCAAATTTGAATGCCTGACACATTACTATTTAAGACAATATGAAAAGAGTGAAAAAAATATTTAGTACTCTCAGCATTAATCTAATTTTTAAAACTGGACTAAATTTTAAAAGTAAAAAGTTCTGTGAGCTTTTGATTTAAATTCAGGTCATACAATCTCTCCTGTAAGGCACAATCAACTGGACTATCTTCTCTATGTGTTTGGTCTCTTCTCCAATAACAGACCAAAGAGAAAAGAAGGCTTACGTGTCTTGGAGTATTGTTCATAGTGTTATGGCTAGTCCATCTTTTACTACACCTTCAGATCAAAATCCATCCTTAATACCTCTCTACATGACTGCAAGCATGAAAAATGAAACTATTTCTATGACTTTCAATTTGTTACATATGACTTAGGTTTTATGCACAGTATATGTTTTGAAGTGAACATGCATGAACAGTTTTAATTTAAAGATGGCATTTTACCATATAAGCTTGTTAGGAAGCTCCAAATTAATCTGCTTTTATCCATAAGATCCAGACTGGAAACCATGGAGAAAACCTGCTTTTAAAAAATAAGCATATAACTCTGAACAGAAAGCTATTCTGTTGATGAACAAACTCCAGATACAGCTCAGCAGTTATGCCTGTAAATGAAGAGTGCAAACCAAGCTTTCCATGCAATGATTCCATAAGCATCAGCACTGCAAGAGTCATACATCTTACATTTGGGGAAGGATCCGTTTGTTCATACTTTGTATCTTCCTTCCCATTTGCTTCAGACTGTTGCAGTTGGTATGATCTGCCTTCAATGAAAGTAATATAGTCTTTGTAAGAGCATAACGGGCCTGCCAGGATACCCATGAAATTACAGTTGTAACTTAAATACTCCAGTAGACTTGGCATGCGTCTGTAATTCAAAGACAAGCAACTCGTGAGATGGATTGTGTAGTTCTTCAGGATTTCCACAGTAGGAAAAGTCATATTCCATGCTATCACTCACACTAACTGCAGCAAAACCCACAGGGACAAGAGCAGTTTGTCTGTCTTTTGTAATCACGGCTTGAAACACTCTACACATAGCATTTGTTTTCAGCCCAAACTGAGCATTTTTAGACAGACCTCCTGAACTCTACCGAGTCTCTCCTTGCTCAGTAGAGGCGTTTGACTAAAGCTGAACCCGAGGAAAGAAAGGGAAGGCTGTTTTCCTAAGTGTTTGTTCAACTGTATTAAGTTCTCTATTTTTCCCTCAACAATTAAATCAACAAACAAAGGTTAGGGTTAACTGGCAATAATTTCAATTAAAGCAAATGTCTCAATACTCTCTTGCCTAAAGCATCATACTGTTTTCAAGTGTCCTGAATAAAGAAATGAGAAAAGGCAAGTTAAATACTGAAAAACAGAACTGAACAATGTTTTTTCACCAGCTACTTCACATGTGTACAACAGTGTACTAGTCTCCTATCTGATATGGCATTCATTTGGATAGACTGCATAGAACTTAGAATGTTTTTTTCAAAATCACTATAAAACCTATTCCTAGTGATACTTTTCAGAAGAAGAGATGTACAAATTAAACTACAAATATATAAAAACATGGATCTGTTTTACATGAGTTTGTAAACTTTGTCTTGAATGTGAACTGTAGAAACTGCACAGAGTATTAATAAAGCATACAAAACATCCCCAAAGCAGAAGGTCTGAAAGCCTACCTTACAGCCAAACACCTCTGTGATGGAGTCAAGTCTTCATTTTTCCGAAACATTCCTAGGGAAGAGGACAGGAAAAAAAAAAAATGAAGAAAAGCTAAATCCCCCCACATTTTACTCAGCAGAAAAGCCTCACACTACAACATAATTTCTTACTGCCTCAAGCAATTTCAGAGCTATTATGTCACATAACATTTTTGCTGGAGTTGGATCAAACAATTCTTACTAACAAAATTACAAACTTTCATATCTTCAGTTATATCCAGCTGTGCCTAAGTGTGAAATCATATGGATTTCAGGGAAGCATTAAGACAGCTTGAAAAAAGTGTTAACAAAAAACAATTCTCCTACACTGGTCAAGACTTCAAAGTCTGCAGGTTTTAAAAGCCTTTATTTCCAATTCTGGAAAAAGGACAAGCCCCAAACATTGCCATTAGTCACTGCAGTTTTGATGCAGAAAATGAATGAACACAGTCCAAGACATATTTCAGCAATTCAAAATTTGCAGCAAACCTCAACAACAGCTTTGCACTGCAAGTAAAAGCTGTGACCAAGGTCCAGTGAAGCAGGCATGGCAGTAAAGGGTGCCACAGCCCTTTTCCTGAGCACTAACAAGAAGCTCTAACCCCTGCTAGCAGAAGGGGGCAGTCCAAGTCTAAGTTCAGCAGCAAGACTGAATTTACCTTCTTGCTGTATGTAGCTATTTCTGAAATGCTGGCGACCTATCCCTGAAAAATAGTTTTCCAAATCTGTATTCCCATGAATGAAAAAAGTAAAAAATAAGATTTTCAACATTTTCATTTATTATGAAGTACACTAATTCAGGGGAACAAAAAAAGTAGAGCTCCCTCCTTCAGACAGCCCTGGCTAATACCAGCCAGCACTGCCTGCCAGAATGACCACTTGAGCTCCTCCTGCAGCCTTCTCTAGTGGCTCAGACATTCCCACATAGAGCCATTTTCTGCTCTTCATATTTGCATCTTTTCTTTGCCATTGCAAGTACTAAAAACTTTATGCACATAGCTTCCTAAAGGAAATCAAATTTATGCACTTCAATTATCTTCCTCCGCAGCAGTGCTTAAATCCAACAGACAATTTCTAATCAAATTTGACAAAAGAGCAGGGCAATATAAATATGAAATCCTAACATGCTTTATGAAAATAGGTGTTTCTGCAGAAAATACTCCAAGGCTGCCTTCAACCCCACTCCTTGATGCCAGTAAATCCACAGAGGGGAGCCCTTATACTTGATCCAGGCCAAGTTTCAACTGGAGCCAATTTTTTTTTAAGATATCAAAATTAGTCAGCCTGATCACAAAAAAACCAAACCCATTGAGGAGCTATGGGGAAGTCAAAGCTGATTTAATTCTATGACTCATGGAAACACTTGCTATCTACAACAAAGATAATTCTGTTGTCTAGTGTGACTCCAGTGTGGCCATGATCTATACACACTTATGACTTCAAAACTACACTTTTAGTCTTCAACAAAGCTGAGAATACAGAGGGGTTACCAACTTGCCATCTCCCCTCTCCACTACAATCTGGGAAAATGCCTTCCGTGGTGCTGATCCTTCACAGTCAAACATCATCCCCATTCATACTCACTCAAGGCAAGAAACTGAAGAACAAATTATCACCCCCTAACTTCATGCAGCACCTTCTCTTCCTCATCATTATATTTTCACATCTTCTCCTTGGTTCTGTCATAAAGAGTTTTATGCTGATAAAAGCAGTGAATAAAAAATGTGGAAGAAGCATTTTGAAAGAGCCTGTAACCTTTAAGGCCATAATATTACAATTCTCAGATAGTGAATCTCTGAATTTAACACAAACAGAAAGTTAACACAAAGACACCTAGAGGTGGATGCAGATCCCACCACATGGCTAGTGAAATGGTCCATACAGATCCTTCAGTCTCTTACAGCCCACACAATGGAAGCTGACTGGAGCAGAAGCCTCCTGTGCAATTATATTCCATATAAGTATTTTGCCGTTAAGACAGAAAGAGGAAGTAATCATCCAGTGTGTCCAAATGAACTTGCATAAAGCCAGATTAGCCACTTAATAAAGGTAATTAGTCAAATGAAATATTTCACATAACTGGTGGGGTACGAAAAAGGAGGAAAGAACCTCAAACCTGAAATAGAAGAATCTAACCACTGAAATACAATCTGTGGTTTTGGAGAGGTAGGAGGAAAGAAATGGTCTATTTAAAACAGGCTTTACTTATATACATACATACATATGAAGTCATTTAAGGCCCAAATAACTGTGAGCAATGCACTTGCTGTATCAAACATACTGCATCCAAGTAAGCTCCATTAATTTTTCATTTCCCTATCTCACTAAGGTTTCCCTTCAGCCAGCAGATTCTTTGAGGTCAAGTTAGTGGCTCTCCCTGTTTGTTTTGTTGGGTTTTACTTAAATGCCTTCTCAGTGCCTTGAGAGCCCATTTATCACCTTAGCACAGCATGCAAGAACATGATCATCTCTGTCATACTCTTGAAGGCTTTCAGGAAGCTACCATTAAGATTTTCTAAATCATAGAAAATAAACATGGAAGAGGTGTTACACTCATGCTTATTCAATATGAGATGAATTAATTATATACATAGTCACTATTTCCCAGGCCCATGGGAACAGAGATCTCATAAACCATAACTGTTCCCGACCTACAACACACTGGAGATGAAGAACTCCTGCTTCAGCAGCACACTGCTGCTAGGGAACTCATGAGGTTTTGTAACATTCCTTTGGGGATTTTAAGAATTGCTTTCTTCTGTCCTAAAGCAGGAGACTACCACAACAACTGCAGCTCTTACTACCAAATCACACAATAGAGATTAGAGAAAATGAGTTTTATCAAACATTTGTTAAGAGAGGTGAAACAGTCGGGTCACTCATCAACTGTAACTCTATTTTCTCACCTGTAAAGCAGGAAATACTCTTATGTTCCTTCCTTGGTAAAATAGTTTTGTAAATCATCAGTAAAAACAATTTTCCCAGGAGGTCTAGTTCATAAGGAAGTTCTATCTTTACATTCTTTCTTGAGAGCCCATATTCTAATGGTAACAAACCCAACACCCTTAGGCACACACCACTATTCTGCCACAGAGACTATTAAGGGATATAATGACTGCTGCTGAGCTCTCACTACAACAGTGTATACAAACATAGTATGGCATTACCCAGCTTTGAGGTTAAACTTTTCCACTTTTGAATTTGTATTGAAATCTGGCTAATCAGTAACTAATAATGCTTCGACATAGGAATATATATTAATAATAAGCATAGATGCTATTGCAGGCTCTGTCGTAATTACAGTAAATTTTGTGGTTCTGAAATCAATCACCAGCTGAGCCCAAATGCATGCTGTTATTAAAACATTTTAAGATCCAAACAGAGACAGACAATAACAGTTTTAGTTGTTACTACCACACTGGCAGCAACAAAGGCAAAGAGGTTTGAATGTCCACTGAGTAAAATTGAAAAAAATTACAAAAAAGCAAGAAAATTTACACATCTTAATATCCAAATGCCCATACAGGCAAAACACAGGCATAAAACTATACTTGAAGACTTAGAAGGGCAAAAACACCATATAATTCCTTTAACTACTACAGACACATACAATAAAAAAAATAATTTGGTAACTGATACTGAAACAATAATCACCATACTGTCCCTATCATAAGAGAGAGCACATTAAAAAAAAAAAAAATAAAATCAAGAGGAAGTTGGAGAGAGAGCATTAAAAGGAACTCCTTAGTATAATAAGAAAGCAAGAAATTACCAAAAAACCCCAACCCAAAACAGCAATTTCACAGACTGAATTAACAGAACTATTAGAAAGCAATGTTGTTGTTAAACAGCTTTAACAAAAAAAAAGCAGTTTTTTTGTTCTAATTAAAATAAAATTCCTTTTTCTCACTTAACTCTGTTATTCACCTCAAGTGTTACATAAATAAATCTAAATCTTGCCATAAAGAACTAATATGGATACCAGCACTTTCCAAATTACATAAAAAACATTTCTGCCTTTAGAATATACACGAGATGTCATGGATAATCAGCAAAAAGTACAAAGCAAACATTTACACACTAACTACACACTTTTGGCATTGCTCATTTGAGTAACAAGGGACTGCAAGGCAAAAAACTATCAAAGACTGAAGTTCAAAATGTAAATCAGAATAAATGAAAGGAATACAAAAAAACCCATGAAATACATGAAAAACACATCCAAATCTCTTCAGGTCTAAGTTTGTGATCCTTATAAACTTCTGGAAAGTCTGTTTTATACAGCAAGCCTGAAGTACAGAATCACAGAACAGGCTGAGTTGGAAGGGACCCACAAGGATCATCAAGTCCAAATCCTACACAACTTGCATCTAATTTCCCTGCTTAAAAAATCCCCCATGATAAGAGCACAAGGGTGTAATAGTTATAGGAGTAGCTGTTATTTGTGTATGGCATTCCATCCTAGTTTTCAACTTGGAATCAAGCATATCCACTTAGCTAGACAGACACTTGAACATGCAGGAGACACAGAACATCCAGTAAGTGGATACATTCAGTTCACTCCAGGGCCTTCAAATGAACCAGCTGAAGACAACAAACTGGCTGCCATGGAAAGATCAAGTCCAGAACACTGCCCTTTACTAAAAAACAACCTAGCTACCACTGGAAGTTTACCAGGAACTTCCAACACACCAACACTTCTTTTTTTCAGCTGTTTATATTCATTACACTCCTGGGATGTACTGGTAAAAAATGAGGGAAGAAAATAAAGTAATTGGTGATCAATATGGCCAAGCTGATGTGATTAGATGCTCAGAGTGTGATTAATCACTTAGAATGATCTGCAATATTATCTCCTCTCATGTTACTATATCTCTAAGTAATTTCCAGTGGAAGCATGGACCTTTGTACAGTGAACAAAAGCCCACTGACAGCACGGCTTGTTTTCATTAATTTTTCATAAAGGATCCCTTTGAGGTTGTCTAAGGTTAAAAAACTTTGCTTTAATGCAATCTTAGTCTCCCCTATGCATGTTTTCTTACCATCTCTTGACACCAGACCATCAATTGCTTCTGAATTCACATTGGTCACATCAAGTTCTGAAAGTCATGTTCACACTGCAACTGTGATCATCCAACTCAAAGAATCTGCTAAACTGCAGACACAACCAGAGAGAATATACTCCCAATATACTCTCCAATATACTGCTAGCTATTCCTCAAGGGCTGACAAAGAATTCAGAGGTCAGTGAGGAAAAAAATTTCAAGACTTACACTGAAAATTCAGTAGTAGCTATCAAGAAATCCAGAAGAAAAAACAAATTATCTGAATTAATTTAAGTAGGAAAACATCTAGTCTAGTTGGTGATGAAAGTTAAGAATAGACCTGACTAAATGAAACATGTTTCAAGACTGCCAAGAACACTCACATGCTTGTTCCATACATCATGCATAAATACTCCACTATTTGTGCATGATGTCATCAAATTCAGAATAGCTCTTTCCCCTAGAAAAATAGTAAGAGGAAACATTCATGCTTGATACTAGAACTATTACTTCCTTATAATAACCTGTTTCCACTAACTTGTGTTCTCTGTACTTCAGTTGATTATAGGTTGCAAGATTACTACTTCTGAACATATTTTCTCCAGAAGTTAAACATCCATGTCTTTGACCAACTAGATATGCCTGGCACTATTTATTTTCATTCATACAAAGATACTTTAAAAAGGTCTTTTCCCAACTTTTCATATTCCTGAATGCTTTTCCACACAGGCATCTCTAGACAGTACCACCTAACAAGAATGGCAAAAAATTGAAACACCAACAGCACTAAAGCTAGGATGCATATGAGACAAAAACACATTAAACTTCATGCACAGTGTTAATAAACAATATCAGAACAGTAGGTGTCATGATCCAGGTGTCTACCAGGAGCTACACTCCCAAATCTTCAACTGACATCTGTAGCTCCAAGTGATTCAAGCTAATTGGACAGATTTATTAGATGACATTTTCAAACTTTAAAATGTAAATTACTCCTTTGCATTTCAAGGTAAATAAAAACCTAGCTATCCTACCCATGAAAGCCAACATTAGGATTCATTGTCACAATTAGGGCCCACTTACCTGATGGATACATCTGACAGGAGAACAGACAAACATAATTAGATAATCTTCCTGTTCACAGCAATCTGTTAGCTGTGAGTGTAATTATAATACTAAACAAAATGAAACACACAAAGGTTTTATAAAAATCAGCATCTATGGCACAAACTAGGGAAGAGCTCAAGAATTAGCATTTAAAAACAAAAGGTGCTCAACAACTGAAATTACACATGCTTTTTCCATTCATCCAGCAGTAACAGAGGTCTCTGAATTAGGAATTTCCTTAGTTAACTCTCACAGTCAATACCCCAGCCTAAAAGAATATCAGTAGTCTTTAGACATTGCCTCCAGAAGTGTCACTGGTCTTCTGATAAGTCATGTCTTCTGCAGTGTCAGCATTTTTAGAGCTTCTGTACAGTCCAAGCAACATTTCTCAGTACTTTCATTAATAAGCATCAATGAAACAAATGAGATACAGAAATTTAATTTATCTTGAAACACAAAACTGCTCTAAAGTAATTCACTGACTCATGATGAACTTTCTTAAATTTATTTTGGATGGAAAATTAAACACAGTAAAGAAATCTTACCATCATGAATCTCAAATGCCAAACTAGTGATCTTCTGTGTAATTATCATCATTGGACTGTCACAAAAAAAAAGGAAGAGAGAACAATATAGGTAAAAATTCAGGAATTTCTTTGCCTTATAAATACCAGGGAGAAGTTTATATTAGGAGTCTAGATAACTACTCTAAGCTGGAATATCTTCAATGCAAGAAAAAAGTTTTTTAGCTCAAGCCATTGCAGAGTTTTCAATGCAATGAGAAGAATTTAAGCCTTAAATGATTTGACATCACCTGTCTTTTATTGCTGAATTAGGTTCTACAAATACAGCTGAAGTGTTTCACATGTATTTTCTACTAATATAGTTTAGTTTTTTTAACAGAGAGAAGAGTAAAAAAGAAAGCACAGAGCAACTGTATTCACTGTAAGTTACAGCAGCAGTAAGCAAAGGACAAGAAAACTATAGCACAGCAGAATATTATAGTAAGTTATTTAACTATGCAGAACACTTGCGTGGTTTCTACTAACACCTGATCCTATCTTAATTTTTCCATCAAGAATTATTATTTGCTTCAAGTAAATATGTCTGCCAAAACAAAAACCCAGCATAATTATGCTGGCTCAAACAGATTTCACTTTGTTCTGAATTTGGTACACTTGAGTGAATCTTCAACTGTCCAAGAAATATTCTGCCCTGGCTAGCCAAGTCAGTTTTGGACAGAGAAATTAAACCATTTTTGTAGTATCTAAGAGCTTTTCCCTGATGTGAATCTCAACATTACAAAACCCCTCCCTGGGGTAGGGAAGTAATGCAGAATGCATAAAGTAAACTACTAGAATTTAGAAATGTAATTTTGAAATCAGATCTCAAAAAACACAGACCTAGAAGTCTCTGGGCTGGAGACAAAAAAAAAAAAAAAAAAAAAACCAAAACAACAAAAAATCCCCAACAAAACAAAAAACCCTCACAATAAAATAACCATTCTGTACTATGGGCACTTAGTTTTGTTCACTTCTGGAGAGCACTTGGTATTTTTACAACCCATTAATTAAGTTGGCACAGAAACACAAATCCAAAAGCCATCAAGTCCTTCTTCATTAACAGGGCTACAGCAGTTTTTTGCCATACGGTTCAGTCCATCAAATCAAATTTTTTGGGGTTTTTTTAGGTAATGGTTAAAATGGTTTCAAGGCACACAATTATTTCCAGTCCTCAAAATGCAATCAGGGAAAAAATTTTCTATGGAACTACCAGTGCCCTAAAATCCTGATATCAAGACTAGAGTGATACACAAGGTCATAAGGGAAGAAGAGTAAACAGGAACAGATAGTCTGGTAAATCCCCCATACCTCTTTCTAGCATTTAATCTGTAGGCCTGCCTGGTGCTGGCAGAAATCCCCAACTGACTCTAACATAATGGGTTTTCTCTCTGTAAGCAGACATGTGACAGCATGGGTCCTGCCTGATGGAAGGATGGAGTCCAGGAGGAACTCAGTCAGCCCTTACATTAATTCCAGCTGATAAATCTGTCATTGTTATCATAGCAGACCCTGGTATCCTAATTTTTTTTTTTTTCCCTCCTGAAGTGGCTATTCCAGTATCATCAAATATTTGGCTGAGGAGCAAAAATCTAGAGACTGAAAGAGGAAGAGTCCTTCCTGGCACAGTGAGGCTGTGAAGCAGGATTTTAACAATCCCTTTTAGGTGCTGGCAGAAAGGCAAAAGAGGCAGCTGGGATCTGTTAGTACTGCAGCCAGGACCACACAGCTCTGCACAAGCAATTCATCTGCAGCATGAGGTGTCCCCAGCTTTCTCCACTGTCCGTGCGCTGACACGTTCCTTCAAATTTTGAGCAGATTTTCTCAGCTTGGGCACCTCAGACAGGCACTGCATGCTAGGAGAAATATCTAGGTAAACACACATTTAAAGTTCTTTTGGGACTAACCACTATATGAATCCATGACAACATCTTCAGAAGAACTTGCTCGTGCTGGAGTTCAGCAGCTGGTTAGGTAACTTTAGGGGGGTTTTTTTGAGCTTACTCTCTTTTCCCAGAATCAGAGAAAGTTTTCTTTCTCTTCCTTTTTGGAAGTAATCTTGTGTCAAGGGAGCACATAATGTGCATGCCAGTGATTTAATGTGATGTGCATACATCAAGCTCATAAACTGGTGCATGAAAGGGTGATTTAAACCTGTCATCTCAAACACACAACCAGAGAGCTGGATCTAGGCTTCAGAACAGTTCTGTCCAGAGCACAGAGCTCATAAATCATGGAACAGTTTGGGTTGGAAGGGACTTTGAAGATCATATACCTCCATCATCCCTGCCCTGGGCAGAGATACCTTCAATTAGATCAGATCGGATGTGGGAATCTTTGGACGTGTTTAGACCTAGCAGAAATCTCTGAACTATCATCAAACTACCAGTGCCATATCTGAAAGCAGTACAGTCACATCTGAGCGATGGTGTGCTCAAGCTCTACTAATTGTTTTGAGAATGAGTACAACAAAGTGCAATTACACTGTTTCCACAGTCAGCTCAGAACTTTGATCACTGCCAAGGTTGTACACTTTGGCCCTACAGTGAACTGGAAGGGACAGCATCTGGACTACAGTTTCACTAGTAATGGTGAAATTAAGTTCAGCATCAGTAAATCCAGTATCTTTATGCATATGACTGTGTTGCTAGCTCTCATCATAGCCAGTGGAGATGCAGTCTACAGAGTCAGGGGCATCTGACAAGTGACCCAGTTCACGCTCAGGTAGATTCTTAGTGGTGGGTCAGCTGAAACACCCTCCAGGCTCTACTGTCCACATCCATCACATCTCTGCTGACTACAACTGGAATTTGGATATCTGGCTTAAAGGCAGACACTTGGATGTAAGACTAATGTAGAAAGATGTTTCGGAAGGTAAGAAGATAAAGATGACAGAAAAGATGAACTCAACCATAAGAGCTTTTGGCTTCAGCCTGCAAGTTAATTTTCTGGACTACATGCCTGTTACTAATAAAGACTGAGAAGTAACAAGGCTAACAAGTACAATTCTACCACAGGTTATGCTAAACTACAAAGACCACTGCCACTCACAGTATCTCTGGAAAGTATTTAATGCATTGTTTTAAGCAGACTAGCAAATACTCCTCACCTCTTTTTTTCTTCCCCCAGAATATACACTCTCCTTTAACTCAACAAAAGCACTATCACAGTAGCAAAATTGTTCATAAGAAACATTGTGCTTCACTTCTCTGTGTCTGCAGCTGAAAGAAGAATTACCAATATCATTTATTTTTATTTTGCCCATTTAATTCTGTTATGCTCCTATACGGTTCAAGTCACACATAGGTATAAATTCATGAAATAAAATGAGGGTACATGGAGACAAAAGTTTCTGTTTCCAAGGTCTCTGTGACTATCTCAATGTCCAGGTGCCTGTCTCCTTAGCTTTCTCATTCTTGAACATCTACAAAAAAAAAGGAAGCTAAAAGCTAAATTCCATAAAACAATCAGATTTTCCTCAAAAAGCAGTATCAGATTGCACCAGGCAAGCAAGTACACCAGATACAATTCAAGGTTCATCATGATGTCAAGGATGGTAGCAGGTACTTTGATAGAAAAATCAAAGAGAAAAAATTCCCAAAGCCACCAAATCCTTCATGCCATTCAGACAGGAACAAGAGGCAACAGATAACACATTGGTGGTTCTAACAAGAACAATTGTTCACAAAAATTCTCAGTTTGTATGATTAAAGCATAGTTACTTATGTATTTGTGTGTGTGCCAATATGCACATACATGCTCAGATTTCTCCCAAAGTTTTAAAGGTTGACACAAGTAATTTGGGTGGGGGAAGCAACCAATAAATAATCCCCCACAACAACAGATACAGTATCACCGAGGAGGAAAAGATAGAAATATTATTTTTATCCTTACCCAGAAAAATCAGCAGAATACTGTCCATAATCAAAGATATAGACCCTAGTAATTTGGCACACAGTGAGGTATCCTAAAGCGAAAACAAAGCAATACCTGGAAAGAAAACAGGGAAAAAAATTTCAATTAAAAATCATAAACATTTCTTCACTGAATAAAGTACCTTTTTAATAGAGCTCAGTCTCCAATTATTTCTATAAAATATTACATAATAGGAATCTGGAATTACACTATTATTCTGCCTGAAGTTTTTTTGATAATGTTTTTTCTACGCAATCACATACTTTTTTATTTTAAAGCATGCAATATAACCGTATAAATTACATTGTGAATATCCAGAATATTTATTCACATAAATAAAGCCTAGAATTTATAATTTGAAGCACCAGTGAAAAAACTGGACGTTCTATGAAGAGAAAATACATGTGTTAAGGTTTTTTGTTGGTTTGTTTGGAGTTCAGAGTTAATTTTTGTCTGTATGAGCATAGAAGTTTGGGAAAGGATATATCAAATAATTTCCACTGCATGTACTACTAAGCATTCAAAATTCTGCTTTTTTGAGAACGTATTGCTGCAGTTTTCAAAGGAACTGGAAAAGGCAAGTAATTTTCAAGTACCCATATTAAAACACAGCTGAGTGAAAAAGGAATAGGACACCTTTTGTCTTCTGTTAAGCAGATCCTGAGCAAAGGTAAGAAAAAACACATATACAAACCACCTTAGGAAGTATTATATGTATGATAACATTAGTTTTACATACCATTTTCTCAACAACACACTACTGAGAACTCATTTGCCAATACACCTCATAAAATCTGCCAGATATTCTTTGAAGTCCAAAAAGACAGTGAATGACAGCAGGAACTTAACTAATCCTTTAGGACTTTAATGTATGAACATTATGAAACAGTATGAACTGTACAGTCTTTATCTCATGTTCACAAGACTGCTGTGCAATCCCTACAGCAGACTGTATAATGCATCCAAAATCCAGTTAGAATGAAAATATTCATGCAACAAACTGAAAATCACAGTCAGGATTGGATTTAGGTCAGCTAGTGAGGGACATTACAAGACAACACTGGAACACGTCTTTCTTTTCCAAATAAATATTTTGCAAAATCTTGTTAAAATAGGAAAATCTAAGGTCTTAGAAATTATTCTTCAATCTGACACTTGCTACATAGAACACTTGCAGTTTAACCTTTAATTGAAAAATGTGCTATATATTTTAATATTTTTAAGCATGCAACTTCAAAATTACAGATTAATTTATATAACGTTAAATTACATGTGTTTTGGTGAAAAAAATCATTTTAGAGGGTCTTTTTTTAGCAATAGTTTATTTTCTGTTTTCATTAACATTCATAACCCAGAAACAGTATTATATTGGGTGACTAATTGGTACAAAAGTGGTTGTAGTAAGAATACACTGGCACAGGTTGCCCAGAGAGATGACAGATGCCCCATCCCTGGAAACATTCAAGGTCAGGTTGAATGTGGCTTTGAACAACCTGATCTAGTTGAAGCTGTTCCTGCTCATGGCAGGCTGGACTATATGTCCTTTAAAATGCAATTCAAACAAATCCACAATTCTATGAAATAAATATTAGTAATCATGACCAACATGGTAGGGGTTTCTCACAACATTTAGTTAATACCCACACTGAAGTTAAAGTGCAGAAATGGAAGAAAGAAAAACAAAACACCTTAAACTTCTTGAATAGATTTCAAATTTTATTCTAAACCAAAAGCTGTCTTCAGACAGAGCAGCAAAATTTGCTGCTATGTCGAGCTCACCAAACGTAACTATGAATCTTAACTATCTTCCAGCTACCTCAGTCACAGTTCCAAGTTACACATGGATTGGAAGACTGCAGATTTTTAATTGACGAGTAAAACACATGAACTTGCAACCCATACAATGCTTTTCAACTTCCAACTGCATCTCTTCACATTAGTCATGCCACATCACATCCGTTGTTCATGAGATACGTCTTCTCATCAGGCAAAGTGCAGCAACATGTTCTCCCTTAAAGAAACTTAAAAAGGCTTACTACAGCTTACATCACTTCTGTAGTTTCTTCTGCAGGTTTGTAGTCCAACTTACTGATCATCCTAACTCTTATGTAAATCCACCTTTAGTTAAAAAACTGAAATAAGCTCAGAAAATGTTTCAAGAACTTTTTTAAGTACTCTTACCGCATGTTTCTTACTCTCTTCAATGATTCATTCCCCAAAAAACTCCCCTTAGATCAGAAAACTGAGTTAAATTTTGCTGAGCTCAACCACACCAAGTTTTACACAACTGAAAAGCTAATTACCGGCTGCACACAAATGCAACAATTTTACCCAAGGCTAAAGTTTCTCCAACAGTACTCCAAGGTCCTAAAAGTCAGTGTTACTCTATACTTGCTTCTCACTGTGTAACATTCTTGCGAACAGAAAGATCAAAGTACTTCACGCTGAACATGAACAGCTACAAGTAAGTCACAACATTGTTATTATCATGAGTAACTTTTAGACAAACTGACCAGCAATGAACACTGCCTTATGTAACCAAAAGACACAAAAACAGTCATTTAAAATATGCCTGAGACTAATTCCCAGGATCTTTGTCAATAGGACCTTACTTTATCTATCACCAGATGCAACAAATTCAGACATAAAAGGAATTAAGCAAACAATACTGGATAGCCAATTACAGAGAAGGCTTTTCTTGTACAGGTATTCCATACAATAATATTTCAATTCCTTACAATTTTCAACTTCTCAGAACACTAAAAACAGTATGTAATACATTCTATGCATAAAATTTTATCTTTCCTTTAAATATATGAAGTAAACTACTCAATGTTTTTAAAAAGTACATTCTAATGTATTAGAAATTAAGTACCTTAAACTATACATATAAATATTATAATACATAGAAAATACTAAGTAAGTAGCCTCTCCATGGACTTCTTTACAGAAGGTGTTCATCAAGAGAATATGTTCAATTCTAATTTTTTAAAAAAGGGCAAATTAATCTCTTATTAGCAAATAAAATACATTGTCCTAGTCACTACTTTTTGTCCAGTCATTTTTTGACAAATAACATCAAGCAACATACATATCAGGAATTCTTACCTGCATGTGTACATAGAAAATAAAAAAAACACTCTATGTGCATATATGTACACATGCATACATACAGGGTTTGGTTCCTTCTCATTACATGAGCTTTCTTCTAGTTTCCAAACATCCTGGTGGAATTTGATACACACTTTCTATCATGCTTTCTACTGCTAACATTATGTAGAACGGCTCCTGAAACACCATTTCTGCTAATGCAGAAAATTTCAATCTCATCCCTGAACCCTTCTTTTTTATTGTCCTCACAAGTTTAGCCCAGCTAACGCAATATTCACACCAGCATTGCTCACTTCAGTGCGAAGTGGGTGGATTTCATTTGAACAGGTTTTTTTTCCCTACAGACAAAGCGTTTTTACCCAGTGTCACGTTACAAATTCACTCCACATGACACAGCATCATGGTTTAACTCCAGAACTGGCAGCCACTCCCTCAGTGCTTCCACCATACACCCACCTTTCCCCATAGGGAAAGGGAGAAGTGGAAAGAAAAGCTGAACCTCATGGTTTGAGATAAGCCAAATTTATTAAGTGCAACTAGATATCATAATAATAAATATGCTAATACTATTGATAATAATAATAATTGAAATTACAAAGAGAGGAAGAACAAGTAATAGGACCCAAGAGAAAAGTGATGCACAATAAAATTGCTCTCCACCCACTTACTGAGGAGCAGATCAGTTTCCTTCCAGGTGACTCCCCCCCAGTTTATACACTGACCATGAGACTCTATGGTATGGAAATCTCTTTGGCCAGCCCAGGTCAGCTGTCCTGGCCATGCTTCCTCACAGCTTCTTGTGCACCTCCTCACTGGCAGAGCACGGGAAACTGACGTGCATTTGACTTATAGTAAGCATTACCTTAGCCACAACCAAAAAGTCAGTGTGTTATCAACACTATTCTAAATACTAAACCCCAAAACCAGCAACGCACCAGGTACTAGGAAGAAAATAAACCCTGTCCCAGTCAAAAGCAGGACATACAGCAACCTGCCCAGCACATCATGTGTAACAGGAGGACATAAAGGCTCAAAGTCTCCATCTAGCCCAGGATCCAGAACTGTGTCCTCCCCACAGCAGGAGCTCAAACACAGATGCCCAGGAATGCAGATGAGCAGAACAAGCACAGAAGCTGCTTCCTAGTGTTCTCACATGTTCAATCAGGACTTGATAGACCCAGATGCAAACACATTACCCATGTGTTTAATAACCCTCAGCATACTACACCTCTACCAACTTCTGGTTCTAAAGCACACCCTCATCTTTACCACCCTCTGTTGCTCCAAACATGCTTGAGAAAAAACTATTAATTTTAATATCTTCAGCATATCTACACACAAATTTGATAGAACTGAAAGAGCCAGATGAATCTACTTATATAAAGCTTCCACATTTTTAAGAATATAAAGATTACATATGTGGTTTAAAAGCAGAACCCCATCTTTTACCTGTGTTCCTCAGAAATTCTGGGTTGCTAGTCAAGAAAGAACATCCACAGGTTAATTCCAATGCTGATGAGCAAGCTGAGCAGCACACAGATCCAGGCTATCAGCCAATGTATGTTATGGTTTTTGCATAACAAGGGGTGAGAGTTACATTTTCATTTTACACTTTTGGGGGACTCAGAATCTTAGTTATAATATATGTATGCTGTTACCATACCTATCTCTGTTTGCACAAAATGCAGCAAAAATAGAACTGTGACCTTGACAAAGGCAGCCTTTGAGAGATGTAATAACAGTTTCTGTTATTTTAGGCTCTTCTCATGCAGTAGAAGGACAACAGCACAATATGCTATTTTGCTGGAATAAAGTTAAATAAACCAATCAACACAGGCCTTTTTTACCAGCTACTTGGCACATACTACAGATCTAGCCTTGAAATAAGAGATCCATGTCCAGTCAAGATCTACTTATTCCACTATGTTAGGAAAAAGTACTTTTTTTTCTTTAAATGTGTAATTATTCAGTTTCAAAAGGCAGACATAGACACCATGTAACATACTGCATTGATTTTTAGAAAAGGTGACAGAATAGCCTCTGAGTTTTCCTAAGCCCTGTTCTGAAAGCTGCTTCCTGGGTTTGCTTGGGTTTTTTCCTACAGATTACACCAAATTAAAAAAAAAAACCAAAAACCACCCAAAAAAAACCAAAAAAAAAATTATTATTGCCTCTAGAGTCAGAATTGAATTCTTATTAAAATCCAGCTATATTAATATTTTTAATTCTAATGATCATAATGAGTTTGCATTGTTCACACATAGAAATTCAGTTCTGTGCAGATAGAACATACAATATTTGCTTACAAAACTTCAACAGGGAAAATGTACATTAAAAAAAAAGTCCAAAGTGTCAAAGCTAAACATCTAATTCTGCTATCATCCAGCACAAGCCAACAGAAATACTGATTAGAATTAGCTTAGTTTTGACTATCTGAGAGCTGCAAGGTAAGCTACTCTGCCCCAATCTGTTTTTACACAAAAAGAGTTGCAGAAACAAATTTACACAATTTGCTTATACATGCATTATTGACATACATAACTGGTACTTCTTAGGAAATGAATGGATCAGTTTTATGATGTAAACAATAACAGCCTCAGAGTGTGTGTGCCTCTGAAATACAAGCAATATTAATCCTTCTGACCACTCAGAAGCCTCTGATTCACACACCAGTCTGTCCCTTCGGATTACTTCAAGAGGACATCCAAAACGCACCAAAATAAACAACAAATAAAAAGACAAAACCAGACTGTCTGTGAGCTCATTTCCAGAGAAGGAAGCATTCATACCATCATGCTTTGGTCGTAAGCAATCTGACTACCACATTCCATGTGTTTTCTCGCCTGCCTGTCCCGGCAGTGCAGGCCCAGGACCCGCAGGGTTTGTCTCAGCCCGTGGAGCAAACACCTTGTGTGTGTCCCAGACCCCTCGGTGTCCTGCACACAGACACACACAAGGCTGGCTACTGAGCATTCATTCACTCAAATGTCCCAGAACCATTTGCTGTGGCTTGACTGTTTATTTACTGCAGATCAGCTGCTGACATCATCACCTGACTAATGTATTTTGATGTTTTGGTACATAATGGCAACGTAATGGCTTGGTAAAGTAAATCTTTATCAAGCTAAATTAAATGATCATTCCAGTTATAGCTACAGGCCATATTCCAGATGCAACATTAACGCATGACAAATGCAACACAAATATTCTTGTCAAAAATGCATGCAAAAATGCTTCAGATTTTCCACATGCTCCCAAACGTTACAATTCTCTTGCTTTCCAACCTCTTCCCCAGCTCTCTTCAATTCTGGAACATCTCAAGGACAAGGAGACCAGACCCTCATAAATGACAGAAACACCATCTAAAAGAGAAGATAGGCAGGAGGGAGGGTGCTTCTGTGTCTTCCCTGGAACGGAAGAAACACATTGTGTGATTCATTCTTCCTCTAAGACTCCAAAAGGAACACAGTACTGGGAAAGGTGGGAACAAAAAAATTGATTTGATCCCCAAGAAAATGCAAAAGCTGAGAGCTGAACTTGACTATGTCCAAAATTGAATGTTAAACTGAGATGAGACATGAGGGGTCACCTAAGTTCTCTCTCACTTGAAAAATCACATTGTGTCATATCAACCCCTATTTCTGCAATCACTTGAAAGTGTAACAGTAAACAATGCAGATAAGAGCACCAAGTCTGACCTTTGCATTTTAAAAAGTTGACAATAGTATAGATCACTTAAAAACACAAAGACGAAACCTAACAGCTTCTCAACACAAAATCTGTAAAGGCAGAACTCCATGATGCTGGAATCTGCCTTACAAAGCCTTGATGAAGGAAGAATCTTGAGATCTTCTGACAGAAATGAGTACTCATAACTCAGAAAACAAATAGCTGACATGCTGGTGCTGTGGTTTTTCATCTGTTCACTCATTTTCCTACATAATATTTGCCTAGCTATAGGATGTTTCAGCATCACAGCATGCAAATGATTTTATGCTTCTTCTTTCTTCTATGTGATACATAAGTAACTTTTCTGCAAACACCAGGACTGTGCCCAGTATGATTAATTTTTCAAACCAGCAGAAACCCACAGACCACAGAGTCAGCAAACAGCCTCCTATTAAGCACTTGGTAGCAACACAACTTTTGAGAGTATTTTTTAAGGAAATAAAAATGTCATTACAGAACATTGACAAAAATGGGACTACTGCAAGTGCTATTTTAAAGGACAGGCCTGATAGTCGTAATAGTTTAGAAACAATAAACTAGAACTGTTAAGTACAAAATATTTTGTAATAATTCTATTTCAGTGGGCCAGTAAGCTTTATACAAGAACTCACAGGTAGTTTAACAGAACAAGTTCTCTGATGGCAAAACAATAGCCGGGTCAATCATTAAACCCATCAGTGCTGTTAACTCGGCACTTGGCAAGTATCATCTTGGATGAAGATAAGAGAGAGCTGTTATTTCCATTCACCCACTCATCACCCTGCTCCAGCTACACACCCCCTCCTGCCCCATGCACATCCCCAGGTTCTGTGGAGAAGGAGCAGATTCCCAGCTGCCTCAGCCCTCCAATCTCTGCTGCAGCCCCACATCTCTGCCTTGAGACACAACACCCAAGGTAGAGAACCGGTGTGGCTGCAACACTGCCAGGAGAGAGAGGCGAGTTTTCCTCAGTCGTGAAGTAATGCCAGCTAGAATTTGTGCTCAGCCAGCCAGGAGACATTTTCTGCATGTGTTAAGGATGGCAGCAGCTGGGGAACATACGAGATATGATTTGCTGAGAAGGTGGTTGTACGGCCAGAATCAGTACACAGGGCAGCCAGCAGATTAATAAACAACCCAGCTCCCTGCAAGCAGCATGCAAAACAAAAGGCCACAGGAATCAGATTTAGTTAGAAAACCCAAGTATTTTAATGATTCCAAGACCAAAGGAAAGCCAGAAGTTTGTGCTAACAACCTAACACAGCTGCATTTTCTTTTAAACCATTTTTCAAAACAAAATGCCCTACAGAGGTATTTGATCAGAGGGGATGATGTTATTTATATTTCCCACCCTATTTCTTGCTTTGCCTCTAGGAAAGAATCAAACAATTCTTTGTTTTCAGCAGGGTGCTGAATCAACTGCAAGCTCCACAGCTGGTCAGACCTGCACCAACACTGCAGCCCTATACCTTGCTGAGCTATTTACACCATCTTGCAATCAGACCTGTCTCAAACAGTACAATAGCTGCAATAAAACACTTGTGAAACAAAGAAAGCCATTTCTGAAACATACAATTTGCTTAAAACATAGCATGAACGAAATGCCTGCTTTTACCCACTGTTTAACATTCCCTTAACCTGGTAAGACCTATCCTTTCAGCTAAGTTAAAGCACTGCTACAGAGTCCTATTTTCTGCATCCTTTAATCAATATATGTCAAAGTATATAACATTCACATAATGCATCAACGTCACCAGTGTCACAGTATTTGTCATAGGGACCTGCAGAAACACGTGCAGAGACCTAAATCAGCTGTTTCCTGCTCTCAGTTAGGACAAAACCTGTGGGTAGCTCATTTTCCTTGCTCAATGATGAAGTCTGACACAGGAATAGAGGACGGCAACTTCTATTTTCGTGTAGATTTTTCTCCCACATGCGACAAACACTAATGACTATTTCTGGGGATGAATTAGAGATACTCCATGAAAAAGTATGATACACAGTACACACGGAACCCATCATGAAAAAACCTTGCCTTTATTTTTGGAACATTTCTCACGCTTCCAGTTAGTATTGGAAAACAAAACCAAAACCAAACAAAAAAAACCCCAATAAACAAAAACCATGCACAAAAAAACCCCACAGCAAAATAAACACCTCCTCAATGACAGTCCAAGTTATGGCACAGTCACTTAGGGAAATGACCTACTTCAACCACAGGCAAACAATATTACACAAAGATGTATTTATGATCTTTAAATTAGAAAGTAACAATGTTGCCCAAGTATGTATGTACATTTGTATTTACATATTTGTATATATATTTCTGTTTATATAACCCATACCTTTTAAATTTTTTAATTTATTGGAATACTGTCTAGATCCTATTTCTGCATATTTGAACTTAGCAGCACTTTTGGCCTATCATAGCCACTGAACTACTTGCACTCTGGTTTGTCATTTTCTAATATGCTCCAAGAATTTCCCTTTATATGCCCAGTGCAATAAAATTATCTCACAATTTATCAAAAAATAAGAGAAATTTTAAAAATTAGAATGGCTCAGATTATTCCAGACAAATTAATCATATGACCTGTCCCTTGCAACTGTCCCATGCAACAGTGCAACTGTCCCATGCAACAGTGCAACTGTCCCATGCAACAGTAAGTTGCATGAAGTCAACTAATAGATACTTTTGGGTAGACTTAATCACAATATATGCTAGTGGAAGAGGTTACATTTCTTCAATGTCAATGCTAAGAGGAATAAGGAATTTCAGGTTGTTTATCAATTATCTGTTGAGAAATGAGATTAAAATAATGAACTATTTACCTATATTGATACCCATATTACTGCCACTTGTCTATTACTCCTCCTCAAGGTGTCCCATTACCTTCCTGAGTTATTCTTTCAGTTACATCTCCTGATGTAAGAATTCACAATAGACTTCAACTTTCAATTAATTAAATTTACATAATAGAGAAAAGCCATTTGAGATTCTCTGAAAAAAATAATCATCAACCTTACTTCAACAATTTTCTTCTCTCAGCATTCAAACCCTTTTCACACTCAGTATCTGGAAATTTCCTCATATTATTGGTTTCTTCTGTTTTGCACAAGTAAGGATATGACCAAATACAATGAGTCATTCTTTATGCAGGTTAAGACCTTTCTTTTCCTCATCACAAATAGGGTGTCCAAACGAATGAACTTCTCACTCCCAAGTCTTTTGCAACACTGATTTATCAATTAACAAAATCTTCTGCTGCTAGCAGGACTGTCTAGAGACAGCAAGTTACAGAAAAAGAAGGCATCTGCAATCATTTTGCCAGCTCAAATCTTCCTTCGTGGAAATTCTTAATACTTGAGATCTTTTATCTACACGTCACACAAAAGTCAAGAATGAAGAATTCACAAGAGAATTCTAAAGAGACATACATAAATTTTAAGCCTGAACTACTAAAAAAGAGACTAAGAAGGGAGTTCATCTTGAGTTGTACTTTTCATGACTGGTACTATTTGGAATTAGGAAATATGCTCAAATTTCTTTTTCATCATAATTCAAGCCACTATACAGTGAAAAACTCAGTATTTATTAAAAGCCAAATATTATCAATTCAAAGTTTGTTAAACTCAGAGCAACAGTTAAAAAATAACTTACAATAAACAGTTTATACCTTTTTGTTTATAGCAAGAATACACATTACATAGATATAGAACCTTACTATGATTACAGTGGCAAAGGTCCCACTGCAGATTAGACAATACACCCTAACACCAGCACAGATAGGCAGAATCAAGGAAGAGAAGTGGACTCCAGCAGCCTGGGAAACCTATTACAGACTCATCATATGGTTACAAACAGGTGGTTTAAATCAACATCCACAAATACAGTGTTCTTCTTTATACAGGTGTTCTCTAGGCATTCAAATTCCCATTGTATAAAGCCACAGAACCTTGATACGTAGTTGCTTAATTTACAGAGCTATTTCAATCCCTCTGACTGCCCCATCTATATAACACATACAGAAACACCTGGTGCACAAGAGCATTCCATGAGCAAGTGTGTTATAGATTACCACTCATTGAACTGAGCTACTGGATCATAGAATACCAGATTGGAAAGGACAAGAGTCACCTGATCCAACCTTTCCTAGCAAAAGCACAGTCCAGAAAAAAGGCCCAGCACCCTGTCCAGATGAATCTTGAAAGTGTCCAATATTAGGGGAATCCACCACTACACTGGGGAGATTATTATAATGCTTGATTGTTCTCACTGTGAAAAATTTTCTTCTTATGTCTAACTGGAATCTTCCCAGGAGTAACTTGTACCCATTACATGCAATTTTTCTTCCTTTTTTCCAAGCCATCATATAAAGTCTCCATTTTCTCTACAGCAACCCTTTAAATACTGGAATACAGTGGTAAGGTCTCCCCTGAACTTTCTTTTCTCAAGACTGAACAAACCCAGTTCTCTCAACTTTTCCCCTTATGGCAGGCTGCCCAGTCCTTTTACCTTTTTTCTGCCCTTCTCTGGATCCCCTCCAATCTGGCCACATCCCTTCTTGCAGAACAGGGACCGCAACTGAACAGGGATCCAGATGTGGCCTAACAATCACTGAATAGGTTGGGACAATGACTACTTTCTCTTTGCTGGTGATGCTCCTGTTGACCAGCATGCTGTTAGTTTTCTTTGCTGCAGCAGCACAATGTTCTCCCTTGTGCTGTTGTCGTCCCTCAGTGCGCTTTCCCAGAGCTGCTTCCCTGACAGGTAGATCTCAGCCTTTGCTGCACTCCTGGACTTGGCTCTCCCAGGACCTTACACTTGCCCTTAAATTTCACAAGGTTCTTGTCAGCCCACTCTTCCAGACTACCCAGGTCTTTCTGCAGGATGACACTCTCTTCCAAAGAGTCTACTTTTCTACTTGTTTTCATCCCATCTTCCTAATTACATTTGAAGATATTAAAGTGCACTGGGCCCAATATCAAGCGCTGGGGGACCCAACTTGGGACAGGCTGCCAGTTTGAAGAGCAGGTATCTAGCACTACCTGGCTGAAAGTGCAGTTTCTCAGCCACTTCCCCACACACTGCACAAATAGTGATTTGTGTCTAGGCCATTACACATCAGTTTCTCTGGGCCACAGGAAAATGGTATTGAAAGCCTTGTAGAAATTCAGGTAGACAACATCCACCCGTCACTCCCCATCAACCAAGCAGACTGTCTCATCATAGAAGGCAATCAGGTTTGTCAAGCACCATTGCTCTTGGGGAATCCATGCAGGCTTTTTCCAATCACATGCTTCATCTGACTTGTGATAATCTGCTGGAGGATTATATAGAGATATTTTGCTTTCCTAACTGCATGTCTGCACACCCTGGCAATGTCCTTGTAGTTTTCAACAGGTGTTCATCCACTCTTCCATCTGTTACAGCTGTCTTTTGGTTTTGAACACACTCAGAAGCTCACAGTTAAGCCAAGGGTATATTTTGCTCTGCTTACTCCCTTCACCTTTGAAGGGGATGAACCACTTTTGTGCTTTCAGGAAAATGTTCTTGAAAAACTCCTAGCATTCACTAGCTCCTTTACCCCCCATGGATCTGAGTGAGCTGAAGTGCACTCTCATAAACTCCAAAGTCTTTATCTCAGTATTGCCTTCAGCACGCTCAGCCAGATCCCAAACACCACAATATTGTGATCACCACGACCAAGGCTATCACTAACTGGGCTATTACAAAACAGGTTTTGTCCATTTTTGAGCAGCAAGTCCAGCAGTGTTCACTCCTGGCTGGCACGTCTAACACTTGTATGAGGAAGCAGCTCACTGTGCAGTCCAGAAACTTGATGGATAACACATCAACTGCTTTATGGTTCTTCCAACAGATACCTGGGTAGTTGAATAGACCCATAAGTACCAGGTTCTGTTGACCTGAAGTTTGCTTCAGGTGAAGTGACCCAAATATTGCTTCACTAGCCCTATCATCTTGGTTTGGAGGTCAATGGCAGATGTCTACTGTTTCCCTTTAGAGCTAACTCCTCTGAACTTGACCCAGAAGCATTCAAAAGGGCCTCCATGATCCCTACAGATGATGGCTATTACACATCCAAGATTCTCCTTAACAGAGCACAACTCCTCCTCCTCTTCTTCCCTGCCTATCTTTATAGAACATCCTATAGCCATCCATCATGAGTCTCAAGACACAGGAGCTGGCCCAGCAGGTTTCAGTTATTTCTACTATATAGTAACTTTGTGGCTGCATAAGGGGCTCCAGTTCCTCATGTTCTCCAGTTGGATGTGATCATGTGAGCATTGCCACTTTGGACCCAACCCTTCAAGTCCATCACTTTAAAGCCAACCTCACCAAATTGGTCAACCTGCTGTCAAAGATTCCCTCACCTCTTCCAGACAGGTGGATCCCACCCCTCCGTAACAGAATAAAGTCATCAAAAAATGTCCCATTGTCATAAAACCTCATGATGGCATCAGCCACAAAGTCAGAAGTTAACCCACATCATACATCAATTTCTGTCTTCATCCTTTCCTCTAACCATCAAAATGAAAGAGAAAGACACCAATACTTGTCATTTGGACTCCCAGGGCTCTGTAGTTTTCCCTGATTTTAGTTTATGCTGAACTACTTTATGGTCACTATTATTAGAACACCTCAACAATAAACTTGTCTACTTTCCAAAATAAGTTTTTGTTAGAATGGGTGTAACATACTTATAAATGGTGCTCAAATTAATCAAAATCACTAATTTTCAAATAGAAGAGAACTTCACATTTTATTTTAAGCATGTAAAACTCTACACTGTAAGCCTTCAAGCCTAAAAATAGTGTGATTGCCAGTCAGCCAGAAATTTAGAATGCATCCAGAAGCTCCTACGCTGCACTTGCCAGGAATGTCAAGACTTTGAAAAATCACATATATTACAACAGTCAAGACAAACTAATCTGTAACACAAGCGCACAACACACACTCTGATTTTTCATTATTGTGAAGCCTGGCAGTATCACTACAGTTCAGCTTCCTTCTGTATTTTCATTACAAACCAAATTTGAAGAAACATTTCAGCTAAATGTGCATGTCCTGGTCCACATGCCTTAAAAAAATACAGTTTAACATGACTGGAGATTATGACACTTAGTAGTGACTTCAGAATATGGAAGGAAATCGATAGCATCTTCTAAGTAAACAATTTCATACTGCTTTGGTGACTAAAATCTTGAGGTACCCACAAAGCCTCAGACCAGAGTAATGAGAACTCCTCCATGAGAGGTTTGGATCAGCTGTATTCTATTTACATGAAACAAAACATGGTGAGTTTATATGCCTATATTTTGTCACTAGCTATTTAATTAAATTATGTTTTCACAATGTGAATAAATCTCATTGGTTGATCTTTAGACCATCAGGTATCCATCCATCCAGGGCTAAATTTCAAGTATTGAATACTGGAAGGGCTAGAGCTTAAACAACTTATAATGCTCTTGTGCTACTAGTAATCATCCTCCTCCCACTTTTAGCTGTTGTAAGAGTGAGGAAAAGATTCTGTAAAGGCATTACTAGTCTGAAAGCATATTCTATTTAGGCCTTTCTGTTACTTGGAAAATTTCTGTCACTGAATGGGTCAGGTTGGTAGAGACTACAGTGGGTCATTTGGTCCAATCTCCCTGCCAAAGCAGGGCTGTCCTAGAACACAAGGCACAGGATGGTGTCCAGATGGCTCTTGAATATCTCCAGTGAGGGAGACCCCACAGCCTCTCTGGGAAGCCTGTTTCTGTGCATGGTCACTCATGCAGTAAATCCTTCCTCATGTTCAAGTGGAACTTCCATGTATCAGTTTCTGGCCACTGCCTCTTGTTCTATTGGCTGGCACCACCAAGAGCCTGGCTCCATCCTCTTCACAACCACCCTGTAAATAGTTACATGCACTGATGAGGCCCCCTCTCAATTGCCTCTTCCTGAGGCTGAACAGGCCCAGCTCCCCCAGCCCTTCCTCATAAGAAAGATTGTTCAGACCAACTTAGTAGCTCTCTGCTGGACAAAGGCATAGGTTAGAAAAAAATTTAAAGGCAGAATGCTTTTCAAACTTCTTCTGGATGTTAGGGACAAGTACTGTTTGCTGTAACACCATTTCACATATAGTCTTATGCCAGCACACACATTCGAATTCAAAAGAGGCAACAGGAAGAAAAAGGTTGGTGGCAGTCTTGTGAGAAGACGACAATTAAAAACAAGCAAACAGATTGAAAGATTCTTTTTTTGTTTTAGTGATTTCAGCTGAATGCCAGAACCTTGTCATACTTCATCTCTGGAGATGCAAAGATAAGTGTTGACTGAGAAAGGATGGGGAAAAAAGAAACAAGCCATCATGAGAAAAAACATTCTACTTGAAGCAGCACCAAGTGTACAAAAGGAGATGCAGTCCTGTCACAATGCACAGAGAATTATATACTTAATTAAACACAGCAGTGTTTCAGTTGATGGTTTATTGAAGTATTTTCAGTCTGTAAGAAGCTCTACGATACAGATCAGATATTTTGATTATAAATGAAAGCAGTACATAAGTTAGCCTTCAGCTGTTAGTAAACTAAGATCAGTGACACAGCCAAAAAATCAGCAGTTATTTGTGCCTTTGCTAGTAGAGAAGGTATTTTAGGAGACTGCAACCATACCAGCACACCTCTGGCCTAAACTGACATGCTGCATTTCTGCAATGAAAGAATTCATTTCTCCAACTATTTCAGTAGTTAAACCAATAAAGCCTATGAATGCAATGACACATAAAAAGGTGAAAACCCATGTCCTATAAAATCTACAACTGCAAGAATAAAGGGACAATGATTTTAATCCAAAGGTGTAGTTATTCACCATTGCCCAATCACACTGGATCACTGCAAAACGATGAGACCAGTTTTACAAGGTAAAGGGAAACCTCAAACAAGCAGCTGCTGTTAAACAGTCCACTGCTTTGTCTTGTTAGCTTCAGAGATGTCTTATGAAGTGGGAAAGTAGATAATTTTAATTCAATACGAATGATGAGGCATTGGGTAGGTTTTTGCTCGCAAGATCCTCTTTGACCTTATATAGATCTGCTCCTAGCTGATGACCAGCTTGAATGAGAAAGCATTGGATGGCAATGCTTATATAGACCCAACAGGACAAAGTCCTGAGTAACCTCATCTGTCCCTACCACTGACCATGCTTTGAGCAGGAGGCTAAGTCAGAGACCTTGATGTCCCTCATTCTATGAACTTATCCAGTTTATTTACCTGGTAACAGTTTATTAATTGTTAATTATTAAGATAAAGTGAGAAAGAAAATAAGCAACGTCTGCTGTTAAACTTGCCATCACATCATAATATACGTGCATTCTAAATACAAAACAGTGTTTAACAGGTCTTTGTCCCAAAACAAGTTAATTTTCTTCAAATAATCCAAATCCTTCCTAGGACTTGAAAGAGGGGAGAATTGCATAGAAGAATACCATGGATGCAGGGTGAAGCAAACCCTACTGAAAGAAATTACAGCAATTGCAGCAATGAATACCACAGTAAAACTGAGATGCTGCCACATCTGATAAATGTAATAATTATACTTTTGCACATATCTTCATCTGTACAGGACCTATATATCTCCATACAGCAAGTTATAAAATATTGCTGCATCTATAGAATTGTACTAAAAGCCTCTCACTCTAAAATCCCAATATTTTAACTTAATAGTAGGAACATGTACCTCCTACACAAACTTGTAATTGCTAAAATGTTAATTTAAATAGCAGATTGCTGCACTGCAAGCACCACAGTTAAGTCAGATTTCTCTTATCACTCTAGCTACAAAACTACTCCCAAATACACATTTTTGAATTGCAGAGGCCTGTGACTATAAGAACAAATGTGGCATTTCAACTTTTACTACATGTGGCAGAGATTGTAAAAAAATGAGCATTTTTACTAAAGATGCAAAACCTTTGTAAAGATAATTTGAAATAAATTACTGGAAAATGACAGGGGAGCATCTGAGAAGAAAGGTATCAAAAAATCATTTACTTTAATAACCATATGCTCCAACAGTCACTACAATTTGCTGTGGGAAAGCTTCAGTAAAAAAGCCTCCATGTGTGAATGACCCAAACTGCTTAGTCAAAGAAGGACAGGACTTATGCAAAGCACCAAGAGTTAGCCACAGTTTTAAAATTATGTGTTTGTATTCTCACACCCCTCTCCTCTTTATGCAGTTTTTGAGAATTGTTTTAAAGGATTTTAATTTTTTTGGGGGGTGGGGAGAGAACAGATACAAAAAAGGGGAACATGACACACTATAAAACAAACCAGCACACACTTGACTAGAACAAGAACTAGAAGCTTAAATTCCTAACAGAAAAATCTGAGAGCAAGTAGGGCAGCCAGAACAAAAAGCACATCCCTCCCTTTGTTCATTGTGTCCTTGGCAGACAGACTCATACTTCCAGCCAAGTCTAGTATTTTCTGAACAGTGGCAGATTCTGCTCAACCACCCCAGTCCCTCAGAAGCTTTCCCTGTCCCCTCTGAGAACAGGCTGCCTGTTTCCCAGCTCCTCACCACAGCCTTGCAGCCCTTCAATAAGCCCTGGGCATCTGCAGCTTCCTCTGCAACTCTCCTTTTGCCACACTTCAGCAGTTTGTCAGTCCCTTAACCCCTAAGCAAGCTCTCATGGGAAAAAACAATTTCTACCTCCACCTACCCCTGTCTTCAAAAGAAGAAACTAGGCATGACGCCTTTTACTCACTGCTATTGATTTTGATACTTCTTAGGCAATTTTTAGGTTACAAAGGATCAAACCCATGGCTTGCTTAACACAGTACCCTTGTCAGAACAGATAGCATCAGAAGCAGTTGTGAGAACCACAATGCATAGTAGCTCAGACTAGAAAATACCTGATTAGAAGACAAATGTTACTTTCGTAGTGAAAGGATGAGAGTTCCATTAGGACACCTAGTAAAAAGGCAAAAACCAGGCAGGCATAACAAGAAATAATGCCAGGAATACAGCTCAAAAAAACCACAGATTAGAATCAACAAAAGTGATGACCAGAATCCAGTTTAATGGAAAACATTGTCTGACTCTTGGAATCTTCCACAAAAGCTTGATTTTGAAATACATTTAATTAAACAACTTACTGGTTTAACCATGGAAGTATTATGTCTGTGCTATATCAGAAACCAAGATGAACTAAAAAAAATTCTCCCTTCAAAAGTCCATCTCCAGAAGACTTTATTTATCTTTGTTCCTTACAGAAGGAAACCATTTCAGATCCTGAGACCTGGCATTTACAAACCTTCCAGAATACATTCTCTAGTAAGGATACTGAGGCTCTTCTTAGCATTTCTCTAGTCTTAGCTCCAGAAACATCTTAGAACATTGAAACCTATATTTCCACTATGAACTGAGATAGAAGCAAATGCCTGCCCCTTTTGAAAGGGGAATTTTAAAAGCAAATGTGATTTACATTCCTCCTGAGAGAAAAATTAATAAGCTGATTTTCCTATGATGTTCATATGCATCTCCATTCATAGCTAGAACTAGGTAAACACTTAAAGTAGGTACATTCTTAGGGCAAGAGACTGCCATGAACAAAAATACTTATTTTTAGAAATGAGTAGCCCTGTTAAACAGGACAAACATAACTCCTACTTTTCTCAGCAATAGGAAGATGAAATTCAGGTTTCCATCCCAGATCCCTTCCCAGTCTCCTCCCCATTGTGGTACAAGAGAAATGCAGCTTCTCCTACACAGACAAACAGCCTTAGGCAGGTTACAATGTTACATCTCTTTTAACTTCCTCTTCAAGACAGCCAACTCAGATGTCCACAATGCCTCATCTGAATTTTCCACACCTATGGTTTTTTGTTAATTTATCTTCTCCAAATCCACAATAAATGTGCAGTACTCCATGTGAAAAAGCCCTTGACACTGGGCTCAAAATTACACCACGTCCCCTATTCATGTAATAACACCACATCCTCCCTTTTATTCTCCACTTCACATAGTTTGCTTTACAAAGCTTCTCTTGGAGGTCATCCATGACATATATATCCCATTTCTAATTTCAAGCCACTGTGTTGCATGCCCAATTGAACAGCCTCCATTGAAGGCTTTTTGAGTGTTGAACCAAGCCTGTCTTTTTTTGTCCATTTAGTCTTTCCTGTTCTGAAATTCTTCAAAACACTACTACCTGCCTCATTCAGCCAAACCTTGCAAAGTGTTGCCAGTAATTCGAGGGAGGTGACATACTCCCTATACAGCACTGCAATAATGAGGCCACACCTGGAGTGGCAGGTGCAGCTCTGGCCTCCTCAGCAAGAAGGAAATGTGGACATAGTGGGGAGAGCCCCAAAGACCACAAGGACAATGAAGGAACTCGACTGGACTTTCTCTGCTGTGGGGAAAGGCTGAGAGAGCTGGGGCTGTTCTGCCTGAAGACAAGGCAGCTCAGGGGTTCCTCATTAACATATGGAAATTCCTGAAGGGAGAGTGTAAAAAAGATGCAGCCAGACTCTTTACAGTTGATCTAAGTGACAGGACCAGAGGCAATGGACACAAACTGAAAAACAGAAGGTGTTGTGTCAACAGCAGAAAATATTTTGTTACTTAGAGTGACAGAACTCTGGCACAGCTTGTCCAGAGAGCTTGTGGAGTTATCCACCTTTGAGATACTCAAAAGCCTTGTGGGCATGGACTGGGGCAATATGCTTTGGGTGGTCTCACTTGAGCAGTGGGATTGGACCAGGTGGCCTCCATAGGCTCCTTCTAACCTCAGTCATTCTGTGATTCTATGGTTATTAGTGTCTTTTTCAGATCATTAATAACCATAATTGAGTTGTGCAGTTACTACACTTTTCACAGAGAAACAGCCTATTTCTGCTAGCTTCCTAACAATGGAGGTGACAATTGACAGCAGCCCCTTCTCTCTAGCAAATGCTTAAACCTTAAGAGCAATTCACAAGAAGCTGCTTTTGAGACATCTTTCTTTTTAATAGTCACAAAGCATTCAAAAACACACAAATCATAAAAGCAGTATGGACAATTTCAGAAAGCAAATCAAGGATAAGGTTCAGAAACAATCTGGAGAAGTAGGAGCTGACAAATCAAATTACAAGTAAAATCCCTAAGATATTAAGCTAAATAATGCTTAGTCATTATTATCCACTGAGAAAAATTTAGCATGGGTAAGATTGCATTGAAACTGGAAAAAATGGTTACATTTCTTTAGAACATTGTCTTTAAAAGTAGAAAGGGGAATTCAAAAGGCTTTCAAAAACCTTTGAACTTGAAATCAAGTACTATAAAGGAGTTTGTTGATGTTCTACACAGTATGTATTTATAAACACCTAGAAGGTAAACAGTGCAACACAACTGAATCAAGAGCTGGGACAAAGTTAATTTTCTTCCTAGTAGCTGGCACAGCGCTGTGCTTTGGATTTAATGAGAATAATGTTGATAATACACTGAGGCTTTAGTTGCTTCTGAGCAGTGCTTACTCCAAGTCAAGGACTTTGCAGTCTCTCATACTCTGCCAGTGAGGAAGTGCACAAGAAGCTGGGAGAGAACATGGCACATGCAGGTGACAAACTAGTCCAAGGGATATTCCATACCATAGAGCATCATGCCTAGGATAGAAACTGGGGGGAAGTGACTCCAGGGACCAATCACTGCTAAGGCACAGGCTGGGTATCAGTCAGCAGGTGACATGCAATTGTACCATGCATCACTTCTTTCTCCAGAATTTTATTTCTTTGTCTCCATTCTTATTAGTAGTGCATGGTAGTTAGCTGCTGGCTATGGTTAAAGTTATGCCTACAGTCAAGTCAACCTGTCTTAATCCTAACATTTGGGCTGCTGAAGAGCACCCACCCAAATCCCAATAGAACAAAAAAAATTTGATGAAATATCATCGAATCATAAGGATGGATCAGATACCACTCCATTATGAGAACAACAGACACATTTAAGTATTTTGGTAAGTACACTAATTAAGTCTTCAAGTACAACTTGCATTATAAAAAACTCGGTTGACCAGAAAATCTTGGAAAAAAATGAAAAATTAAGAAAGGTTTAAAAGCCTCAAATGGAGCTGAATTAAGTTACATTCAAAGCACGATTTTGGCTGTAAATAATCAACCATAAAATCTGTAATGGAAACCAACTATTAGGCAGCATTAGAGCAGGAAAGGATCCAAGGAAAGTAACAGCATTCCTAAACAGACAGAATAAGCCTTTTACTCTGCTTAGCATTACAAATATCTCAACCTGTTTTGAGAAGCACATCTCCAAATGACATGGAACAACTGGAAGAATTCCAAAAGCAGCTACACAAAAAAAGGAAAGAGGCCTTGAAAACACAATCTAAGGAGAGATTTAAATAGACTTATTCAGGCTTTACTGGACTGAAAGAAGATAACATAAACAGAAGATTCCTGCAAAAACAAGGGAAATACACTTCCCTACACAGATGAAAGACTCAAACTATAGATGATTTAGGCTAAATTCAGGCTGATGTCTAATTTGCAACCTAATTGCAAGCATAGTTAAGCACCTGTACAGATTGCCAAACAAGACCAGAAACCTTGTAGAATTTTTAAATTATTTTTATAGATTTCAAGCTGAATTTGATCAGAGGTCCAGATAAATTCTCAAACTCCTTTCAGCCTCCATTTCCAGAATTCTGTATTGGATTCTGTTTACCAAAGAAATATTTTCCAAAATGAGAGAAAAGAAGTCTGCCTAAAAAAATTTTCCAGAATGTAGATGAAGAAACATCTGTATTTAAAGTATTTATAATTTAGATTCTGTTAAGAGATCAGATGCAATAGGCAGGAAAAACAGCTGTGGGAGCTAGTCAAGATACTGATGATCTGGCAAGACAAACTCAAGTACAGGAAAAAGACACACCCACGGGAGCTGTTTTCATGTCATACCATTCTAGTACTACTCAAATCTCTTTTAAATGCTTCCAATCTCACCAAACCAAGGTTACATTTACTGAAAAGATTTCACATGTACTTCATTTTGAACACATTCCATATGTTAAACTTTATTTGATTAGGAGTTAGCTATGCTGTGAGGACGGACAGTCCACACCTCCCTTATCTCCTGATCAATGCAAACAAATATTTTCAAGTGAGGATGAGCCTTCAGCACCAGTAAATTCAGAAACCTTTGTTTGCTAAGAGAGCTAACCTACAACATCTTTTTCTGTCTTCTAATTTACATTGTGTATTAGACTTGCTTGCAATCAGTCACAGAACACATTACTGAATGTAAAAAAAAAAAAAAATAAAGCAGTGTGAAAAATTGAACTGAGCTGAAGTCCTTACCCATACTTCTCCCTTCTATATGTATTTATTGCCTTTACTATACATTTTTGTCTCCTTGAAAAGCCAAATGTAGCATTTCTTTTTAATTCCTTTGGGAAAGCAGGGACTGCAAGAAATCAGACAAAATCCCTGAAGAAATGCAGAAATCCAAAGACTGTGGTTAGAGTAATGGATTTCCTAACTTCCATAAAAGGGGAAAAAATGAGCAAGATGCAAACCTAGTAATAGGGCTCTAATTTGATTCAGCACCATCCCAAATGGGGATACAAAGCTCATGGCCAAAAGCTACATACACAGCAATCCACTGTAATACAAGTTATTTCTAAAATTTTCATTAAAAAAAACCAATTGTGCATATATACCTCCGGGACAGGTGTAGAGAAGCTGTGGATTAAGAACCTGAGTTACATTCCATGCAAAACTTTGTCCCTCCTCTTCAGGCAGGGATCTTGGACTCTGCAGCAGAACTGCACCCACACATTGATTCTCACAAGACATGCCCTGATGAGCACAAGTAAGAAACAGGAAGACAGACAAGCATGAAAATAGATGAAGGCTTCTTCCTTCAGAAAGGCACTATCAGAAGTGTTAATCTGTTGACAAAAGTTTTATTGTTTTCTCTCTTCCAACTCAGAGAAGACAGTGTAGAAAGAAGTAGAATACTGTTTCTAGTCCACTCCTTATTTCTGTTGGTTTCTTCATAGTCCACCTAGTCTACCAAAGGGTAGAAACTTACAAAACCATAGTAAAACACAAATACAGAAACTTTCTTTGCTTTTAAGGAGAAAAGAAAACAAAACCAAAATCACAATCAAACCCCCCCATATTAACTTGAAAATACTTTTGCTAGTCTCCAGTTCAGAAAAAAAGCCTTCAATTTTCAATTAACTTTTTCATACCAACAGATCCTGAAGAATCAATCTCTTTCTAAAAGTCTAAGCTTGTCTAAAAGAAAGGTGTACGCTTGTTTCATTTAAGTGGTGAGTTGTGCATTAGTAGTTGGTCAGTAGACTTTCTGCATCCTGTATTTTAGACAGCTTTGTGTTCCAGTGGAACAGAAATGCTCTTACTACCTAAAAATGTTTCCTATGGATTTGGAGCTCTTCTCCAAAGATTATGCAATTTCTGGAAATCACATTTTATTGTATTTGTCTAGTTCAAACAGCAAGCAGATTGACACTTCATGAATAATAGAGCATCTTTCATTACTGCAGCCAAATAATCTCCAAAACAACCTATGATGTTTAAGGAGTAATGCTACTAGTTCACTTTGAGAAATTAAATCATCTCTTCCCCCAAGATTTAGTCAAAAAACACGACACAAAGATTTTAAAAAAACCTCACAACTATATTGGTAGAAAATATTAACAGCTACCCAAATCCCTATGTATACTAAGTCTTGTTCCCAACTTGTTTTTCATGCTGTCCTTCCCTCTTCCTAGAATTTGGAATACTGAACTATGTCAGATTATAAAAAAAAACAATAAATGCCCAAGGATTTGCATTTTGTTGTGGTTGTTTGGGAAGGTTTGGGGCTTAGTTCAAGGGTGAGGCTTTTTGGTTGGGGTTTCTTTGTTTTCATTTGGTTTTGGTTGTTTGTCTGTCTGGGTGTTTTCACAATCAAGATACCCCAGCAAGAAAGATTATCTCAAAATGATCTTTTGAAAGATCCCAAAAGGAAATGAGATTCCAATAGCATCCTGTATTTGAGAGTAGTTAATCCCTTGGAAAAGAACAGGAGCATTAAAATAATTTGGAAGTAGCAGGCTCTCTAATTAATGTCATCCAACACAAAATCCTGGAAGAGACATACAGAAAATTCTTTCCTAGCTGAAGAGGCCATCCTCTGCCCAGACTTGAGCAGATATAGAAAAACAAAAGAGCATGCAGTACAAAACAGCCCCAAAAAAATCACCAGTTCAAACTCTAAAAGAAAATGAACACACCCTTCAAACTGAGAAACAAGGAAAGTTATGGTAGTTCACACACAAAAGGTCATGGCACCGCACAATTTGTCCTGTAAGACAGAGGAAAGAGGCAGGCAGAAAGAAAACAGCAAGGAGTTGCACCAGTTCACAATTAGCAGGTAATCAGAATGGAAATACAAGGTCCAGCTACCAAAAGGGAATCCTGAGTGTATAAAAGAATGGCAAAGTTTGCTCTGCAAACAACACATCAAGTCTACAAGAGATGGCTGAAGGTTTTGAAAACACTTAGAGATTTAGACTGATGGTATTCTCTTCCCTCAGCCTCCAGCTTTCATTACATGTAAAGAAAATTACCTTTAAAAAAATTCAAATTTATGCCCAAACTGATGGAACCAGTCAGCCAATTTCAAATGCATGAGCACAGCATTAGCTTCTATTCATTAAGGGATTGAAAAAAATAAGATTAAACCCATCACATACAGCCCATATGCTCTTCCATTTTTAAGAATCAAAAGGAACCAGAAAGGGACTGAACTGTGGAAAAACAATTCATAGGAACACAGAATGGCTTGGATTAGAAGAGACCATAAGGATCACCTAGTTGCAACCCTCCTGTCCATGGGCACTTTTCACGGGACCAGGCTGCTCAAGTCTCCATCTAGCCTCTGCTCGAACACTTCCACGGATGAGGCATCCACAACCTCTGTGCAACTTCTCTGGTTCAAGGACCTCATCATGCTTACAGGGAAATATTTCTTTGTTATATCTAACCTAAACCTCCACTCTTTCAGTTTAAAGCCATTCCTTCTTGTCCTATCATTACATGCCCTTGTGAACAAACAGTTCCTCTCCCACTCTTTTGCTGGCCCCCTTTATGTACTGCAAGGTGCTCTAAGGTCTCCCTGAAGCCTTCCCTTCTCCAGGTTGAACAGCATCATCTCTCTCAGCCTGTCTTCACAGGAGAAGTCCTCCAGCCTTCTGATCATCATGGTCCTCCTCTGGACACACTCCAACAGTGATATCCGTACGTTGGGGAACCCAAATCTGAATGCAGCCCTCCAGGTAGGGTCCCACAGGAGCAGAATCAGCTCCTTGACCTGCTGGCAACACTTCTTGTGATGCAATCCACAATACAATTGGATTTCTGGGTTGGAAGCGTCTATTGCCAGTTTATGCTGAGTATCTCAGCATGCAATACCCAAAGTCCTCCTCAAGGCTACTCTCAATCTACTCTCCACCCAGCCTGTACTTGCTTAGGATTGCCCCAATCCAGGTGCATTGCCCCCTTGAATTTGTCCTTGTTGAACCTCATGAGGTCTGCACAGGCCCACCTCTCAAGCCTGTCCAGGTCCCTCCGGATGGCACCCCTTCCCTGCAGAGGTGTTGGTTACCCCACAGTTTGATGTCACTGGCAAACTTGCTGAGAGTGCATCAATCCTCAGCACCTTTGAGAGACACCACCCATCACAGCTCTCCACCAAGACATTGAGCCATTGACCACAACTCTTTAACCCCTAATACTTTAATACTAAACAGAGATCTGATCTTTGGAAATCTGCAAATGTCTTCAGTACCGCTTTATAATTAGAAAAATAAAAGCAAAATCATACAAGCTAAAATAAATCATTATAGCTTCAGACACAGAAATCAGGCAAATAAATAACATGGCTAGAAACACTTCTACAAAAGCAAATTGGGATTTTTTAAAAGCTGGTAGACTTAAGTAGCTAAATAGCTTTTCTTAAAGAAAAACACCCTCATGTTTGATTCCCAGAAGAATTTCTTGTACTTAGAAAACAGCCTATTTCACACAGCAGACAGCTGCATGCTCTTACCACAAAGACTAATGGAATTCCAGGCTACATGAGGCAAAGCACTGCCAGCAGGTCAAGAGTGGCAACCCATCTTCTCTGTTGGGCACTGGGTGAAGCCATGAGGAATGTTGGATCCAATGCTGTGTTTCCCAGCACAAGGGAAGCATGGACATACTAGAAAGAATTGAATAAAGGGCCACTAAGACAAGGGACTGGAGCATTCTTCTTATGTGGAAGGGCTGAAAGAGCTGGGAGTGTTCTGCCTGGAGAAGGCTCAGGGAGACCTCACCAGTGTGTGTAAATACCTGAAGGGAGGCTACACAGAGGATGGAGCCAGGCTCTTTTCCATGGTGCCCAGAGGCAATGTGCACAAACTCAAACACAGAAGGTACTCTCCAAACAGCAGGAAACACTGGTAGAAGTTCCCCAGGGCATTGTGAACCCTTCATCCTTAGAGATATTCAACATCTGGACATAATTTTAGACAACTACGTTGCCCTGCTTGAACAGGAGGGTGATCTTTGGAGGTTCCTTCCACCTTCAACCAATCACAGATTCTGCAAAGACTTTTCAGGCTGTTACAAATAATACAAGAGATTATCTCAGAAAAGGTACATCAGAAAACCAGGACTTGCTCCCATATGAGTCAATCCCAAACTCAGAACTTTGCCATTAGAAAATAAGATGCTGAAAGAGCAGATTAAGCAATCAGTTGCTGCAGGGGAAGGCTCACTGCTGAGCCTTTAACAAGAACTGTCTGGCTTAACTGAGGCTACGATCCATTTTCTCCCTCTACCTCCTGAGATGACTTGGCATCTAAAGCATCCACCAACCAGCATCCATCTGGCAGGAGTCCTATTCTGGAATCCCTCAGCTCTTAGAGATAGGATATTCTGACCTTTTCTGGCAAACTGAATCAATTGCAGAAGATTCCCTTTAACATAGAATCCTTAACTGAGCACACTAATAGTTCAAGGATTATCTGCTGAAATTGCCCAATGACAATGTCTGATTACTCAAGTATAAGAGAACAGGTCAGGACAACCATAAATACACAAAGTCAGTAATTCAAGTACCAGTTATTCTGTTTGGGTTGTTTGGTCACCTCTTTCCCTCTCCATCCTCTCTCAACTGCATAATGAACTATAATTTGCCTGAGTTACCAGTTAATCACTAACTACTACAGTTCTTAACACACAGAGGCAGACAGGAGCAGAGCAAGAATTTTCACAGCCAAGGAGAGGAAAGGAAAGTGACCTAAACCAGGTTGCTCAGACATCTGCTCAGTGACTTGACCAAATGCCATTTCAAACATATGTCATCACTGTTTATGCCCTGTGGCATGAAAACTGAGGCAGTGTATCCAGAACAAACTGGACAGTGTCACAATGCTCCTATGTGTTTGTAGAAGATGAAAAAAAGCACAATTCAGAAACAGAAGCTATTTTCTGATTGATCACATATTTTCACTCTGACTATAAGAGAGTAAGGAAAGAAAATCCAATATGTGATTATGAAACATTGGAGAAAGACACTATGGACAAATAATGGCTTCATTTCACAATGAACACAAGCACACAGCAGGTCATTAACATCCTGATAATGTACTTTAAACAAACATCTCTCAGTCCTGACCTGATGAGTAAGTTTACAAGAATCATATTGAATAATGGATGCTTTAACATCAGTTAACACCTACAGCAGAAGATGTAAAAGATTAAGGATGATTTTATTTCTTCATTGATTCTGCTCCTAAACACAAAGTGGTGATGCTCGCAAGGAACTGATGTATTAGCCAACAATGCCATTGCTTCTACCCATTGCCCATTTTACCAATTTCAGAAAGCATCACTTACCTAATTTCATTATTATTAACTGCTAAAATATATGGGATTTAACTACATCCAGATTTTACTACTTCTTCTGCCATAAGAACTGGACAGGGACTGCATCTGATATTTCTGTGTTTGAGTTAATGTTGTACCTTGTATTTCAATTCTCATTCATATGAGGATGATGTTTAAAAGCAGAAATCATTTCTTATTCCTGAGGTAATTGCAGCTTTGCACTGCAAAGGGAATACTTCTGCAGGATCTTTGAAAAATGTACTGAGTAGCTATACGAGTAGCAAAACAGAGCTGGCACAACAAACCAAACATTCTGCTTCTAGATGTCTTAGGCTCCTTTATTTAGAGCCTTCTTCTATTTATATAGATTGTGTCACATATACTAATTGCTCAAACAGGAAGTATAGAAAAACACCAGAGAAACTAACCAGCCTCCAAAGTCACACACTTTACATCAAACCAACATCAGAATAAAGCTTTATTTTAACACGCTTTTCAGAAGCCACCCATGAATCAAGTTTTGTTCTTACATCCGAAAGCCTTAGCTTTTTCAGTGAAGATATTCATCTGGACATGGATGTTGACATTTCAGACATTTAAATGAAACACAGCAAAAGCTGTTATTCTGCTCTCCAGCAGCTAGGATTGATGAAGCCATTGGCTTCCAACTGCAGCTCTGATAGAAGCTTGGTGGCGAGGCCCACACAACTTTCCGGAAAGGTACCTCAGGTACATTAATAGGATATACCACATCATGGTCACATAGACCGAATTTTAATCTTGTTATCACATAAAATGGTAAGAACTTACTGTGGGGACAACTCTTAAGTAATTACAATCACACTTACATGGATTGCTTACACAGATTTCTGAAGCAAACCTTTAGCAAACCTACTACAGTCAAGAGAACTGAAAATGAACACCAAGACTGTAAGTCTATATGAATGTCCTCTCTCTGCAGAAGAATGTACTGGTACATGTACCAGTCAGCTTTTCAGAGCACCGTGGTCATGCAGAGAAAAAGATTCAGAGGAGCCTGGACTCTTGTTTCACTACAACTGGAGACAAGTGGATACTGCTGAACAATGAGACCTCCTCAATCTTGCAGGGGGAAAAAAAAAAAAAAAAAAAAAAAAAGGCTCTATAGGTTTTTCTTTTTTTAGCTGACATTTGTACACTTTATGTAGGGAAATGGTAAAATCTTTTAATATTAAATATCACTGTATACATATCACCTCATTTACACTTCATAAGATATCCTTAAAGCATTCAATTTATATTATTTGAAGAATAAAGCTTTCTACAGAAACAATAATACCTACCACTAAAAACAGCACTCAGTGTCAAAGCCAGAAGACAGTGATTAGGCACAGGGATGATGACACAGCATATATTAAATATGGTAACACTAATGGACACCATGGTGGAGGGACGAAAAAGAGAAAACCCCAATGAGCTGAAAAGCCTGACACTTATTAAAGAGCTTCCAGGATATAGGATTGAAAACAGACACTCCTAGAAAGAGCACAATACCAAGAAAAAGAAATGTGACTCTTGTTTAAAAGGGTGCATTACTTGTATGCATTGTGCATTTCCATGTGGTATGATCTATTAATAAAACAGATTATTCACTCTAAGTAATCATACTACCCAGAGCTTCCTTTTGCAAGCCTACTGACTTCACAGTTCCTGTTGTGCCTGTGATGAGTAATGACTGCAAGAACTGTTTAGCACTTGGCTATACTAAGTATTTTTTATTTTAGTATTATCCAGTTTTGAAGATTAACTCCATGCTACATTGTCTAAGCCACTTGCATCTTCTTACCAGATGTAAACACACAACATACCTGTTAAAAGTATCACATACCTAAAATTTCCCAGAAAACAGAACACTAAAAGTTCAGATCTAAGATAGGTACTGTAAATTGTACAGTAAATTTAAACCATACCATGATTTCTATCTTTTATTTACCAACCTCTTCCAGCATAACTCAATGCAACTTTTAAACAGGAAGTTTGAAATTTACTGTTCTACAAGCTTCTCAACTAAAAACTATGCCAACTACTATACAAGGAAATTGCTTTCAGGAGGACTACGTGCAAGAAATCCAATTTGTCAATAATGAAAAGACTGCAAGTAAATTAATTACATACCTTCTCATAGTATCACAGAATACGGTGAGTTGAAAGGGACCCACAAGGATCACCGACTACAACTCCAGTCCCTGCACAGCACTATCCCCAAGAGTTACACCATTTGCCTGACAGCATTGTCCAAATGCTTCTCGAGCTCCATCAGGCTGGTGCTATGACCACTTCCCTGGGGAGCCTGTTCCAGTGCCCAACCAGCCTCTGAGTGAAGAACCTTTCCCTAATATCCAACCTAAACTTCCCTGACACAACTTTAGGCCATCTTCTTGTGTCTATCACTGGTCACCACAGAGCAGCAGTGTCTCCTCCTCTCACAAGGAAGTTGTAACTGCAGTGAGGATCCCCCTCAGTCCCCTCTTCTCCAGGCTGAACAGAACAAGTGACCTCAGTCACTCCTCACACAGCTTCTCCTCAAGATCTTTCACCATCTTTGTCAAGAAGAAAAGAAGGGATTTCTTGGTTGAAAACTGGAAGAACATCTATCTTCAAACATAACTGAAAAGTTAATTCAAAGTAAAACCAACTTGCAGTGTCAAATACTCCCTCTGACATTTCTTCAGCCTGGCTTCCACCTGTTTCTACTGACTTAAAGACACAAGTCTTCTGTACTTTTTCTTGGCGTTGTCTTTGTTTCATGTGTTTTGCCCTCACCCCTCTTTTTATTATTGATGCTGCCTCTTATAAAAAAGGAAAGGCAGACATGCTACTACTGGTTGCCAAACATGGTATCCTATCAAATTAACTGTCTCAAGTACAGCTGATTTATTTCACTTTAAATTGAAATAAGCCTGACCAATTTAAGCTAATAATACCAAATCTGGACAATTATTGGGTAAGGAAAAATTAAAGCATAAAAAGCTTTTGTGCAAGTTCAGATTAGATGAGAAAACTAAGATGCATGAACTCACCTCAAATAAATTTTAAGCTATAATAGACATTGAAGCAAGACACCAAAAGGAAATGGCTAGCATGCTTATGACAACTGGAACTATTCAGGATCATGACAGCACTAAGACTTGGGTTTCACAGAGCAACCTGCTCTAACTGATCCTGCTTTGAACAGGAAGAGTGGGAGTCAGAAACACTTCCCTCCACAGCTATTCTATGATCTTGTCTTTAACTTCCAGTAGACATTTGATCTGCAGAACTGATCAGCTTTAAAAGCTATATGAACTTAACATGTCTAATTGAGACACCGGATTTTAAAATTAAGAAATGTATGTATTTAAAATAAAGAAGAAAGAAATGTATGTATATATTTAAAATATAAATGCTTTCTGTTTACATCCACCCTCCCTTATAGGAACAAAAAAAACCCCCACAAACAGAATTTTTTTTTGCATGCACTGGTCTGCAGTGCATTGGTCTTAAGAGTCATGATCTTTTTGCCCCAACCAGACACTTCATACACCATCACTTGCAGTTCTGCAGGCAAAACTGACTTGCCTAACTTACGGGCAGCAGTTTCATAAAGAACAATGAAATTATTGTTTGCTGAGCTTCTCATAATTAGTCAAGTGAAATTTGACTCAAATGCAAGAAATTTCACCAAAGAATAAAAAAACATGTTCAATTATACTCTCAGAGAAGAAAATTTACTTCTATACATGGTAACACACAGTACCCTTGCACATAATGTCTCTATCCCAAACACCACTGGCTCAATTCAGCCAGTGCCATACAATCAGAATTTTTAATCAACTCTTATTAGCAGCTGTCTTTGCCAGGAGCTGAAGAAGAACATAGCTTTCACTGAACTCTTCTAGGTGCAATTTATTCTGCCACTTCATTTTGTATGGAGCCTGATTTATTTGACATCAATAGTTTGTTGAGGTAATAAAGCATGCAGCAATGATACCATGACTCAGAGCTCATTTGCTAACAGTCAAGTTGCTTGGCAGCATGACAGGCAGAGTAATGTGCCTTGAAGAAGTATCTGTATAGATGCTACAGTGATTACCAAATGCAGAGCCCTGAAACATGACTTTATCAACTTTGTTTTGATTGATTGTGCTCAGCTTCACTTTGAGCACAAAGACTGAGAAAAAAAAAAAAATCAAATCTATATGCAAGCCTAGAAGCTACTCCATCCCAACAGACTTCTAATACACCCAGGCAATTTTACACTACTGCTTCCTTCAAAGATAAAATTGTCCTCTACATCCTTAGAGAAACCAAACGCAGTGTAGGAAGAGAACCCTCCTTCAGGTAAACATGAATACTCATTGATTCTCTACTCAAAGTATAGCTACTTCCTACAACAGAATTCCAATTTTTTTTTCACCCGAGTTAGTAAGTGTGATGAGAGGTTTTATATGCCAATGGCATTATTTAAAACCCTTGTTCTTCTGAGAGCTCTGTTCTTTTGAGTAACATCAGCAACCAAGCATAAAATAAAATACAATTTTAAAAAGGAAGTAGGGATTTAAGGAAAAGACTAATTTTCTTCTTTCTAGAAATACAAAGTATATAACCAGATTTTTTTCTAGTTGCATTAGGGCAGCATGTGTCTTTTTTGTACCAAACCAACTGAGAAGACTACAACACTTTAAAAATGCCCATGCATTATATTTTTCAGCCTCTCTACTTAAGTATCAACTTTTACAAATCTGTAGATTCTAGATGATTCCTATCCTTCTTTGTCCCTATACCTCTATAAGGACACCCCCCACCCCAAAAATAAATGTATTTAATCTTTATTTAAAAGTACAGTAAAAAGTGATAGGCATTAGAGGTAAGAAAATTGTAGTTGTCTTTTCACTCCATTCTTGTAATTACAAAACACATGCTCATTAAAGGCCTTTCCATTCAAACATTCCAATTTTAGGAAGGATAATTTATCTAGTTATTCTTCAACTTATACATTCTTTGTTTCAAGTAATGCATTGAGTTCTATTCAGGCTCAGCCTGGAGTCTTACAGGAAGTTATCAAAATGGATGAAATTGTAATAGCTACTTAGAGCAAACACTTTTAGAAGAAATTCACAAGGATTACTAGGAAATTACTTCACAGCTGTTAACTTCAACAAGTGCTTACTTTCCAAGTAATTGAAGATAGACAATTTATAATCCATTTATATGGTTATTTTTGTAATCATCAAATCTCCAGCATACAGAGAATCACTGCCTGGTGCTAGTCAGTGTTTCCATTCACAATCTTCAGAATACAAGTCTGATTTCTAGGTAAGCATCAGAAAAATCATGATATTCGGCACTATTAAACACCTGACTGACAAATTAAGTGCCACAATTAACATGCCAAGGGAATTTGTTTTCTCAGATGATCAAGACTTATTTGGCTGTAATTTGAGATTTATAAGATAAAACAATCAAATCTCCTCCACACCTCCTTTGCCACATCTCCCATTGTTTGTCATCCCCCCACGAGTGAAGGCAAAGAAGAACCTTCCCCTCAGTCCTGGCTCTAGTTTAGAGGATAAGGGAACTTATTGAAGACTAAAATGCCAAATTTCCAAGAAAGGTATGACCAGAAAGCACCTCCACTGATACTAGAACCAGTTACAGACAAAGTTGGTTTACTTAAATTCAAGTGTCTCTTTTCATTACCATGTTCAAACATCTCACATACACCAGCACAGGAACAGTACAAAGAACTGTATGTCCATCAAAACAAACTAGAGCCACAGGATAGCAGACAACCGCTACCGTGAAAGGTAAAAGCGCTTTGGAGAATGCAAAAGTTTATCAAAAACCTCTCCTTGCTTCAGAGGGTAAGGAAGCCTGTATAACCAGTGCACAGCAACTGAACTGATAGCATTTTTAAAAATTTAGTTGCCTCTTACTTGTTTAAGCAATTTTTAGGGAGGCTGGAGAAACTGAGGAGCTATATTAGCAGCTAGGGAAAACAGGAAAGAAAGGAATGATGTTTTGCCTATCCATACACTCATGAAACCTGCAGGACATGCAGCAGGGCAGGGAAAAGAAGAAAACTTAGGTCAGTGAATAAATTACAATAATAGACAAAAATATTTTCTACAACACACAAGTGCTTCTCCAAAAAAAAAATCCACTTGAATCTATATTTACATCACATACAGGTATTTCAAGTTTGACTCCAAGATTAAGATACCCATGGATCAATGCAGGTAACCTCTAACTAGGACTGCCAGCCAATGGGTCCTTCTACAGAATACAGAAAGTAAATCCCAAACCTGGGGCTATGCAGGTATATGCAAGTACTATGATTAGTTGTACATATACACAGATCTCCACTAAAACATTGACATTCTCCAGTCCTGAGGCCAGTTGCTACCAGCTGCACTCTACAGTACTTAGCCTTCAATCTCCCCTGGGCTCCATGAGATACATTCATAACCTGAAAACAAACACACTGAGGTGTGTTCACATTAGCTTCTATTCAGACTGCTAAATAGAAAGCCGTAAGTGGCATTTTCCTGACAGAAAATTAAGTGTACCTGGTGAATTCCTTAGCTAAAGGTACAGGCATCATTGCTTCTGGTATACTCCAGCAGAGGAGGGAGCAAACCTTGCACAGTCTTGCATGTACAACCCACTAGAAGTGGCTCCTGAAGCTTCCCATAGAGCATCCATGCATTGTCCATAATTTAAAGGAACAAATAGCTCTTACCTTTTTTTTCTTCCACTGAAAGAAGAGTTTTTTAGTTTTATCCAATGGCAGACTAATTTATACAGTGACAAAGCAACATAAGCTCTGCAATCAAACCTAGGTTTCCTCTCCCAGCTGCACAGTAACAGCTATGTATAACACAGCCAACATTTCAGCAGATCAGGCCATGCAGTTAAACCAGCTGGTATGAATTAAGAGGATCAGGAATTAGTGCTCCCTTGCACAGTGCAGGAAATCTGCCTACCTGTCTCACACTATTAGGAATGTACACCACTGCTGGATTTCCATTTTTGAGAAACCTATGTAACTTATGATAAAGACCAATGTGGTCCTGACTGGTACCTCCCTTTGCTACATTTAACCACATTAATAATTGCTTTTAGAATATTAAGTAACATAAGTTACAGCTTACATTGTTGAATGTCTAAAGAGACATTTACATGAACAAATTGCTTTACAACAATCTGTAATCAAAGAAACTGTTTGCCTGTAAACCAGCTATCCAACCAAATGAGGTTCTCTCACATCCACAGTAGTTTGCATACATGAGGCTTTGAAGAAAAGCCTGAAAAGCCTAAAATGGGATATTTCACAAGACAACAAAATTACATTCACTATCACAGTACAGTTTAGCAGAGTATTCTAAGAGGTACAATCATGAACTAAGGCTGCCCTGGCTTTGTGCTTCTTTGTAAAGCAATTTTCCTCTTTGTTTCTTTCAACATCTTTCTAACAGCCTCACATACTTTAAGAACCTATTCAAGCAAGGATTTGCTATTTTACTAAACATTTATGCAGGAATTAACACAGTGGGAACCTAATTTGTTTCTTATCTCTAGGCTAGTGGAATAGTAAAACATATGCATACAGTAATAAAACAAATGTCTTCCCTGCTTTTAAGCACAACTGAAAAAGAGAAACAAGTGTTATTCTATATGGATTCAGGTACTGCTAATACAGTCAAGCATTCCAACTTAAAATAATGCTGTATGTGTTTTGTAAATGTATTCTTAACCTAAGACAGCATTCATACTGATATCAAAGAAAAAAAGAAATTATAAACACTTAGTTCCTAGAGAAATTTCTCACACAAATTGTCTTTCATTCCGACATCTTCCTTCTAGTATCATTGGCTGTTTTCAAATTACATTGTCACTTGTCAACAACCAGAAAAACTTAAGATTAAGCAACGATGAAAAAATAAGAATATGTAGAACACAAAATATGTCTCAGTGGGGTACTATTTTAATGAGCTTTAGATATTTCAAAAAACTGGCAAAAATTCCCAAATAAGCCATCTTGTCTCCTGAAAATAAAACCATGGTTAGAGAATTCAAATACTGAAATGTTATGATAGAACTAGAATTATGGTATATATGCACCATTACAAAAAAACCCTCAATAGCAGCATTCTTGTAAAAGCAAAGTAAAATAAATTTTAGAATGGAAACTTACTTGTGCATATTTTCCACTCCTATTATGATCATGATATAGTAGGAAATTCCGCTTTGTATAACAAAATGTAAGGCATACCTAGGGGAGAAAAGAAAGTAAACCCTCATAGCATTTTCTTTAGTGACAATTAATCGCACGCATTTATTGTGAAATTAAAGAGGTTCAATGTTTAAAGGCATCACTGTTCCCAAAGAAACACCCCCTTTTATTCTATTTAGGTTTTCTACTAACCTTCCTTCTGCTGAAAACTTCTCCTTTAGCATAACACAGAGAGCACTAATGAACAAAAACCAGACACCTAGCTAGAATACTCCAGCTCAAAAGAGGATATTGCAAATGTTGCTAATTCTTAAAATACAAAGAATATGTCTTGTAATACTTCCATTTGGCATTACTTTCTGAGTAAATAACTGTAAACAACATGAAAGCTCTGTGGTTTAATTTCCATATTCATCTTTCTAGCCATTTACAACAACAGATATTTTGGATAAGGCCAACAATTTCTTAGTATCCACAATATTGTAAGATTTCCCACTCAACAGAAATGGCGACTCTGTCCAGCCAGTCTCTTTGGAGGTTGTCAGTAACTTTTAAAGGGATGGTGGTGTTAGTCACAAAAAACACACACAAAAAAAGCCCTACACACCTACAAGGCACAGATTTATTTCACAAAAGTGCACTAAGCTCTTCTTGTTTGTTTTCCCCAGCTCACCACCACAGCTATCCCAACACCAGTGCTCTGGGGGTTTGCTTTGGTCTTTGAAGGAGTCACACTTCAGTAAGCTATAGAGCACTGGTATCAAAGCAGTGCCAGTGAATGAGGAAAAGAGCTGATCTTCAGTAACTTAATTTTTTTTTTTCCATTCTGGTACTTTAAGTACCACAGCACCTCACTTACATATGCTCAAGTGACACACTGGTCTAATTTGGGAATTTTTTTTTTCCATAAAAAGCATCTATTATTTTGCTACAGTGATGCTGTTTTCTTTCAGCTTATCACTGGCAATTTCCTACTTTCACTCCTCTACTCACAAGGAAATTACTTCAAAGATTTTCAACACAAAAACCAGTTCTATCCAACTAAAATCCTTCATCCTACACGTGATAAACTGATGCAAAACAAGTCGCTTGGACAGGAATTAGCCTTGAAAAAATCTTGACTTTTTACAGAAGATCCAATCTCTACATGATCCCGTGTGTCACTTCTAATTAGTCTCAGTTAGGATCAGTTACCTAAAATTCAAATGTGCATTTTAATATAGTAATTGTCAATTTAAAAGGTATTTACTGGCTTTTTTTTAGTCAGCAAGCGTCAGCAATATTGTGTAGCAAAGACAGGCATTAGTGAAATGACAAAAACTTCAGAGATTTGCTTCATATACAGGAAAAGGATATTAAGATATCCAAGATATCTAAAAGAGTGTGGATTGACAAGGAGTACCATACCAGGATTACATTTCTCTTTCAGAGCTGTTAACAACAGCAATATGATTAATCTTTGATTCAAACATTCAAAGGGATATACTGAAATACCACATGGAACAGTAATTTTTAACTACATATGAAGGGTACAGATTTCAGGCCTTCTATGCTATTTGCTATTATGCCAAGGGAATTACTGCTTCTCTTCCTCTCCTCTACCATTATCATTACTGCTTCTCTTCCTCTCCTCTACCATTATCATTACTGCTTCTCTTCCTCTCCTCTACCATTATCATTACTGCTTCTCTTCCTCTCCTCTACCATTATCATAAGTATTATAAAAAAGCAACTGAAAGCTAACACACTTGAAGATGACATAACTACTACTAAATGTCCTTAAAAGGGTTCAGATTCCAAACTACTTCCCACACTTAAGTTTACGTGATCTTATCTACAAGTTACTACATTTACTAGTAACTCTATGTAACAAAACATTAACTTTCCTTCTTGTCATATATGTTTATAAAACATGTTATAGCACAATCCTAGAGTCACTGATGCATTAGAGGCTTGTAACCTGTATGCATATTTGATTTTTTGCAGAGGGGAACCAAAAAACCAAAACCCTCAAAAAACCTGCTTGTATAACACAAACATAAGCAAAAGGAAAAAGCATTGTCAGAAATATAACAGAAGTACCAATTTCTTAAAGAATACATACTTTCATCATCTCAAATTATCTTCATAATTTTAAAATAGTTTTTAGCTCCATAACTGCAAAATAGAAATTAATTGCTAATATCATAGATTCAAGTATTATCCAAGTTGAACTAGAATTATGTGGGTTACTACTACAGCAGAATTTTTTTTTTCAGGGCATATTGCCAGTGAGAAGCTACCACAAATTTTTATTTATGTCTGTTGGGAGTAGAGGTTGTTTCTTTCCAAAATCTCTTACACCCCAAATTCATGTACAAATATATTAGTAACCCTTTCTAATAGCAAGTCACAATTAATGATTTCTGCTTCTAAAGCAATGGATACAGAATGTGCTTCTAAGCTTACATAGCTCTCAAAAAAATCCTCACATAGCTGCTCCTATCTCACATATCATCCTCTTTAACTATGGTGCTAAGACTGGAAGTCTTTGAGATCAGACCATTTTCTCAAAGCAGAATACCATGGCCAGACCTGGAGTAGTAGAGTTTTACATAAAAGTAAATCATGCATGTAAACATAAAGAATAAAGGTTACTGATTTCTTTATCTAAAATTTAAAACCAAGATATATCAGTTCATGTTGGGAGATCTCTGCAACATGCCAACATAGAGGCCAACACACTCTGCATTTGCAGAGATAAAAGCACACACACAGTGTGCATCTTCCCACCTGCACAACAGCTTGATTAATTCCCCCTAGTTCAGTAATACTCTACAACAGTCAGCATAAATAAGTCTTTTATGTACTTGAAGCTAAGTAAGCACCTTGTTTACAATGCAATGAAATGAAAGTGGCACTTAAATCATCTTGGGAAGATGCGAGCCATGTAGTAAGCTATTTTTTGAAGGAAAAAAAAGTTCACCGAACTAAATGCATACCCTTTCCTAACTTTACTGACATTCTGTCTTGCTACACCATGTAAAGACCAAAGTAAGCAAACAGCAGTCACACAAAATACGTGTCTGAAAAACAATCACATCTTCCCTCCAAATCATTAAAGGAAAAAAAGAAACCATTAAATAATCTGAAGTCAAAGCCAGCTCCTTTCCAGGTCTTTTACACTACTAGGAGTGTCATTACCTATATTTTAAAGTGCTAGCAACTCTTCCTAAAAAAAGTCACATTATATTCAATATTCAGAAAAAGACACTGAGTTATCTCATGCCATGAGTATTCATGGGGAATTATCCTAGTCACCACATCTGTGCTGTGCCTCAAGAGAATACTTCTCCAGCAAATTTACAGCTGTACAAGTTAAACAAACTGCACCTGCTTCAACTTCCCAAAACCGTAGGCAGCCAGTATGGTAGTTACCAGTTCACAAACAGATGATTTCCCAAAATTTGTGCACCTCAACAAAATATTTAAGCTGATTTTTGTACATTTGCTGCAGCTAAAATCCTTGCAGAATTAGGCAATAAGGCTCTTCTTAACACAGAAATAAAAAATTACAAGTTCCTGAAAAATTAATTTAAGTGCAACTTACCATCCAAAACAAAAAAGTGCAAGATAAAGGCCCAAGAGTGTTGCAACAACATGTCTTATAAATGGGCTAGTTTTGCTTGAATGAAGGTATGTTCGAAACCAAACAGCCGCAAGCAAGGCAAACAGTTGGCACACTACAAAGTTGACCTGCATGAAAAAAAAGAAGAGAAAAAAGATCTCACACAAGTGTGTATTAAAAATTAACAGAAATATTCACACATTTTTAGCAATTTGCAGAACCTGTAGCTTTGCCCTGGCTTTTACTATAGCACATCTAAGAGCTTCTCCCATAAGTCTCTCCCTGACTAAAGCACAAACCAGTGCTCCCCTGAGCAGCTCAGAGGAAAAGATGTATCGAAGACATGAGGCACTAAATTCATAAATCACGAAAAGAAAATAACATATTTTGCTGTAGATTTTCTAAATACCAAACCACTGTCAACCATTCAATCCCTTCTACTCTCCAAGTAATGTGAAAATCTGAGCTGTGGTTTTATTTGGTTTTTTTAAGTGAGCAGGACTCGAAGCTACATATCAGCTCCAAAAATCACTGGCAGACCACTTTAGTAGCCTATGCAGAAGCAAGGCTCAATGAAGTGTATTTCAGTGCTATGTAATCAGATAAACAGCTTGGTTGCACACTGCATTTTCTTCTTGTATATTCAAGTAGGATAGTTTCAGAAATTCTTCCTCCCTTCAGGCTGTTTCTATCTAGAAGATAGAAAATTTCTTGTATGTTAAATATTTAAAGACATTAGGGCACTGAAAGCAAAAGTGGACTTGAATAAAACTAAATCAGTGAGTTAAAAGAATTGTTCTGATTCTGGCCTGAAAAAAATGTAACAATAAAGAAAATAAACACAATACAAACACAATAAAGAAAGAAATTCCCCAAATACAGCAACCACTACCAAAAGTGGCTTAAGCCGGATAGAACAAAAAGCTGGATAGAACACTTTATTTAGAAAACAACATTTCTCACTTCATAGATTTTATTTTTCACTCACATAGAAAACTACTTAATAATTCTCCATGTCTAATAGTGGCATCCCAAGTTATAACAAGCAACAGCTTGGGAACCACTGCTTCAGGTCATAAGCACTTCAATACAAGAAACTTGCACATCCTGCATGCTTGACTGGTCCTCTGCACAACTTAGACTGTTTGATGGGACTTAGCTAAAATTCACCCTTAATCCTAACACCACAGGCTACAATGACAATACTATTTTTATGTTCCTGACAGCAAGTCTAATATTGATATATTCTGCAACACCGTGCACACTTGCAGTACCATAATTCAGCTTGCCCATACCTTTATCATTTTTCAACCAAGTTTCAGGCCATAACAGGTATAGGTCAGAGTACACAAACATGGCAATTTTTGAAGTAGCAATTAAAACAGCAACTACAGAACTCACATTCTTGTAACAACTGAACCACTCCAAAACCTGTAACACCAAGATAAAGCATTAAAGTGCTAGCCAGGAAAGAGATTCAGAAGGCAGGGCTGCACTTTTTAATAGGAGCAGTTCCCTAAATTAAATTGCTCTCTACACTATCACATACACTTTTCCATCCATTCTCTTACTCCCGCATTTCTATTATGCTTTTAACAGTGTTTGAAAAATCCTAAATAAATGAGGAGATATTCTTTCAGGGCATAACTTGACCTGTTTTCTCTCCTTTAGAAGCAATGATGCAAATGAAACAGAGCGAGGTTTATTACTCAAGATGATTCTATGGATTTAGTGGAAAAGTTTCATACAAAACAGTCAAGTAAACCACTGAAAAGGAAACACAAACTGATAATGTTTTAGAAAAGAGGGCAAGAAAGAAAAATTGAAACAAAAAACCTTAATTATTCATTCAGTATCAACACTTGTATGAATATTTTTTACAGAAATTATGCTATGTAACCAACAAAGCATGTTTCTGACCCAGAGAACTCACATCCTAGACAGACTAGAAGGGGAATTGAGACAGAGAAGGTTGCACATTCAGAGATATATAGTGAAGCTAAGGTAAAGAGACAGAGGGAAGAAATGAGCATGGATACCCATCCTGAAACAGAGACACTTGCATTGCTGGCTTTACTCAATAACCAGACATTAGTGTTTTGACTGCAATACAGATAATTTACCAACTTGTATCACATGGTGTCCTCCTTTTTCAGATTACCGCTAAAAGCAAGCTAGCAAGACCCAGGGAAAAAGGAAAGTAATCATCTGGCTACTACTACAAAAGGAGTAGAAGTGCTCAGCATTTCTGACCTGTATCATCAACTCTATAGGAGCAGACACTAAGAAAAAGAACAAACCTTAAATCTCACAATTCAGGATGAGCCTGCAGGTTTAGCTATGTGTAAAATCTTCACAAAACATAAAAAGCAAACCTGAGAAAAGATTCAGCAGGTAGGGAGTGAAAAGGGGGTATCTTTCTTGGGGACTTGCACTTAGTTCAGCTATTTACTCAAATGATCAAATCTGTATCTGAAAAACAGTATCCCATTAATTAAAAAACAAACAAACCCCCACTAAAAAAACCCAGAACTAGAACACCTTCCCCAAGAAGACTATTTTGAGAAGTGCATTAAAATTCAGGATAACATACCTTTAGATCAACCCCAAAAGCCAAATTCCAGAGATGTGAATTTATTATACCAGTTTTTCAAACACAAAACTAAGTGACCCGAGCAGCACAAACATTTTCCAAAAGCCTTCTTCACAAATGAATCCAAAACTGCCAGTGGGTATTTTTAAAGTGCTCATCCCAAAAAGTGCACAAACATCTACAATACTTGGAAATCTAAGGCATCACCACAATGGTCACACACCACCCTGCATTTCTTTTCTACTCTTACAAATCCCACCCTTATCCTTGTCTCAGCACACCAAAACGTAGATTACAAAGCACCAAGAGTCCTGCCAAAATTGTAAAGCTCCAAAGCTTTAAATGCATATCCATAAAACCAAGCTATGCAGCAGTTAAGGTTCAAAAGCCATGCAACTTGAGTTTAGCCTTTATACATACCTACTTCTGACTATATTCTTTTTGCTACTTTATTCTGTTTTCCCCAGCAGTATTTCTGATTCATTCAGCAAATGGACAATTGCCCAGTTTGTGCCCTCACCCTGTGACCCATTAAATGCTTACCATCTGCATTCTACACTGCATATAAAAACCTTACATTTCATGCAGCTCTTTCCATAACATGATAAGACTATATACAGCAAATGTAAATTTTGCAATAATTTCATAAGATCAGTATTCCTATTCTAAAGGCGAATCACTAGCACAAAAATTATGAAAGCCCAAAGGCTAACTTATATAGAAAAAAATTATAAACGCCCACTAACTTTGGTTGCTCAGTTTTAGACACTCAGTGACTAGTTTTTCAATCAGTACTTTTAACAGAACTTTAACTGGAACTGTGTTTTGAAAATATAAATTCAGCTGTTATTCTGATTATCCAGCATGCCTATAAATCAGGCCCAAAGTATCTCAAGATGCAAGCAAAATTATAAATCATCATTACAATCTATTTATTTTCCTATTGTTTTTCCAGCTCATATGGAAGAGCTTGTGAGCGCTGCTGGGCAGTGTTAGAGTCACAGGGGTAATCTTCATCTGGCACTTATTCTGACTTTTGAGCATCTATCACAGGTTATTTATTCACCTGGTAAACATCTTAAATACTTGATTACTTATATTTTGAAAGAAAACACAGAATTTCTACAACAAAAAATCAGAACTCACCTGTTTCCTGTTACTTGTGGCTTTCAGTCCACAGTGCTCATTTCTACCACTTGTACTCATTTCCACATGGAAAGAGGCTTCATCCCTTGCCAATACTACAGGAAGTAGAACGAGAGAGACTCCATGGGCTCCCAAATTCCATCGCATGCACTTCCAACTCCAGCAACGAGATAATACATGCATCTACAGTGGTTTAGTTTAGATCAGAGAGGGCTCCTGAAGCCTCCCAGTTATCTGCACTTCACATGCTTTGCAAGTGCTGTGAAATGGTGTCTGGATATATAAACCTGATTTCTTTTAAACTAAACCAAACTAGAATATCTGCTCCAAAGCCAAGTGAATATTTAGCCCATGGACTAACCTAGGCAAAAGCAGTACTTCCCAAAATTATTATAGCACCCACGTTGGATCCTCAATGCCAACCACTTCATCCCACAGAAACACGTTTCCTGTACTGCACTATTTGGTTTGCATTCAGCCTTTTCCTACTTTCATCTCCCATCTTAAACCATGCTGACCAGTGTGGAATTGACAGATAGCTTCACTGTATCCACATACTGAGACAGATGAAGAACTTGCCTCCACCTACACAGTTAAAAGGGTGACAAAAATTATCTGGCTGCCTTGGAGACAAAAGGAACAGAGAGCAAATGAGCAGGAATAAGGACAGAGCAGCACATCACCATCCTGAAAGCTTCCATGAAAACCAGGTGCTCAACCAAGCAGTGATTTTTTTGGTAAATGTTTTATATACAAACTTCAACAATTGGGAATAGTGTACTTTGAGTACCTTTTGAAAATTTATGTCAAGCTCTTAAAACATTGTGAGTATGGGCAAAATACAACTTTCTAAATACCATATGACTTGGTCAGATGTGAGCAAAACACCCACAGAGAACAAAGACAACGTGTTCCCTAAAGCTGCATGATGCAGTCTTCAAACCAAATTGTAATATGCCACCATGAGGCCATAAAACCTATTCCAATAAACAGCTTCAATTTTATATAAGAAATTTTTTCTTTAAATCCTAACCAAGACCTATTTAAAGCTGAGATTTCACGGGGTAGAAAAAAATATCTTGCCACAGAATGGCAAGTTTCACCCTGAGCACTTATAATTTAGCACATGTGTAAGAAAACAAACAGAATTTTTTATTTCTCCTCAGGTACAGGATAACAACAGCTCAGCCAATGAGAATAACACCTCAAAATCCTACAGAGAGAGCAATGCATAATGGAAAGTTATGTGAATAAGAATAAAAACCATACAACTACAATGAAAATTATCACCACTAGTTATTCAGCAATGAATTACATGAGTGTGTTACACATACTAAGCTCTTACAGATCCTGCTGTGTGTAGCCTAGCAATTTCAAAATTAAATCCACTATTTTGGTTCAAAGCTAGTCATACAAACACTGCAGTTGATAGGCACAACTCATGCCAAATGTAAGAATAAAACATGAACACAAATTCACATTTTTAATATTTAGATTAGCTACACAAAAAACAAATCCATTATATCATTAACTGCATTAAGCTACCTACATAAGAAATTCTCCATTTGCATGGAGAATTTCTGCAAAAGTCAATAGAAAGCACATAACTTTTAAAGATATTTTTTTAAGTATGTTAAAAGAAATGCAATTTATGCCATGCTTTGTAAAACCAAACTTATTGCTAAGGAAAAACTATTTAAGGAATCAATCCTTAACATAAAGAAAAAAAAAGAAAAAGGTCACTGACTATCACAGGGATTTTCATCATCAATAGGAAATTCTAGCATAACATTGAAGTCCAAATCTTCCAGCTGGAAGTCTCCAACTTTACAACACAGCATCTTTAATAAATAGTTAAAGAAATTTAAGTCTACATTAAAGAGAAATACAGAAGAAAAATTTATTTCTTCTACAAAATTTATTTTAATATATGCAAACTTATCTACTAATTCAGATTCTAGGCTAAGCTTCCTCTTCATATCAGCTATATTTTTATATCAAAAGCCAATTGCTGCAGTCAAGGCCTCTCAAATCCTGCTACTTCACAGCACAGAAGGCATTCGCCTCGTTCAGAAAAGCAGCCAAAGCAGAGAAGGAATTTTACTGATACACAGAATTCTCAACTGGATTGCACAAGTTATTCATACAGGCCCACACAGCCTAATAACCCACTGAAAAGCAGCAACACAACGCCACAAAGTTTTGCTTACTGGCCACAACAAGACACTTTAAGACACCCAAAGAACAACATTTACAAAGAAGTACGTCACAAGACACAGTGGTTTAGCAGGTGAAGCACCAAAGATGGCTCAAGAACATTGCATTTTACTCTGCCTGCCAATGATCCACATAAACTCTTTGGAAATTACTTCATCTTGGTGCTTCTCTACTTTCTCATTTTTAACAGATTTTCTTCAATAAGAAGAAAAATTAGTATTCAAACATTTAAAATGCAATGAATGCCTGTGGCCTCAATACAATGCTTTGGATAAGTGAAAGCTGATGTGGGGGTTCTGTTTGGAGGTTTGGGTTTTTCTGTGGATTTTTGCCTGTCTGTTATTTTGTGCATTTTTTCTAAGTTATTCTTGAAAAAAATAAGAAGACACTTCTGTTCTTATTGATGAATCAGGCTTTGACAAAAGATAACCCAGATAGAAGCAGAAGCACTGAAGCCTATCTGATCACGTGCAAAGTCTAAAATAACAAGTTTAAGATGCAAGATGCTTCAGAGACAACAGTCAAGAACCTGTGGATATGGCAATTCTGCAGACAGAGATTTAGGAGTATTCCCATTCCCCCTCTTAGCCACACTGTGGTACATTTCTCCCGTGGAATTCAGTTTTCCTGAGGTGCAAGACCCCAGCATTACTTGTCTCTATGTCTATAGTAATTTTTGACCCTCCATTCTACCACAGAAATAAAGTTATGACACATGCTTCCTCCTTTATCTGGCAGGACCAATGAGCAAGGTGCACTAAGCAGCATTCCTCTTCTCCAACCTTTTGCTCTTTTCAACATCTATGGCTATTAAGAGAAAAAAAAGACTTTTTAGGGAAAAAAAATAGAATGTGAACTACAAAATCACTTTAAAATGAGTTCTTGCAAGAGCTAGGAGATCAAGACAGAATAATGTACATACACCTTATGAAGACCTTAAAGCCAAGGCTTTCATGTTTTTTCTAAATCTGTAGGGCCACTTTAGCAGTAACACCTTAAACACAAACCTCTTTTGACATATACTTGTCAAAAATTGCCAAGCTTTACCACTTAATTAATTAATGAAGCATCAGTTTTGCCTTGTTCCTTAAATATGATTATTTTCTTGTTCCTGCTTCAAGTCAAAACTATTTCCCTTTCCCACCAAAACAATCAGTTGAGGAATGAAAAACATCTACAAGAGTTCACAAGAAGTTGGTTATAACATACAGGGGAGTTAATGTTTCTCCACAGCAACCAGACAGCAGTATTGACAGATAGTCCTCCATCCAATTTCTAACCTTCTTCACACATAAAAACAACTTGCACAATTATCCAATAATTGCTTACTGCCAGACAGCTAAGAACTGAAAAGTGAGAATTACTATTATTTGAAACCAATGTCAATTTTCCAACTACTGCCTGAAAGCTGCTGCACTAATATTAAAGAGAAAAAAAAAAAAGGAAATAACAATTTCCACAGTAAAGCTGAAAAAAGCAATTCCATTACAAGACTTAAAAATCAAACTGCTTGGTAATGTTCTTCAATTTATTGGGAAATGTCAGGAAGAGGAATCCAGAGATATTGGTAAGGGTATTTAATAAAGTTGACAGATACTTAAGAGTAGTTCAGTGACCCTTTTTTCTCTGAATGATAGGAAAAAACAAGACTCCTCTTCCAACTGAAATGATCATAAATCTTGCAAAAAAAGCTTTCAAATGCATTTTTTATTCAGTTAATACTCTGCCTTACGTGATGAAAACATAACTACTGAACACTCCTGCTGTGAAGTCTCAACCTTGCTTCATGGGTGAAACAAAGAAATGGAGGATAAGCAGCAGTGATTATTTTGAAATCATACCAGTATAGGAAATGTTTGTATTGATGCTCAATGTTCATTGTAGCAAAGATTGTATTACTGAGTGTTTATTCAGTATCCAGTGTGCAGGGACACTTTTTCAAATGAAAACTCCAAGCACAGCCTTCTAGTAACAGCCACTTCTTGAAATGCATGCTCTATTTGTGTTAGTCAACATCAACATCACTGGCAAATGCTTTTTAATATTGGACACATATACTTCATCTTCCCATTAATTTATTGGCAGATGAAAGGACTTAGACATAAGATCCTAAATGTTTTCTTTCCAAGCTTTCAGTCCAAAACATCAAATCCAGTTATGACATAGGCTAGTAATAGTATTTCTATTTCCAGTATTAACTCACAGTTTCCAGTTTGCAATTCTTAAGTATGCTACAGAGAGCAAAGCACATCATGAACAACATGATGTAGGCAATAGTAATCTGGTTTGTGCAATAAATGAGCATCAAATCCAATAAGCTTTTTCAAAGAAGGCTTACTTAATCATTACTCAGAATTACTCTAAGATAAAATGTATGACTAAAGAAGTAAAACGAAACATCAATGTAAATTTTATAGTGAAAACAACCAAAACTAATTCATTAAGGATAGGAAGATATTGGCTGAAGGGTGTTCTCTCTGATGGGCTCTTCAGAATTCACCATTATAGGTCACAAGTTGTCAAAAAAAATCTATTTATTCATGGGAATACTGATGAATACCAAAAATCTAGGATGCAAGTTCAGTTCAAAGGTAAAATCAGACTAAGAACACTGGCTTGAGTTTGTTTGTGTGTTTTGTTTTTATCAAGGACCTAAACTACTTGCTTCTGTTAAGCAAAAACTGGTTTGGCCAGTTAAGGATTGCAGATCTCAGACTACCAGGGTAAAAGAGTTTACAATACCAGAACACCACAGCCTGGAATTATGTTGGCAAAGCACAGCTCCAAAGACTAACGCAGTTACTGTGCTTTTAAGACCATGTCTTTTTTTAATCACACACTCACAGTGCACATGCACATAATGAGATAACTCAAAATCTCAACTCTGTCACATGTGTCAGCAGTACACTGATAACAAAATCAACCGGAAAAAAACACAAGTTGAAGTATTAAAAAGCAGGCACTCTTTACTCCAGTGCTGGACTCTTTTAGAGGATGTCTTCTCTAATCAAATGTGTGTGTGAAACTTTACAACAGGGTACTTACTCCAACATAATCATACATATTCATTACAGTGTACTTCCTAGCTAATACATAAACATAATTTTCCCTAGAACTAATTTGCATGCATCTGTCTCCTACTGGAAGCTCTTTTATGGTCCTAGTGGGTCATCTAAAGGGGTCTCTGGTGGTCACACTCAATGAGCATCTCAATATTACTACAGGCAACCTTTCCTTGAACTTTTTTGGGGCATGCACTGTTACTTCTTGAGACAGAACTTCACCAAAAAAACCCCACTATATTCCTCATTACCTGTTTATCCAATAGTTCCAGCTATGTTTATCATCCTGTATGCATAATTTTACATTCTTTTATCCCTTTTTTGCTAGTTAATCCTTACACCCCATCTAGCAATTCCAGGGGAACTGAAAATTTCTATTCTCTGTGCCATATATAAATACAGGAAATTCAAATATGTATTTGAAGGACAAGTTTTTATTTTAAAGCCCAGAGAACCACTGCAGTGTCTGAAACTTTACAAGCTACTCACTTTCCTAGCATTTAAAAATAAAGCAAAATAACCACCGTCTATGGAGACATCTTTCTCAAATGCAATCAGAAACTGACATTTTCTCAATTAAGATCTACTTTGCTACAATTACATTCTCCTGGTATGTGAGAAACTGAAATACATCTCAAAATAAGCAACAGACATTGAAAGTAAGTCTCTTGTCCATATAGCAAACAAATCTGGTAACAACAACAGTCATTTCAATTAGCAAGTAGAAGCAATTCCCCACCTTTAAAATGATCAGCTTTCCAGTGCTCTCCAAAGGAAGGAAAAAGCAGGAGAGGACTTCACTACCCTCCACACAAACTACTATCCAACACAGTCTGTATTCATCCAGGACTATTATTTTCCTGCTTTTCCCAGTTCAGGAATCGCCATGAGATTGGCCAAGCCTCACCTCCAAGCACCACAACACCTTTAAACATCTGCAGTATGCAGCAATAGACACTACTTTGAGACATTACATCTTTCCAAATTAATTCCATTTTTAATAATATTTTAGTAACACTTAGAATTATACGTCTACATTAAAATATTTTATCTGATTTCTTACATTCAATTCCATTACAGAAAATTATTTGCTAATGTATTCTAAGGGTAGATCTTCTACAAATATCAGCCATCACTGAACTTCTAAAATTCCTGCAGATTTGTGATGACCTCAAATTCTTTCTAGCCTTTCTGCCATGAAGAATAAAAACCAATTCATCTTAGTCTGGGCCTTCAGTCCGCTTTTTCAATGACATGCTTAGTCAATTGAATAATTGAAGGTTTATATATGTGTGTACTTTATATATATATATGTAAGATTGAGAGGAAGCAGTAGAATCAAGAGCATTACTCAGCCAAAAGGCGGGTCAGAAAGGTTAAGAATGATCTGTACAGGTGGCTTTACAGTATAGAATACATCACTGTAGTAATAGAGCCAGTATGCTCAAAAGCCACATTTCAGAATAAGTATACCTTCTGCAGCTTAGGTCACTTTAATTGGAAATAGAAGAAAACACCAAAATCCCAACTACAGAAAATCACAACACTATAGCCAAACCAAAAGAGCTTCTTCTTTGGATATATTATTCTCAAATAAAAAGCGGAGCAATGGAATTTTTCTTTTGTAATTTTTCTTTAGCTACCAGAATGATCACTTAAAACAATTAAGCATAACTAGCATCTCCTAGATCTGCAGACAAATTGAAATTCTCAAACAGATCTGTTCACTTAAACAAGTGCTAAAGGACTACCTAAAAGACTAGCAATGATTGATTCAACTGATGTTGAAATCAAAATACTTCCCTAAGGAAAGAAGCAAAATATCCATACTGAAAAGCTACATCAACCTTCTTTGTTACACAAATACTGTGAAGATATACACATCAAGCAAACAGGTTTTCATTTGGCTGAGTGTAATAGCTCTCACTTCTCAGGACAAAATAAAACTTCAGTCTAGACTCCACAGTTCAAGGAAAAAAAATGTTACTCAGGAAAAGTGTACATTAGTCAAAATAAACGTGAAGAAAACATTCTGTAATCAAGGCTGCAAAGGATACATCACACTGCTTCATTAGCTCAACACAGGACAGGTAAACAGGAGTTAAAAGTCAACAAATGTCAGGACTACTGAATGACAAAGATGACTCATTTCACTATTATTGATTCTCAGAACTCTTGCTTAAAGTCAGCACAGCACTCAAGAAAAAGCCCACAGAGAGAAAAGACTGACACAGCTGTGGTACAAGAGATTTACAGCAGAGACCCTTCAGAAACAGAAAGCAGCACAGTGGTACGATGCACTCCATAAAAAGTGACTCTTTGTTATCTTCCTTATGCTTTACTTTTTTTTCTTTAATAGACTGTTCTTTGAGGACTCCACTATTTCTTTTCACCATCCCAGAACTGCAGTATTTTCATAGCAATTTCTGAACCCCATTTTGGATTCAGAAATGGGTTGTACTGTCATGAGCACAGGTGAGTGTTCACACTTACACCACTTCAACAGCTTGCATAAGGATGTGAAAACCAACGAGACAAAACAAAGCAGGTGACTATAAGCTGCTCAGGTAAAGAGTGTTTAGTTTAGATGTTTACTGTAGAAACCTTAGGTGTAATTATATTTGAGTTTTTCCATAGCTTTGCAAAAATATTGAAGAAAACATACCCATATGAAAGCATGTGAGAGAACAAAATTCACTGCTGCTTCCATAAATTAAAGAATTAAAGCAATTCTGTAATTTACGTCCTCACAACAATATTCATGAACCTGAATAACCACTGATGTATTTCCCATAATAAATGGCCCATCTTTTCTAACACTGTAACCAGCACTTGCTTTCTTTTCCAACTCTGTTCACGACAGATTTCACTTCTTCCTTCAAGACAGTCACTTTCTCTTGTCAATGTTTCCTCTTATCCCACTGTTTCATCCTTCTCTATGTATTTTTCATTGTAGAGTTAACTCTTTACCTATTATTGAGTAAGTCAATAGCTAAGCACTAATAGTAAAACCTGGAAAAGTGTCCCTGCAGGGGACCCTTCTGATGATACTTTCCCTCCCTTCCCCGAGTTCAAAGGAAGCTAAGAAACCACTGAAAACTTGGCTAACAAATCCAAACAATTCCAAACATCCAGTCACTGAGAACAGCACATACAGAATGAAGAACGGAACTTTATTTCCAGTTTTCTTTCACCAACTACATCATAGAATATCATATTTTGCCATCTACCCTTCATTTTCCTGACTGTTGTTAGCAGCACATAAGGAAAGGACAAGGCAAAGCAGGGGCACAATTTGCTTATCTTACCACTCCTTTGCCTTCAGTGTTTGCATTTTACACACCCATGAATGCTAATTTTACTCACATCTATTACCTATAAATTTCCTGGCTCATATCTGAAAAATCAGTAACAAGCTGCTCTGGGTTTCACAACCATACGCAAGGGTCTAAGAATCAATGATGAAAGAAGAAAACTTGGGACATGCTATTCTTTTTTCTAGTTTGATAATGCTTCAGTCAAATGTTAGGCCATCTTTATTCTGGACAGTTACACAGGACAAACATTTTGATATCCATTCCATGTTTAGACAAAAAGGTTGTTATCAGACTAAAACATTTCAGCCCCCAGGAGGCTACATTATGTTGTCTTGGCAGAAAACAAGGGATGATAAGGCATCACTAATGCTCAAAATTTTGTGAAATAACAGAGATCTAACCAGGAGACATACTCAGATGTACCCTGCAGGCAAATCAGGCACATAATGCTTCTCAGCAAAATTCCCTACCCCACCTCCAAGCCACAGCTGTGCTCACCTCCAAGGCATCAAAATAAAGAAGAAAAAATTGCTAAATTGCTTTCTTACATCATATGCATGTAAAAAAATAAATATTTCATAGATATGTAGAAGGAAAAAAAAAATCCTGTCCACTCTCCTTGAGGGCTTAAAGGTGAAACAGGCTCAACATACATCATTGCTTTTATGTGGAACCAAGTGTGTTAAGGGCATTATGAAAGCAACTCTGGTAACTCTCTGCACAAGGAAGCATATGCAGAAAATTATGTAAAGATACAGCAAATTGGCTTATGATCATTAAATGAAGGAAGTTTGCATGGTTTATATGACTCATGTTTAGGAATACTTGGATTTCTATGTCTATTCTTAATAAAAAGAAGTCAGTTTAAATTCTTTGAAGATTGGTGGCACTCACATAGAAAACTGTATTTATTCTACACAAATGAGCAAACTAAACCAAATAAAAGCTAAAGCATGATTGGAAAAAAAAACCCAAACCAAAAACCAAGAAAACTGCGAAAATAGCATACAATTTTTTTTTTTTTTTTCTGTTATAAAAAAACATAGCTTATTTTTACATCCTGGAGTTTAAGTCAAGCACATAATCATAAGCATGACATTTTATTCTGTCCACATATCTTCACATAGCTATACTGTTAGTAGTCGGAGCCCTATTCTTCCTTTTCTTACCTAGAAGATAATCACTGAAGTTGAGACTGATAACCACTTAGTTCAGACCGTATTTCAGGATCTCAAGATCAATCTCTTAGGAGGCTGACTATGACAATATGTTAACATCAACTTTTTATATGAGTTGTCTATCTCCCCTGCTCAACTATTCCTCGACTACATATTATCTATTATCTATTTCTACAACAAATGAAGGGCAGAAATAACCCCTAAAATTTTCAGTAAAAAAATTTTGCTCCCTCTGGTGGAAGCAGTGAAAGCAGTGATTATTCTGTGAACTCCCCTAACCCCAAAGAGACCAAAAAGCCAAAAAGAAAGCTTTGCTCTCCTAGAATCACTGCCAAAGCAAATTTAAATCTTTCCAATTTAATGACAAGTACACTGCAAAATCATCAAGACAAGTCATTTGTCAACAGAAAATCCGCAAGGTAGCGATTGAATTGGAAACAGACCAAAGTCCAACACATTATTTGTAGGGCTTCACCTTAGAGAAAAAAGAAAGAAGCAGAGGCATAAATATGACATGAGAATAGACAGAAAAAATATAAAGCTAGGTGACAGATGTAACCACAATAAAATAATTCAAGTTGCAACCTCAATGCTTCATGCAACATGTGATACTCTAGCAGCCAAGTTTTTATGGTAAACCTTCCCATACTTTTCTTGGGAAGTTGTTCAGGTGGGAAGGACATGGGTACTTGTATTACTTCTGTCCCCTGAGAAGACACAAGGAACATGCAGTACATTAATATTTATTCACTCATTCATTAACTTTAAGGACCTAATATGCCACAGCTGTTGACAGAACGCTTCCTTTCCTAAGCAGCCAACTCACATTCTCCAAGATGTGAAAAGAAAATTTTTACAAGGCTTCTCACTCCCAAGCAGTGATATTTTTTTTTTTTTTTTTTTTTTTTTTTGCCTACTACAAAATACAGAAGAAAGGCAAGTTGGCTGTACATTCTTGCTCACACCAAGCATCTTCCTTTTCATCAAATGACTGAAAATAACAACAGAAAAACTGGCACAAGGAGCCTATAAAAAACACATTAACTTTTCCAAGTAGCAGTTTAGGTTAACTTTGTGCAAGACAAAATGAGAGCCAAAGGAACGGTTAACACAGCAACAAGTTACTGCACAAGACCTTGTTGGGGGATACACACAGAAGCAGAAAACAAGTTCTTCTCCATTCCTTTAGTATGTAGTACTCTAGTTCCAAGAAAAAAATGTCTAGAAACAGTAAAATTTTAAAGCAACAAAGCTTTTCTTTTACAACACAGTTGGGCACAAATGACTCTGATGGAGCTCACCCTTCATCTTTTGCACTGACCTCCAACTAGCACATAACCAACACAATTCTCAAATCTCTACCTCTAGTTCTGACAAACATTAAGTAAGAAAGTAATCAATTTCTCACACTTAATCCACACAGAGATGTGGATCTGCTTGATTAATCATAGAGATAACAACTTGACCTTGAATTTAAATTTCTATTTCCATCCACTAACAAATAGGGAAGGTTCTCCATTCGTTTGTTTGAACACCAGAGAGTAAGGCAATATGGATACATGCTGCCTCAATTTGTCTTCCATGCGTTATATGCCTTAGCAAGATAATTAGATAGGAATGGCTTAAACCTAAATCACAATTTATGCAACATTTTGGATAAAGGTTGGTACCTTCTTGTGGTCAAAACTGAAACTGAGTGGAGAAAACTGTTCTCCAGCAGTTCTGAGTACTGGTATTATACCAGAGTGCCTATTTCAAGCAGCTGCTATATTGGTATGACTGCAGTCATAGTACAGATTTGGAGCTAGTAGTAGAAACAATGTACTAACAAAAAAAACCTTCATTCTTGTATTATTTTTTCAAAGCAGTGCTATATTTTCATTCTGAATATGCTTATAGTATCACCAAATGTCATGCATAATCTCTGAGCAAACACACCAGAGTATCAGCACTTTCTTTTTCTTCCCTGCCCTCATTATCTCCTTCACTCGCTTTGATTTGATTACATTGAACATAATTCACATTCTTTCTGTATTACAAACTTACTATCAAGATAAAATCTTGAGCTGAGGTTGCAAAAAACTTCTTTTTTTTAATCAGGTTTTTTTAATAGATATCTTCTTCTCAGAACAGCATAATTTTGAAGCTCTCCAATTCATACTCCAGTCACAATCAGTGCTTTTCATACACCTATATGTACAGTCCACTGATGTCCAAAAACAATGTACATCTGACTTCCAGCTGCTTATAACAAATCTTCTAAACTACATGTTTAGCCACCTTCCAATGTGATTCCTCCCAAAAGCTCCAACAGAGCTCAAAATGTACTTTATAACAACTTCTTGGCTCTACATGAGCATCTGTTGCAAAACATTCAATACAGGGAAGTTTTCCAGCTTTGATAAAAAGTAACTTCATTATCATCAAAATCCCATACCCACAATATTAAAACAATTTTGGCAGTAGCCACACCATGCCATAAAACAATTACACTTATGACTACTAACATGAGTAGGAAATTATTCACCACCAGCATCATGTCATAAAAAGATGGTCAACTGTGATGTGCTTTACAGTGTCGTGTAGAAGCTGCACATTTTATGGAAATAAATACAAGGCACCTGGCAAGAGCAGCTTACCACCTGCAGGTTTGAGGCACCAAGCCATGAGGTGCCATTGATCCCAGCCACAGGTATCATTGCAAGGGGTGCCCGGTATCTATTCCATCACAGCAAGCTCAATTTCCACTTGTCTGTTTTACCAGTTTTCTAGAAGATACTCTTTTATGCACATCCTTAACTACGACTCCATTCAAACAAATGGCTGGGGAATGGGAGAAGAAAAAAGAAGAATGAGCAACTCAGTCACTTCCAAAACACCTTCACTGGGCATACTCCTTCCAAGGGTATTTCATTTCCAGTTACTTCTTTCACTTATTAGGTGTATTTTGTAAAACCAAGACATCAAAGTCTCCTTCTAGGAAGCACAGACTGATTTCTTTCATCTGTTTCACTCATTTGTACATGAATGAAGCATGGGGAAAAAAAAAAAAAAAAAAAAAGAATTCCTAACATGAAATTTCTTGATGCCACAGAATTTATATGAGGAGCTACTTCAGATTACTTTTCTTACGTATTCCTAAGTACATATATATTCTGTAGATGTAGGAGGTCTAGACCACTTCCCCCATAAACAAACACCCTGGTCCAACTTCAGTGATTTAACCCAGCAAACCTCATTTTCCCAATCTTATTTTGTAATATTCTGATGTTTCCTGAAGACACCAGGATTAACAGCCTTGAGGAATTTTTACATCACTTGGACAATAGATACCACAGAAACGCTCTGCCTACAAAGCACATACGAATTCCCAGCAGCATTGTGTGCGGCGCACATTATTTAACACCGCGCGTAAACCCCCCTGGCAGGCGCATCCAGGCGCAGCGCGCTGCTTTGCATTCGCAATTATTACCCAACCTTTTACATCCCTTGAGCCGATACCGGCCCCGTTCCCAGCTGCGGATGCACATCTGGCCGACTGACGCTGCCAACAAGTTGGGGCGAGGCAGGGCCGGGCAGACGGGGCTGGATGCTGGCGGGATGCTGGACCAGCCGAGGCTGGCGCGGAGCGGGCGCACCTGCCCGCGAACCGCGGCCGCCGCCCCGGCGCCCCCCCCGCCCGCGGGTGCGGAGAGGAGCCGCGGCCGCCCCGCGCTGCGGGCGCTGCCCGCCCTGCCCCGGCCCCACGGATGGATGGAGGGGCCGCGGCAGGACGGCGCGGAGCGGGGGCGCCCTGCGGTCCTTCCACGGCGAGCCCGCGGGAGCGGCGGAGGGGCGGGCGCCTCCCCATCCTCACCTGGTCGACGGGCAGGCGCACGGCGTTGCTGAGGGGCTGCAGTAACGTGGAGCCCGTGGTGCTGGTGGCCATGGCGAGGCCGGGGAGCCGCTCCCCGCTCGGGCTCCCGCGGCGGCGGCGGCAACAACGGAGGCGCAAGCGGCCCCAGCCCCGCACGGCGCCGTGACAACAAGGGGCGGGCGCGGTCCCGCCGATGATTGACGGCGCCGGCGGCCAATCGCTGCGCGGCGGCGCCGCGGAGTGACGGGCGGGCTCGCCCAATCCCCGCCCCTCGTTGGGCTGGGCGGGACGAGGCGGCGCCGCGGCGGCCGCTCCGTGCTGAGGGTGGGTGGGGGTTGCGCGCACCGCGCAGGTACCGCGCAGGGCCCGGCGCTGTCTGCCGGCCCCAACCTGCGCTGGGTCGGACCTGCTTCGCAGGAAGAGCTATTAGACATTGGAACGGGCTGCCCAGCGCCGTGGTGGAGTTGCCGTCCCTGGAGGTGTCTAAGGAAAGACCGCTCAGTGCTGGTCTAGTTGACATAGTAGTGTTCGCTCATAGGCTGGACTCGATGATCTCGGGAGTCTCTTCCTACTTGTTTCTGTGATTCTGAGCGCTGCCCTGCGCCCAGGAGCGCGGGGTGAGCGCTGAGGGCGCGGCTGGGTGATGGATGCGGACACCTGATGGAAGTGGCGCTGAGCTGTGCGGGGGGGCGGGCAGGCGCAGCCGGACAGGGGCCGCAGTGAGGGCGGGGGCGGTGCCCGGCGGCACGGGTGGCCCCTGAGGAGGGGTCTGTCGCTAAGGGTAGGGACAGACCGTGTGTGTGCAGGTACCTGTTGAGGTAATGAAGAGCTCAGCCCACGTCCGGCTCCAAACCCTCGCTCCTTTGCCCATGCGGGCACATGTGTCCTCAGCAGGAGCGTACACAGAGCTGGATGAGTGATGGATACACACGGGCAGGAGGGTGGCCTGGAACCCTGAAGAAGCAGCGCGAAAAATAGGTAAAGAAATCCTGTTCTTAAAGCCACCCGTGGACTTAAGAAAGTCTGTCTATCATGGCTGTAAGATACATTTTTTACTTTATTTTACCTATGTCTTAATTACAGAAATGCAAAATGGCGAAAGCACCGATACTTCTTGAGTGGGTTCAGTCTAGCAGTGCTGTTTCCTTAAAGCACGAAGTGATGTGGTGATGGCAGTGGTACTGAACTGATGTGCAGCACAGCTCTTCCCCTGTCCACTCAACGTTATCCAGTGTGGAACAGAGTGAGCACTTCAGGGAAGGCATCGCACTAGGGAAGTGCAGAAAACTACAAGATGAGCTTCTGCAGTAGGCTACTTATTAAGCCATTCTGGTGTAGTGCCCTGCCTACCTAATTACATTAGAGCTTTTTGTCGATTTTTTTTTTTCTATGAAATAACTGAAATATTAATTATTCTAAAAGATCTCATGACAGAGGTTCCAAAGAAATAATCTGGTCTTATCTATAAAACTGCTCAAGAACCCTGTGTCTCTTGAGATAAAACTGCAAGTTATTCCTTGCAGTTTATCAAACATTTTTCATCATTTTTGTATATCGTATCTCTGAACCACGATACAATCAGAAATTTGCCCTCAACACAAAAAATGTAACCGTTTTAAGCATGTAAAAGACAAAAGGCATTGTCCAATATCATGCTACGAGTCTGAGTGTGTCTGGATTAGTGGCCAGGTGTAGTGATTTACATAGCCGTTTAAGTTCATGGTTAATGCTAATTGGTAATAGCAGGAAAATGGAGGTGAGTGTAATTATCTGAAAACACACGTTGTTTCTCTTACTGAATTGCAGACTGCACTCTGCACTTATGTTTTAGCTTGTGGTAAGGTCTTTTGTCTGAATTTAAGGAGAGTGGTTAATAGGTGCAAATAAGTGGTTTTAATTAGATTTCTTCACTGCATGACAGGCAATTACAATTGTTGTAGCATCTGCAGCTGCAGTAGCAGTAGGATAATGTTCTTGTAGTAAAGCAAAAAAAGCAGCTTTCAGAAAGGGGAAAAAAAAACCCAAACTTTTCCCACTTAATTCTCAATCAGTCTCTTGAATCTAAACCTGCAAATTATATATATATATATATATATATATATATATATATATATATATATATGTGTGTGTGAATAGCTTCATAGGAGTGCAGTGTCAGTAGGCTCAGTAGAGTCTGCATTACACTATACATATGAATATATGTATATGAAGACTCAGCTCACTTTATACGATTTTCTTTTTAGAAGATCCATATCTACACACAGAAAGTTTTTTAAATCTTAACCTAAACAGCCTCAAATGAAGCCACAAAAGAGCTACTTTAAAAAAGGCTGATACCTAATTCTGAATCAGTCTAATCACAAGAAATTATTCTGGTGAATCCTTATAAATCCATAGAGGTGCCACTTACTGACACTTTGATGAAATACTGGCAGCAAAGAATTGACCTACTGAAAAAACTCCTTATTTCCAATTAACAAAATGCCTGAGAACAAACTCATGAAAACACAGCATAAATGTTGGTTGGATTTAAAACGCAACATTTTTTTATTTTTCTGGTAAGTTTTATTCTTTTGTCAGTGTATGTATTCCTGCAATGCTCAGAAAATAACAAAAATACTCTTTCTTGTATGATTCCTAGGATCCTAGGAGTTCATCTATCAAAGAAACATCTACACTGTGTATCACTGTATTATTATAAATAGTTTGCACCTGTGGCATTAAGTTACATAATTATGTCTTTCACAAGTTTTCAGTGGAGAAATGTGGTGTTTTGAGAAAACTTACTTGTGCTCTTATTTAGGAAGGTGTGTGTTGGGGAACACAACATCACAGCAATACATTTTGAAAACAGTTACAAAATAATAGTCCCTTTGTTGAAACCCTCCCTTGGTGGGGGAGATTGATTACATGGAAGAATAAAAGGTGTTCTGCTCCACATAGCTAAAAATCTAACTTTGCAATTAAAAGTGAAGTGTACAAATGTTGTTCAAGAAGAAACAAGAAAACAGGGGATTTCTGACAGAGAAAATGTAGCTTGTCTTTGATGTCTGCTGTATAAATGTATGGTAAAGGCTGTCACTGGCACTGCAGTAAAACTAGGTCTTCTGCTTTTCCTCTCTTTTTTTTTTTTTTTTCTTTGAAAGAAGGTTTTATTGCAGATGTTTTCGGAGAACTTCCTGCCTGTGTGAGAATGCTGAGTGTGGGAAGGTGAAGTATTGTCTGGTGACAGGTAGTGTTCTGCACCACATTGGCACAATGACAATGCAGTTGGTCCTGAAAGGTAAATGATGCTGTGAAAAAGAAGGCTGGTGAGTGATGCACAGAAGCTGATGTACTGAGAGTAGTGAATCTGTAAAATTCCATGTGAATTGGACAGTTTTCAATAAACATCACTTACATTCCTACTGTTTTAAATGTTTTCATGTAAGAGAACAAGAAGTGATACTTCCACAAGGAAATTCTTTCCACTAAAGGCTGTCAGACAGAATGAAGAAGGGTGTGGTGATTTAAGTAATTCCAGGACAGTGGCTTGGCATACCATGAACAACTTCTGATGTTCTACTTCTGATTAAGTTTTTATGGTCCCATAAATGTTTATAGTTCTTGGGTACAAAAATAATCACAAAGGCATCTCATCCCTGCGGAGATTCCTCAATCTATCAGAATGAAGAAACAAACACAAGAGGCTTCCTGTAAACTTTGTTTATTTGAATGACAATATAAGATAGTCAGGTGCTAACAATACCCATCTTCCCATATCACACACTACAGTAAAATAACAAAATGAGAAGCACTGTGGCAGAGGACAGGAAGGGATGAAGTTTCTAGATGCACCATTGTGTACAATTCTTGTTCCTCTTTGTTTGATAAGGCTCTTCTAGGAACACATTCACAGTCAGAAAATAGGAACAATCATTGAAACTCCTTCTAACAAAATAAATTAAAAGGAAAATGAGTTTCAGTGTTATAGAGTCAACAACTTTTGCAGACTAAAGTCTTATTTTAGACTTTCCTATCTTGCTTGCTTAGCCTGAAATATTTGAGACTTCATTCCAAAGAGGAGAATATTTCTGCAAAAGCTGATGCCAGTCAAATGGAAATACTTTTGATTAAAAAATCTACTCTTAAAATTCAGGTATTTGTGTTTTTGTCTCACCTTTCCTGCAAAGCATCTTTAAATATTCTGCAAAGCACAGTAAGCCTCATATGAATCAGCTGTTCTCTGAAATGATATACTCTTTAATTAGCCACTTCAGCTGTTTTAGTAATTTAGTGCTCTGTGTGATTCCTTAATATTTGTTGGAATTCTTCATGATGAGACTGTTGATTACTAGTTCAAGTAACATTTTCTCTCTCCTTATGAGGAAAAATATAAATACCTTTCCACAGCTTAAATACAAGGTAGATAAAATCTCCCTTTAACTCTTTTAGCAGAATGTTTTGATTTCAGATTTTTGACTTATTTTAGTTTTAGGGCTGCTCTGAGGGTGAACAGCCTTCTCTATTATTAAGGCAGCAATCAGTTTTGATCATATAATTGATTTAGATCAACTTTTTTTCTTCTAAGTGCTTACATTTTGGAAGTTATCTTATGGGGAAATGCATTGGTATCTCTCAAAAACATAGAGGCATGTTCAGCTCAGACCATTTTGGTTTTTAATTATAGCACAAAGTCTCTTAACAAAATCAGGTGGAGCTTCTAAAGAAGGATGAGTGAAAGCTGACTAAAGCTTACTGTTCAGCTGTAAATATCAACTCTTATGTACAGATCTTAGAAGTTGTCATTTCTTTGCTAAAGGAACTTTTGCTTTCTGGACAAGGAGAAGCCAACTGACTTCAACAAGAAGTTACTCTGATAAATGGGTTACCTTTAAAAAAAAAATTCTATTCAAAAATTCCTTATGGAGAAACAGTCCAAACTGGGAGTGTACAGCATTTTAAAATGCAATCACCAGTGCCACAGGCAGTTGGGGTTTTGTTGTCACTCTGATAATTGAAAAGTTCAGGGAACAGAAGCCCTTTTTTCAGAACTAAAAGCAATGAACTTCAAAGCTAGGTTATGATTTTAAGAACAGATGTTTTGAGTTTAATCAAATGTTTATTATAGACTGGGAGATACAGTAGAGGGGAGAGGCTGGTGATAACCTTGCAAGGAACCTACTACTATAAAACAGCAGTAAGGAACTGGCAAGTCTACCTTTTTCGTTGATTTAACTATTAAAAAATCCATATTCAGATGAAATGTATATGAATATATACAAGTGTGCAGTGAATATATAATTTAATTTTATTTCCTGTCATACTGTAACAACAGGGCATGGAAATAACAGCTTTTACAAGTTTCTCAGGTTTCTGGGCTCTCTGTGTATCATGTCTCCTTGGCTGAAAGGGGAGTCCTGACTTTCCTTGATATCAGATATTACAAGTTCTCAAAATGATCCTTGCTGCTTAGAGAGCTCAGTTCTCAAGGTTCCTCCCACTTGCTGTAGGCGAGTGCAACAAGATAGGACTAAGATTCTTCTTTATTTGGATTAATTGTTTTTCAAATAATAATATGCCTTATTCACCACAAAGTTGCTTCAGAGTTGCTTTTAATGCCAAGATAAGCTTTCAGAATAAAATGAATTTACTCTAAGAGCAAAGGTTGAACTGTAGGAGGGAATGCAAAGTAAATAACAAAAATGCAATTTAAAATTAGGCTTGCCAAGTAAGTTTTCCTTTCAGTTACTTCAAGTTCACAGTTAACTTAAAGGAGAGAAAGGGAGAACTATGGCATTTTCTTTTTCTGAATCCCAGGACTGGCTCACACTAAATAGCTTTCTCAGTATATATGGTCTTTGCTACTTAGTTTGGGATGGTTCTCCCTGTTCTTACACATTATCACGTTCAATCTTATCATATGTCTGTTCAGTAAGAAGGAGGAAATTTTCCTTCAGGAATTTCTGATGTTAGTCTTGTGTGTTCATTTGAGTTTAAATTATCCTCCTATTTTTGAAACATTTTAAAATCTTTTGTTGTAAGGCATCTTCAGTGTTCATGTACCTTATTAGTTTCATTGTCTGCCATTCATTTTAAATTCTTTATTACAATTGCATGTATCTGGACTAGAAAGGATAAGGTTGGACGTACAAACAACACTTCATTCCCACCTGTCCCATCATTCCTATTATTTTCTTCTCCACATGCTATTGGGACTCCTGCTCCTAAAATTCCTCCCTTGCTGCTTCTGAGTCCAACATCAGTCAGCACAGCTTGAGGTGACTCCTCTTTGACAGCCACTAGGGCGCAGTGGACTTTTTAGTGATCAGAACAGGTGGTGTGTGGTGGAACCAGGTCGAATGATGTGATGAATGGAAAGTAGGTACCTGGGCTGTTCAACCTGTCTGCTGCAGCCAGAAACAGCCCAGTGCTATGGAACTCGTTGCTTGATGTTTCTGCAGTTGCTCTGGTACTCACCTGTGATGCAGCTGGAAAGCTGGGAGAGAAGTCTACCCAGGGGCTGTATCCTTCCCAGAGAGATGCATCTCCAAAGGAGAACATCTTTTAGGGGTACTGCCACTTCCTTAGCTGTGGGGGATTCTCAGCTCGATAGTGATTCTCAGCTCAATGCTGGAATCCCTAGGCCGACACAGGAACGAGAGAGAGAGGAGCCTGTCTGGCGATTCCATAGAGATGGCTTTAATGTCAGCATCTCTTCGAAGGGAGCCAGGAACAGAAAGCTCCTCGAAACAGAGGCTGAGGCGGAATTTTTATAGGGACAGACAGGGGGTCGATACAGACTATTTGCATGAAAAAAGCAAGGTATGCTGGGTGTAGTTTACTGGGGTCGCCCTGAGCTTGAACTAGGTTGTTTAACTAAGGGATGGCTTGAGGGCATCAGCCTGATTCCATCATGGGAGGGCAGGAGGCTCTCCTGCAGAGGATTTACTGTCCTCCACAGACCTGCTTCACCAGTGCCTTTCTCTCGCTTTGTACAGCACTCGAGAAGCTGTTGCCGTTTGTTCTAGTGGCTGAGCCTTTGCTGTTCAGAGCAGCAGGACAGGCTGGTCAGCTCAAAGATCTACAGACCTGAGAGGAAATGGACCAAGAGCCTCCACTGTCAGGCACTGAGCATAAAAACACTCCACTGAGGTTTACTTTTCTTCATTGTATCTTCGCTTGATGTCCTGTGAAGTGTCCATCTGCAAGCATAAGGGGATATGGAGCATGAGCATTCTCCAAATACAAATTTGCAAGGTAAGTCATACTACCACAGTCCTCCTAACAACAAGCCCTAAACTTTAGTAAGAAATGTTCTAGGAAGAATAATCAAAGATGCATGCTAGTGTTAAGGCTTCTGAGAGTTATTTCAGGTCATATACAAGCTCAGATATGTGTTCCATTTCTATAAGAGGTGTTGCTTGCATAAGTGCAGCCATTTGCCTAAAGCTCAACCATTCAGTCAAGGAGCACTCTTCCTAAAATTGCACTATGTGTACCTGAAACACTCTAGGATATAAATTTTTCCAAAAACCAATCTAGGAAACTGAAGAAGCATTTTATTAAATCGAATATACTCAATGGTATATATAAGTTCTTTCCTTTTTCATTGATAGTTCAGTTAAATTGTAATAATAATCAAGTAATTAGATTTATTTATCATGCTGTGCTTCATTCTTTTCACTCTTTACTTCATGTGTAAAGGCAGCGTTTGTGCATTATCTCTTCCATGGTTTTTGAGATTGGTGTTTATGATGAAAGTAAACTTAATGTTTCTAAACTGTACTTCAATCAAGGTGTGAGTGTTTAGGGTCATGAATAATTAAGCAGCCTGAATGAAAAGGCAGTATTCCATCTCTTTCTTCAAGCTGGTAGCACCTTCATCACTTCTCTGAAAATCAAGATTTATGTCTGCATATAACAAAATCTGTTCATAACATCAACTGCTGTCAGTCAGAATAGTCCATTTCATGATGTTTTGTCCACAGATCTTTGTTGAAGACAGAAAATCTGTTTAACATTGCTACTTTTTTTGATGACCGGGCTCCTAGTTTTGCCATTTTTATTGACCAATTATAATTACATTAATTTTTTAAAAAGAATTAACTTAAGATTAAAGATTTCATAACTATAAAATCTTCATCTTCTTTGTCTAGAAGTTTTGTGAAAGAATGTAGAACAGACAACAAATTTAAAAGTATGCACTTATTCTTTGGAAATCGTTACCAGAACATAAAAGCCTTCTTAAATGTATTTTTTAAAATAAGAGCAACAGTAGAGATAATTTAAAATCACAAAGGATATAAATCTTTAAGCCTTAGACTTTTAATTACTAGCTAAGAAATTACTGTTCTGTCAAAGAAACTTATGTGTAGGTTATTATATAATTGACTTCTCAAATTTTTGCACCTTCTTGAAAGACACTAGGAGAGAGAGGGTGCTAAGCTACTGATCAATTCCCTAGTGCAGTAAAGTTGTTCCTTCTCTTCCCATTTCTGTTAGAGAGTTATTGTGTCACAGTGAAGAAATACTAACTGCAGGATCTTGCCATATATAACACTGCAGGGGACCCTTGAAGCTGACTGGAGCCCTGTTCCTGCAATGCTCCAGTCAAGTTAATATCATGAACTGTGTGATTGATGTTCTCAGGGCTGCACTCCCTGCTGCTTTAAACAGGAAGCTCTTCCAGTGTTGCTTCAGCTCAGTGAACAAGGCCACTTCCTTAACAATACAATAACAGGAATTCGATCAGAACCTTCAAAATTCAGTTCTCAGAGGCATGACAACAATTGCTTTCATTCTTGCATTATCTGTAGTATTGGGGTATAAATGTTAGGGATTTTATTTGAAAAAAAGAATGCTTTCCTCATATTCTTTTTGCAAGGAGGAATTTGGCTTTTTTATTACAATTAAAATATTGTTCCAGTTTTGTGAGAGATTTATCATTCTACTTTCTTTCCCTAGACTAGATTTATGTTGCCAATATCACAATATGATTCTGCAGGAAAATGCCCTCAGCTACTTAAAACAGTTTTTCATCTTTCAAGGTCCACGTTCACCACTAAGAACAGCAGTTTTAAACGGATAGTGTTCAGGTGCAGGGTGCTCAAGAAGCATTCCTCCATCACTGCCTGCATTCATTTGCTACTTCTAATACAGATATGGAAATATTGCAGCTAAATAAAACTGAATTATTCATACCACAGAACTAAATCACTTGCCTTGTTTTTTACTGGTAAGTTTTGCTTTCAGGGATCCTAGGCCATGGAGGTCAATGGAAAAGTCTGGAGCTCTGAAGACTTAACCTCAGTGGAGAAGGATTGAGTTAAGAAATGTTTAAACAAATAGAGCGTACACAAGTCAGTAGGTTTTGGTGGGATTCAACCATGCATACACGGCTGCTCTCAATTGTATCTGGGAGGTCATGGAAATCAGAGGAAGTTCCTGGGGCCTGTAAGAAAGCAAATGTCCATGCTGTATTCCAGAAGGGCAAGAAGGAGAATGCAGGGAGCTACAAACCTGTAAGCCTCACCTAAATCCCTGGGAGAGGATAATACAGCAAATCCTCCAGAAAATTATTTTCAAATGTGTCATGGACAGGAGGATTAGGAGTAACCAAAAATGGAGACGTTTCCAGATAATACAAAGCAGAGAGAAGTGGTTGGAACCAGGTCTGTGTTCTATCGATCAGAGGGACATCAACAGGCTCAAGAAAGGGGCCAACTCTTGTTCTTGAGCCTCATAAAATTCAACAAAGGGAGATGCCAAGTCCTGTAGCAGCTGAGGATTAACCCTATGCACTAGTACACATTGGAGCCTGGGAAGCAGCTTTACAGAAAAGGATCCAGGGCTCCTACTAGGCAAAGTGTTGACTGTGAACCAGCAATATGCAGTTGCAGAAAAGGCAGCCAAAAACACCCAGGCATTGCTAGTAGGTCAAAGGAAATAATTCTTCCTCTCTAGTGAGGCACTGGTGAGACCACACCTTGAGACCTATGTCCATTTCTGGGCTCCCCAGCACAAGAAATACATGCCGTAGTGGAGAAAGTTCAGTGAAAAGTTGCAAAGATAATTAGAATGGAGGATGTGTCATAAGGAGAGGCTTATAGAGGCTGAAAGACTTGGAACTCTTAACCTAGAGGAAAGAGGGCTCAGTAGATCTTATCAATGTGTGTAAATACCAGAAGAGATTAAGGAAGTAAAAGGCCACAGAACCAATATCTTTTCACTGCTGCCCAGAAGGGACAATTGGCAATAGGCACAGATTGAAAGACAGAAAATTCCACTTAAATATATCAAAACTTCTTTACAGTGAGGGTGGTCAGACACTGAAACAGGTGTCCCAGAGCAGTTGTGGAGTCTTCAGCCTTGGAGACCCTTGAAATCCAACTGGATAAGGTCCTGTGCAACCTGCTGTAGTTGACTAAAGTTTGAGCAGTTGAACTCCTCAACTGAAAGCTTTTTGAACTCAACATTCTGTGAGGTCCCTTCATGATTCAACTCTTACTCTTCTGTGAGTCTATCAAATTAGGGCAGTCAGAAAGGTTTGAGGTAAATTCTGCCATTTATAAATGGAGCATAAGAGCATAAGGAGCAAGGTAAAGACTCACGATAAATTGTTGGCTAGGGGTTTCTATTCAAGATTACAGGACTTGTGCATATCAGGAGTGCAATACATATAATCACAAATGCTTGCAGAGCAGACCTAAACCATACCTTTTGGCGTTCAGTACTAATTTGCTAATGGATGTCATGCAGATTGGGGTTTTTAATTGTAGAGGGACCTTTGAATAAAAAAGTAATTTAAAATCCTTTCCAATTTCCTTTGAAATCTGTTAATTCAAGAAGCCTGCTGGGAAATCCTTATTCAACCATGAAGAGATTTGTATTCTTAAGGTGTTTTTGAAGGACTCAATTCAACTTTCAAGTCCAAGAAATTGCAAGTTGTGGCTTTTATGTGTGTGTGCAACAATGTCACTAAATAAAGGGGAAGCAGCATAAAGATGCTTCTCTCCACCATTTTATTGAATCTTTGTTTGGTAGCTACCATATACTTTATGGATCTTAGAGTTGTTTGGGCTAGTGGGAGGGTTTGGATAGTGCCAGGTATGGCACTTAGGTAAATCACTCCTTTTCCAGCAGGCTATTTTTAGCTCTGCTTTTGCCTAGTCTGGATTAAGTTCTTTTCCCTTTTTTTTTTTTTTTTTCCCTTTGTTCTTTATTTCCCCTTCCATCTCCTTATTGGGAATGGCATGTCACACACCTGGAGATACACTACACTTAAGCTTCAGGTTCTCCCTTGGATAGGAGATTCTACAGCCGTTCTTCAAAATTCAGACATTTCTCATGGATCTGCATTTTCAGCTGTGTGGACTTCAGCAAAGATTCAACAACTTCCTTTTCCTTTCACAACAGGTTCCAGTAGTTTCTATTTGGCCAACATGCAATTAGTCTGTGATCAACTGCAAAGATCAACTGCAAAGGCTTTCCCTTCTTATTTTTCAGTAGCAGATGGGTGTTACTGCTTGTGTGTTTGGGACAGAAGACAAAGATTGGACATCTATTTCTCAGCCATCTTCTCCTTTATCAGCCTCTTTATTTAAACCATGTTATGGAAGAGGAGTAGCAGAGTCTCTGACATGATGGTTCTACATAAATAAATAAAAAGGCATGGTTCCTGCTTAAAAAATTACAGTAAAAAGAGAGAAATGCCAAGAAAATAATCACTGAGGCTTCATAAAGGTATGTAAGTTGCATCTCGTACCATAAAAAATATTAATCAATTCAATATGTGAAATAAATACCTCATGTAAACAATTCCACCATATCCTACAAAAAAAAAGCAGAATTTTAGTTTTAAACTTTGGAGCACTACAGAAGACTATATGTGTGTTTTATACCTGCCATGAAAAAGCCTGTTGATAATCCAAAGCTTTTTTTTTTTTTTTGTAATCCCCATCTGCTCTTTGAAAGTTTTGTAAGGTTGTAATAGCCATGGGTGTGCTGTGCTGCTTGGAACTTTGGTCTGTAATTTACTGGGAGGAGCACTTCTGGTTTCCTACAGGACCCAATAAAACAACCTTCTCCCCTTGGGAAAGTGATTTGTGCTTTTTTATTAGTCCAAAGCTAGAGGCTATTTTAATCCTTCAAAGCCTGCACTTTACTGAACTAGATTCTGATTTTCCTGCTTACTAATGTGAATTCAAACCAAACCAAACCAACAAACAAAAAACCAAATAAAAACAACAATAAAAACACGGATCTTCTTTATGTCTACAAGTTGTGTTTTCTTTCTGGGAAAAAATGCACAGACTGACTGCACAGAGGCAATACAGCACTGAGGAGGAGATGAAGCAGGAAGGAAGGAAGCAGTACAGGTGTTGAAGGCTTGATGCTTTGTGGGCTTTTCAGAGCAGGAAAATTTGCCTGAGATCTCTAGTGTCTTAGTCAAGAAATGGTAGAGATTGGCTACCCTGGACTGGCATTGGAAGTAAACTATTAGACTCAATTGCCAAGCCATTTCATCAGGAACACACCTGAAATATTTTTTAGTTTTTAGAGTGTTCTAGTTATAGGATACAAATATTCCCTTAATTGCTCTATTTGAAAGATCCAAGTTAACCTCAAATAGTAGTGTTCCTCTGTCCTGCAGAATTAGAAGATTGTTGGGGAACATTCACAAGCACCCATTTGGATGAAGCCTCTGTTCCAACGTGTTCTGAGACAAGTGAGCCCACACCTCCTTGTATAGCCAAAACCTATAGCCACACGTACACTTCTCTGTCACAGTTTAGGGAGAACTGATTCTGTCATCTTCTGACGTGGCCTGAAAGAAACCTGACACAATATGGGATGTGCAGAACATTTTGTTCTTAGTTGTTTATAAGTAACAAAGTTCCACAGTCATAAAACAGTCACTTTTGTGACTTTTCTTCTGCCCAGGTATTTTGTCATAGATTCATTCACAAAATGTACAAGAAAATATTTAAGTAGCCCCATCAAAATGCTAAGAAAAGTAAATGTACTTTTAAACTGTGGTATTACATGCAAACAAGCCAAAATTCAACCTGTTAAATGCTTGGACTGGGACAGGAGTTGTAATGTCTTCTACATTTGAGGGTTTTCTTTTCCCACTGACCTCTTCCTCACTTGGTGAGGACTATGGCCTCTATTGTGAGGTCATGCAAGCATCTCATGAAATGCTCATCTTTGCTTTTTTCATTCTCTGAAAAGCAACAGAACAAAGTTTAGAGGAGTTTGGGATGCTTGCCTCTGAAACTGGAGGGGAACTTGTGAGATGGGGATCATGTGCCACTCTGCAAGAGACTTTTTTTCTCAGAGCCTGGCAAAAGTGCCAGTGGTGGTTTCATTACTGAGCCAATGTGCAAAGTGTTTCTGGTCTCTGTCTTAAAAAGGATTTGTTTTTCAAGAACCCTGACAGGGTTTGCAATTCCCCCATGCCTGCAATAATCTTTGTGATTTTTTGCCTCTAAATGTGGGTAAGGGGTGTGTTTTCTCCTGGCCTCACACTCTGGTGACGGTATACTCATGCTGCTCTGTTCTCACAGTATTTGTAGTGGGAAAAAAGAGTCTCTTCAATATTCTTTTTCAGATCTCAAGACCTGGATTTTCAATGTGAGAATTAATTACTTTTACTTTACAGAATTTCAGTTTGGAGATTTAATTTTATTTTTTCTTATTTCCCCTTTGAGCTCAGCAGACCTCAGAGGTTTCTGAGAAATTGTATCCGAGTGACAGCAGGTTATGTTGTGAGAAAGTGGCTTTTGTTATTTGTTGCTTTGTTTAAATCACCTTTTATAAGCTTACTAACTTCCTATAGAAGTGGTTTGTCTTCTGGTATTAACATGTCTAAACCAGATAATTAGCATCTTAGTCTTGGGTATGTTTGACTTTCTTTGAGCTTGGGCAACCCACTGGTGACATTTTTATCTTAGAGGTCCCTGAATGGAGAAGAGAGTGTCTAAGGCCAGCATGGCCTCAACATTCTCTTCAGGCTCTGCAAAATTTTAGTATAGCGTCCTGAACACATAATCTGTACGTAAAATGAGAAATTTTCTGAACTACAAAAGCTCAAACACAAATTGCGCTATTATTTGACCAAATCCATTGGCTGAAACGCTTTTTCCCTTAAATTTGTCAGTTACTACTTTATATATGAATCTGGAAGAGTGCTGATCTGAAGTCACTACTTTTTGAGTTATACCTGCCAACCAGCATTGCCACAAGAATGGCTTATCTGCCACAGCAGAGGGGGCAGAAGTGAGCTGGGTGTAGTTTATCATCAGTACCTCCCACGATAGAGGTCTGCCTCTATGATTGTTCAAAGGACCCCTTGCCAAAAAGCATTGGCTACTGCACTGCCTGCGACAGCTTCCACCTAAAACAGACCATCAGAACAGACTTCTGGTGACTTTTCATATTAACAGATGTCACTCACTAAAGCAGCCTCACAGTTTAAAAGTTAATCAAAATTAACTTTGCTTAAACTTTTCCTTAGACTAATTTACAAGCACTATCCTTACAGAGGCAATGACAATGATTATTAATGAGGTACAGGTTGCAGAATTTACCCCATGCCCTAAACCATCTTCACTTAAGGGACAACCCTCTATAAAAACAGATATTGCTACTATAAATTAACCTTGGAGAGAGAGGTTTAAGGAGGTGGTTGACTTAATAGTTCTGCAGCCCTTACTGAGACAGTGTTGGGGAAGGTGCTGCACCATTATCATGGATTTTGAAACAGCACATCCATTGGTGATGTCTCACTGTGAAGAAATTGGCCCAGTATATAAGGCAGTCTCTTTTAGGGGAAAAAGCCTGATGAGATGGTTTCCTCTGTAGATCACTATCCCATACCTGGCTGGAGACAGTATTCAAATCAAGTAATGCAGCACAAGCTGTCAGCTGCTTCTGAAAGCTATTTCCCATATAAGATGACTGTACTTGTATGCAAGTGCTGCAACCATGACAAAACCAGATTTCTGGAGAATTTAATATTTATACATGTAATTGCATATTTAAAATATATTAACCTTTTGTGGCAATTGTTGAGACATGCTTTATTACATAATTTAAAAAAACCCAACACTATGCAAATTCAAAGTGATACAATGGCTCAGTATATAAAACCCTCTTCTTTTGGCAGTCATCCATGCAAAGAGCAGCCATAAACTTCTTATTTGGTTTCTTCCATTTCTAACTGTAGATTGTAACCATTTGTCCAGAAATCTCCTCCCTGTTTACAGAGACATTCCTCAAACCATAGCAAATTCAGTGCTTGATATTTTGACAATGTCGCTCAGAGCATGGAAGGATTTCTCCCAGTGCATCAGGTCCCCAAATAATTAATTCTTCAAGCATGTGAGGGAACTCTTTGTTGAGGAAGTTGTTCCAGACAAGATGTTAGGATAAATGGCCACATTTGTGTTGTAGCAACGCTTTATGGAATGCCTTTCTACTCTCCTGTCATTTTTGTCCTTTGACAAAGTGACTTTAAAAAAAAAAAAAAAAAAAGGGTTTTCAGAAAGCTCAGTACTGAAGGCAGTATAAGCATTTTATTGGGCTCTAATTAGCAAAGACTGGAGATCAGGACATGTCCAGACACAGTTCCATTCCATTGCCTTTCAGGAGGTTAGAGATACATGCCTGGTGCTCCCCTCAAATTGCTGTGTGCCCCTCGCTCAAAATGGCACTGCTGCAATGCGCTTAATATATCAGCTGAAGTCATGGGGCCCATGTGTCCCTGCTGGGATCTAACCAGGATTTGACTGTACTCTTCCTACTGATGTCTGCATGTCAGGAACGTGCATGACTTGGGCTGACAGCCTGGAGCAGCCCCGGTAATGAGAGGCTGTAGGCCAAACAGTGTTGTACAATACTGCCTCAGTAAAGCAGCAAAATGAGAAAGTTTGTCCAAAGAGCAGGAGATTTGGGGATGGTGAGTGAAGGATGTACTGGCTTAACTCCCAGGAGCTTGTGGTTCTGCTGCAGCCACAGTGCAAATGCACAGGATGGAGTGGGGCCAGCAGCTGAAGCAGGTGTAGGAGTGAAATCTGAGCCCCCCAAGTCAGGCTGCCCTTACACCACAGAGGGATATAGGAGCATGGAGGTGCTTCCCGGCTGCTCGGGACAGAGGCATGAGCAGGAACTCACTCCCAACCCAGCTGGGTATTGGTTCCTGGTATGTGCTTAGGAACTGGAATATACCAAAAATAAATTCTCATCTTTCCTCATAAGGAATGTGGGGGGTTTGCCCATAAGCAAGATTTTCAACATAGCAAAATTGGACACGCATTATCTTTATTTGTATAGCTGTTGCATCATCCCAGGAAGTCAGACACTCTCCTGAGTTTGTGGAGCAGTCTGAATCTTTCCCAAGGAATGGCAGAGAGGGCAGCTAGCAGGGGGAACCAAGTGGCCACATCATCCTGATTCATCCAGCACATGTTTTCGTTACGTGACTACATCCTTGTTTCCCACCAATGATAAGCTTGAGATTTCTTAATTTGACATATGATCTAATTATGAACTTTTGACACTACCATAAAACTATTATCCTTAGTATTATTTTTTTCTTTTCTTTCCAGTGCTTTAAAGTAGAACTCTAGATTGAGCATAAGATTACTCAGGAATTCAGATTTAAATGCAAATTTTGTTTATTGATAAACAGTCGTAATTACTACTAATTATACATGTACAGTTCTTATTATACAGCAAGTGCATAGCACTTTACAAATATTGATGGAATTAGTCTGATAGTGCCAAGATAATGTAAGTAAGCATAAATTTAGGTACTCCATGTGAAACAACTCTAGTAATGCATGTGACTAATAGAAGTGTGTAATGCTTTATGCATTTATTTACTAACCTGTTACTCACTGTGTAACCAAAATCCAGTTAAAGGAACTGGGGAGTGGCTGTGTAGGACAAGGGGCAAGAACTGTACAGGCAGAAAGTTTTTATTTCTTCTTTATGGTTGTCAAATTCCAGAAACAGACAAGTTACACTGGTTGTGGCACTGAGAAGGCTGGGCACAACATCTCTTCATAGGACTGCATCTGCTTGGAGATGGGATATTTGAAGAAGAAAGTATAAGAGGAAAACCAGAGTAGTGTCACCTCTGCACAGCCAGTCTCTGGCTTTATTTGACAACCACCTCACATATTTCCTTCTATAAATTAATCAAATCAGTTTATAAGCTCTGTTTTATTATTTGTCCTTCTAACTCCTATTGGAAAGTGTTTTCAGGAACTCAGTAGTTTATTCTAATGTCAGTAAAAGTCAACTTGGGTACCTTGATACCTACTGTATGTTTTAATTTGAAGAGCACACCTCCTTTCATCTGCTTATTTCACTCAAAATTTACTTTGAAGTCCCATTCCCACTGCTGTTCCTGCCCTGGAAACTTCCCTTACAGGGCACCTGGCATAGTTGCTGTTTCCAGCCTTTTAAGTCATCTGTGTTTTTTCTTTCAGTTATTGCCAGTGCCCTAAAGTAATCAGTACAAGTCATTTGTTGTAAGTACAATGTCACTACAGTGAACTGCATTTGCTATTACTTTGTTTTAAAGCTTTTCTTTAACTATTCCATTCATACATTTCTGCATTATTTTGAATTAGCCACTCAGCATGCTGGATTGGATTGACAGCCCAGAATTCAGTGTTCACTTGTGCTGTCTGGCATTACAAGATTTTTTTCTTTTCCATTGGCAATGTTCATGGATCCTTAGCAGAAAGAATGGAGATCAAGTTAACAAAGCAGTACACTTCCTTTGCTGGCATTAAATAAATGCTGTACATTTGGAGACATTTCAGCTGTTCAATCCACATTAAGTCATTTTCAGACCACTGTCAGACAGGCAGAGGAATCTACTGAGCTCTCCTACACTTAAGAAGAAAATGTTGCTTTTACATTTACAACAACTTATTAATTTTGCTTTCTATCTACAACTGAAAATCAGAAGAAAAATGTGATTGAAAAACAGGCAATGACTTTCCAGTGCTACCTGACATAAATCACAACCTGTCACCAAGGGACAGGTGAGTCCTAAGCATAAAGTCCAGTGCATGCCTCATGCAATTCAAATGGGCTTTAAAATTTTTCACTATTTACATCTTTGAATGTAACTCCAATAGCCATTTTTATTCTAGGATTAAGCAAGAGTGAATATTGTTCCATAGAGAGTTGGTGGCCCCTTCTTAGGCTGTTCATAGTGGTGACAAATTGTTCTGAATGAAATGCACCACAACTCAATCTAGTAGCAAATTGCTTTTTAGCTGCAGTCCCTAAACTTTGTTGTGCAAAAAGAAGAAAAGTTGATTGAAAGAATTGGCCAAAATATTCAAGAATTTGTACTTGATAAACACTGAAAATAAAGAACTGTTAGTCAATTGTGATTTTATCAAGTGCATTTAGAGATGAACTATTTCAAGCAAAAGAAGTTTGTTATATCAAATAATATATTGTTTGCTATTGTACAGCTTTGGGGAGAGCAAATGATTATTTCTTGGAGGGGAATAAAGGTGAGATTCAACAGCTGAAAAGGATGTAGGAAGTGTATGAAGCAGTTAAGGAAACAAATACTTCCATTTGCTGGGAAAGGAAAACCATGGACTAAGCTGGAAGCAAGGAAAAACCTTTGTATCTGATTTTATAAGGGATGATTGTATGAACTTTATATTCTGATGTCCATAGATATTCAAACTGCATTTGAATAAGATTTTCCAGAAAAAAATAGTAGCAACAAGTTTATATATGATATTTTTTTAATAGAAATAAAGTTATTATCAAAGGTTATGATAAAAGACCAAAAATCACGAGGAATGGTCAAAATAAGGTTCTCCTGATACACTTTAATTAGACAGAGAGAAATTGTAGTTCCATTAACAATGGGGGGTTTTATGCCTTGTGAAGGTAGAAGATGGAAGGACAACAGTTCAGTCATCTGGACCACCAGTTATGTTTGGTTCTTGGCAGTTCACTTCCTCCCCACTTAAGGCTGCTCACAGACCTGAGCACCACCTCTTTCCTTCAGGTACTAAGATGAATTCTGCTCTCAGAAACCTCTCCAGCTCTCAGAAATTTGTCAGGTTCTCTGAGAGCAGTAAAGTTCTTTCCCTCATGATTTTAAATGTTATGGAAAAGCAGGAACTGAGGTTTCAGAAGATAAATAGCCAGGAATATATGAATTCATCAAGATCTCAGGGGCCCAATTAAACCGTTGAAGACTCAGCTCATGAAAAACTGAGTATACTAATAAAACCATGAGTCATCATTCCTTTTTTTATTGATTCTTGTTATCTTTCTGTATCTGAGGCAACAATAAACATGATTTATATGCACTGCCTTTAATTTCCTTTGGTGTTCTAATCTCACAGTGGTGTAGGGGAAAAGTCAATGAAAATGGATGGGGAGCAGAGTGCAAACTGGGAGGCAGGCAGCAAATTTGGCCAGAAACTGGGGCAAGGGGGATCATGTTGCAGAGATAAGTAACTTTTATATCTCTAGAGCTGATGCCATTTAGAATATATTGAAAGAAAAAGAATGATGTGATGGGTAAGGAAGGAAGATGGTCCTGTCTGTACCCACAAAAAATGCCCATTTAAATCTCCTTTGTGGATAAATTGGAAAATGACACTTAAACTTATGAGCCTTTCTTTCCTCTGCACACTGCTAAGCAGAGACAATTTCTGTGAAGATGTCTTCTATAAGGTCCAAATAATCTAATTTATATTGGTGGAACCTGCTACAGCAGTTCTCCTAACTGAGACACATGGAGAGCATAACACACATGGCATCATAGGAACTTCCAGTACCTTCATATACATTTTCTATTTCACATGGGTGTATGATAGAGAGCTGCCTGGAAATGGGCTGTAGGCTCCCTGGCAGCACCATTCACAAAAAAATAATCCAATCTTCTAAAGTATAGGCAGACTAGAAAAAATTACTGTGGACAATTTTCTGGTTCCTTTCCTTTGGATGCATTATTGGGTTTTTGCTTTGAAACACATTGAATTAGGCTGTGAAATCCTCCCCTTTCATTTATTGTCTCTGATAACATCCTCTTTATGACTGTATTCCAGTTACTGCCGAAATGGTGCCATTTCACTAAATGCTATTTATCTTTGCAAAAAGGATGGTTAAGCCTGCAGCTTCTGGCAGAGCCATGACCCTTGTGCCTCCTCAAGGACCTCTTCATATGATACAAAAGAGGCACCATTGGCTGCGTGTGAGAATCTGTATGAAGATGAGATGTCAGAGCACTTGGCTGAAATGGGAATCAGTACTGAGGAGAGCTACAAGGGAAGTGTTTAAGAGTGCAACTGCAGATACTTACTGACTTCCTTCTAAAATTACTTAGTGTGGCTGAAGAAATCAAGAGCACTGGTGTGCAAACAGGTCAGTCATGGGCACAGAAAATGAAGTAGTAAAGCAAGTAGACTTCTAGAAATTCTGTATACCTCTGCAGAGAATGCTTCAGGGGAAAAAAAAATTAACCTTTCCAAGGAGCAGCTTTTTGGAGCCTCACTGCAGCAATTGTAGAAGGATGTTCCTGGAATCCCAGCTTTGTCTCCAGTTGTTGTTATAGGAATAAGAAAAAGGTCACATTCTAAAGCAACAATGGCTTAAGCCTTTATGAGCAGCTCCTTTATGGTTCATTTTGTGGTCTCACCAATAAACTATTTTACAGTTTCTTCCACAGAAAGGCAGCACTACAGTTAGAGAAAAGCCCTTTGGGTTCTATTCCTCAGCTCCACTATCCTTCTCTTCTCCAGTGAATATAGAGATCCTTAACCTACTTTTACATTATGAGGCTCAGCGCCTGTGCTGCTCCCTTTGAGGACAACTGGAAAGCTGCCACTGACTTCAAAAAGAGAATGGGCAGGCTTCTCATTAGTTAACATTTGTAAAGTGCTTGGAGGTACTCAGACAAGAGATGTTACATAAATGTGATTAATATTGTAACTTGGCTGTCAATACTGCAAGGCTGTGCTGCACCTTGGTCAGTAGGATCTCCATTCACACTCAGCACCATGTGGCTGAGGATTAGGGGTTAGTTAAATGCAGTCAAATAATCTTCACAAATTCAATACAACTATTCATCTACATAAATAAAGCTTCTACCTTTGTTTAAATAAGGAAATCTCTTGTTTGTGTGGAAACCCTGTTGGAAGTATGTATTAACACTGGCTCTTATTTCTGGTACAATTATAAAACACAGCTGCTTGTTGAGGTGTTGTATGTTTGAATCACCGCAGATGCTCTGGGAATAGCAACGTAAAAATAGATACAGAAGGTGAATGCTATTTAATACTAACAATTCAACTGTTCATATTAACTTTTGCCAGTTAATTGTCAAAATTAGCTTTATCTTCCAGTGACAAAGAGAAGTCCACTAACACTGATGAGTTGTTTAGGTTACCTAAGTAGTTTGGTGCCATTTGTTCCTTTCACATTCCATGAAAACAAAATTATTTCTTTATCATTTTACAGAATTCACATCAATATTGAAAATTCTATAGGCATTTTTAGTGGTTCCATTCATTAACCTTCAAGCTAACTTTGGGCATATTGCTTTACTCTATCTTGAGGCCACTACAGCCAGAGTTTTGAAAAAGAAGTTAGATGCTTGGAAAGAGAGTCCAATGAATGCAATGCCTAGAAATCACCTACTGACATGGAATGTCAGCCTGTGCTGACAGGGAAAGCTGGATATGCTCCCCTGAAAGGATCCATGGCAGAGGGCTGGTAGGAGGAGATGGATTTTGGATGAGTCTCAGCTCCTTGCACCAGTAGTGTCAATGGGCTAAACAGTGAACTCCAATGGCTGAAGGCAGTAGCAAGCACAAATCCATGTCCTGTGCAGACAACTCACATTCATACACAGGCTTTATGTTGTAGGAACAGAGTTATCATGCATTATGAGAGCTATAATATGTACTAACTGATTGATTTAATTATGTTCCATGAACCATTGTCTTTTTTCCTAAAAATTCAATCCACAAGATAAAATCTGGCATCAAGTCTTTTGATAGGTTTTCTAATATTATGTAAACTTCCCATTTTGTGTCACATCTCTGCAGTTCTCCATCAGCATTCTGTATGCATTTTTGTTACTGAGAGTCTAAAATTAATAGTTTATAGTAGTTCCTTTTGTGTATTGTCAGCACTTTGTTGTTGTGTGCTGCATGTATTAATCCGTTTGGTTATTCTTAACAAAAACAATGGCATGTAAATGATTAACATGGCTGTGTATCTACCATTTCAGTTTCTAGTTTACTTGTTTGAGGTAATTACTGAAGAAATATGCAGATCATCTGTGGATAATATACTTAAAGAATGAAGCATTCTTGTAAAAATGAACATTATTCAATTACAAAACTAAAAATATAATGAGTGGAGAGGAAACCTACTGTGTATTTGAAAGGGCAACTATGATGCACTTTATCAAATCAAACAGTCAGCATTTCTATTCCCACATTTCTTTCATGTCCAGCACATAAAGAAAGCAATTCTTGATGTAGACAGCTGGTTTAGGAGTCCTTAAGTGATGGAGAACCGGAGGTACATGGATAGTTCAGGCAAACATTTGCAAGCAGCACTCTTGAGCTGTGCTTTTCATTTCTTAGACACAGAATGTGAGATACTTGGAGTGTGATGGTAAGAAGTATTTAGCCCATTATTCCAGTCATGGCCTGGCTATCTTAATGCTAGTTCATGCATCATTGATATATTTGGTATTTGAATACTTTGAGACACAGCCTTTCTACACTAGTGGATGTTATTCACTCTAACTGATTCTTTGCAGCCACTTTTAAGATTAGTGTTTTCAAAGTTGCTTTTCCCTTCTGTACAAATATGACTTTTCATTCTCTAACTTTATTTGTCAATATTAAAATGTGGAATACTTCTTTGCACTCTGTTCAGCAAGTGATGCTTATAAAAGTTAGGTTTGCATTTTCAATTTCCACTCCATCAGTCTTTGTGCTGCACAGGGATATTAGAGACAGCTCAAGAGGAGCTCACTACATGCTCGTGTTGCTGAACAAACCCAGCTGTTTCCAGGCTTCACCAGTTCCCTTCAGCCATGTACCAGCTCCAAACCTCAAACAATTTCTCAGCCAGTTTGATGACTGATTAGTAGATTGGATAGAGATTTGGAATATGTCTGCAATTTGTTAGTGATAACCCAGAAATGGAATGTTAACGCTGCTTTCTGAGTTAGTCAGAGCTGGGAAGCTTCTTATAAAACTTCATCGCACTATGTAGACCAAAAACTTCTCTCTCTAATGCTTGAGAGTAGCTATTTTATGCAGTCTTCAGGGTGACTGATTAAAAAATTAATATAGCTGCTTAAATAATTTAAATGCTGAAGCGTGTTAAATCATCAAACTGAGTAATGAGAATGGGTATTTTCTCTACCCTACATCTATTCAAATTCAGCCAACTCAGCATTTTATGCCTGAGAAGGATTTACACTGACATTTGAAGAGAAATGTTGAATATCTGTTCCTTCACTAGAATATCCTGAGTTGGAAGAGACTTGCAAGGATTATTAGTCCAGCTCCTGGCCCCGCACAGGACAAGCCCAGGTCACACCATGTCCCTGAAAGCATTGTCCAAACACTTCTTGAACTCTGTCAGCCTTGGTGCTGTGACCACTTCTGTGGGAAGCCTGTTCCAGTGCCCGGCTACCCACTGGGTGAAGAATCTTTACCTAATACTCAGCCTAGACCTCCCCTGAGTGAATATTTATTTACTGATAAGGTCAGTGATTGACAGTGTCTGACAATAATCCATTGACCCTGAAGCTCCTTCAGATTGGGCTTCCATTTTGCAGAGAGAACACAAAAGAGAAATTCCCTAAATTCTGAATATGTAGGGAGTACTGGCTCTATTCTTCCTATTCACCTCCAGTATCCATCATTTATAGACATATGTAGTCTTTTCTCACAAGAAGAGAGTCATGCTGTCATTGTGGTATCACCTCCTGCATAAAGTGCCACAGGGTTGCCCGGTGTTGTCTAAACTAGAGCACAAATATGATGTCTTGATGTTAGAATTGACAGAAATTAACAAGAAACCTGAAAAAAGTGTTACAATTGTTTCTTGTTTATAGTGAGACTATATCTAGCACCAGTGTCATTTGCATGTAAGGCAGAGGGTATCTCTCCTGGACATTTATTAAGGCAGACCCAGTCCTGCCTAGAAGCTAGCAGTCAGTCATCCCTTGAGCAGCTCCACTGAAACAGATGGAGTTGGCCTCTGCTAAATGTAATCTACTCTTTAATAATTTTGTAATCATGTCTGGATCTTAAACCTAATGTAGTTTTTCTTTGGAGTTTTTTTTTTTTTTTAAAGACATTTTCAGTTATGTAGCCCCTTTTCCTGTACAGAGCTTCATGAGACTGGACAACTCTTGATTTTGAAGGTGTGTGCATCATAGAACACTGATTTCATGCTTGAAAAACTACATAGACTTGTCATTTCCAGCAGCTTGGGTTTTTCTGTCAATAATTATACTCATGAACTGAAGCAAAAGAAGTGGAATATAGACTAGCACAGAGACAAAACCAGTAGCTGATTGCACAATATGGACAGCTGTTTTATGCTTTCACTGAACATTCAGGAGATCTTTTGTTATATTTGGTACTCATACCCTCTTAATTCAAAGAGGCTCTCATTTATATCAACTAAATATTGTAGCCGTGAAAATCCTTTTGGCAAGCACAAGAGTTTGTGGTAAAACAAGAGACAGAAAAAGCTGTCTGAAACATAGTTTTTACCAACTTATTTATATTTCCAGTTCAGGCATCTGATGTCAGCTATTTAACTTTTTAGAGATGATTTATTATTGACAGTGGCTACCTATACAGAGTATTTTAATTGTAATAAGATCTTAAATATATGTAAATTCTGCCCAAATGCTGAATATTCTCTTTCTGATCCCAAAGCCCTACTTGCTACTGAACAACAGCTCCAACTTGAGAGAATACCCGTGTGTATGACTGCAGTGGGCAGAGAATCAGATGTGACCATTATGGGACACATGAAGTCCTGTGGTTTTTTTCTGGATTTGGCCACCTCTCCCACAGGTGAATGGAACTATTAGTTTAATTGCTCAGGTTTTGTTTTCTTGAGCTCTTAGGAGCACATGACCTGTATAATTCTTGTAGATCTAATTAATGATGTGCCTACCAAGAATTTTTGTGTGAACCTTTCTCTCATGGGTTGCAGTGCAAAAACTGTGTATTCTATCACCATCTGATGAAACTGGGGTGTGGGGGTGGTGTAATTGTCTGTGAATGGCCAACTGTCAATTAACCTGCTGGGGCAGTTTTCTTATCTTTTCCACAACCCAGCCTCCCTCCAGGGAGAGATCTTCTGCCATTGAGTGTCACTGATAGAATTACATCATCCCACTGGGAAATGCTCCAGCCAGGGGGAGGAGCCAAGTGTTCCTACCTGGATAAAAATCTGGGAGTTGGAACACCAAGGCAGCCTTTTCCACTGGATTCTCAGAGGAAGACCAGGCCCATCTATCACCACTGGACCTTCAGTGAAAGAACTCCACTTTTCTACAAGAGCATCACTTCAACAGAGCGACATCTGCCACTGGGACTGCAGCCACCATGGAATGGGACTGCCACCAACACCCTGACCCTCAGGGTGTCAGGCTGGACCCTGACTCTGTCAGTGGGTTGGTTTGTTTGTTTATTTGTTTGTCTTCCTACATGTGTTTTTATTTTGTTTATTTTAGTTCCCCTAATAAAGAACTGTATTCCTATTCCCATATCTTCCCCTGAGAGCCCTTTAATTTCAAAAGTTATAATAATTTGGAGGGAGGGGGTTTAAATTCTCCATTCCAAGGGAGGCTCCTGCCTTCCTTAGCAGACACCTTTCGTTCAAACTACAACACTTTCTTGTTCTTTGTTTGCTCATTTCAAATTTAGCTTCAATCCTGGAGAAAAAGATGTATATCCATAAGCAAGCTTGGAATAATATTCAGCAAATGTCGTGATTTGAGTGGATATCCATACTCCTTTAAAATCACACTTTATTTGGCAATCATATGGATGCACTATTTGTAATTCACCAACATTCAGTTATACACCACATTATGAAGTTTCTTGCTGAACAGTTTCCTATTTCTTAGTTTATTTTTGATCACTTTACTGTTGTAGTTAAGACAGGACATACATACAGGGACACTAAGAGGAGACTGACTCTGAGCCATGAAAAAGAGCTAACATTTTCAATTACATGGTCAGGTTATTATTCCTACCCCCTAGCAGAAAAGTAGCATTCAGACTTCAAAATAAGACACTAAGATTTTATTACTAATGGTGTGCTGGCTATAAACTGTTATAGTTCTAATGACTTCACCACAATAAATTAATTAAGCAATTGAACCTGACAGGCAGTGCATTGTAGAGGGATTATTGCGTGCCTTTAATAAAACAAAATTAAAAACAAGGAATTTCAGCTACCAATAAACCTCTGAAAGCAAACCTTCTGATCACCTTGTTGTAAAAAAAAAAAAAAGAAACCAGTGGAATTTTAGGAAAGCAGAAAAGAAAATAGGTCAGTCTTTCATTTAGCAGTCTAAGGATATTTATCACCACTCCGAAAAATCTGCCCAGAATTACTTCTTATAACCCATTGCAGGATGACTTTTACCCTGGAACCAAGATTCAAACAATGGTTTCAAGTTAAGCTACTTTTCCATGTATTCTGACAAAAAGCAAGATTCATTAGGGAACTGACCACAAAGTGTTGTTTTGAGGAGTGAGCAGAGATGGAGACAATCTCCTCTCATTAGGTTTGTCTGCTTTTCTGGAGACAGCTGAAAAGACAATGCAAATGAATAATATTAGCAGCTGAGAGCTGGTGGGATAGAGCCCAGTTAACTTGAGCCAAGCCCTGTATTATTATTGGAACTTTGCCAGCTGACAATATGGTTTGCAGCAGATGAATTTTTATTGACTAAAGACTTGGTTCAAGAGCCAGTTATGTAATACAGAAATGCCCAAATCATTTATTTCAGTAAAACAGTGAGGAGAGCTGAAATTCTTTTGTTAGCCATGCTAACAAAAATCTAGGTACTTATCACAACCACTCTACTGACAGGGTCTACCAGCACAAGTGAACTGTAATGCTTTCCAAAACTTTACCTTTCAGTATTTCATATCTAAATGTAATGTGTCAGAAAAGGAATGAGAAAATTAGGCCAGTCAAAGCCAAACCAGGAGTTACTCTCCTTTTTCAAGTTTTGAGGTCAACATTCTGTATGCACAAATAATAAAGACTTTGTTTAAACCTCTTTCAATCTGGAGCAATGAAATCAAGAGTAACATGGAGGGGGTTGTGTTGCAAAAGAGTTTGGCCTTGTTTAGATCCCTGCTTTTCTATTTGAGCTCTACTATGAGGCCTTCCTGGTCTATGTTCAGTCTTCAGTACCTGAAGGGCACTGATTGTCCCTGCTGGATGCCTGAGCAGTGTCAAGTGTAGACAATAATTAGGTACCAACATATTCACTTAGCACAGACTCCTCTCTGTATCAACGTTGTATTGAATTTTGAAGGCCATTAAAAAACCCCAAACTATTGACTTCATCTTCTGCTTTCTTCCCACATCCCCCTTGGATTTACCAAATATATCAAATATTCCCCTCCCAAGTTATATCTGATGTTGGTGACAGGCTGTCTTCACAGGAGCACACGCTGCTCATTGAGGATCAGAAGATGAAACAACGGAATTGTTTGACCTGTGCTGGAGTTAGCATGCAATCAAATGAAGAAGATGTCATTTCTATTTGGTTTTCTGGCACCTGAACACCAGCTGGAACATGAGTCAATGTTGATGAAGGAGGAAGAGAGCTGTGAAGGTGCCTGAAGAACTTCTCATGGCAGTCCTTATCTAAATGCCACAGAGGCATTTCTGCCAGTTTGGCACCAGACTGAGGGCTGACATTCCTTTTGTTTCCCTTTCCAGTTATCTCTCTGATATGCTTTTTTCCTTGAGCTGAGGATAATCATATTAGGAACATATTGTGCTTCTATGTTTAGATCTCTAATTAGTTTATTCAATAGGGTACATATAATTATCCTCATTTTGAACCATTGTAAGAAGATGAAACAATTTGCTCAACATCTCACCTCAAATAATTTAGATATATGCTTTTATATCTATGAAAATTCACCATTGTATTGCTTTCAGTAATAGCTTGTCACACTTAGTTCCACACCCTGTGTCCCACATTTCACTTCCAAGCATTTATTTCTGAGTAAACTCCATACTAGACTTCTGCCCACATTACCTTGTGATGCAGTGAGAGTCACAACCTCACACAGCAGCAGCAGTGAAGGAATCTGCCTCGCAGGGCACCTCATTCTCCCCAAGGTAAGGAATGAAAAGTTTGAAAATTTCCCTGTTTACTGTAAAAAAAAAAAAAAAGAATAGATGCATATTGACATTTAATTTTCCCTAGTCAGCTATTTGGAAGCACACCACTTCTTAAAGGAAGTATAAAGTTATGTGTGTAGAAGTTCAGTGATTTTTAAAAAATTGCTATTAAAATTAGTAATTTAAAAAAAGACACTCTGTAGCTGATGAATCCCAACAAAGTTTTTTGTTCAGTTACCATTCTTTGTTATAACAAACTGAAAAGTTGCACTCAAAATCCAAAGTCATTCAGAAAAATTAATATTTTTTTCAGCAGTATTTTATGGGATTTTAAAGAAGGGAAAATTTAAAAGGCTTTTGGCAATTGCATCCACAGCAGTACATGTATTCTGTTCAGCACAATCATTACACTGGAGCACACAAAACCCCAGTTTTCATTTGTTGGGACTGACTTTTAAGAAGCTTTCTCACCAGTGCATACAATTTGGTCTGTGTGTCCTCTTTTGTGACCATTATTAACTCACAGTGTGGGCTATAAACCCAGGCTTCCTCATCTGGTGCCAACTGGCATCTGTCACCAGTCTCTCCTTATCTGCTACCTCTGCCAGTTCCCAGTGTGAAATGAGGCCATGCCACGCTATCGTCGGGATTAGACCTAATGCACTGAGTTCTGTCTGCCCTGTTTATTTTTACCAACTTATTTAGATTTCCAGTCTGGGCATCTGATGTCCAGAAATGCTGGTGTTTTAATAAGCAGTAAATCCACACAGATGCAAAGCCTGACTATTTCCTCTTGCATTTTTTGTGTGTCCTTAGAGGGCGTGGAGAAGAAGCAAAGTCCTACAGTACAGAAAGCCCTGCAGAAGTTGCTTCCATACCAATGCCATGTGTGTGTCCAGGTGCCAGAAGGACCAGGGGACACAAGGAAGGACAATTGCCTGACTCTGACAAGACGCACCTGGCACCAATTGAGCTAATGCTCTGCAGGTATTGACCGGATAATTGTTCTGCTGCTATTTCCTAAACTACCTGTATCTCTATTAGATATTGAGAGATAAAATGGACAAGCAATAAATTGATTTAAAATTTCTTCCTCTAATATATAATTATGATTAGATAAAGAACATTATATGATCCATTTATAACCCTGATCTGAAACTGATGGAACTAAACCCAAACTAGATCAGACGCCAAAGCACAAAAGAGCAGAGACACAAACACGAGATGTGCAGTTTGATTCTCAGGTATGGAAGAACAAAAAGGAACTCCAGAAAGAGAGAAAGCATCTAGTAGTTATTTAATGGCAATGCAGAAGTCTCTATACCCAGTCTTTCCTAAGGGGTCCAGTCTAGTCCATTCTTAGACACAGCCAATCTCTTATTAGATATTTCAGATAATAATACATTGCACTGTTGGACAGCATTTTGCTTCACAACCTAAGCAGAATTCACATTTTCTTCCCTTCATTTTTTTTCTTATTCCTACACAAAATTTTTCAGCATCATGGGTGTATACACACTTTGTAATACTTATTTGCCTGTTAAATCCCTCAGTACCTTCTCTACCTTCCTTAAATTAGCCACCATAAATCATTAGTCAGAAAGTAATAAAAACATCATGCTTTCATTTAATAAAACAAGGTTAGCAAGGTTAAGACAAAAATGGAAATTAAGCAAGCCTTCAAAGCAAAAAGCTGCAGAACACATCCTGAGGGTGTCATGGATTTCAAAATTTTATGCATGTTCATAAGCAATTAGATTTGTGGAAGAAAAACACTTCAAGTGCGGTGAAAAGAAAGATATCACCCCTCAGCCAGTCAGTTAGATGCAGCTCACTGAGGAATGGGTGGTGAGCTGGGGTAGAATCACCCCATGCTTATCAAGCACCTTGTGTCAGCCTCTTTCAGGGAAGACTAATGAACCAGACGGACCTCTGGCCTGGTTCAATACATCAGTCCTTATAGTTTTTTATTATCCCTTTGGGATGGGTGGATTGCTTGTTTGATTGATGTAATTTATCTACTGTATCACACAGAAACTCTGCCAAGAAAACAAATAGCTATATTCATCATAATGTTGCTGGGACAGAGGTGAACAGTGCAGAGCAGCTCTTCTGGGCTGATAAAGGTGTAGCCTGACAGCCTGGGAAAGGGTTTCAGAGAGAGATGCTTTAAGGTGTGTGCTTGTGTGGAGGAGAGATAGATCGAGTCAATGCACAACAGCACGGGTGGCACTCGGGTTTTGCTCCTCATTCCCCTCCCGTGGCAGAGGACAGATCCCTCTCTGGGCAGCTTCGGTGAGAAGCTGCTGCTGAGGAGATCCAGCAGCGCTGCACTGGCAGGGTCCTGAGTGAGCTCTGGGCATGCCGCGGGGCTGAGTGCTGAGCTGGGAGCAGAAGGGCAGCTCAGCTTCATCCGTGTCTGTCTGTGCTGACTGGGAGCCCCGCTTACCGGAGCCCAGGGCCGTGTTCCTTACGAGCAAAGCATCAGTACCCTGCAGTGCAGCAGCATTTTAAGCTGCAGAAGAGTCATGTTTTCCCAGTGTGAAGTTCATCAGGAGGGGCTCCAGGACATTGACCAAGGTTTCACTAACTAGAACTTGCCCTTTCAGGCCATTACAACCTCAGGATTTTACTTTCTTATGCACAGATTCCTCTTCCTCGCTTCACTTTCTGGCTCAATCAGTAGCAATGGTTGGCTTCTAGCATGCTCAGCACAATGTAACTGAGGACAAGTGCCCAGAGCTTAGTGATGGCACTTGGATCAGAGGAAAGTGAAACAATTGATGGAGACTCATGGACACAAACCAGAATGGGTTTCAGATCTGTTTCCTTATCACTTCAAAGAAAACTACATTCATTTAGTCCAAGGAAATGAAATGTAATGCTGGCATTAATATTTTTTCATTTTTCTCAGTAATTAATCAGACTACTGAAATTCCAAAAATAAACAACACTTGTCTGTTCCTATGAGCTTAAATAAGCAGTGATTTATTTAGAAATACTAAGCCCAAACACTTGATATATAGCACTTGCTACTGGGAGAAGAATTGTCCAAACATGTCGACCTTCAGCTTGATTCATTACTACCCAGCAAAACAGACCTCTGCCACAAGCAAGGTGTGGCAGGCTACAGTCCTGCCAGTCAGCTGTAGTCTCTGACTATACCTGTCCATAAACAGACATAATAATCATAGCCCTGATGATTATTAAATTATTGGAGTTTGCTGGTTTCATTATTTGAGGGGTTTTTTAAAATAATAATTATAATTATTATTGTATTTATCTATCTGTCTATCAACATAAAGAAAGAAAAATCCATAGGTCAATTACTGTTTTCTTGATCATTTCATGTATTCTGTGATTGCTGCACTGGGCTTAGATGGTGACAAACATCTGTGTTTTTCCATTCAGTTTAGCATAGTTTTCTTAATAGTGGAAATGAGAAAAATATTGTCTCTGTCAGTTCAGTGCTCTGCTCTCCTGTTTTTCTGTAATTCACATCCCTTTCCAGGTTATAAAATATTTGGGCCAGGTACTCTGCTCTAAATTTATTTAAACCTGCTGAGGGCAGGTTTCAAGAGCTCATGAGTAAAAAAGAACCTCATTCATCTATTTGTTTTCACATTATTAAACCAAAGCTAGATTGTATTATGTACTCAATTGCATTGTAATAATCTTAGTACATGTGTCTGCAGTGGTCAGCAACCTACAAATATATGGTTATATGGATAGCTTTATGCCTGAGATACTTCCAGTGGTTTTAGGGGTTGTTCCAGTATCAACATCCTCGTGTGTGTTTATGTGTGCAGGATCAGGGTCACAGTTTTCAGAGAAGTAATTTCCAAACAGGAACATGACACACTACATTTCACACTGTGGCAGATCTTGTAGCAATACTCTTCAAGAAATACTCTCACAAGAGTGTGACTCAAACCAGCCTCAACTGTCAGCACAAGGAAGGGTTCAAGTGCGCAGAAGAAAGAAGTTTCAAAGCAAGAAGCCAAAGCAGCATAATTATTCTTAGGTACTGCAGGGCAAAACCCAGCTGCCAGCTGGCTGACCAAAACATGGTGATTGCCAATTAAAAGGAAGAATGTAGATGATGAAGAATTTTAGATTGAGGACTAGTTAAGGAGTTTACATAACTTGTCTTTGGCTTTCACCAGCCTGATTTTGAGGTTTGGTGTTTCTACCACAAGAGCACAGCGGTGATTTGTGGAGTGTTAACAGTATCAAATACTTTTCATGGTAAAAACTACTGGCAAATAAATCTTTTCACAAAGCAGGACTTTCTTAAAACATTTAAAAGTTTATAATCAATACTTTTATTCTCCTACTTTCAATCCCAGATGTAGAATTGTCTACTAAACTTTGTGTTCCATATTTTTTTGTGAATGTAGCAGATTTTCTACATTATCTTCACTTGATAACTAATTTTTTTTCCCTCTGAAGTGTCATATGCTGTCTTATGAGCTGTTGTAGTAGATAGGTAGAAAATATTTTTAATTCAATTGGTGTAGCCATATGATGTCACAAGCTCCTTATGACTAGGCAGTTATGCTGTCAATACCTTGTTCCTATGGTCTATGGATATGCATGGAATTTCACATGATATTTATTGTCTCTTTCCTACTGAATTTACCCTTTCGTCAGTCTCCTCATCTTTATCTCATAGTCTCCTCATCCTTACACTTCATCATCTCCTCATCCTCTTCTCACCAGGTAAAACATGTACAACTCCTTTAACCTTTCTTTGTAGGTGTAGGCTCTTTACTATCCTGACATCCTCCCCTCCTTTTTCTCTGCATCCATCCAACTTGACCAAAAAAACCCTTCCTGAAAGATGTGTTTCAGATGGAGCCTCACCAACACTGAGTAGAGAGAGAACAAGGCAGTGGGACAAAGAATGTGAAGCCAAGCAGTATAAACCTGACAGACCTGGACATTTTCACTTAGGAGTAAAGAGTCTTTAGAAATCTCTAACTAAATTGCAGCAGGACAGGAGCACAACATAAGGGCAGAGCCCTTTGGGGCACATGTAGCAAAGGCTTAGCATTTTCTTCATCATGTTCATTTTCTTCAATGTTTTTAGCTGATAAACTTCCACGAGTGCACCCTTAATGAGCTGGTACAAACACTGCACCAGCTGAGCACTGCTGCAGTCAGGGCAGGTGACCCAGGCAATGCTTCTCACCACTCACTCAGCAGCTGACCCTGGTGGCAAGGCCGGGGAACAGACCCTCGACCAGGACCAGTCGTTATTCCACACCCAAAGGGCAAATAGAGTGGTACAAACACCTTACTGGGGGCAATAGTGAACACCTAACAGCCAGATTAAATTAACTCTTTGGCTGCTACAGGTAATGTTAAGTGTGATTTGATCAGTTCTTACCCATCCCTAAGGGAGTCTGAGGCTCTTCAGTTCTGGCACTCCTCTTTGAAGTAGAACAATAGTTTTGGTCATGTTCATTGCCCCCCTTGAGGATATGTGGTAAGGACAATCTTTTCTGATTTTTGAAAGCCATCATGGCTAAGGTGTTATGCAGAACTGTGGTTCTGCCCAGTCAGGTGCTTCATCATGTCTGCCATGGACAGCCAACACTCCTTGGCATCCCCTTCAGCTTGTGATTTTCAAACTGCTGCAATTTATGCACTTGCTAGGCCAGTTCAGTACAAGTAACATTCTGGAAAAGATGTGGTTTACTAGTACTCATCCCAGGAGAATGGCATCTCAAAAACACTGTTATAACATATTTTCATTTAAGTAGAAATAGCCACGCTCCAGTGAATTTAACTCCCTGAATTCAAAACACATCTGTTTCTGGCTTTTCCAGGGATTTGGTTCTAGTTTAAATCATCTTTTAGTGACCACAGCTGTTCCTCCATGTCTCTGTGTGCCTTTTTGAGCTATGTAAAGAATTGCTAACACTCAGTATGGTCCACATATCCAGACTGACAATTCAATACTGCTTTTTCTCGTGATGAATGATTACAGACCTAGTGATGTGTTCTCCAGGTAATGGGTTACGGGTTCTGTGAACTCTGCTTTCAGCTTTTCCCCTGACTGGAGGGATCGGGATGTTTTTTCCAGGTAAGAGTCTCTCTCGATTTGACGTGAACTCGTGCTGCAGCTGGTTCTTCAGACACGGTGTTTTTAGCTTCCCCCTCCACGCCATGATCGTCTTCTTTCATTAAACATTCAGGAATTCCATGTGGAATTAAGATAGCAGATGGGCATTCGGGCTCAGATGGGCAGGATCTCCCTCTGGAGGCCTCCAACAGCAACTGCTTCTCTCTCTTGGTTTCAGAGACGCCGGGGGAGAAGCGCTTTGGCAGAACCAAAATGCTGCTGGAAATCAGATCTCTCCCCTTGGACAGGATGCCCTTGCTTTCTGATTTGCCTTACACCAACAATCCTTCTGGAAATGTGGCTGCAATTTGCCAGCAGCTTCAAAAGCTCTTGGAAGGGCACCTCTCGCCCCTTCATCCCGAACGGAAAAGGAGGGAGAAAGGCTGAGCGGTTCCATGCGCTGCCCGCAGAGCCGGGGCTCCCTCGGTCTGCTCGGAACCACCCGAGCCAGCTTATCTGACAGGAGCACCGACGTGAGGGGGGACGAGAGCAGTCTGATCGAAATGAGTCTCACAGAGATGATAGGGAACCAGAGGAAATACTAAACCAGCACATAATGAAGCTTCTAATGCTAAGGTTTGAAAAACATACAACATGAACTGCTTAGGGCTTTAGGCGCTTTCAGGGATTAGCCCCACATATGGGACTTCAGTGTCATAGTCCCCCATCCGACCAGCTGAATCATTTTTTCTGAAACATACTTGGCATAAAATGAAGTATTTCTGGGCATAGAAAGGAAATTATGCAGTATACCAGTTTTTCCCAATGAACTATTATGTATTGTATAAAAAATGGTTTACAAATGTGACTCTAAAAATAACAAATTCTCCCTTTTTTTTTTTTTTTTTTTCTTTAGCTGGAGTTCTTTGTACCAAGAACTTAGAATCAACTTATATTGTAGAGATATGTTGAATTAAATGAGTTTTACTTCACACATTCCACTCTTCTTGTACCTTTTTTTTCCCACTTTCAGTGTCTTTTGAACTCATGTTGATCAGATCTCCCAGTAATAAGCTGCTCTCCACCACACTTGTAAAGGATGCTATCAGCCCAAAATCTACCAAGAGGCAAGGTTGTTTCAAAAGTTTTATTTCAACATCAATACCTGTGTATAAATAAAAGGCTTCCATTGAATTTCAGCCAGCTAAGCTGGTAAAAAATTCCTGATTAAAGAACTCAGACCGCAATCTCTTTGGAAATTCTACTGGTTAGCAAGTCATATACCTTGTAATCAAAAAGCATCCTTAATAGATTTTTAGATGTGAATTTGTTTCAGTAATAGTTAAAAGATCTGTTTCCTATTTTAAAAGTATATCTAAGCTAAAAGGAAAAAAAAAAAAAAAAAAGAAAGTAAATCCATGATCTAAAGGGGAGGTTGTGGTGTAAATCCATGCCTATTCATAAACACAACGAGAACTGTATTTTGAATAATAACGATAGCGTTCAGATTGGAAGTTAAAATGTTTGTCTGCTGTGTTAGTGACATGAGAGTCAATAAAACTGAAAGGTAAGCAAAAATATTCCCGCTCCCGTAGTAGCTAAATGCAGAATTGATTTCCATCACTAAGAGGCGCTGCTGCACCAGGCCCATGGGCCGCTCTTGCTCATCACAACGATTAGGTGGAGGCAAGAGTAAATCAATACCTGCACACATAGATTTGGATGATTTTTTTTTAATGCTAGAACATGTTTGAATTATCTATCTATCTATCTATCTATCTATCTATCTATCTATCTATCTATCTATCTATCTATCTATCTATCTATCTATCTATCTATCTGTCTGTCTATCTATCCGTCTGTCTATCCATCTGTCTATCTATCTAGATATGATAGAATGAATATTCTTTCAATTAATAAACGTCTTCCAGCTTAAAAAATACACTTTACTGAATGGCTGCTCTATCTTCCATCAGAAATATCCTGTATTTTCATTAAACTGTGAAAGATTTTGTGCTGTACTTGTGATATTGGAAACCATTCTGAAAGTTAGATGATGCAGACAGTAAATTCTTGGTGCCTGTGGCTGTGTAAGTCCTCAAGCTGGTAATGTACATTAAAAGGAATTTTAGATTTGTAGAGCCAACCCCCATTTCATGAGAGGATCTAAGAACAGGATTAAAGTGCTTCTTACTGTGATACACAGAGCATATTAAGCAGTATATTACTCCTTCATTTGCAAAGATGGAGTTTCAGGAGGGGGCATAGCTAAGACAGAAATACACACAAATACTATTAAAATTGTTCATCCAGCTAAGGTGGCTGCTACCAACTGATAAAACTTGTTCTAGTTTGGAAAGGAGTTTTTTCAGCAGAGTTCACAGCAAGCTGGATTTGGACTGGAATGGAACAGGGTAGGAATCTCAGAAAGGATCTGCAGTTGATGAGGGTGAATGCACCTACAGAACAAAACCTGTACAAGACTACAATGGTCACTGCTTCAGCATGCAGCAGGCCTAGAAAGTACAGGTTGGGCTTAGTAGGCTTGTCTTGGGTTTGTTCTTTAAATCTTTGCCGTGGACACTGGAAATCCTGGAGATTAAAATAAAGGATTACAGGATTAGTGGTCCATATGACTCTTACAAGATGGTTTTTAGGAAAAGGAAGATAAACACAAACAGTACTCCACTCTTTGAAGAAATGCAGAGAAGAACAACAGTACTGATTAAGAAAGAAACTATCACCTCAAAAGAGTGTTTGACATATAAAAATATGACAATTTGAATTTAACTGGTTTACATTTGTCACAATTGCTCTGTGAACCAGTCTCCTCTTAAAAGCTAACTTTAGAGCTTTTATTCAAAAGAAGACACAAACCATAAATAAGAAAAGGGAAATAAAATACTTTTCTAAAGGCTCTTGCAGCTATAGGCTATCATATTTTTTTTTGTTAGGAAAAAATAAATTAACACAGAAGAAAGTAGTAGCTACAACTACAGCAATGTTTCTGCTTCCCACGCCTTGAAGATTATTCAACAATTAAATTAAAGGAGGAATGTTCTTCTGTTGTGATTGGTGATGGTGGAACTATAAGCCAAAATACTTTTCAAAGAAATGAATATAAGGGTATGGTTTCAAACACAGCAGAGCTGCCAAAATGTAGCCTGCCTCCCCTTGCCCACCCTTGGCTTTAGCCCTTGAGTTGGTACGTGCCTGATCAAATCACAGGCCAAATCTAATCTAAACTGACAGAAAACAAACTACCCACTGAAAAAACACTAGTCAATGCTTTTTTGCCAGTTCAGCTCCCTTAGCTTGGACACCAGACAGTCAGACAAGCTCCAGTGCAAGGGACAGAATGGGAAGAGTTGGCACAAGGATGGGATCAAGTGTCCATTTGAGCAGCAGTTGCTGCCTCAGCTTACATGGATCATCAAATTAAAACTTATCCCTTTCCCATGTGTGAAATCCCTTGTGACTTTTGGATAGCGTTCCTCTTGTGACTGAAATATCTTGTAAGTTTTGCCTCTATGATTTATCATAACATATAATCATTGAATCATAAAATCATTAAGGCTGGACCTTGAGTCCAACCTTTGACCATATCAATTAAACCATAGCCCTAAGTGCCATGTCCAGGTATTTCTTGCACTCTTCCAAGGATGGTGACTCAACCACCCCCCAGGGCATGCCATTCCAATGCTTAACCAGCCTTTCAGTGAAGAAATTCTCCCTGCTGTCCAACCTGAACATACTACCCTGGCACAGCTTCAAGCTGTGTCCTCTTTTCCTGTCACTGTTGCCTGGGAGAACAGACCAACCCCCACCTGGCTACACCCTCCTTTCAGGCAGTTGTAGACAGTGATAAGGTCACCCCTGAGCCTCCTCTTCTCCAGGCTAAACACCCCAACATCCTCTTCAGATGAATATCTTTTTGTCTTCAATTGGAAGACCAGTGTTGTCTCCAATGAAATTTCTGCTAGTTAACTTCTAGGAAAAAAAATCAATTCAAATAAAGAACGTAGAGAATTTATATATATTCTTCCTATTTTTTTGGTACATCAGCATACCAGAAATGGTCAAGGGGCATTTTGGACTTCAAATTTATTCTCTTCAGCTGCTCTTCAGACCTGTAAAGTAGATTACAAAGATGTGCTACCAGGATGCTTTCTCCTTCTCCTACTGCCACTGCTGGCAATGATGTGGCATGGAGAGGAGCCTGACCCAGTATGCCATACCCAGGTCCTCACCAAAGGTTCACTGTCCTCTGTCAAACTCTGCTTTCCAAAAAGGACTAGTTATGAAGGACGCAAAGGGTATTATACCAGGGGTCAAGAAGACATAAGCTACAACTCTAACATGGTAGTGATACAGCAGTGTGTGATAACAAGGAGATGAAAAGCAGCATGCTGCATTTTCTGTAAGTGTCAGGACAGGAAGGTAAAGTGAAGGGTGATTTGTATCCTCTTAGCATTCACATCCTGTGCCTCCAATTATCCCTGTGAGAACAGAGATTTTTTCCTTTTTTTAATTATGCTATTCTTCTGGCATCAGATGCCCGGACCAACATTATTCAATGTTGTGCAAAAGAAAAAATGTCTTTGGTGGATTTAAGAGCAATTGTTCCACTCTGACAATTTGTAAGTAGGAGACAGTGGAAGACTCAAGATGCAAAATTCAGTTCATGCAGACGACAGCAAAACAGGAAAATGGGTCAGTCTCTTCAAGTAGAGGGGGATTTGTAATTGTCAGTATATAGAGTAGGAACATAGTAAAAATATTCAGTGGAACTTAACCTTTTTAATATTTCAACTGCACTTTAGTTATAAAAACACTAAGGGTGTGTGAAGGAAATTCTGCCTGTTTCCTATATTTGTGTAAATATTTCTCACTGTAGCAAATCATCCAGACATCATCAAAGCAGACTGAACATAAGACTTGTACTTCTGTCTTCAACAATCATAATAAAGCTACATATCCCTTTAGAAGGGTAAGGGCATAACAGCAGGGATGGCATCAGAATTTGTTTTCATTTATCAGCATTAAGATTTTGGTGGAAAATATTCTAAATAATAATTAATGGATTATGTGGTGATTGTATTTCTGTGAGTACTTTGCTTTCCCATGAGGTCTGTCTTTACCATTTCCCAATACAGCATTAGCTGTCTGTCTTTTATTTTATTGTTCAAACTCAATCATTCTTTCCATCTCTACAGCCACCACAGAATTCATAATTGAACAACTCCATGTAAAGGAAAAGTGCCTTCTGCCATAATTAAACACTCTGTGCTGCAAACATCATAATAAATCAATCAACATGCTGAAATTTTTCAAATTGCTAAAATTCTTGTATCTCAAACTCTTATAGTAGTTCTTTAATTTCAAAGCCCATAAGCAAGGTTAACTAAGAAATAATCTAAAGGAATAGTAAAAGGAGGAAAAATATAATTTCTCTGATAATACAGTGACCATGTTGCATTCCATCCAAAACATCCCACAACAGCAAGGCAGTGTCTGTATGTCAACCACTAAGCAAACCCCACAGCATTTCTCCTTCACCTTCCCGTGGTGTAGAATTTGGAAAAATCATCTTGCTTCATGTTGTAACTTCTACCTAACTTCCACTCTTTTTTTTTTTAATTCTGTAAGGATCTAAAACACATAAACTCTTCTGCTTGTCCCTAGCTTTTAAAAAACTCATCAGCTGAGGAGTAGCACAGAAATATTGTGGAAACTCTAGTCTGATGCTCATTATGCTTATAATTTTTTCCTGTAGCAGTTGTGAAACTAATGTTTAACTAAAATGATATCTAGGATTCCTCCTCTATCACTTCCAGGACTGGGCATGATGAAGATAAACAATGGTCCTAAATTAATTTGTGATAAAATCAGTAAAATTTACTCAGCATGAAAATGTAGTAATTAGAAATATCTTACGCATGAAGATGGAAAAATATAGTACAAGAGGTAAAAGTAAATCAGCACACAGAATGGCAGTCACTTCAAGGCTAAACAATTTGTGGGTCCTGGTAATTCTTGTCAGTACAGATTAATCCACACAACACATTTCATCCGATTCTTTTTTCCCAATTAAACAGAATGCAGTCTTATTATCTGATTGTTTTTCTGGCAAAGACACTGTGTTTTTCTCTTGTGCTTCTAAAATAGAGATGCAGATTCTAAACAGCTGGACATTCAACAGAAATGATCTCATTCTTTAAATCTGTAGCGTCAAAACAAGACAGAAATAACTTTTGAGTGCAATGAGTACTTTTTACAAAATTAAGGCCCCATGCAGGAAATGGGACACTCAATTGTTCTTAAGATCTTTGATATGTGTTTGTCAGAATAAATCTAAACCAACTTTTGGAAAGGAGGATGAAGTGGACTGAGAACTTTCTTGTGGCTGTACCATAATTAAAGTTATTGTTGCCAGGCTAATTTATAATTACTGAAAGCCTCTGCTTTCCCCTTTGATTTCGTGAGGAATTTGACTGCAGGATGAAGTAAGTTTTTCCAGTAGCGTGGGTAATCCCTGTTTTTCCCACCCATCACTAAAACCATTCTTTGCATTAGTGTGGTTTTCAGCTGCACTTCAGATCTTAAAGCAGAACTCTTATCAGTTACTGAAAAAAAATTCCAAAATATTTTGACTAATGGTACTGACAGAGCTATAAATCCTCATGCCCATAAAGGGTAAGGCCTAAAAAAATTATCTTTGTATTCTTAAGACACCAGGATTTTAATATAAACCCTGAAGTATCAGGGCTTTTCAGGGTTTGTTGTGGTTCCATGAGTGCTGGAGTCCTCAGGAAGCAACAGAAGCAGAGACAAGATATGTGTACAACTTCCCAAAAGGTCCTCAGCTCCTGCTTCCCACACACCACTGCTTAGTGCCAAAGCACTAGGTGATCTTTGGAAGTGGAATTTTGGAATTTTGCATCCCTCAGGAGTTTTGTATGAGTGGAAGTTTTTTTTGGTTGTGTTTTGTGGTTTTGATTTTTTTTATTGGGTCAAGAGTTTGAATAAATTTTCGGGTAAGCTGGAACAGATTAAACCTCCAAGGTGAGGGATAGCTGTCAATGGAAGAAAAGTTCCTGCTCACATAGGCCTTTCTCATATTTACTTGAAAAGTAGTTCTACTTCTACATATGTGCCTGTGTACTTTAGGATATAATTTAATGTAGTAACAAACAGGATACTACGATCTCCAGGAACAGCTGCAAGGGGCTTTGGAGCAGTGGTGTGGAAAGAGCCACATCCTTCCTGCAGCAAGCAGCAAGAACAGCAGCCAGCCCAGCACAGAGCTGGGCTAGTCAGCGGTCTTTGTTAATCTCAATCTAAATCCCCCCAGAATCCCTGCAGCAAACAGTGTCTGACAAACTCCTCTGATGAATCTGCCACAAAGGCCACTTATTACTTGAATTTCTGCCCGAAGTTCCCCAGGCTGTGAAATGGGGACTAAGTGCATTTTCCTTTTCAGGGGAAGAAGGACTTTAGGACGAGGCAGGAATTTCAAGCCCCAGTAGCTGTGTATAGAGGACCACTGCTGTGGGGAGGCTCATGGGAAACCATAACCAGTGAACTTTTGATGTCCCATGATCTTGAGTGTCAGAACAGGGGGGTGCAGATGGACAGCAGCCCAGCTGTTCTGCAGTTCAGGGCCAGGCTGTCTCATGCATTGCTGTCACAGACTCCAGACCACTTGGAATTTATGCACACCTCACTCATTTTTCAATTTCCTCAAAGATCTGACAAAATCACTTGAAAATAAAGAAGCTTTGCCCATATGTAGGTGCAGAAAATGTCATAAATAATTAGAGCTGGTCATAAACAGAATCGCTGAGACCTTTTAATATTTTGCTCTAAATCAGGACATTTCTAAAATCACAGGATCATAGAACGACATGAGCTGGAAGTGACTCTAAAGACCATGTAGTTCCAACCCCCCTTGCCATGGGCAGGGACACCTCCCACTAGATCAGGTTGCTCAGACCTCCCTTCAGCCTGCCTTGTACACTTCCCAGGGAGGGGCACTTACAGCCTCCCTGGGCAACCTGTTCCAGTGCCTCACCACCATCACAATGAACAACTTCCTTCTGACATCTAATCTAAATCTATTGTCTTTTACTTTGGGTCAATTCTTCTTTGTCCTGTGCTTGTAAAAATGAGAAGTTCTCAAATATTTGAGTTATAATTATAAATATAAGAATCATAAACAGGCATTTTACATAGACATGAAATGCTTCCTTCCTTAATGCATTAACCTTTCAAAGAGGCAGAAAAAGACACTATTCCCTTGGATAGATATCCTTTTTTTAATTTTTCCACTTACAAATATTTGTTTTAACCTGATATTACATCATTTTAGAGAGAGGGTATTGAAACAAAGCCATGTGTTTCAAATACCATCACCATGCAGCCACCAAGCTGGGGTCTGATCATGCATCTTGTGTTCTACACCTGCACAAATAGACATGTCCTGGGTTGAGTTTCCATGATGGAAACACACCCTCTTAGCTGATCAAGAATGGACCATGGAGATATGAAATGGGTAGAGCTGTGACCAAAAGCTGAAAGGGCATTGCCAGACTTGGTTTGGCAGCCTCATGCTCTCACACAAAGTGCTTTATGGGTGGGGATTCACCAAATCTTTTGTCGTGAGAAAAGCTATGCAAATGATTTGCGTATTCCAATTTTTTATGCTTTTCTTAGAACCAATGCCTTGGAAAACAGATGGGCTTTTATGTAACTTCTCAGTCAAGAACTCTCAGAAGAAGGAAATCTGAATGTGAGAAACCCTCAGGTGCTGTAGGATGTTGCCTCCAGTCCAGTCAATTATTCCACCTTTTTTAAGTTTTCCAGAACTGTTCTTCCTCAGCATGGGACCCTGAGCCACTACTCCTTAACTTAGTCCACGTGTCATGGGAAATGGTGACTGGTTTCATGAGCAGCTTCTCACTGACCCAAACACCCTACAGGAATATCTCTGGTAGACTGCAAATACCACACAAAATTACCAATACTCTACAATCAGAGTAAGTTTCTGCTGCAGCACAAAAAAGTGTTTTTGGAAGCCAGCACTTGAATATATTCTTGGATTTCAGAGACTGAAAGACTTTATGTCTGCTTTTCTGACAACTCCTCCATCACAAGCCTTTAAATGGAAAAGCAAAGTTTACATATTTTGTGAGATCCCATTTTGCTCAAGTTTTGGGAATTCAAGTCCCTCTTGTTAGACATTCAGCCTGGTCCTTGTTCCAAGATCTCTTTTCAAATTTAAAGATGGATATGACTACATTTGAAATAACTCCCAACCACTGACCTGGGCTTAGGAAAAGATGAAGAAGGAAGAAGAAAATTCTTGCCCAAGCAGTTATGAAAAGGGACATTTTGGCTGTTGTTCTCTTCTATATTCCAAAGTAAATCTTGTCTCTAGACTGTCTGTTCATACACACCCTGGCAGTTCTACCTGACTGACACCATCTGTTATTTCCATGCTTGGGAAGAGAAATTAGTCTCTTCCATCTCTGTAAGAAACCATATAAAATCAAATGCTAAAAACATAGTGGCTGTCTCTAATAAACCACAATGGCTTAAACCAGTGATATTTACATCTTGAGCCACATTAAATTTGGGCTGTGGGCAAATGACCAAATCTTTTCCCAAGATGTTCCAAATATTTGTTGGCAATAAATATGTAACATGAGTTTTCAGGATGCCTATGAGGAAGTGGTATTAAAACAACATTTCTGCAGATCACTGTTCATAATATAGCTTTGAAGACTTGTAGCTGAAGTTTATTTACTACCTTGATGTAATTTTTAGATTTATCTTAAAGCCTGAAATTTAGGGGAAAAGAAATATTTAAAAAAACCAAAAGCAAACAACAAACCAAGGTGTTCAATGTTTAAGCAAACAGAATAAGTGTTGGTTGTGGAAAAGAACTATGACTCTGAAAATTAACCACACCCCCCCCTTATAGGATTCATTCTCTACACTTCATCTTATCATCTGGGATGCATCATTGCTGAATTGTGTTGCTTTGGGTCAAACAGATTTTTAACTAAACTGACTTAAGTGTAAATCCTTAAGGCGAACCTCCCAGTATTAGTCAATTTTATCAGAATTAACTAGCTGGAGTTCATGAAGAAAATTACTGAGAAACTTCAAAGAGATTTTAATAAAATGGATACTGTAGTTACTGGGAGCTAAAAAATTTAATGAGCGCTTAAAGCTTGAAATCTTAGATCTTATTCATAGACAGTCTGGAGGGTGGTAACCTTCAGCAGCAGTTACTGATATTTCTACTTCCTCTGCTTTAAGGAGAAATATCTCTGTATCTATGAAATAAGAAGCTTAGAAAACTCTTAAATTACATCCTATGTAGCAGCTTTATTGGCTGTTTCATTCAAGCAAGAGTAGGCTGACACAGCCAAAGTAATGTCAGATGTTGTTTGATTAATAAAATGTCTCTTTGATTAGACTGTGGGCAGATATCTTGGCACTAACTATTACACTGTGGTGGATTTCACTTAATTTAGGAATAAAATTCTCATAAGCATTTTATTTCTTCTTTCAGGCAGTAAAATCAGAATTCAACATGTACTCATCTCTCTATAATCAAGGCATATTTTAAAGGGCCTCCCACACAGCCCTTACTGTGACTCTGATCTTTTTCTTGCTTACAGGGAGCAATAACCTAATGCTTCTCCAGGAGACATCTCCTTAAAGAAACACTGAACATTTTTCTGAGAAATCTGATCCTATTCGGAGCTGTCAGATTAAATTTCTCTGTTTCAAAACAGTGGTCTTCTGTTGGTGACTGGGGCTTTCCTGTTTTTTTTTTTCCTACTACTTCCAAATAGTGGGGGTAGTATCAGCATCTTCCTGGAAGTTCTCTGGCAGTTTCCAAAATTCTGAATCACAATTAGACATGCAGTATAACACCCCATGAACTTTCTGCCACAAGGGAAGATCAAGACTTAAAGCCTTTCTGTCTGAAGATGTTTTTCACATCTTCCTGGTGAGGTACTAATTCATATCCCAGAAATTGACTATAAATATTAAACATCAGAATTGTATCATATTCACCTTGATTTTATAGCAACATGTGTTACCTAGCAAGGTGCAGGGCAAAGGGGATTCATGTCCTGTGTACCATACTGACATAGTACCAGAGTGCTGAGTGATTTCCAGATGTAACATCAAAGTGTACCACAATTTGAAGGTCATTATCAAGGTCTGTTACAATGGTACTGCACAGTCTTAAAAAAACAAAAAAGTTATGAACAGATGCTATGTTATCATTGGCAAGTAGTTTGGCTCAGAGATTTCTGTGAAGACTAGAAGTGGTGAGTACTGTGCAGTCATAATTAACTCCAGTACTGTGGACAGTAAAGGTCACAACTGAAATATCTGGCAGACTCAGAGACTGACTGCATGTGGCTGTGACATAATTCTGTCCATCTTACTACAGAGACTTCTTTATCACCACTGACAAAATAATTCGGTTAGAAAGGGAAAAATCTGGTGATTTCTACAATTTCTCATGTAAAAGAAGAGAGAATATAACTTCTCTGAGCTTAATACCATCACCACAGTGAACTTGTGTCACCATGCAAATGCTATCCAGTGACAGCAAACCTAAATTAAGTATTTCATACTTAATTAGATGCTTGTCTGCTTATGGGTACAAGAGATTTTGTGCCTTCGAGGTTGGTAGCATTCATGTGCACATTTCAAATAATACCTTCTCACTAAGCAAAGCCAGCATTGACTCTAGACATAACCTACTGCAATCACCATCCAGTGCGCAAAGGCAGAGATGGCAACTGGTTTATGTATGGAACTGAATTGGTCTTGAGCCTGCAGTTAAGCTTGCCTCAGAATACTGTGGAAGGAAAGACTGAATGGCCTTTTCTTGTCCTTTAGCTGTTATTAATTGACATTATTTCTATAGTTCCACTTCCATGTACCTTTTTCCTTGGCTTTCAGTTTACCAATGAAAGTAATGTCTAAACAGAGAGTACACATGAGGCATGGATTACCTGCCAGCTCCTTCCATTTAGTGTCAATTACCTGGAGAAAGTAGGGAACTATAAAACAGTGAGATAAAAGAACAAAGTATTTCAAAGAACAACGCTGAAGATGCTGTATCATAGCATTAAGATATATCAGTGTATTGTGGGACCAGCTGGGTTTGCAACCATGACTGGTTATCAAAATGAGCAAGGAGGTACTGTTTTAAACGTGTGTGCTCTCTGCCATGGGGATGCCACATACATGCCCCACTTCCACAAAGAAAAGCAAAACCAGCTTTGCCGGCTGCAAAACTATGGAGAACAGTCACCACTAATGAGGCCTTGTTTCTTTTGCTTTTCTGTGAAAAAAAGTCAGCAGGTACTTTCATTCACAGGCATGAAAGAAAGGGATGAGAAAAATGCTGACTTCCAGACTCTGCAAATGCTCACAGAAATTGCAGACCAGTGACAGGTAATTTATTTATTGTCACTCTGCTGTGAAATCACCATATTAATTTCCCACCATTGTGGGAAGATTAGCTAATATGTATTCAGGTGGCCTTAAGTGTAGAAATAAGCTGCCTTTAGAGGTCAAATAAACTGTCCCTGAAAATGCTTATCATCTTGCTATATGAGAACCCATTAATACAGTGAAGGTGGGATGCAGTTGGGAGGGATGAAATTCAGAATGTATTTTGTTGAAAGTAATGGAAGGTAGGTACAAAATCTAATTGGACACCAATATGCTAAGCATAGTTATTAATGGATCCACTGTTTAAATTGAGGGATTGATCAAGAAGCCTATTTCTATCAAGCTTGGGGCTAAAGAAACCTGGCCTAGGTCCAGTTTCATTCAAAGTTTCACTTGTAACCGGGATGATGGACTAGTCAATATTTCTATTAAATTTACAGACAACATGAAACTGCAGAAAATTGAAAGGATATTGGCTGACAGGGTCAGAATTCAAAATACTTTCGACTTGGAAAAAAATTCAGAAGACATGAGAGGGAATTCAGAGCAAGTGATGGAAACCTATAGACTTAGGCCATGTTTCCACAATCATGTGAGATCTGCGCATTATTCAATCACCCAACTTTACCACCTCACTTAGTAGCAGATACAACGTTTATCATCATAATTTGCAACCTATTATCACAAGAGCAACATGTCGTGCTCACCTCTACTTTAAGCAGCTGCAGTGGGCTGGATATTTACCCATAAGTGGTCAGAGAGCTGTGTGAAGAGGATTCACCCAAAGCTCATCACACACATCACAAAGGGACAGTGCAATTGTATGGCTATCAGTGGTACTAAATCTGGGCCATTGCAGGATTTCCCAGCTACATTCCCATCCTTTTATTTTTGCTACCACTGCTTCTAATTGGACCACATGCTGAGATGGTTCAGGGGGCTGACAGCTGGCTCTGCCAAGAACGTGATTTTTTTTTTTTTTTTTTTTTTTTTTTTGTCAGAGCAGTTCTCAGAGTCAGCTCACCACGTAGTTCTATGAGCTTGTGCAATGTGAGCTCAGCAGCTCGGGTGTGATCAGCTCCAGGTACCATAGCACTGCAAACAGAGAGAAGACTCAGCTAAGACTAGGAAGTTACTGTAGCCATGTGAATAAAGGGGCTCCCCCTCTGATATCATCCTATGACAAAAAAAGGTGTCTCATAGCTGTGGGATGAGCATCCATAAGTGGCTGTAGAAAACGTGCTTGATCACCTGAAGGCCAAAGGAATATTCCCTAAAGCGAAGAAAAATCTCAGACTAACTTGAAAAGGATTCTACTTCTCTGCTGTCTTCTGCATGGCATTTGTAGGAACAAAGAGGAGCAGATGGCGCCAGAGAGAGAGCAAGAAGCCCAAAAGGAGCCGCGGTCACCACCTGTGCCTGCCGCAGCTTGTTCATCCACCCGGGACAAATGGGAGGGGCAAATTGTGGAGAATGCCCTGACCAACTGTGCTGTGCACAATCCCTGACCGCTGCTTGCTGTGCTGTGAAATTATGCATGTGCTGGGATGAAAGCAGTAAACAATTGTGTTCTGCAAATCTTACTCCTAGTCTTTTTTAAGGTGTTATTCCTGAGCCCACCCTGCATCCCCAGCCTCTGCCAGACCTGGCATACGGCTGGTAAGGCCTAGATCCTCCAGACTGCCAGTACATTTCTTATTCCCAATACCGTGTTAACAATACTCCAAATAACTATTGCAATTTTTCTGCTTGGCAAAAGTGCAGGCAACCCAGAGCTGTTAAAGTATAACAGATTTTGTTAAAGTGTAACAAAGGCTGAGCTATACAAAGGCAGCGGCAGTTCTGAAAGAGGGAGGGACTGTGGGGAACTGGAAAGGTTGGAATCCCATCATGTGTCCTTACGTGTCCATCCCATTTAGTGACTCTTACAAACCACTCTTCCTCAATCAGTAGGACTTTCCAGTGCTAGATGGAATCTTGTTGACCTGGGGATATATAACAATTGCCACATGTAGGGCACAAATGCCATGGTGTGGTGGTGCAGGAAGATGCAGGAGAGCAGAACACGGCACTAAGTGCAGAGGGCCCCTGTCCACTGACACTACCACTCCATCACCTGCTCTCTCTCCAAAAGCACCATGAGAGAGCAATAAAAGCAATTGGAGGTCTAGGAACACAAGGAAGGAATTGAAGAATAAAGGATATTTAACCTGTGGAGGAAAAACTAAGGGAAGCCTCATAATAGTCTTCAGAAGTTTTTAGTGGAGAGGAGCAGAGCAATGGAACTACACTGTTTGCAGCAATTACACTAACTAAATTTTTAGAATCTGGTCAGACAAGGCCTGTGAGGAAGCTGGTGATACAATCTTGGGATGAATTGATGACCTGTACCACCTCTGACTAAATTTTTATTTTTTAATTAATACACATGATTGAATTTGCATCCTAGAGCATACAAAGCAATAAAGAGATTCATTAGATATGAAAGAGGATTACAGGGATTTGGTTAAGAATATTGCTGTAACCAGAGTTCCCTTTAAGCACACTGAAAGGATTCTGCTCAGAAATCAGAGACCCAGATAATTCTGCAATCCATACTTCCAACACCATTCCTCTTCAGTCTTCAAGTTACTATTCAATTGATCTTTTAATTACCTTTATTGTAATTTGCTTGAATAATAATTCATCTCAGATTAAAAATAATTACTCATATTTACCAAAATCAGAAGGATTTCATAGACTGTACTTTTGTATATGTTGCCACCTATTTGAGCACTATTTCGTGGATTTAGGAGTGCTAAATAACATTAAGTTCTTTATCCAGTTCCCCTCGAGTCCTTCAGTGTGTTGAGTACACTCCCAGTACACTCTGGGAAAATGCTTCTGGAATCACCTCCTGTCTTTTAAGATAGCATCAGAATGGTTATAGTAATTAGTTTGTCAACCAAACCCATTTTATTGAACTACCTGCATGATCTGATTTGAAAGTAGTGATAACAATGAATCAGAGGATCAGCACAGTCCTCAGTTAAATTTCTCTATGAAAATAGTAATTTTGCTGAGCTTTTCCACTTTTTACTGTCCTTTAGCAGCTAGCTCGTCCTTTTACTGATGCATTTGTGTATCTGAATCTCATTTTTTGTATAATTTCAGCTGTCTGGGTGTGCTCATGCAGTGCTACAAGGAGAGGAAGCCTGGAAGCAGTGCCTGCTGCATCCCAAAGGACTGGCTGAAATGTCATTTAGTGTTTTGCTATTGCTTACACTCCAGTGCTGAGTGACAATGTAGAATACAAGTTGGGATCATCTGATTCCAGATTTTTAGGTGGTAAAATGTACCTTGGAAGAACAGATATCCTGGTACACTGCAGGTTTATTCTGGATCCTATTAATATTTCCTATACCCTGTTTCGAAACACACACTCTTATTGCCTTGTGATTCAAAAGGTTGACCAGCTAACTGGGTTCTGGTGGGTTGTGCCAGGGAGAAGGGGGATTTGAGGGCAATGGCCATGATTCTTCCCTTTATTTCTAAACAGATTCTCTTTTTCTAAACACAAGAATACCTGATTCAAAACTTGATTTAAAACCTCTTCTCCTTTCTCAGCTTTTTCTCAGATTACCAGTACCAGACTTCTGTGGGGGTGCCCTATCCTTTATTTATTTATTCATTCATTCATTTATCTAAGTGATATTTCTGTCTCCTTTTGTAAAGACAAGACAAAAAGAACAAAACAATAACCAACAAATTCCTCTGTATAGATACGTGTTTTCTTGGATGAAGCCAGCTGATGCTTCAGCTGCTTTTTTCCCATGGAAGTGTTTAGTAACGCCTAAATCTTAAATGAGGAATCTTATACATGACATTATATTCATCCTTGATGAATGTCCTGATAAATCCTGGTTTTTTACTGCAATATAGGAATTCAGGCCAAGTGGAGAAGAACATCATAAAGCAATCCTTTATTTTTCATGTGAATTTTGCAGAGGTTTCAAATATTCTTCAATTAGTTTTGTTGACTGTGCTTCCCTTGGCCTTTGTCTTCTCTTCTGTTTATTTATGCTATTTTAGCCCCTCCAGCAATATTCAATAAATAATCATTTCCTTTCTGTTAAAAACTGCCATTGTATTATATTTGTTCCAATGCATGTTTCCTATAGTTTTAGCTGAAAATCACCATCTCCACCAGCCTGAGGAAGCTTAATTCAGTACATTGTTAGGGCAGGCTAGTGCTTAAGAATTTAGCTCACTGAAATTAGGAAAATAAAAGCAAACATATCTACATTTTGGCTATGTTTCTACACAATCCTGTTGGAAGTGAAAGTCAAAGGAATTGTTGGTTCTATTACATGTTGCATATCAAAATACAGTTGATATATTAGCAATTTTGATAAGCATATGACAGAAGGAGCCAACAGAAGGAAATATTAATAGGATCCAGAATAAACCTACAACAGAAGTGTATTTCCCGTTGACACTGAGTCCTTAAGCCTGATTCAGCTTCAGGCTGATTTCCAGTTTGTAGGTTCAATAGACACCCAGTACTAGAGGAAGAAAGAATAATTGCATGCTTTTCCAACAGAAAATTCCTCAGAAAGGAGAGACATCTCAGGATTTTTGAGTTTGAAAAAATTAATATGTCTTCCTCATTCAAAAAACAGAAGTTGGTTTTCAGTATTCACTGAGGAGAATTCTTCTTTTCTTTTCTCAGATTGAAAATAAAAGTTCGTTGAGAGATTTTATCCTAGAATGACTGTGGCACGCAATGTCTTGGCTAGCTGTGACAAGAGCTTCCAGACAGATATTTAGTCTTACTCTGGTACCTTTACTATGCTACTCATGCAGGCATCCTTCCATCATTGCAGTTCTAGTGCTTCCTCCCCACAGTCACAGCAGCGAGTTCATATTCTTTCTTTGAAACAATACACTTTGCTATACGTACTTGTCTTATCTGAAAAGCTTTAAATCATCCTGGGACCTCCTTAACAAGACAGACCCTAAAACATCATCTTTGTTTAAAGCTTTGTTGGCAAGTTCCTTGTGACACATACAGTAAATTCACTCAAATGAAAAACAGGTCACCCCACTGCACCTTGCCACTGAATCACTGCTTTGAAACTTCCCTTTCCTGTGCTTCAGATGCAAGTACTGGGTTTTGTCACTCCATTACATTTTAGCTATTTTCCTTTAATATTCAGAGTCCTAAGCATCACCAAATCTAAGGTTCTTGTTCTTCTTGTTGTTCTGTTGCTAAGTTTTATAAAATCGTGGCATAAATGGAAACTTTGTTATAAAATGAGGTCATTGCAGGACTGCTATAGGAGGTCATTGAAGAGCTCATAAAGCACGTGTTGCACAATGCCAGCAAGTTAAAGGAAGCTATTAGTAACAAACCGTGACAATGACAACCGAAGTCATAATGATGTGTAGCTGCCTCACAGTTGCCCGAAGTTTTCCACAAACCCCAGCGCTTGTCATGCAAATAGAAAATCAGAACCTGCTAACAATAGTGTATGAAAACAACACACTGTTTTGCAACAAACAGGCATTATGTTAATGCACAAAGCCTAAACACTCTTTTGGACTAATTATCCCCCTTGTACTTCTGGAAAGGCAGAATTGCACAAAGGAGAACTGCACTAGCTCAGACGTGGTCAACTATGGCCCAACTGAGACCTCAGTGACTGTGGGTACATTTTATTATTGCTGTAAAACAATGATAATTTGTGGTAGCTAGAGACAGAACTGTTCTTCTGCAAACTCCTATAACACTATTTAAACTATTTTTTCCAGAGTTTTCCAGACAGTGCTTGCAGTTTGTAGCAGAGCTGAGCTAGCATCACACAGCACCAGGGAAAAACACATAAAGGATGTGGGCTATGGCAGGGAACTCCGAATGAGGATAGAGAGGTCAGGCACCAGCAAGAGGTCATTTTATGTAAACAGAAGTGGAGAGCACTAAATTTAGTCAGCTGATTATTTATCTCATATTACATTTTGCTTGAACATTTGGCTGTGGAATACAAAAATGTTAATGTGACTCCATGGATATTCTTGAGAGCATAATAAATTTGTAGAGTAGATAGATAATCTCATTGAAATAAATACTTTGGACCATGCTGAAAATAGCACTCAGGACAATACCACGTAGACATTAGAGATATTACAATAATTGGTTTCATGTAAAACAGATAGCTAAAGACATTGGATTAGTTCCCAGGAGTGTGCTAGACTACATCATTGAAGATGGGTTCTTTAATTGAATGCATATAGGAATAGATATAACAGCTTGAGCCATACACAGTATGTCACAAACCTTAACAATTATGGCTACATTTCATTTTGCACACCATTCCATCCCCATAAATGAGCTTCTTTCAAATTTAAAGGTACAGAATCCAATATATTTGTTTAAGAGGTTTTGAGGAAGGAGACACATCCTTCTGCTTTTTATTGAAAAGAACCAAGTACAGTCCTGGAGCAATATAAATAATAAATCTCTCTCTTACACATTTATAAGGGCTCCATCAGTATGATGCATATTTAACATACTAGCACTTTATATTTCATTATATATGTATGTGAAAATTAACTCCACTTTCTAGGTTTCCATAAATTTTCCTATATAACTGGTTTGAAAATATGGGCTACATATTTTTATTTTCCATTTTTTTGTTTTATTTTCAATTTTTTTTGTTTTGTTTTGGGTTTTTTTAAGTACATTTATAGAAACTAAAAAACTGTTTGCAGCAACGTTTATCCTTTTCCTACATCTTAAATTTTTTAAAAGGAGCTGCCTATATCTAGACTGTTTTTTGTGTAAGTGCTGTAAACTAAGAAATTTCATTGGTAGAGTGCACCTACACTGTTCTGATTTTGCAGTTGTTTATGGAAAAGTAAAAAATGGAGCAACTCAAGCCATAAGGATCACAGATCAATCTAGGCAAATAATCAGACAACCTGCATTAGAGAACTTCCTTGGGTTTTTTGTTTTGTTTTGGTTTGGTTTGGTTTTTTTTAAAGATAAATATTGTAAATCAAATCTCCACCTTTGGCCAAAACTAACTGTGCACTGTAATGGCTCTCTTATGAGCATTATCACAAGACAATAGCTTTGGAAACAGAGTGCTGTGTTGTCTGTAAGTGTAAAGATAATGAAAATATGTGAATGGAAATCATGTGATTTCCTTGGAATGCTGTATTAAACCTCTTGACTGGCTCTCATAAATTGCTTTGCAATTACTGCACTAATTCTTTTCCCTGGTTAGAGATGAAACAATGTAGTATTTACTCAACAAGTTTTTTAACACTTACAAATGCATCAGAAAAAGTCTGAGCTGCTCAAAAATAGCATATGTGTTTTGAAGCATATACTGGAATTCTTTGTAAGTTTTTGCAGAATCTATTATTCTCCCACAGGACAAGATTAGATTGTAAAACCATAAATATCAAATTAGGTTGCTTGCAGTTTACACCAGAGTAGCCTCATTTCAGAGGTGCTCAGAAACCACAGGAGGGAGTGGATTGCATCAGCTCAGCCTGGTGAAGACACTTTCCAAAACTCACCATTCAGGCACGTAGCAATTGTGAAGCAAATCCTCATCTCAGCTTACTTTGACCCATATGGACAGTCTAGTTCTGTGGAGCCAGATTTCCTTCATGAGCTGCTACTTGGGATGCTAATGCAGAGGAATTAAGGGGCTGCCTTAAGGCTCCTTACATGCATCACAGTAAGCAACTGCACTGCATCCAAGCACTACTGCATTTGAATTTTTAATGGCAAGTCAGTTATTGGTGTTTGGTTTTTTGTTTCCTTCATACAATATTGTAAATGTTTATGTTAGCATAAATGAAGGATTAAAAAAAATACTTTTAATCATCTCCTACACACCAAGCAACATGCTGGCATGTGATTCGTTTCACTTCATTGATAATATGCTCAGAGCCTTTTGTGCTGAGGCATGAAAAGTTAATTACTTGCAGCACTGGGAATTTATTACATCTCCTTGGGTTCTAAGAGTTAGTATTTTCTGGATGGACTATTTAAATTAATTTTTGAGGGAGTAATATTTTTTGTTGTTGTTCTTTTAATGCACATCATGATTATGTACATTTTTCATCCTATCTGGACTTTACCAATGGATTATTTTCTCTTTTTTTTTTTTAGGTACTGATGTGCTCATTACTACTTTTCACAATCTTTTAAATATTAGATAGTGACACCAAAAGAAAGATGGTCAGATACCTTAAGAGAGTGAGTGTAACTCAGTTCAAATACAAATAGAGCTGATGTGAAAGGACTGAGCTTTGTGGCATTCAAAAGTCTGTACATTACTACTGAAGTTCGTCACTGTCTGCCACTAATCCCACAAAGCTCAGTAGGGATCAGCTGCTGATAACACAATGAAAGGGGGTCTTTGTTACAACACTCTGGGTTTTTTATACATGTTGAAGACCTTGTGAGCCTCATTCAGATTGTCTGTTACTTAGCAAACATTAACAGTGTGTATAATGCAGTACTTCAGACAAATCTGTATTTTCTCAGGTTTTTTTGTGTTATTTCCATTTACCACAAATGTTTTATATACAATTCATGCTTATGATTTAATTCTCTATCATAAATAAACATTTGATTTTTTTGGCCTTCTTCTTAGTGGCAAAATAGTGATTGCATAGATAAAGTTCAAAGCTAGAATATCTTGCCTGTGGTGGATTTATTATTACCATTATAAAAGTTGTCTTCAAAGAGTTAAAGTTAGTTAGTTATCCCAATTCTTCCTGTTTAATGAAATTATTTTGTTTCCTTAAACTGTGTTTAATAAATAATAAGGAAGACTGGAAAATTAATACACTTCTTGCTGTATTGATTTAGGTTTAGTTCATTCTGTTTTTTCTCTGAAGTCTACAAACCCTTAGGTGCTAGCTAATCTATTCATTTCTGACGTGCACATCTTTCTACTGCTTAAGCGCCTGTGCTGTTCTTGAAACAGCCTCAGAGATTATTTAAATCTGCATGCTTTGCTTTTTCACCTGTTCACCATTTCCCACATACTTTTAGTGTGTATTTCAAAACATTGTAATTGTACTCTAAGAAACTCCATTGTCATATTAGGTCTAACTTAACACAACTACATTATCCAAGGACAGTCCCTACATCCATTGTTCTGCAACCACAGGAATAGTGCTAGATGTTCCCTTGAGTCCTGAAAGTGCCTGGCAGCAATTCCATACTCAGGACTGCATTTTTAAATGGATAGCTACTAGTGTTGGAGGGTAATGACTCAGGTTGTGCACATACAGGTAAGAGTAGAGCAAAGTTAAGACTGTGATGCTATGGTAAGTGTCATGAGAGCAGACTGCACAGCTATTTTTAGATGACAGCGCAGGAAATAAAATGATGTGCTTAAAACCCACAAAATGCTAAATTCAAACCTACAAAGTGCAGAGTCATTGTGACTGAAGCAGCCATAATTAGCAAAGTGAAGCACCAAGAGTGATGAAAAGGCTGGAAGGCATGTCCTGCATGGAGTGGCTGAGGACACTGGCTTTGTCTAGTTTGCAGCAAAGGCAGCTGAGAGGTGAATCCATTGGTCTTTAAAGCTTTCTGAGAAATGGACATGGAGAGAGAGGGAAGTGCTGAGCTCTTCTCCCTGGGATGCACTGACAGGACATATGGGAATGGTTCCCAGCTGCATCAGGGGAGGTTCAGCCAAGATATCATGAAGCATTTCTTTACACTGAGGTTAGTCAAACACTGGAACAGGCTTCCTTGAGAGACAATCAATGCCCTGAGCTGTCAGTGTTTACAAGGTATTTGGACACCACCTTTAACAACACTTAATGTTGGTCAGCCCTGGTGTTCAGGCAGTTAGAGAGATGGTCCCCGTGGGTTCCTTCCAGGTGTAACACTCTATTTCAGTCTATCCATATAGTCACAGTGGCATGCTATATCAACTATGCCTTCTCAGTAAAGAATTCTACACTGAATCCTTCTGCCTGAGCCTCCTTGAGCAGGCTGTACAGACTCCATAGGATGTTTTTCTACCACTTAGGGCAGCTATGAGTATCCCCCAGGAGGATACAGGCCTTTTGTAAGCCTGGAATGCCAAATAGCTAAGTACAAGTGTTAGTAGCTAAGAGCACCTCTGGGCTATGTTTTTGTTCAGGCAGAACAAAATTCAAGAGCAGAACCACCACTCTGAAAAGAGTTCCTTTCTGTGCTGCCTAGCACCTGCTATGCCCGCCATCAAGAAGTTGTCCCACTAAGTAAAGTAATTTCCTATCATTTTCCATGGATTCCAGATCATCATGCAGGCAAGAAAAAAATGTAGCAAAGGGTAGTCCCTGAAAGGCATCCAAGGCAGCTAGTTCATTATAATCACAGAATAGGTTTGGGCTGGAGAAGACCTTATACATCATCCAGCTCCAATGCCCCTGACAAGGGCAGGGTCACCTTCCAGTAGAACATGTTGCTTAGAGTTCATCACTGCCAGAAATTCCCTTTGAGGCAGTTGATCTTGCATATCTTTGAATAAGTGAGAACTTTACCGTACAAGGATAGAAGATGCCAGGCTAGTAGACTTATTTTTGTTACTAAATGTATTCTCCACTTTAAAGGTCATCATATTTTATTTAGCAGACATTCATGAAGTGCTTGATCTCATATGCTACTCTCTTGATTGCAAGCCTGACTCTGGGAAACAAAATAGATTTATACTCTTTTGTTTAAATTCTACTTTGTTTTGACCCATGCCTTATTACAATGGGGAAACTTTGAATTTCTGTGCTTGTTTTCCATGTTAAAGCCAGGTGAACTTCAGTCTTAGTTCTCTTTTTTAGACAGTCTTTGTGTACTGAATTTCATTTCTTAGGATTCTGTAGTATTCTAATTAGCTTTTTGAAGACAGAGCAATTTCAAGTTTTTAAATTCCAGTGGGGCAAAGGAACACTGCTGTCTTCTGAACTGAGTTTCAGGAATCAGTCCTTTACAGCAAATTTATAAGAGGAATAAAGGTGTATTGTGTTTGGCAACAATACAGGCTTTTCTTTCTTTCTAAAAATTCTTGAATCTGTGAACATTCCTCATCTTTTCATTGTGTGCCCATGGGAACTAATGTCTCCTCATTCCTAAACACCATTCAGTTGTCTTCCATGTAAGTGCTGTCACCTGAAACTTTGCTGATTATGGCACTGAATTGGAATTCTTTAATTCCTCAGAAGAGAAATCAACTTATCTCAAGCTATATGTCAGGGATTTGACACAATAGAGCAGTGTATTGAATATAGTCTGGTGAGTGCAAATGTGGCCCACAGACTGCTGACCTTGCCTATTTTCATTGATGATCTGGAGCTGTAGGATCAGAATAAGATCAAAAAGCCATGTCTGTGTAAGTGTACCTCCATTGTGTAGTCTTCAGACACAGCTGAGCTACTGACAGGAATGATGTGGTTCAGCATGACCTATGGCTTGAGAAGTGACCCTTCAGGATGTGCTTCTTCTCATGACCATTGTGACTGCAGAGGTATTTCCAACTGCCTGGGTACTGGAAAGACTGAATTTCCCTCTGCAGATGTTAGTCTCCTCCCCTTGTGTCAATAGGCTGGTTTATGGCCCAGTGCAGAGACTGAATGGCTGTGGTGGTTAGGGATGGTGACACAGGGTGAGGGAGCAGCCCAGCAAGGGGAAACACAAGCTCTGCAGGTGAATGTCAGAAGAATCTCTCTGGGACTATAGCAAGGTAACTTCAGCAGTCGGTATCCCTCAGGGCTTCCCATCTGATGTGTGTTCCTGAGATGGCCCAGGGGCTTGAGGCTTGATCTGCATAACACAACACAGCCCGAGGCTCCGTGAGAGGGGCGGCGCTCAGGGGTATCCTGAAAGATAACACACAGCAGTGCACACATTCATCCAGGGCTTACCTTACAGATACTGTGACCCCAAGATATTAATATTGAATTTAAATTAAAACATATGGTGTAGCTCTGCCAAATCTGAATAAGAAAAATAATGATTACTCTGAAAGATGTTATAGACTCAGTCTGTCCAGTTTTATTCTTGGAGTAGTATGGTCCCCCACTCCTGGTTTAAATAATACATTTGGGGACTTTTGTGGGAAAGAGAAAAAATGCTAACACTCTTCTCCATATTTTCCTTCTTGCTTTTGTCTACATACTACAATTTCAGTTACAGGTGATGTTGTTACTATTAATACTAGGCAAAATAAATCTTTTTAAATTGTCCACTAAAGTCTGAGAACAATGCAAAGATATATGATGTAACTTCTAGTAAGGCTGAGAGAAGCATACAATCACATGTGTTTGAAACAGAGATTTTTAAGTAGGCACTTCCAAATGCAAGAGGTCCTGAAAAAATATACTTTTCTATACTAACTTTTTTAATTTGTAGAATTTGCACTAATTTGTAGAAAAAAAATCTCTGGAAATAGACCTATGACACCAAATAAATTTTCAAAGAGGAATTATTTTCAAGTTAATTCTAAAAGAACAGACATATTTGCTATTCTAAAGCTGCTGCATGTTGTAACTGGTATCATTAAAACATGAGTTAAACCTCCAAAATAATAGAAAAGACTTTAAAATAACCAGACATCTGCTCTTTGGGGGATTAATACATTGAGAAATCAAGAGAAGCCTTTTTCCAAAACTGTGGTAACAAATGTTCCAAAGTGGAAGCTGTTTTGAAAATGTTTCTCTGAACAATCAACAGCAGGGATTGATACTTCATGGAAAGAATGTAAAAACTGTGACAAAATGACAGAATACACTAATAAGGCTCACCACAGTGTTTTACTTATCTGCTATGAATTATATGTACTATAGAAATTTCCTGAGTTTAACATCCACCTGCCTGAAAATTGTCACCCAGTAATTAGCAGCTGCCAGACTACACTTATTTGCATGCTTATTTTTAAAGTTCAAAGATAAGTGATGATGCTAATGAGATTTTCTATGAACCATCTTCTTGTTGTTTTCTCTCAAAACACCCTAAACAGAATTAAAAAATACACCTCAGAACCACTGTGAGTACACACAAAGAAGGCCAAGAAAAAATATTTCTTCAAACTATCTAAAGCTACGAAAGAAAGAAATTCTGTGAAAAACCATTGACATCAAATAAAGATAAAGCAAATAGAAACAATCTCTTATGGAGCTGGTCAGTGGAGAGCAATAATGACATGACTGCTGTGGGTTAAAAAGAAACAACCTTACATGTTTTGGGTCCTATCCTAGGCAGCTGCTTGAGGAATCATCATATTCTAACCAGATCATCATGTTCTTTCCCTGCTATTCTCACAAGTCCTTTAGCATGTCTCTCATTAAACAGATATTAATTTTGCCTCTGATCCATGAGGTTCACCTCCAACTCTGAAATGTTAAATTTCAAGGACACAAAGTCTCCTGTGCTTTCTCTCACGCTGACCCTTATTCTTGCAATAATTCCCCCTTAAACACACCAATCTCTCACATAAACCCTCTTGAAAATCCTACTTAAAATGTCTAAAGAAACATTTGGGCAGCAGTGTGTGAAGATCATAGACTGTAATACAGACCAATAATGGTCCAGTATTTCTTTATATTCACTCAATTGCCTTTCATTAGCTAATTTTAGATATCAAGATCTCCAGAGGCGGCCTTATTGTTCTGTTTCTATAGCACCTGGTCCTGGGTTTGAGTTCTCACTTACTAGCAGTGATGCAAATAAAGATTTTGACATACAGATAAGATTTCCAAAGGCTCAAAACCAGCCATACAAATAAACAAAAAAGAAAATATTTTTAAATCTGTCTTACAATTTTGCAGATCTGACATGTTTTTAACAACACTGACTGATGTAACCATTAAGGCTGTTTTGAAGTCAGGGTTGGAAGAAATGTTTGTACAAATCAAGTATTCTGATTAATGGAGCTGTAGTCTCTGTGTGTATTCAGGAGATTAGAAGCTTTTCAACAATGTGAAGAGCATGAATATTTGGAAAATGTTTTTGTTATTTATTTCTCTTTAGTAGAAGACCTCTGAGTTACTGGGTCAAAGAAGGTAGTGGGGAAGGAAGGAAGGAAGTGGGGAAGGAAGTGGGGAAGGAAGGAAGGAAGTGGGGAAGGAAGTGGGGAAGGAAGGAAGGAAGGAAGGAAGGAAGGAAGGAAGGAAGGAAGGAAGGAAGGAAGGAAGGAAGGAAGGAAGGAAGGAAGGATCCAAAACCAGAACAGGAGGAGCCATGGTGAAGAAGCAAGCAGGAAAACCTAGACACAATAGAGTAGTACCCCATTCTGCACAAGCAAGCTTTGTTCACAGCTGTCTCATTATCAAGGCATTCCTCTTCAGTACTTATTCACAGGTTCAAAGAATGGAGCGTTGAAATTAAGTATCACTCATAAATACCTAAAGGCCAGAGTGTAGGGTTAGATGAGCCTGAGCATGACATTGAGACCAGAAAGTCTAATAATACCCTTGAATACAACAGTGAAGGAGTAGAGAACCAGGAAAATAATTTACTGAGGTGTTAGAACTATAAAGATGATGGAAGGGCTGAGAAAACAGCCTTTCAGTGAGAGACACAGGACTCACACACACACAAATAAAAGTGTTACTGCAGAGTAATGAGGTGCCATGTGTCAGCTGACTCAGTCACCACCTGGATACTCAGTCTGGGTTTGTGGCCAATGCAAAGCAGTTCAAATTAACTCTGCCCTCTTTAGAAGAGGAGAGTTGTTCAGTTTAGTTTATCAAGAAATAAGCTGGGAAATTATTTCATGCCTGTGTACAAGAATGTTTACAAGGAGAAAAGCCTGAGTGCCAAATAGTTCCTTAACTACTGAAAAATTGGAATAATAATAGCTGTAGATAAAATTAGCTGATGTCCTCAAACACAACAGAAGCAGGGAATTCTCTGAACTGTTGACTCTTGATATCAAGTCTAAACAACTTCTAGCAAGTTTATCCAAGCACAAGTCTTTAGCTTCATAAAGAGAAGAGCTGAGGCAAATGCACAGTCTGTCAAGCAAAAAGGCCTTGCAGTTTCATTGGGGTAGCAAATTTTTGAATCTATTATGTTAAAGATAGAAGATCAGATACCAGTACAATCATCTAACCTAACCTGCTGTACAAAATAGAATCTGTAGAATTCAAAGACTCACTGCATGATGGTACTGCCTGTCCTGTTTTCAGCTGGGATAGAGTTAATCTCCTTCTTCACAACTGGCACAATTCCTGTTTGGAATTTAGCATGAGAATAATGTTGATACCACACCAATCAAGTTGTTGCTAAATAGTGCTTACTCTAAATCAAGGACTTTCCATTTACCCATGCTCTGCCTGCAAGCAGGTGCACGGGGAGCCAGGAGGGTGCATAACTGGGACAGCTGATCTGACCAGTTATGGGATATTCTGGACCAGTGAACGTTATGTTCAGCATATAAACTGGGGTTGGCTGGGGGCACAAACCACTGCTTGAGAAAGGGACAAGTATTGGTCAACGGCTGGTGATGTATTCCTTCTTCATCTTCAGTTTTAGTCCTTTCTCTCTGTCCTTCTCAGTAAAATTACTATTATAATCATTATTATTATTATTATATTTTCTCTTGTTTCCATTGTTAAACTGTTCTTAGCTCTACCCAAAAGTTTTTTTCTTTATTTTTTTGATTCCCCTTTCCTCTGTGAAGAGCAGCAGTGATGAATGTTTGTGTGGCTGTTTTGTATTGCCTGGAGTTAAACCATGACACCATCTCGGTTGCATATACTCCAATATCAAACCGTGGATGCAGCCACTAGAGGCTGCATTATCATGTTGCAGATTTGCCCTATATCTGATAGAAGAGCTGCTGCAGAAAGTCAAAGTCTAGCAGCATTTGCCTTTCAGACCCCAAGTTTTTCGTCCCCTTCAAAATATCAAAATAAATATGCCACACTGGAATATATGGTAAACAGTTTAAAAATGCTAATGTTTACTACATGTAGGTAGTAGTGTGATAAGTGTTGCTTTGAAGGTACCACCATCAGCTAATGAAAAATGAAGATGTAAGATCACACATTTTTAGCAAGAATGAATATTTATGTGCAACTATACTAATTTATTATGTGACATACAAATACAGGCAAGAAATTTAATGCATTAGCAGCAGAACAATGTATACCTTTATTGGCCATAGTAACTGATTACGCATAAGTATTAACAAGGAGAGTGGCAAAGAAGTTAAAAGCAAAACAACAGTGGTGACTTTTATTGGAGAAAATAAGGAATTATTAGGATGGAAAAAATATTAAGACTTAAAAAACTGAAAGAACATGCAGATAGTCCCTGTTCATTCATCTGTTTTACTACAACCAGTAAAATAAATATGGTTGATAAGGTTTATTATTTATGCTAAAGGATCTGGTATGGATTGCAAAGGGCAGTAACATCTGGGCAGGCCTACCATTATTTATTTGGACGTTTTACAAACGACAGCAAAAGAGTACCTGCTTACTCATCCGAATTCCCTGAAGAGTTTTAAAACACAGTAATAAAGAATCACTTATAGAAAGTTAATAACTGTATCACCAGAGGGGAGTGAAAGAGCCACAGGAGAGTTTCTGGGGCAAAACATAGACTTCTGAAGCTTTCTGCAGGAATCAGCTACAAGTCCTGAGGGCTTTGAGGCCAAAAGAAACCACTGCCATGGATCACATCCCCATATCACCAATGCAAGCTGCCCCATGCTCATTCACTCACACCTTGCCAGTGTCCCTTCTGCTGCGTCAGTCACAAATGCCACAGCTCGGGCTGAGTTTCACCCTTTTTGCATTGAATAACCTTTGTGGCTTTATACTGAAGAACAAAGCACCTCCTCTGACAGCTCTTATTCCTTGAGTACAGAAAAAGCTTTCTAAGAATTTAGATTTAAACGTTACTTAGCCTAAAAGTATTTTTGCACGGACCTCTTGGGAACGACAGCATTTCTCTTTAGCTCCCTCGAAACTAAACAACTCGTAAAACAGATTAAACTGTTGAAACATAAATTACGAGCTGTGAGGGAAGAGGCTGTCCCTGCACCTGCGGGCAGTCCCGGAGGGGACAGTGTGGAGACCTGTCCTGTGGGCTTTAACCTGCTGCCCCTCGTACCAGGCAGGCACTGCGCCTCACCTTCCCCTGCCCTTGGGTTTTGTTGTTAAACCCTCTCCGAACCACACGGCTGGATTCCTCCTGCCTGTCGCTGGGATTACCCGGCCGGCGCCTGCCACCTCCTCTCCCCTCGGGGCTCGGGGAGGACGGGCTGAGGGAGGGAAGGAGGGAGGGGGCCGCCATCTTCTCAGGGCGGGCGCCGGTGGCGAGTGCACGGCGGCAGGTCCGCTCCGGGGGCTGAGGGGGCTGGAGCGGCCGCGCCCCCGCCCCGCGAACGTGTGAGGGAGCGAGGGAGGAGGGGGAAAGCGAGAGGGAGAAAGCGAACGGGAGGGCGGGGTGTGGAGGCAGCTCCCGCGGCTGGGCGTGTGCCCGGCCCCCGGTGCTGCGTGACCGCGCGGGAGGAGCAGGAGGAGGAGTGTGGGTGCGGGGAATTTCCTTGTGTGGCGGCGGAGGAACAACACCGCTCCAGACGGCGGGGCTGCGAGGAGGGCGCTGCCGCCGCCGCCGGTTGCCGAGCGATGTGAGGGGGAGCCCCCCCCTGCGCCCTCCCCTCCCTGCCCCTGGAGCCGCCTGCTTTCCCCCCTCCCTCCCCTCGCTCATCCCCGCCCCGCCATGCCGGACCAGATCTCCGTGTCGGAATTCGTGTCCGAGACCAATGAGGATTACAAGTCACCCACCGCCTCCAACTTCACCACCCGGATGGCCCAGTGCAGGAACACGGTGGCGGCCATCGAGGAGGTGAGCCCGGGCGGGGGGCGCGGGGCGCGCAGCCCTCTCTGGCCTGGCTGCAGAGAACAAGGCGCTACCGGCGCTGCCTCCTGCCGCTCCCTCTCCCGCCCGGCCCCGAGCAGCGCCCTCGGCTGCCGCTCGGAGGAAATGGGGCTCGCCCGAGTGGAGAGGGGAAAGAAAAGGAGCGGGGGAAGGGCCGGGGCGCCGCTCCCCCGGCCCGCGGGGCTCGCTCTCCGCCCGTCCCTCAGCGCACGGTGGGGCAGGGTCGCCGGCCGCCCTCGGCTGGGGCAGCCCGAGCCGTCGCTTCTCGCTCCTCCTGACGCCCGAGGAGCCCCGATCCGGGCGGTTCCACCCGCTTTCCTCGTAACTGGTGGTGGTGTTGGGGGGAGGAACTTGAACTCTGCAGTCTCCTCCGTCAGCCCCTTCCTTCACAGCGACACCTGAACCGCCTTGGCCTCGCCAGCTGCCGTGTGGGGCTTCGGCTTTCCCTGTTTGTCCTTTCCCTGAGCGTGTGTCTGCCTGCCTCCGGGCACAGGTGGGATTTAATCCGCTTTCCAGTTCCCGCACACAGAAATTGAAACGCGCTTCCCCCGGCCATATGGTTTAAGGCAGCCTTCCCTGGGGATCCGCTCCCTGAGGGCCGTGCCCGCCCTTCGGTGTGCGGGATCCCGAGCTCCCTCTTCCCTGCCTCCTCCGGGACAGCCGGGCTGCGGGTGCCTGCCGTGAGCTGCTTTTGTCTCGCTAAGAGCCGAGTGTTTCTCTGTCTTTAAAGATACTCGGAACCTGATGGTGCGAGCCCACCGTCCCTCCCACGGGGGTTGTCTGCCAGCACTCGGGAGAGGGAGGCTCTTTTCCCTCCTGTTTCAAATCAGAGGGAAATCTGGGACAGGTCTGAACACAGTGAGAGCACATTCCACATCCCAGTCATACACGCTCAGTGAAATGAGAAGCGTCTGTCTCTTGACTCCTCTAGCAGCTTCTCTGAAGAAACTTGTAGGAGGGGGGAATCTTACTTGTGCTGCAGTTTAATTTGCTCCATCTACCTGTTACATCAGTTCTTACAGAGTGTGTTTAGTTGATTTGTTTTGCAGTAAGCATTATTTTGAAAAGAGCCTCTTCAGCAAAAAGAATCTTGTCAGTTGTTGATGTCCTTTCTTACAAAAGAACTGCCACTAGCAATGGATTATTAACGTGTCTTAAGTGAACAAAACCCGGGTTAGGTGTTTAAACTCCCTTTTCAGGATTTTCCTGTTTTGCCAGTTCCCAAAACCACTAAAGCAAGGAATTGAATTCAAAATAATCTTGTTCCTGAGGTAATTTTCTGCCCTGCAAGCTTGCACTTAAATGCCTGGATTTAATTGTGCTTTATTAACCTGATAGTCTTAAGATCAACAATTCTGTAACAAAGACAACCTCTTCCTGAGTATTTATAGTAATGAATAATTTTAATTGCAAGGTAGAAATGCTTAATAATTAATCAAGATTGAAGTTGGTATAAGCATTTGGGTCAAAAGTGGTTTTGTGAGATTTTTATTACAGTCCTGAAAAATACTGTTTTTCCTCTTAAGTTGAATTTAGTAGGTTGGTGTTTGATTTTTAATGGAACTCAATCAGAACATTAAAGCTTTCTTTGTATCTGCATGTTTCTGGTTTTAAATGCTGTCTCTACTAGCTTAGTACAAAATCATCTCTAGTAATGATGATGATAAAGAATGAGCCTAGTAAAGTTTGCAAGGCAGGAGGTGAGAGATTGCAGAGACTGGCAGTAGTTGTTAATAGTATTGATCTATCTGGCACTTCTGGCAAAATATCAGCAGTTCCTGCCTGTTTGTGCTGCTGTCTGAAAGCATGTGTGGAAATCACTACCGAGTCTTTTTCTCTGTGATTTGTCAAGAACAACAAATAAATCTTCATAGTTTCAACATGGTGAAATTTTTTTCAGGCTTGGACTTCTTTGGTTTGGAAATACTCAGGTCCTTTAGCATGATGTGCCTGGTTTTTCAGGTTAAATGTGATTCTTGGACAAAAACCTGTCTATAAATTGTGCAATAGAGAAGTCAGGACTCAGCACGTTTTTTCTGGGAGGCTGGGCAAGAAGTAATTTCTCAGCTTGTTATGAACTAAAGCTTATTAAAGAATGTATCTAAAAATGTTCAGGGAATACAAAGAACCTGTGCATTTCCAGAGGTGGTGTGAAGCATGGGTTTGCAGAGCACACTGCTCTCTCGCAGCTGGCAGTGTAGTTCTGGGAACTAGGAAGTCTGGCTGCCTATGATTGAGGGAATGTGTTACTTTAAAGCAGTTCATAGGTAAGTTGAAACTGGCTGACTGCTGACTTTGTGTATGCCCTGGTTTGAACAAGAGATTGTAAGAGCTAGTTTATTAACTGAAGACACATTTTTGCTTCCCAGGATATTGTATATATTTATTAAATCAACAAATTAAGGTTAATACTGATACTTAGAGGATGTCTCTTTCCTGCTACTCACAGAAAATCTGGTTCTGGAATGGAGTATTCCATTCCTGCATGAAGCCAGCTCTAGCCTCCCAAGTCTGGTGCTCCCTTGGGAGCTGGGGAGGCAGTGCAGAAGCACAGGAGGGGGGAGGCTGCTGTGACTTGTTAGCCTGAGCTCAACTGTCCACAAACACAGATACGTTTTCACATCCCACTGGGATGTCTTTTTGCAATTAACATTGCGGGCTACTAGTTTTGTAATTCCGTCTTTGTTAATTAGAAGATATCTAATGGTGTCTTAAAAGTCTAGTTAATGAAGCTTTCCATGGTGGAGTGGAAGAGGCTTGTTAAGTGAGAAAATCATTATGATGTTGAGCAATTGAAAATGTATAATTTATCTGTATATCTTTGTGGGCAGTGGTATTGCCTTAAATCTGAACTTGGATTAACTGACCTCTCTCAGTTTCACAATGTGGTTGATTCTTAGTAGCCGTTGAAAATCGGTTGAAAAAGTTCAGTTTTACTGTTTTATGTGATTGTATACACTGATTACAGACCATGGATCATGGCTTTTGAGATCACCAGAAACACCTGCATTGCAGTTTGGGAGCTGGTGCCTGTTTTAACACTTGGAGAAAGGGCGTCTGATTCTTTGCTGAATCTGTTTCTTTGCTCTCAGTAGTGGAAAAGGGATTAGGAAAGGCATACTTGTGGAACACAAAGTGATTTCAAAGGAAAAGGAATCATAATTTCTGCATTGTTCTCAGGTTAGGATGTTGCTTAGCGAAGTGTTGGGAATATTTAGATTCTTCTGAAGCTTGCTGAAAATTACCAGTGAGCAATATGTCACAGGCCCTTACAGGTTACTGTTTAATCTTTACGTGTGTGATAGTGACAAAGATTAAATAAGTTTTAGTTGATAGAATGCAGAGCATGGTCACATGATTGTGGGAGGGGTTGCTTGAAATCAGTAATCTGGTTTGACAACTGCAGCCTTTTTTAATTGTCTGTTTCTATTAAAGGTCACAAGATCTAAGAATTTGTGGTGACCATTCTTGAACTATGAATGCTTAAAAATCTGGTTTCAGTACTGCTGTTACTTAGAAAACATACTTCTCTCTTTTATATGCTGTAAGTTAAATAAAATAGTCCCTAAATTATAATGAAACCTGAAAAGTGGTTCTAGTCACTGATCATTTTAAAGATGTTAAAAAACTAGTTTAAAGAGTAATTGAAAGACTAGAATCTAATTGTGCCACTTTTTTTTGCAGCACGAGTTAAGTTTTACAATAAAGAGTGGAAGTGAAGCCCATATTTCTGATCAGGCTGTTTATTGGGGTCCAGTGTTGGACCAAGTAAGTAGGTAGGGAGCAGTTTAGCAGGCTAACACATAAACAGAGAGTAGCAGACAGTTCCTGTGCTGAAGACATTTCCATCAAAGTCAGGATTGAGGTACAAAATTTACCCACCTACTTAAACTTCACTGCATGCACAGATTTCCCTATGAAGAAACATTGAGAGAAGTTTAGTAGGTTACTGGAACACCACCTCCACAGCATTGTGGCACTTGCCACTGGAATAAATGTGTTCTAAAATGTAGAGAAGACAAACATGTGGGGGAAATATGTCAAGTGTGCAACCAAAAGAAGCAGTATAGTGGTACCAAGGATGGTTTTAGTTCTCTGGATAGAAATAGATTTCAATTGCTTACAGTCTATTTAAAAACCACTCTCAAGGAATTTTTGTAAAACCTGAGGAATTAATGTTAAAGGCATAACTTGTAATTTCAGGTCTCTACTTGCCTTTGTTTTGTAGGTCCCATTCCATGATTACACCTCAATGATTCTGTTATTTTACACTTTTGAAGACTTTTTTTCCTAATTACCACTCCTACAAATGCAGCGTGTCATTTCTGTACCAAATCCTTTTCTTCCTCACTGTCATTTATAATGCAATTTTCTATCAGAAATGGCAACATCTTCTTGCCACCTAAGGCAATCCACAGTTTTCAGCTGGCTTGGAATGGTGTAAGGGATCGATGTTTATTGAATTTGATTCCCTCTTGTATGGTACAATTCTGTAATATTCTCTTCTGCATTTTGGTTCTGCAAGGCTAACAAGGGGGGGATGTAATAACAGCTTGATAGGGTGGGGGAATGTGAGTCTGGATACATGGATACACCTGTACATTTACTTCTTGCTCACTACATTTATAGGACTGGATTCTGTTTTCCTATAGTTGATGACTGTGCCTTGCGTTTCAAAGTTACATGAAGAGGGTGTTTCTGTATAGTTTGAGAAGCAGAAGGAAGTGTTATGTATTGTAGAAATGCCTTTTGGGAAATTTACTATTTATTTCTTTGCTTATATATTTCTTTTTAATAAAATATATCTTAATGCCCACTATAGCATGCTCTTTCATAGAACATATTTGCACACTTTTCTTTCCTCATTACTAAATATACTTCAATAAATACATGTTATTTAAAGCTTTTTTTGTGTTCCACTTCTGCTTCCTTTCTGGAATCATGATTCTCTGTCATCAGCATCCAGAGAGGTTTCTGGAAAAGTCATTATCACACGAAAGGCATGATGATTTCAAAATGAGTGTGGAAATTGTTTTCTGTTTGAGAGGTATGTAGAGGATGAAAATTGCAGAAACACAGGAGCTAAACTGTGTGTCTTCAGCTGGAGCTTTGTGCATATTTTCAAATAGACATTTTAAACCTTAAACTTTTAACGTCAACATGCAGTCAGTTAAAACAATGTCCAACCACAAAAAAAGATTTCTGTGCACCTCAGTGCATTTGGTGATGAATCTGCTTCACATTACCAAATGCTCTCATTCCTCCTAGAAGGATGAATGAAAAATACAGATTTACAAAGATATATATCTATCTTTCTGAAGTATTTTACTAATTGGGAGTTTTGTGTTTTCCGTAATGTTGCTGTATTTTTCAGAATCATCTTATCTGAATCTAGTGTACTTCATGCTGATGCCACAAGAGAGTAATGTAGAAAGTGGTTGCTTCTGCTTAGGTTTAACCCACCTTTGCTTCCTCTCCTCATCTTCATGTTGTTCTCTGTATACCATAATATGCAGCAATGTTAGGTAAAGGTGAAGCCTTTATTCTGAAAGGCATTGCAAAGTCACAGGACAAAATCCTAATCCCTGCTCCAGAGTTCTTACAGTCCATATGTCAGGTGGATCTAGCTGATGAATACTGGTGTAGAAATGGTGCACCTGACTAGTGTAGTGTGTTAGTTGCTGAAGCACTTTGAAGTGATTTCTTTTTATTCATGTGCATTGGAGTAGTGGTTATTAAACACTTCAACTCTTAAGTCTATTTTTTTAATATGATTTCCACCTTCTATATGTGTGAGTATGTGTATGAATTACAGGCAGCCATTCCCTGTGTAAGCTCCAGCACTGCACCTTCTGAGCCTCCCTCTTTGACAGCCCACACCATCTATCTGCCCCGCTTTCCTAGAAACAATCTTTCCATGTAAAACTCCACAAAAGTCAGGTCTGACCTTGTTTAGGCTGACTCTTCCCTCTCTTGTCATGGGTATCAAGCTTCTCTATGCTTTTGAAATGTTTACAGTCTCCTTAACTTTCTTAATTTCTTGAAACGCCTTTGCTACAGCAATTGGTGCTTTCTTCTACCTCTGTGGAGGTCCCTACCTTAACCCAGCCCTGTCCAAGGTGCTGGAGCTCAGGTGGGCTTTATGCTAAGGTGAGGCACCTCCCATGGATGGGCCAGTGGCAAGAGCCTTCACTTGTTCTCAGCCCTTGCTGTCTCCAAATTAAATCTTACATTCTTCATGAAGTTGCTAGAGAGGGAAGAAGTCATGTTATAGTCAAGCATCTGTCACAGCAAGCCAAGATGCTGACTTTTATACAAGGAAACAGAACCTGGAGGGGCTAATGTGTGTGTGTGTGTGTATGTGTGTCTGTGTGAAAAAGTCATTAAACTGAGAGCTGGTGAGGTTGATAGGACTGAAGAGTTCATGTACTAAAGCCTGAAAAGTGTTCATTAAATATCCCAGGAAAGGGGAAAATGATGAGAAAATTTACAGACTTGAAATACCCCAGGAACAATGTCACAAATTATCTGAGCCTGTCAGTCGTGTGAAGAAAAAGCCAGATATTCAGAGGAAAGTTTTATATTAAAGAATATGTGTAAAGATAAAAGACAAATTTGCAAAGGTTGCGTTTCTTTAGGAGTGACAGGAAGCAGGAAAGAAAACACTCTTAAGCACATAGAATTGCAAGGAGAAAAATACATAATATGCAGTTAGAATGTAGTAGTATTAAAGATAATGTAGGTATTGCCAAATCTAAACAAGTGCTCTGGTGTAGTATTTGAGCTCCTCATGTGGGAGAAGGTAGAATGATGGCAGGAATAGAGATGCAAGTAAGCAAGGCAATAAACAAAATTGTGAGCCTAAACCACTCTATTTGTTGGGGCTGGTTAACTTATTTCCCAGGATCCTGAAAGAACTAAGATGGTAACTAGCAAATATTTCTGACAAATCCTCTGAATACTAGGATGATATCTGATGTAGCACAGAGAGTTAAAAAGGCAGGGATGGAAAGAAGAGGAGAAATATTTACATGTAAAAAATTATATTACATTGAATGCAGAAATGCAGACCATGACTGTTAAATTCAGAAGAGGTGTTCTTACTCAAAGATTGCAAGTATTCCTGGATGAGTGGCAAGCAAGTACTGGTTCCCCTCCTGCTTCCAGAAATGCTTGAGAAACACTCTAAACATGCATTTACAGCAATTACCACTGCTATTCAAGACAACAGTGCTTTCACATTTGTAGCATAGTCAAATGTGCAAGAGGTTCACATTAGGAGAAATTGTGTGTCTTCTTGTTTATTCTTTCAGCAGTGCTGGAAGCTGCTTATGGGAAAACAGAATTACTGAGAATCATACTTGTAAGGCTGTACAAGGTGGTTATAACCCAGGTTTCATATAGCATTAAAATCTCTCCTTTGGTCCATTTTAACTGAGACAGATTTTGATTTTTTTTTTTTTTTTTCTTTAACCCAGCTGGAAAATGCAGTTCTAGTTATGGGACAAGCAGAAGTTTGACGTTTGTAACTATTAACTTTATTGCAAATTGAGGGCAGGACTTTCTCTATTTTTTTTGGTAGCCTTTTCCCCACACAGTCTCATGTTTGTTAACATGAGTTAATCTCATGAAGTTTAAGCTGTTCTGTATGCAAAGTGTTTACTGTGTAGCTGCTCTTGGTGGGAACAGAGACATCAGCTCAAATAGTTTTAGTATTAGAGTAGAGATTTTCTGTGATTAAGGTGTCCACAAGCTTCTTTTGTTTGGACTAAATCTAGACCTCTTTTCCAAAGTTTCCATCAATCTAGGGATTAAGTCGTCAAGTAATTTGGTTTTAGCAAAAAGTGGTAACACAAGAAAGGGAAGACTCACAAAGTAATGGGCACCTGAAGTGTTTAAGAGGTAACCTGGAGACCAGTGAGATGTGAAGAAGTAGAAAAGGAAATCTGAATTAAAAACGAATTGAGAGATTGAGAGAGTTGTCCAGAAGCAGAAGTACTGTGATGGCATATGAGGTATTGAAGGGCCAGGAATTGCCACTTGGGGAGAAACTTTAAGGAGGGCATAAAAAGTCTGAGGAAGTTCAGAGGAATTGGAATTGGCAGGAACTGCAAAGGAAGAGGGAGTGTGGCAGCGTTCACACAGGAAGTAGGATGAGAACACAGGCCTGAGAAGGTGGGGGCAGGGTTAATGTGGAAAGGATCAGTGTAGCAAGGAGGCAGGCAGGAATGTAGGGAAGGGGTAGTGTGGAGGACAGAATAATGGTGAGCTCTGAGCTATATCCTGCTGTGAAATTTAGGAGTGAAAGAAGAGTTCTGTATGTTCCTCAGAAAGTGGGATGTAATACTAAGAATTATGCAGACTTTATGAGATATTATACATATCTCAATTTTATTTGGAAAGAGAAAATAATTTACCTTACAGGGGAGAATTTGTTGATGGAGGAACCAAGATACAGTATTGTAACTGAATAGGCTCTTTCTTATGAGCAGTGGTGCTTTGCAGGAAATCAGCTTGGGTGATGTGATTTGGTACTTTTCATCTCAAGTAGTAGGCTTTGTTTTCAAGTGAGTAGGTGTTGGACAGAATTTGAAAAATTTGCTTCTTTGTGTGTGTGAACTCTGCTTCAGAGAAATATTTACTATGTAAGTGACATACTGTGCAGTGAAGTGTATTTCTTTGGAGTATATTCTTTAAGAGGTGGCTGTAAAAGTTAACATGAAAGAAGCTACAGTGTAAAGTCTAGCATCTGACTTGTTAAACCAAGAGGAAATAGAGAACTGAGAGAGAAGGCTGAAACTCTGCTCTTTGTTGTCTTGGAGCAGTGTGGTGTTCAGAACCATCTGTTGTTTGTGGACCCCTCAGCTAGCCCTGATTAAAGATGAGATTATCAATGTAGTTTTAGGCCGAAATCTATAATTCTGTCTAGGCATTATGCTAAGTATGTGTGTAGATACATCAAAACAGCCGAAGTGATTAGAACTGAACAAAATACTTTCACATTCCTGAAAGCTTTTTACTACATTTAAAAAGGAAAGGGAAAAGGTAGCAAAGGGATGTGGATGTTCTTATGGATTATTTTCTCATGTTTTATGACTTCTCTTCATTGTTAGTGAAAGATTTCTTTCCTAGAATATGCAGTTTCAAGGAAACTTATGCTGTAATCTAGGGATGTCAACTCAGAAACAAATGCGTTTAGTAATCATTTTAAGCCCCTTCAATCAAACAGGATTACTGTTTGGCTATTGCAATAGGAGTAGAAATTTCCTTAGCATTTGCAAACACAGAACCCCTGCTCCGTAGTCACATGCAAAACATGCAGTATGGAGTTTTGCAAAGTACATGTTTTTAATAATTTGTTTATTTTCCAGCACTGTAGGTGTATGTTACACAGCAATAGAAAAAATGCCAGCAGAATCCTCCTACGCTCTGAGCTCCGTGTAGACTAGATGCTAATTGTGCTGATGAGAATAGCATTGAAGAAGCGAAGTAGTAAATCTTTTGTAAGCTGCTTTTTGTTTGGTTTCATTCAGTCTTCTGCTTAGTTCACTCTCTTGTGTTGCTTAAATGGTCTGGATGTAGATGATAAACTTTTCATATAAGTTTTTCCAGCCCAGTCTGTTCTAGGGATGGAGTGGACATGTTTGCCACTGCCTTCCCTGTCCCCCAGGCCATACAGATGTGGCACTGGCGTAAGGACACACGGTGCTTGGTTACATATAGATTCAGGCATTTGTCTCTCCTGCTTCAATCAGTTGATTCAGTAGCTCTTTCCCATTCATTTGAGAACAACAGAAGTTCTAATAGGCCTGGACATGCTTCTCTCTTTTAAATTGCTTCAATTTTAAATGCACAAGTTCTTTTTTTTTGGTAGTGTTTTGTCTTAGGTAACAGCTGTGTATGAATTTACCTTCCTAATGCTTCATTGTGATATGGGGAAGCACCATCTATTCCATTTTATGGGTACCTTCCATGACATGAGCTCTCCTATTATTTTGGCAAAATCCACTCTGGGAATAAAACTTTTATTTTTTGCATCAACATTATGTAAATGAATATTGTATATCTACTGTTTGGTGCACTATTAATTGCATCACTTAAGATTTCCTGATACTTAGAGGCAGCTGTCTCTAGTGACAGGAATGTCTGAACTGTTGGTTTTAGTTATACTTAAAGCTACTGAAATTCCAGTAGAATTTGAGATTATTGCTTTCAAGATTGTAACAGTGTCCTGTGACTTCTGTGTTGAGCACCTAAAATGAAGGGCAAATCAGTTGCATTCTTTAAGTGTATTGATACTGAGACCATGCAGAGATTTTCAAAGGCGTAGTGAATTCCAGAGAAGTTGGAGTGAAAATCACAGGTTGAAGTCTGGAAGCCACTGCAGAACAAAAATAATTTCATTTTCAAGAGAAAATAAGTTTTATCATTTGACACTGGGTTTTATTTATAATAATATACCATTAGTATTATAGGTAGATGCTGTTAATTAATTTCTACCCTGATAATAGAGAGATGATGTCCAATGTGCTACTTTAACTCTGATGAACCTTATTTTGACAGATGGTTCTGTATGTTCCTAGGAATATTTGGCTCATTTGAGGTGATTTTTCTTACCCTCCTGAAGTCTCCTCTGGATACCTCTGCCATTCTTTGTTGTGGGAATATGGTGTCCTAAGAGTTTCAGGTGTATCATAAACTAGATAGAGTTTGTGTGCCTTCTAGTCCCTTTCAGAATGGACACCTCGTGTGTGTCTGCCAGAGATGTTTGATTCTGATTTATTATTTATTCCTGTTGAGAAGCTCTCAAGAGTCCTGTTAAGACTGAAGTTTGATTTTGCTATGTTACTGTAGATTCTTCTCTTTTCTAGGCTTGTTTCTTGTCCCTAGAATTACTGGATACCTAAAGAAGAAAAAGTCAGAGGAGTGTTGGGAGGGATAGATCAGTTTATGGCATCCAGCTGATCAGTGCACACACACTGCAAAAGTTCTTATTTTTAGCATAGAGTAATTACATCATACATAGGGGGAAACATAACTGTTTGTTTTTTCATTGTTTTATAGAGATTGTAACAGGAGCATCTGCCTGGTTCAAGCAGAGGTTTTGAAGACTGCAAATACCAAATTAGACCACTAATATGGGAACCTCTGAGTATCTGGAAGGTGTTTTGATTTGCTAATTGCTACCATAAATAACTAAAAATTCTTTTTTCAGAAAGCTTATCACATGCAGAATAAAAGGGCATTATGTTCTGCGAAGATTAATTTTAGTTGCCTCTGATGGTGACTAAAAAAAATTAATACTGGGGAAAAGAGAAACCTGCAAAGGAAAAATCCCATTGGCCAGCTCATTATAATGCTGTTGAATGCTAGAGGGTGAGTGAGGATCAGCCTCTTCCAACAGCTGGACTCTGAACCCTGAATGGCTTTGATGGATGCTGATGGCGGGCAGAAATGCAAAAACATGAAGCTAGAAAAAAGTCTCTTGCAGGGTGAGGACCAGAGAATTTTGACATGGGTAAAGGGTTGGTAAATCTCACTTGTCCATTTAAGACAATCAGCACTGAGACTTTAATCCTGTTGCCTATGTTACTTTATTTTACATGGTGATGCTTTTTAGGATGTTGAAGCACATAATATTAAATAAATGGAGATGGATATCAGTAATTGGCTAATGCAACTGAACCCCCCCCCCCCCCCCAACAATTAAATATAAAATAAGGGAATTTTATTTACACACCCTCTCTTTAGCAACTGTAAAGAGTAAATGCATCATCTATTACATTGCTTATAAGATCTGTATTTAAGTCCAGTTATCTTGTCTTTGAAAGCAGATAGCTTCAATGATGGAGAAGGAAAACATGTTTCTTGTGTGAAAATTGGTTAATGCAGGAGGTGGATGTGTTCTGGAGAAATTGTTGGCGTAAGCGGCTTCCATTCTTTCTCTAAGCATGAGGTTTTATTTCACAAAAATGCTTGATGTCTGTTTCCCAGTTAAGTATCTGTTGCATTTCTAACTTTTTGTAGTGAGGAAAGCCTTGGAAATCAATTAATACACAGGTATAGCACCAGTTCTGTTTAGTGTGAAACAGTCTCATTTAGTGACTTGTATTAATGATATAACATTTTGTATCTCTGACCCTGTGATTTGGGATTTCTCTTCTGATAGAAGTAGTCGGTTAGAGAATTCTGGGGTTTAGGCATCCCTTCTTTGTTTTAATAAATGTGATGTGCATAGTCATCGTGCTCAGGTCTGGTTTTATACACTACATAGAGCAGTGCCAAATTCTCCCATCATTTACCTTTGCAGCAGAATTACCTTGCACTTCCAAGTATTAATTTCCCAAAGCACAGTTGTATTGCTTTTTTCCACTGTGCATATCCTTAGCTCAAGAGTTTACTACATTCTTCTGCCAAATACACCAGCACTTGTTTAAACAGATTGCCTTGGCATTGGGCCCACAAGAACCACAAACCCAGATGCTGGAGTGCTGCAGAAATAATGCTTTTGTGGAAAGGGACCTGTCAGAGATTATTCTGCCATAAACTCTGTCCTTTTCTTGCAAGTTTGTCGCTTAACCTTCAGTCTCTTTAGCTGACAGGTCTCACACCAAAGAGCTCATTTATACAAATTTACTGTTACATGCAGTTTTTCACATGCATACTCCAAGTAAAGTAATTGCCCCAAATTAAAGATTTTTTTAAATTACTGTTGTTCTAGGATACATTCAGAAGCTACAATGCCTTGCCCCAGACTATGCCTGTAAGGGTTTTTTTTCACACTTTGTATCAGTCCCTCTATGAATGAGCAAGTTGATCAGTGGAAGGAAACTGGAGAGGATTTAGAAAAGAAACTAATACATTGAAGGAGGAAATGACATGATAGTAGGAAAATGGAAAGAGGCTTCTGAAGAGATATAACATAATTTAGGAATTTTTTTTTTACCACCCTCTGTAACAGAAAAGTGTATTGAACCCAGCCGTGTTGACAGTTCATTTCTAGTAGAAAAACAACAAACTGAGACAGAATGTCTCTGGATATCTCTGATCTTTTGAGTCAGCAAGGATTAATTACAGCAAATATCAGATTGCCTGTAAAGATACACCAGAAAAGCCAAACTATTGTGCTTCCTGGATACAAGTATAAAAAACTTGCTGTTGTTAATTTTTAAACAAGACCAATGCAGTGAGGCACAAGAGCCTTGACTTGTTCTGTCTCTACAATAACCATTTGATTGCCTCTCTTTTCCTTACCTGACCGAGTTTCTTCCTGGCCCTTTGTTTTTGGGAAGGACGTTCCTATATGTGTTCAGCATCTGCAGCAGCCTCTGGCATTATTACTTATTCTGAAATACTGAAATGGATGAAGTGCAGGATTTTTGACTGTTGAGTAGCCTGATGTTTTAAAGCAAATTGCAAAAATTAAGAGTGAGATCTGTCTTTATTAAAAGAAATAAAGTTAAAATAACTATGTATAGTAGATCAAATATCAGTGTGTTAATATATTTTTGTGTATTTTTCAGTTAGATGTTCAGTATAGGGAAGAATACATGAGTTCCTGACTCCAGGATAATTTTTCAAATGGCAGGAGGATTTATTTCCAAAAATTTTGATACTGCTTTAGCAGTACTTCCAAACATTTGTTGTTTTTTGTTTTTCCAATGGACTTTTTTATTTTACAAAATGGTAACCTTGAAGCTTTCCTCAACTTCACATCCAGCTCTGTGAATTCTTTCAGCAAAACCCCATCCAAATAGCTGAAAGTGTGAAATAGTTACTTTTACACTTTCCAAAAGGAAGCTGCTATGAGTAAGAAGAAAGGAATGTGTTAGAGATTTTGAACTGTTTTAAATGCAAAATAAAGTAAAGGTGATGGCCAACTCCTTCCTTTTCCTCCACCACTACTTCCTGTGCTATGCTGTCAGGTTTAGTTTTTTACTTTCTGTTGCCTGAAATTAGAAAATTTGGGCTTCTTGTTTCTCTTGAGAAATAGCCTGTTGGGCTATGTAGTGTTTATGGTTGAGAGTATCTCAGTCTTTTGTTTTTAAACTCATTACTGGAAACTGGGAGATTATCCTGGGGAAGGATGTGTACGTGCTTTTCCTTGCTTGCTGCCCAGAACATCTGCTGTTGGCTGCTCCTGACAGAGGATATCAGGTTAAATGCAGTGTTGATCTGATCCAGTATAGCTGTTTTTCTATACCTTCACAGATAATTAATTATTTTCTGGACCACAAAGAAAAAAGACACTGGTGTGAGAACACTTGTATGAGATAAAGACCCAGACTTCTGCTGGGTCTTTTGACACAAAAGATATTTAATGAACCACTAGAGCCTGGGGATTCTCCACTTATACCCTGTCTTTTCTCGTACCTTTTGGTTCTGTAAAAGGTACCAAAATCATCTCTGGGATGTTCAGTTTCTGTCTTCATTCTTTTTTCCTTCTTCTTTTTTTTTTCCTCAGTTAAATATGCTAATATTAGAATAGTTTGTTTCTCCTCTCTCCACTGAAAAGAGCAAATAATACATTCATCTTTTGTGCCAACTATCTATATTGTACAGATCTGTTTAGACAACATAGATTTGGGGGTTGATGCTAATCTTTTTCTTTTCTGATTTTTTTTTGGGGGGGGAAGCAGCGCAATTAAATGTTTGAAAATTGTATATCCTGGTGGGCTTAAATTCTAGGCAATGTGAAACAGACTTAATCAGAATTATTATTATTATTATTATTATTATTATTATTATTATTATTATTATTATTATTATTATTATTATTATTATTATTATTATTATTATTGTGGTTGTTAGTTAGATTGAGGCATACAGAGTAGGATGTAGAATAACATTTCAGGATGTTTCAATAATCTCAGACTGATTTCTTTCTGGTAAGATGGATTTGGTTCTAATTAGTTGACACATTTTACTGTTCAAAGTAGAGACCTTTGAAGCAGAGAAAATGGAAATTGACCTTTAGTGAGTGAAACTGGACCTTGTTCCTACATGTGGAAAAAAGCTTTGCTACTTATCACTGGTAGCTTGAGTCCTCTGTCTTGTGTTTCTTGGAAAATCTACATTTGATTCTGATATGCTTGTTCCCCTCCCTTAGTATACTTATGACTAAAAAGTAATTTACCTTAAAAATGGTTTCATCAGATTTGCCATCAGAAATCACAGGAAAGTAAATGAACAGAAGACATAAATACTGTATTCAGGAAAAAAAATAAATTGCACAGACAAGGACACACTCAAGAAGGTCACTTTCGAGTTTCTGTTTCAGTTCACGTGCATAACACCACTTCCACAATAATTGACCTCTTGTCCTATGTACTGTAGAGAATTTTTTCCCCCCTTAAGTCAAAGCTATATTTACTGTTTTAAACAATAGAGAAGTTGGATTGCTCATCAGTAGAAGCTGTGTGGGACTATGAAAATGACCTCATAGACTCAGTTGTGCTGAAACAGATGCTAAAATAAGCAGGCTTACATCAGTTTTTGAGGCAAAACTAGAAACATTACATGAGAGGACAAAGTGATCCCACCATGTGAAATACAGGGTCACTTTTCTTCTTGTTCAGGGGTTTACTGGGTGTTTTAACTGAATAAAAAGAAATGTTAGTATATGCAACATCTGAAGCTGTTTTAAAATTCCCTGCTTCTGAAACTACTGAGAATTCACCAAGAAGTTGAATTAGGGCACATTTTGGTGCATATGTGTGCATTGGTATAGTATGTGTATATTTATGAAACAACACCAGCCTAGAAATGTGAAGTATAATGAAGCTACAGCTGGATTTAAACTCATTTTCCAGTGCTAAGATGTGGACCAAGAAAAGAACAAAGAAATATGAAGAACAATACTGAAGACAAGTGTTGGAACCCAGGACTTTCCTCTGGATATCCTGGATGGTTCAAGACCCTGGCAAGGGGCTCAGAGATCTTGGCATGGAGTCAAAAACACCTGTGCCTTTGATTTTAGCTCATGGGGAAAATTACCAACTTTGTGTGAGGATTTACAGGCCACAAGAGTTTGAATAGAGTGATAGTTAATTTGTCACAGGGTGAAAAAGTAGAATTTTGGGGTTTTAGAATGGGGGTTCAAGAGGCAAGATGGAGAAATCTGTGTGTGTCCTGTCCTTCTTTGTCTTCTTGTCCTTCATCTTCTGCTATGATGGTGGCACCTTGTAATTGGTTTAGAGCAGAGACTGACTGTCCAACATAGGTGATGGGTATTGGAAAATTACTGTTAATAAAGTATAGAAAGAATAGTATAAAAAGTAAACATCACCCTGAAGGTGGTGACTGTGCCTCAAACCGACCTGCTGAACAGACCTCTGCAAGTTGGAGAAAGCATGTAATAGATAACGAAAAATAAACCACCTTGAAAAGCAGAACAGACAAATCTCCACCTCTTCTTCGGTCATGGGGCTGGGAGAAAAAGACTTTCTGATATCTTGGGAGCCATCAAAATCATCAAAACCTGAGTGACAAGGAGCTGACATTTTGAAATTTTATCCTGAAAAGACTCCTTTGAAATACTAGATGTGAATAAACACCAGTGCTGTTCACTTAAACAAAGGCAAAGTCCTCCTCTCTTTTTTTGGTCTGTAAGCAAGACCAAAATACATTGTTAAAGTTGTAAACCTTTTCAGTATTTTGCCCATTAGTTGTACATACACATAGGCACTCTTAAATGTCACACATTATGAGAAGATGGCATCAAAGGAAGGAATTGACAAAACCTACAAGAGCAAGTGTAGTTTTCTTACTACAGTTGGAAACATAGTAGTCGAATTTCATAAATGTATCCAGGTCCCTCTTCAAATAGCTAGATATTTATTATCCATTATTTCCTGTTTGGAAAGTTTTCCAGAACTGATTTTTTCCCTCAGTTTCTGGTCACTGTTTGTTAAGGTTCAGGTACAGTTTTGCACTGACACAGCTGAAAAGATAGGCAGGGAATGAAGAGAGAACCCAAGAAAGCCTGACCTGTATAGTTTCAACACATTAAGGTTTTAGGTTTTGCTTGTTGTGTTGTCCTTGGTACTGTCAGTGGGGTGTTTTCCCCATTATTCTTTGTTTTGAATTTTTATGTGGACCAGCTGTCTGAAATGGGTTGATGCTTGAGTTTTACTAGTGTATTAGGGGCATTAGCTGTTGCCATTTCTGTTGGACTCTGGTTATGCTGTGCCTTGTGGGTTTGTTCCTCTGCTGCCTTATCCTAGTGAAAGTGAAAGCTGGTTGAGAGATGTTTCAAACCAAAATGATGACTCCAGTTGAGGAAGAGGATTTGAGGTTTTTGCTTACTGGACATTTGTGCTTTCTGACTGAGGCAGTCTTGGGCCAGGTGATTTTATGAATCCGTAGATCTGTCTGGATCCCTGACCTGGGTAATACAATTAATCCCATGCAGTTATCCTTCCAACATTTCTCTTCCAATTATCTCCCCCAAACTAAGGTGCAGAGATTTAATATTTTCTCAGCTGCACACACAAATCTAAGAATTTAGCTGAGAATTGAATTTGTGAGTTTTAAGTCTCTGGCTGTCAGCTTTCTCTTTGTACTGTTGCTCATATTGCTTGTAGTTGGAGACATTCCTTTCACTTGGACTCCAAGAGGGTGATTGCCCTTTGATGCAGTCATCAATGAAATGATTCCTCTGTAGTCAGCTGATTGAAGACTTTTCTGAGATTATTTTTAGAAATCATACAATGAGGGAATTCACTTCATGTACTCCCATCCAAACAGATGACTAATCTAACCTTGGAGATCACACTAGATACAGATTTGTAGTAGATGGAATTCAAATTGCTGAAGAGGATGAACAGGTCTGACGTGGCTTTTATGGGTATGCTTAGATTGTTTTATTTTTCCCTTCCTTTGTACTTCAGAATTCCAGGTGAAAAGACCTCTGCACTTCTCCTGCTAATATGTTTCAGATGTGAACTATAAAGATGTGGGAGGTAAAACCTCCAATGGACATAGCAGTACCATGATGCTACAACCATTAATGTTAAGGCATTGTCTAAATTGGTTGGTTTCCCTGGAATGGTGTGAAGATTTAGTTCAGCTATTTGTGTCTAAATAGATTCAGTTTAAGAATACTCCCAGAATCAGGGGGCTTAATATTTTTGCATTCACTGTGTTAAAATAATTGGATAGACTCCAAGGGGCTGACTTTTCTGCATTGTGTCTTTCAGAAATGATTAACAATAAAACAATGGTAGGTCAGATATGTAGCTGCTGCAATTCATTGCAATGTTTTGAATGAAAACTGAAATTAATTTGGTGGGTTTTCTTTGCTTTATCATGTATCGTGCTAAATAGCTCTTGGTATAATACAATTTATAGTGTTCAGTATTGTTCTTTGGTGGGATCTAAAGACACCACCATCTTTGGAACATATATTTTCTTCAAGTTTCACAACTTTTTTTTTTTTTTTTTTTTTTTTTTTTTTTTTCTTCTTTTGCAATTAATTTGTATAACCATAATTCTGCTTTTCCCTTCTGGAACAATTCTACGTTTTTTGAGTTTGCTCATATTTCACTTTAGTAAGCAAAATAGTTGCCTGCTTTTACTTCTTTCTTTGAAACAAATTGATTATAAGTGCTTGAGAATTCTGGGCAAGATATAAACTTGAATTTTATATACTGTTGGGGAAAACTTAGCCTAGTGTTAAACTGTGTGCAAGATATTTGAGAGATATGCAATTTATTTTGCTCAGTATAGCAGTTACAAAATTCATATGGTTGCAAATGCAATTAACTAAATTATCCAGGAAAACTGAAATTAAATTCCATTTTCAATATTCTGCCTAAGGAAGTGATATTGCTCATTTCTTCAGCAGTGTCAGAACATTTGATGGGTGAAAACTGGTTTAAGCTTCTTTAATAATTTAGCACGGAAAGACAATACTGTGTAAACTGTTTCCTGCTGAGTTTACGTGATGCTGGTCACCAGCCAAAGATGGAGGAGGGTTTTTTGGGGCAAGGGGATAGAATAGGTTGTATGGATGAAGGTGGAAGCAAATGGCAAGTAATTTATTAATTACAGAAATAAAGTTAACTATCTAATAGTTGTAACTACAGCAGGTTTCCAGGGCAGAAATTTGCCCAAGGACAAAGTCCACTATTACAGTTTTCTCATTTTTGTTTTAGGCTCTGGATGTTGACCGAACTGTTCTCTATAAAATGAAGAAATCTGTAAAAGCCATAAACTTATCTGGTCTGGGTAAGTACATAATTCCTGTTGGTTTATATTGATGAAATTAGAAGATTTAAGCAGTCAGATGTCATCCTGAATCAGAAACAGTTATATGGGTAACTCTTCTTCTCTATATGAGAACAAAAATTGTGCATTTTAAATGGCAATCGTGAACTGGCTGTTTGATCACAAGCTCAGTAAGGATGAGATGTTGTGGGGTTGCTAAACCTCCCTCGCTGCCGTACTGGTACCAAGTGGTGAAGTTGTACTCTCCTCTTTCCACTGGGTGTAGGCTATCTGCTGCTTGGCAGATCCCTAGATGAGTTTTTAAGCTTGTATAAGTCTGCATATGCAGTGAGATCAATTTAATTGGGGTTAGATGAGCACCTGAAGTGGTAGGGCCATGTGTATCATCAAGAGATGAGGATGTAGGAGGGTGAAATTACTCCTTGGCAGCAATAAGAAGCCACATTGGCTCAACTGCTTTGTGAAACCTCAGTCACCCTGGTGGCTTCCACTTACATATGGTGAGAACTTCACGACAAGAGGGAGCTGATGAGCTGCAGCTTTTTATTGTCATGATATAAAAAATCAGATATTTTTCTTACAATGCCGTATAAAATGAAAAGAACTATTGCCGCATACATTTTTAAATGTGTGCCAGTCTCTAAGAGTTGTGTATGTTTATCTTTTAAAAAAACCCCTGAAGCTTTTTTGTGGATCGCAACACCATTTTGTGAATAAGAAATAATATTTGTTTTTGTGGATAAGAAACAGCATTTGGTTGGCTTTTGTTCTCACTGTGCAGTTCATAGCAATTAGAGCCAACAAAACCTGTATTAGACGCAAAATAGATAGGTCTGTCAACCTTGGAGAGCCACCAATATCTGACAGAACTTGTGGCCATGTTGGCGTTCAGACAAGGTTAGAACAAGAACTGCTGTTGAGGTATAATTCATCTCAGCTAATTGAAAGGAAGTTCCTTGTCAAATGTAATGAAGATGTTATCTTTAGATTGTGGAGGGTTCCGTTTAGGATTCATCAGGAGCTGTTTCATTGATTTGGCATCCTTTCTTCTCTTCTTTTTCTTGCTTGGCTGGGTTTTTTGGCTATGGAGTTTTTAAAAAATTGTGCTCTAGAGTGCTAGACTATGCCTCATAATCAGAGTACCTGTTAGAACATTATAGTAAGTCACTAATCTTTGCATAAAATCAGTACCTTGCCCATGGTTTAAATTTGGACTGCCCACCCAATCTTGACAAGAAAGGTTTGGAGGCATGTTATCTTCCACCAACAGAAATATCACTAACCAAGACACTTGTCATCCCTGGAGGTTTCTTTTAACAAAACAAACCCCATGGTCCTAGACTTAGAAGAGCACAGTGACTGGATGTTTTAGTATAGGTTCCCTGAATAGTTAATATACATGTCTTGTCTTTCTTTCTTGATGTGAAAATTTACAAACAGTTATTAATGATTACATAGTGACTCCCAGTTTGTACATCACTTGGGTTCTTATTTAAAGAAAGCCTCTAAACACTCAAAGCTGGATCAAGTTTCTTTTTTTCTTTTTTTTTTTTTTTTTTTTGATAGATTTCATACCTTTTGTTTGTAGAGAAACTTTAAAAAATTTTCAGGAAAACACCATAGGACAGGAAGAGTATATTGTAGGGTTCCATAGGAAAAGTAGGTTTTTGTGTTCTTCAAGAAGCACTTGGGGTGTACCAGCTCAATTAATAGTTCTGCTGCAAGAAACTACCATCATCATTCTGGGGAATGTCTCAGAATCCAGAAGAACAGTTCCTAGAATGCTGGGGAATAGAGGACTCCTGGGGATGCCATGTGGAATGGGTGCTGTGCTTGTTTCCTAAGGTAAAGAGTCAGCATGGCTCAGCTACTGGTTGCACATCTAACCATAACTCTTAATGGTAGCAGCCTTTTCACCTTGCTTTCATGCAGGGGCAGCTTTCTCTTTTTGCTGTAGGAATTGTGGCCTGACCTCTTCTCTCACCTGGGTTCCCGTAAGCTAAGCTTACGTAGGTACAGAAAGCAGCAAGAATTCAGAAAGCAGTGTGGAAATGATTCACCTTACTGGGTAGATGTGAAATCTAAAGGAGCTGTGACCTGCCAAATCCTCATTTTTGCTGCCTGTGCCAATTCACCGAAAGCTTGTTCAGGTGTATATATGTCACACAATAGAATTAGTTGAACATCCTTTCTTCATTCTACAGCAAAAATTTTGGGGAGTGCTCAGCCCTTGCTGTCGATGCTGAGGAAAATAAGTAACTTTCAGTGCTAGTACTCAGTTTTTAAATTTAATAACTATCTGCAAACTATCTGTCATGGGCTGCAAATTCAAGTGCTCCAAGTTAAAGGCTTGTAGAATTAGTGCTGTTTGTATTATTTCCATTCTGCCTGTACATTATGTCAGTCTTTAAATACATGGTGTTATACTACTGCTGCACAGGGTTTTAGTTTCATATATTGGAAATTAGAGAAAATTTGTAACTATTTGAGAAAGGAAGTTCTTGAATGGCTGTCCAGATAGGACACATATGCAGACAGGCTTGCTTTTAGTCTGGAGCATGCTAAGTTTATTGAGCAGGTTGTATAACTACATTCATTGAAAATTGGGAAAGGACATTGTATCAAAAATCCTTTGGATATTAAATGTGTACAAATGGGCTTGAAATGAAACTGAATCATTGCTTGTTTAAACAGATTAATCCTCTCTAAATAATCTTCAGGGTTTATGCTAGTCTCATGTAATGACCAGTCATTGTCCTTAATAATGCATGATTTGTTTTCTAGGGTGTGGATTTTTTTTTCCCCCTGACTTCCTTTGAGGCTTTAGAAATTGTCTACAGCTAGAATAAGAAATAGGCAATGTTAACTTTCTCAGGTGCCAGCTCGGTGTACTTTGTCCACATGCTCAATCTTCTCATGGTCACTAAACTTGGGTTCAGAAAAATTTTCTCTTTCTGTTTTATTCCACTGGTCAAACTGACTTCCGGCAAAGGGACTTTTTATGCCTGTCTATGTAGGCAAGTAACCTGGTGACCTCGGAGTAAATCACTTGGGCAAAGTAGTTAAGGCTGAAGCATCTCAGATTTCTTTTGTATTTGAATCAGGAGAATTTATTTTATGCCTAGATTTCCTCTCATGTGAACCCCACATCATGTGCAGCTTTCTGAACATTGATGTTTGGTGTGTGCTGGAGGAATTGTCCTGGTGTAACCTGGGACCACTGGACAACTTTTATGGCAGAGCATCTGGTTTTCTTGTCTCAGGAAGCAATCTGGTTGTCATGAACCAGAACTGCTTTCAGAACTGAACTGGCCTTGTGGTAAATGCAGATTGCTAGGATTTGCTTCAGATCTCCATGCTGCCCTGAATGAGAAAACTAACATGGATATGGTTTTGTCCTCCTCTGTAACATGGTTTGTAGTCCTTTTTCCTAGGATGACCCAAGAGTATTTGATCTGTTACCTTCTTCTGTAGAGATCCAAGACTCTGCCAGCACACTTTAGCTCCTCTGTTTCTTTTAAAGCACACAGTAAATCATAACAGCACAGTCAAAATAAGAAAATGTTAATAAAATACTCTAAAATCTGGAAGTTCATTATAGGAGTTGGGAGTGGTTATGAGGTCTCTGCTATGGTGCAGAAATATTATGGGTCTTTCTAGAGTGTCAGATGTTTGTCTTGTCTTGGCACATTGTCATTTATACATGTGGAAAGGTACATGCAAACCAGAATTAGTGAGATATGTCATGCTTCTGGCATATCAGTATTAAAGTGTAAATAATGACTAGTTTTTGTATCAAGTAAACATTTTTAGCAGTAACTCTGGAAAGTGTTTTTTTTTTTTTTTTTTAAAGAAACCATCAATTGTGATTTCAATAACTTTTTATCTACTGATGATATCTTCATGTTTTGCTCTTTTTGAAGCTCATGTGGAAAATGAAGAACAGTATACACAAGCACTGGAGAAGTTTGGTGGCAACTGTGTTTGCAGAGATGACCCAGATTTGGGAACAGCGTTTTTAAAATTTTCTGTGTTTACAAAGGAATTAACTGCACTCTTCAAAAATTTGGTAAGAATTATTTAAGAAAAACATGTTGAAATTTTAAAGCCAAAAGCTGTATTTTGGAAATACAGCAGCTCTTCATATTGAAGACAAATTGCATTTTAGCAACTACTGTTCTTAAAAAATTCTCAGCTTACGAAAATATCTCATGTCCTAAGCTTTCCACTTGCAGAAGTCAAAACTCGACCCAAACCAAAGAAACCAGTAAAAGAACAACCACAAAACAAAAACACAACAAACCCTCCTCTTCCAACACTTCTTACACTTAATAGCTTCCTGCAATAAAGTAGTTATAACATGAATTATAAACCACACATCACAATTTGCTTTAAAATTGTGAAACCAGCAAAACTGTGTGATCATGATGGTTTACTTTACTTTTTCCCACCTTTCCATTTGTATTTGTAGGGGGAGATTTTAGCAGCCCTGGTAGAGAGCGTTTTTGCTTCTCAGGGAAGTGAGTCAGGGAAACAAAATCAAGCAAAATGCTAAAACAACAGTAGCGTCCATTGGGGACCAATCCTACAGCTGAAGCCAGTAAGTCTTAAAAACCTCTTTGGTGAGCCAAATGGGATGGAGCCAAATGGAAGAATGGGATATTTAATTATAAATGGAGAATTTTCAGCCTCAATTTCACATTAATCAGAGGCTGCAAAAAGGGCAGATTCTGATTACATCCTATGAGCTAGAGCTTTCCCATATCTTAAATACCAAATTTACTTGAATTTACAGAACTCTTATACCAGGGGCTAGGGAGGGAAAATGACCCAGATTCCCAGGAGCATTTAAAACTCTGTGTCTGCTGAAATCAATGGCATGAAGACACATCAAATGCTTTTGTGAATCTAGACCAAATGTCTAGTTTGTGACCAGCTGGTCATAATCACTTCTTTGGGGAATGTTTCCAGCTGATGGGATTTAGGGCAGTTCCATTCACTCTCTAATGCTGTCTTCTCTTTTTACCCAATCATGATATTGATGAATACAGCCACAAATGTGTTTATCTACAATGAAATGTATTTTGTATTGGTTATATTGATTTGAACTTCTCTGGATGTGCAAATACTATCTGGGATTATGTATCAGAAGAGGCATCCTGATTCAGTGTGAGTCAGTTGCCCCAAATCTCTCATACAGAGGCAGGCACTTCCCTTTCCTAAGGAACGGAAAATGGGTCTCCTAATTGATACCTTCTGTTGACTAAAACCCCCTCTCTATCATATATTAATTGCAGTATGATGAATTCATTAGGCAAATGGATCTGGGAAATGTGATGTTTAGGTGATTTTAAAATGCAATTTACTAAATGCTACATCCCCTTCCTAGAAAAATCTTTTAATCTATTACATTTCAACAATACTTCTGAAACCTCGAAGGTGTTGCTTTATTATCAAAAATCTTAGCTATCTGTTCTCTTAAAACCAGGAACTATTATCTTTGCAAAATATTTCTGACAAGTAGAAATTTTCTTCCACACTTTGGAAAGGAAAAACTCCAAAATAAGTAAACTCTGTGAAGTTGGAATGCATGTTTTTGGTACTTTTGTTATCTGTCTGTTTTGTGTGTCTTCTCCAAGGAAAATTTGTAGTTCTTGTTGCTGTGTTCTGGTGGTTTTATTACTAGCAGCTCTGTCCTTTTGCCTCAGTTTGTGTGTATAAGAAGAGGATATGTCATAAGAGAGTTTGCATAGGCATGAATGTAATTTTTTTTTTTTAAGTATTGCAATAGCATAGGCACCTTCTCTCTTTAATACTGTCTGGTGAAGAGCAGGTTTCTGTAAAGTTCATCTCCTTCTTAATATACATCATATTGTTGAGGTTTGAAGCTTTTTGTTTTTCCCTGACTAGCAAAGGAAACCATTTAATGGTCCTTGAATTTGGTGTCTCAATAGGAAAATAATTTCGTCCAGAGATAAATATATATGAAAAAAAGATGTGAACTTCATTATTGCTTGCAAGTGCCATATTTTTGAAAAAGAAATCTAGAATAATGAAAAATTATGGCTTTATATAGCTTTGCCTATTAGAAGTTAATGCCACTAGAATAAATTTTTAGTAACTGGTCACTTTGAAAATCTGTTCATAAATTCATTGTTTTGAGGTCTAGTTTTCTAAAAGGTTAAAAGGGTATTAACCAGTATAAAAAGTTCTGTACAGTAGTTGGAAATAATTTGGGGTGTATTTTGTTAAAGTCATAGCCATATGTGCATTCTCACAATGAGGTGATGTATCCAACTCTGACTGCTTTCAACATATTGGCATTAAAATCATGCCTCTCCTCTGGTGTTTCCTTGTAACACTCCACATGTTTTGGTTGTAAATATTTTCATCAAAAATGTAGCCAGGACCATGCAACTTGCTGCTGTTGAAAAAACATTCTGGCAGGCAGTTTTTAAATTGACCTGTCTCAGGTGTTTCACAGGGTGCTGAATTTCCACCGAAGATCTTAACTGAAGTGGATGGGGACTGTGCAAGGAAGTGAGAGGACATGTTCAGACTGGAACAGATGCCAAAGCTATTAACACTGGCAAAGCTTTAGGGCTACTGTCAAGTTTTACTTTGTCATATATTTTACTTTTGTTTCCAGAAGCTGATGTGTTCTGTCAGCTCTTGGCCTGGATGGCATTTAGAGCTGTAGCTCTAAAGTGCTTCTGCACAAACATTTTCCTTAAACTTGTCCTTAGTAAGGTAAAGGAAAGCCATTATAAAGTTGTTCTGCTTTAACTGGAGTTTCAGGTGCTTGTTTTCCCTAATAATTTTAAAAGTTTCCCAAGAGACTTTGAAGCTTTTATGGCCTTATCAAGGCATCAGTGTTTTAAAGCGTTTCAATTGCAACTAAAGTGTTTTTGGTTTTAATCCTAAAACCTACATACTATTTAAGTTAAAGTTTAGTTCTTGAAGTTTTTATGTTTGCTATGCTGCTTTTATGTGTGTACTTTCAAGTAGTGCATAAAATGAAAAAAAAAATCCCACCCCAACCTTTGTAGTTTTTCTTCACTTTTGAAGTGATTTATAAATGCATCTTCAAGAAATTAATTGATATTACTGTGTATGAGATCCTTGTAACCACTCATTTTAGCCATTATACCCCAGTTTGGATTATTTGGATCACTTTGTAATATATACTGTGCAATTATTTTCTCTTGCCAGAGCTCTGATATCAACTTACAAATTTTTCTTCAACTTCTGTTTTTTTTAAGAGGATTGAGCAATTAGTTTGACTTTTTGGTAGTGAAAGATCTGAAAATACTAGAGGCCATTTTCAGAGGTAACATGCTTTGTTTTGTGGCAACTACAATATTGCCTCTTTACTAATTCCTAATAGAATTGAACCACCCACTAGAGTAGGAGGAGCTCCCAGATAAGTTAGGTCAGTGTGGCACTTGCTTGTAGTGTTAATTACTCTGTCTTCTTAAGTATAGTGCCAAGGGATAAAGGTGTGAGTCTTGATATGAAAAATGTTAGAACAAGGAAAGGCTCAATGCAATATGTTTGCACTTTAAATATTTTCTCCTTTAAATCCTATTAAATTGCTGCACTCAGAGGAAATAAACTCTAGTTGTGCATCTTTGTCAACGCTCCTTGAAAAGGGGTTTGATCTGTGAAGATGAAGTGCTTATTCAACAAATACCATTTTCTGTATTTGTTGTTGTTATACTTACTCTTTTCCTTTCTTTTTCATTTATATAAATTTAAAGCTAATGAAACAGGCTGGATTGAGAGGAGCAGATCTGATATTTCCTCTCTGTGGAAGGTACCTGGGAGTAGAAGATTCTATTTCTAATAATAATCCTTGGATTTTTAGTCAGAGAAAATGGAAGAATAGCAATGATATTTTTCTGACCATATGTTCTTGCTTTACTTACTTTTTTAAATGGTAGAAGAAAGAAAATCTGCATAACTGTAAAAGGTAACAGCAAAACTGAAGGAATTATCTTTTCTGTATTATATAATGAACTTGAAATATTTATGCCCAGAATTTTCTTTGTTTAGACCAAGGTTTTAAAAAACAATGCTTGATGCTTGAACCTTCACAAACATATTTTTATTTAGAATGATTCACTTAAATCCATGAAAAAACTCTACAGGTATACATATTTGAGATTGGAGTATTATATGTGGAGCTTAATGATTTAAGTTGTGAGCTTTCTGTTTTTCACCAGTACACTTGGGGAAAACTTGGCTAACAGTGAGAGTTAAAAAATAAAGAGTACTATTTGATTTATGCTTGTGCAGATATAAACCAAGATGTAATAATTCCTCCTTAGTGGCATGGGTTCAGCTCCACCTGGAATCTAATCTATATTTTTTTTGCCAAAGGGTACTGATCCAACTGGAGTAAAGTCTGAGGATAGTAATAAAACATGATTTGGGCTTCAATAATTAGGTTTATGAAGAAAGTTTAGAAGAATTTTAAATGTATGCTTTGCTTCACAGATAACGGATTGTGGAGGAGGAAAATAATAAATTGCATATAAATGTGATTTTACTCTGATAATATTAGGTGAATTGTCCCAGAGAAAGTGATAGAAGCCTACCACTTAGGTCTTTCAACCTAGGTTAGAAAATGTGCACTCTAGAATTCTTCACTGGCAAGGAACAACATAACCACAAGTCTCTTCCTTCCTTTGCTCTTGCAGCTCTTAGTTTTATGCTTTTCAGATTGCCTGTGAAATGCTTCCTAATAGAGAAGTTCCCAGTTTGTAGTTTGCATATTGGTGCATTAATAATGGGGCTGGTTCTAAGCAGTACATGGTGGCAACACTTGGTGTCTTCTGTAAAGGCATTTTTCTAGGTTGCTGTGCCAGCAGCTCCGTGTGAGCACTTAGTGGTGCTCGGCTCCTGTTCTGCTGGAGTTGTTTTCCCTGTGGCATAATGGGTGGTGGGTGATGTCCCAGCTCAGTCACACCTGTGCTGCAGGGAAAAGGGGGTGAGGACAGAGGAAAGGCAGTATTGTGTCCTTGTGTGCCAGGGGAATGCACAGTGCAAAGATGAAAGTTTGTGCTGCCAGTCTTTGCTACATGTTTTTCTGAAGTCTTGGGAGTAGATTCTAAACCTTAAAGTTCAGACAAACTATGTCTCATCTGTAGTGGATGTTCTTTTTCCCTACTGTTTTGATTTGCCTACGCTCATATCACCAGGTAAATTATTGGAAATTATTAAATCCAATAGCACTTGCCATAAAAAAAAAAATAACTTAAACAATGATTTGTCAGCAGCAGCAACTGCCATCACCTGTACACACCTGGTTGTTGATGGTTGAGAAGCCCACAGCCAAATACAGACTGCATCTAAAGTTTAGTAATGGCAATAAGAGACATATCATACTGCTCAACTGCCTGAAATTTAGTTTAAACTGAAAATTTAGTTTATTGAAGTTTTATGTTCTGTATGTTAAGGAAAGTATTTAACTTCTGAAGTATACTGAAAAGGCTTTTTTTTTTTCCTTTTTTGCTTGGATTTAGCAAACAAAACCTATAGAAGTACTGCAGGCACCAGTATCCAAAGCTCTTATGGAAAAGAGCTTTCCTTTAAGTAATCAGGAGGTTTGGCAAACAGTGAATTTAAATGTTTAGCCATAGGCCCTTAAACCACTTGAACATCTTTCCCCTTTACAAATGCTGATGCTGGCTTGCTTGTTGCTTCTACCAGCACTTCTGGTAGCTATGTGTTTTGTTTATATGTTCTCAACCCCTGCCATTTCTTCTTCTCTGAGCCTCCTCCAGCTTAGGAAGTTTTAATTTTTTTACCTTCTCATCTTGCTGGAAACTGTCAGAGGAAATGCCAAAGCAGCAATGTTGGAAGTGGAAATGAGGTCAACTATTTTTTTTTCCTTTCTTTTTTTTTTCCTTTCTCTTTTTTAAACATATGGAATTTGCTAGTTTCTATGAGACGGGATGACTTTAATTTTTGTGAAGGTTTCTTGCACATTTGTGTATTTTTTTTAAAATGTATTTTAAAACATAAAGTAGTCAAAATGTAGAGGCTGTTGCATATGTTCTAGCTCCTTGTACTCTGCACACAAAGTAGGAGCTGCAGCATATTAGTACTTCTCTGCATGCCAAAAATGGGTCTATATTTTTAGATAGTTCAGCTTATGCTTCTCAAAAAAGAGGGGAAAAACATGTAAGGTCTTTCATCTATATATTGCTTGCTGACTTATAAATATGAGGGAGTATGATTCATCTAACTAGGTTAATAATGACAAGTTCATGCATTATGTATGTTTACTTTTGTTACAAATAGAATAGGAGCACAGGGAATACAATAGACTGATAGTAATGTGCAAGTGATAGCAAGGAAGTAATTTGAATAGGCACACTTTCTCTAAACTTTTATACAGAATGTAGAAATATTCTCTTTTTTTTTTTTTTTTCAAGTTGCCTTGGACTCCAGGCTTCATGGTTTGAAATTCTAGCAAATATCCATAACTGTTTTGGAGTCTGATTGATGTTTATACACCAGTATGTTTGGGATAATATTTCAGATTTTTTTTTTACGACTTAAAGAAAAATCAGTTGACTTGAGTCTGCTGTTGAGAAACACTTTGTTCTTTATTTTTGTCTACTAAACTTGAAGAATATATAAATGGAGTCTGTGAAAATATTGATCCTTCAGTTAGACATTTGACTATATCATACTCATAAAATAGAACAACGAAGTAGAAAACTTCGCATGGGATGATATCTTGAAAGAGACCTCTGCTGCTTTTCCACCTGAATGACCATGCTGGATGTCCGCTTGCAACTTCTAGAAGTTTTGGGGTATTTTTACCTAGGTATCATGCAGTTTAAACCTTTGCACTTATCTCCTGTATCTCTGACATATAATTTTATTACCTTTGGGAATGGTTGTGTTGATATGTGTGTGTGGTAATACTGCTGAGGACTTGTGAGGTGGATGATTTCCAGCACTGCCAGCTAAGCGTGTGTACATATTGCTCATTCCGTTGTTACCAGAACTGCTGAAAAAAACCAACCCAAACACAGAGCTGAAATTTAACTTGTAGATTCTGAAGGGCTGTGGTTGAGTCCTGCAGCTTGTTGGGCAGGAGAAAAAGTAGGGTGGAGGAGAGGAAATGTGATTTGTGTTAGGAGTTTGAAAGACCAGATTTGCTGTACTTCTTTAGCCTTCCCATGCAGAGGAAATCTGTAAAATTAATCTTTAAAATTAATGAAATGGTCGCTGAAATTTCAAGCAAATGCAGTAAGGTAGTTTCTTTAAGGAGGAAAGGTGGGGACGGGACAGCAGGGCTTTGCTTGTTTGTTTTAACAACAGCTATTATGTATCACAGAGTCTGTTCTAATGAGGCCACAGGATGATAATATTTTGTATTTTTCAATTCTGGGGAGACTGAAGCATCCATAATTGGGAATATTTTTTCTTGAAATTTTAGTATTCTTTCATCTCTGGGGGAACTTTGATGGGGCGCTAGAGGGGACTTTGATGTCCCTGACATTATTCTTGAAGAAATAAAAGCATTTGTTTCTACATGATGCAAAGTTCTGTAATTTGAACATTTGAAACCTATCTTCGTATAGGGATTTCAGAGGTTCTTGGAAAACATCACATTTTAAAAGAACAGCATAAAATACAAAAAAAGAGAAGTTACTGATCCAAGGGTAACTTTCACTGAACTTCTGCAAAAGTTATTCTGACTTTTTTTCTCATCGTGTTATTCTGAAGTATTTTGGGTTTTGCTCCTTGGAGCTACCAATTCTTTTGAATAGTTACAGTTTAAACTCTCTGTCTAGACATTATAGTCCATACCTTGAAGGTTTTCCCTGAATCATGAAGGAGTTGATATCCAATCTTTTCCTAACTGTCTTTTCCTACAGTCTTTCTTTGTTCTTTTTACTTATTAAAATATTATCATGCAGACACTTAACAAAAACCATGATTATTTTACCACTTGTCTTAATTTGAAAGAATTTTTATCTTCTTGAAGTACTTATTTTCTCTTGAATTACTTACATAACGAAGACCTCATAAAATTCTTATTTCAAAGTTTGTATGAGATAAATAAGGCAGATGTATTGCTTTTTAAAAACAAATGGAAAATATTGGAATGGTGGCTATTTTACAGGCCAGCATTCTTTGTCTTTATAACTTCTGTCAGAGTTAAGATGCCATGTATTGAGAGAGTAGCAGTTACACTTTATGGAATAGGTCTGAAGAGGCTGGGAAGTAAACAAGGTTAATATAAAATATGCTCAGGAACTTAAAATTATCAGTGCTAAAAATTGTATGATTGTTTTTGTATCATTTAAATGGGGAAATAAGGCAATGTAAAAATTAGTGGTCTTATTTTGCAGGCACTGTTGGATGAGATATTTATAATCAACAGTAGTTTAGGAGGTTTCCTGCTGGATTGGGTTATAGTGTTTCCAGAGTGACTTTAATTAACTCGTGTTGCTTTAATCTTTAATTATTGGCTGTGCTGATAAATACCTCCATAAGGCAGGGACAGAAAAATAATATGTAAGATTTTCTTGTGAAACATTCTGAAATATGTGTATTAAGAGAATTTATGTTCTGTGTCTAAATATATTAACTGATTTGGTGTAATTTTCTTGTTACAGATTCAGAATATGAACAATATAATCACTTTTCCATTGGACAGCTTGCTGAAGGGAGACCTGAAAGGAGTAAAAGGGGTATGTCTTTCCTCCTATTTATATATGGGATTGTAGTTGGTACAGTAGATATATTTAGCAAGTGTATTAATCTTATGTATTGGAAGGTGTAGGGTACTCAAGTAATGTATTAGTTCAATAAACAAGACTTTGGGGGTTTTGTTTGTTTTTTGGGGTTTTTTTTGTGAGTCAAATCATCACTTCCATTTGTGGATTCACGTACCTCACGTTCTTGATTGTGTCAAAAACAAAACAACGTTTGAGAAGCTTTAAAAGCAGGCCTGAGATGCAGACGATAAGCAGAGAAAGAGGTGTAAGGTTGAGACATGTACTTAGTTGAGTAAAGAGTAGTACTGTATTTTAGGTGATTATTAGCATTCTAGCATTTAGCATTCTAAACTTACCTAGAACTATTAAGAAACATGCATTAGACTGTATGAGCATAGGATTTTTCTGAAAGAAGCTGAAATTCCTTTGTTTATGCCTCAAGGACATTTCCTATTTGAAATAACAGCAACTTAGGACTCAAATGATGGTGTGTTTATGATAAATTTCAGAGCCTATGGTGAGCAAACTTACTTGGCTTATGCTTTGTTCACTAAGTGAGCAAACAGGAAACGACTGGTAGCTATTGTTCTAGGACATTGAAGGAAGGAGAAAAATATGTACATAGTCTAAAAATGGTTTCTGTAAATTACTGGAGGATAAATAGATTATTTAGTAAGATAGACTTATTATCTTTGTGTTGTTTGCTTGCCACATTTCACTCATATTCTTCTCTATGTCAGAAAAAATACATTTATTACAATACATGTACAATACATTACAATTACAGTGGTGTTCCCCCACTGCTTTGAGAATTTAATCAAATGCTACTTCAGTTAGTTTAATAATTGTCTCAATAACTAACTAACATGTTAATATTTTTTTGCAGTTGTCTGTTCTCTTGAACTGCATCAAAATTTCAGCTCTTGCATTTTTAGACATCAGTGAAATAGCTTTACAAGTTGTTAGGATTATTTTATCCAAATTACCTTATTTAGAGGAAAGAAGATAAAAGAATTTGGAGTATAAGTAATTCATAATTCTTATGGAATTAGTTATGCTGAGCCATAAGGTCTATACTGTTCCCATTAAGTCAATGGAAAAAGGATTTTTTAAACTTTAGTGAGATGAATCAAGTTCTTAGCCAAGGCTACACCGTGTCCTCGGGACAGGGACTTCTTTCCAGGAGAGCCAGAGATAGAATGATGAGAAAGTAGCTACTTTGATTAATTGAATAGTATGGTCTTGGGATAACAAGTTGTTATACCTTTTAAGGAGTAAAATGGAGCTGTAAAAATCATAGTAAAAAGCATCTTAAAGATGCTTTTAAAACCATGAACGTATTAATTCTCTTTACAAGGTTGATTTCCTATGTGCAAGATTGCTTTTGCACAACCCTTAGGTTAAGGAAAAGTGGAGTCCCTTATTCTAGTAGGCACTGCAAGAGACCAAGGTATGTCTTCATTGTTAGAGCCACAGTATTTTTCATGGAAATAGCTGGCTGTTATTTTTTCTCTTTTCTTGGCAGGACCTGAAGAAACCCTTCGATAAAGCTTGGAAGGACTATGAAACAAAAGTGTATGTATCTTTCAAACTTTTATTTAAGAGGGAAATGTAACTGAAATCTGTAGAGGTTATTACTTAATGCTGAGGTTGGATGCTCTCAGCTGGTGCAGTGTGTACTAGAAGTGGATGTCCACCTGTCTGAGGCTTGTAAGTTGTCTTCTGTTGTGGACCTAACCCAACTTAGCATAAGACACTTGTTTGAAGTTACCAGATACCCTGTAGAAACAGCTATAAAATAAAATTATCAAAAATGGAATTTTGTATCTGGCTAAATAAATTGAATGAGTCAACAAAATTCAACACCTAATATCAAACACCATTTATTCTGGTTCCTAGTAAATCTTAAGTGGTTCAGTGCCCTACATCAGGGACAGTTGTTTCCAGGGTTTGCCAGGTCAATTGTATCTGTACAGCTGTCAGACTCTGAAATAGAATTTTGTAGTGAGTTTTATTCCACATTACAGTATTACCTGGATTACGACTACCAGTTTTCTGTCACATGTCCAGTGTCTTTGTTCTTCTGAAATAATGCTGCCCAGTATCATACCATCTCTGATGGTACAGGTCCAGAAGAACCACGTGTGATGACACTGCGTAACATAAGTAACTTGCAGATCCACAGCCAACTAGACTGGCTGAAAATCTAGCACCATTTTTTTTTTTAATTGCACAGTTATAATGATTCTCTGGTGCCCACTTAGTTAGTCTGCCTGAAGTCTTCAGAAATTATTCCTGTAGCTGGTTTGTCCACAAAAGCAACCAGTTAGCTAAATTTCATTGTTCCTTTTGTGAATAGCAATGAGAATGGTCTAGTTGTTCATATCTAGCATCAAATTGAGGAAGACCTGTGTGACTTTTGGTTTTTGAAACTGCCTAGCTATAACTGAATTTTCATAAAAAGACATTCTGAAATACTGAGATAAACCTCTGGTCTGACATTCTAAATTCATAGAAGACTGTGATGACTCCATTGTTTTATGATCCTGACACCAGTGAGCAGTCTCATTTAATGCCATACCAGTTATTGACTATTGAAGTAATTAAGATTTCTAATCATTGCCTATGGCAGTAGTTGATCTCTGAGGACAAGCCTTACAGAATAGTCCTGTAATTTGGTCTGCTTTTGTCCAGCACTGCTTGATTGCTGGATCTGAGAGCTTGTTTTCTTGTGTGTGACTACTCATACTGACATCCCACCAAGTTTATGTGCAGAATTTAAAATAAATTTTTGCACTGCTGGGACATACACCAAGAGCAAGACCTCTAGTCCTTTTAGGATTTATAATCTGATATTCACTAGGATGAGTGAGTTGAAGTGATGTAAAGATTTGTACTTGATCATCAGTTTGCTCAGAGCTGGCATTTCAGAGTCAGATATACAAGAAATATTTTAAGTTGTTATTTTATTTAATTAAGTATTTGAGAACTGGTAAGAAATCCCCTTAAAAATGTATATTTGGGGATTTTCTTTTGAGGTTATGGACATGTTGAAAATATTGTTCTGTGTCATTCAGGATCTGAAAATGTGATGCTGATGATGTGTTTCTTGTCTGTGGGATTGACTCCATTGCTGCTTGTATGATATAATGAGATTTTTTTCTTTTTCTTTCAACTGGCAATCATTTAGAAAACCTGTTTTATGACTTTGCTTTCAAGTAAGACCTGAAACTTGGGTTTTGATCTGAAACAGGTTTCTTTTTTCCACTTGCAGTTATCTCTACTTTCTGCAAAATTTTTTAACAAATGAAGCAGACCTCCTTGACAATGCTCATTTCTCAGCCATTTGCGTGTCAGGTTATTCAGCATTCAAAAGTCAAAGGTAGCACATATTCATCAGGAAAATCTTTCAGATCCATGAACAGTTTTTTTGGTATTTCTAAGTGGTGGGCTGGTACAATTACTGAGTACTCTGGTTTTTTAAGTGGTTAGATGAAATCTTCACATCAATATTTCGAAGTTTTAAGCTATTAATCCAGCCTGTTGGACTCCTTGACTTTGATCATGACCAAAGGATCATCTGCTTGAGGCTCAGGATAGAGAGCCTGGGGACTCTGTGTATAAGAAAATTCTTTAAAACAATGGGCTGGTTTTCTTTTGCTTTTGTTTATAGGCTCTTCTACAACAGCAGAAATTATTTTTCATGGCATAAGGTTGGCAGTATTGTTTTTCAGTGCAAGGTGTGTTGCTTATACCAAGCAGCAGACCAGTTTCCATGTCTTTGTTGAGTTAAATTCAGTCTTGGAACTTCCCTGAGACCCCCTGCCCCTGCAGTAGGACTGTGGGATTTGTCAGACCTCTTGTGCATAAGATCAGATCCACATAAATTGAAATGTTACAATCTGTCATTCTGTAGCATTTGTCTTTAAAAACCAGAGAAGGAAAGTTTAATGATGTGATTTTCAATTTAGGATGAGAATATTAATTTGAGCTTGAATTTGTTCAGGTCAGCTTTTTTCTCATACTAATTTTTGGACATAGGATAACAGTGAAGTTTCTCTGGGTTGCTATTATACATGCTGCTGAGGTTTCTTAAGAAAATAACTCTTTTCGTTCTGTCCTGAATGAATCTAAACTTCCTTATAGCTGTGTGTTTTGGTCATTTGGAGCAGTGGGTAGATTCAGAGTCATCTCAAGAAGTCTTAATTGCAAATTTTGGGGGGTTTGTTGTGGTATTTTCGTGCTCTCTGCTTTAATAAAAAGGACAAAGGAACCGGGAGAGGTAACCTCAGTCTCACCTACAGCTTGTGTTGACTGAGTAGAGTGGTGGATGTAGGTGCTGATAGCCAGAGGTTTGCTCAGCCTTCTTCAATCTATTACTTTAGATAACTCCTTGTTTGGATTGTGCCTAAAACCAGTTCTAGGTGTGTGCTTAGTGAGCTATCTTTTCCAGTAATATTTCTTCTAACGTGTGAATAACTTATTAAAATTCTTCCTAGGTTTTTTTTCCTTCTTTTGCTTTTCCCTTTGGGTTAACAAACTATTCAAGACTGCTAGGCTACTCTTTTTCTGCACATGCCTCTGTATCATATGCTTAACATCATATTGTTCATCTGCATTTCCTAGTCACTAGTACAGATCTGTGAAAGCCAGGTAATGAAGTGGTATTTTTGAAGTCTGTTAGGAAGTGACAGTTTTCGTATTGCCGGCTGTCATTATAAGGAAAAATTTTAAGCTTATTTGTCACACTATCTCATCTCTCTTCCTTGAACCTTTATGATGACCTCTTGGGTGCAAATATAGTGTGGCCTATTTGAAAAGGAAGAAAGTTAATTTAAAAATGGCATCTGCTTTGCTTTGGTTTCTGTGTGTGATTAAAGATTCCTAGGTATCTAGTCCTTGTTTGGGAGAGAGATGTTAAGATCCGTTCTGATGCTCTTGGATCACCATCCATCATTGATTACTATGCATCTCTTTTGCCCTGTAGCCACCTAACTTCTCAGGATCACCTTAGCTGAAGTAACTGAGGGAAGCTGGATCCCTGTTACTCTGTACCCTGGGGCTGCTCTTGGGTAAGGTAGTATGAGGAACAAGTAACCTATAGCCTCATGCAAACCTACCTCAATCACAAATTGACTCTCCTGAGGTGACATTCATGAATAATTTATCTTTTCTCACCATCAATCATTAACATGACTCAATGGAAGCCATAAAGATTTTTAAATGTTTTTAAAACTTTAAAGCAGGGCATTTCTCATGGGACCTCAGTTACAGTTGTTTCCCACATAGGAGCTGGAAGATGCTGCTGGAGACCACAGCAGCACAGTGGGACTGGTCTGTGTCCTTTGGGAGAGCTGTTTCAGAATGGGCTCTTTTTGTTAAGAGGCAGTTGCTTTCCCCCGTGTACTTAAACACTAATGGCAGGCATGCCAGGGGACCATATGGGGAAGGAGTACACATGTCATAAAAACTGCTCATTCTCCCAGCAGACAGATCGGATTCAGCAAGGCACTGAGCCAGATATCACCCACTTGCTTCAGTTTGATCGGTCCTGTTGTGGTAGATTCCGAGGTAAAGACTTTGTATCAATTTTACACAGGAAATAGCAGCATAAATTTACTGAAGCGTACTATTCACACATATTTTTTTAGCTGAATATGTCTGTATTCTGGACATAAATCTGATTTTCCTGAAAAGAAAAAAATGTTAATTTTTAAAAAATAAACTTGTCTTATTTTGGGGCCTGTAAATGTCTATTATCTTCAAAAGTCTTCTTTAACAAGTGTTGTGCTAATGCTATGAAATGTAAAGGTTTAATGGAAACTAATAAGCTAGTCCTGGGAAGGTTGATTACCTCTCCTCTTTTGCCATTCTCCTTTTGAAAACTGGGCATGAGGTTTCTTCTGTACAACTGAGAGAAGAGAACAAATTATTTGAATGTGAAAATACAAGTTATTTTATGGCATTTTAAGATCCAGGCATTAACAATACATTACTGTGAAGAAATGCAAGTGCTCATATATAGAAATAACTATCATTGATTTGTTTCTGAACTATTTGAAGTCAATGGAAAAATGAACAAAGTCAAATATAGTCATCTGTTAAGATGTCTGCACAACTATTTGTTTAAGTGAAGATACTTCCAGTTTGGTAAACTCATATTTTACATAATATGAAACAATTTTATCTGAAAATTCTGCAAACATTTCTTAATTTACTTCTTCAGAGCTCTAACTTGACTCAGTAGACCATTGATATTCATAACTCCTAGATGCTTCTGCCATGTTTCCTTTTAATGCAAATACATAAGACAAAGTGGAAGTCACAGCTTGTAAATGGTGATATAGAATGAAAGTGCTAAACAAGGTTGCTTAAATATAGAGTCACAGAATAGAATAATGCGATCATTTAAGTTTGGAAATAGCTTTAAGATGATCAAGTTCAGCCATAAATCTAATGCTGCTGAGTCTAAAAGCATGTCCCTAACTGTTACATCTACACATCTAAGTACATGCAGGGATAGTGACTCGACCACTCCCCTGGACAGCCTGTTCCAATGCTTGACAGCCCTTTCCAGCAGAATTTTTTTTTTAATATCCAATCAAAACTTCACCTGGTGTAACCTGAGGCAGTTTCCTTTTGTCCTATTGCTTGTTGCTTGTGAGAGGAAACTGAAATTCCAGTGCTAAAACCTCCTTTCAAGTAGTTGTAATGAGTGATAAGGTCCCCCTGAGCCTCATTTTCAACAACTTAAAGAATCCCAGCTCCCTCAGCCACTTCTTATCAGACTTGTGCTCCAGACCCTTCACCAGTTCTGTTGCTCTTCTCAGGATTTGCTCCAGCACCTCAGTTTCTTTGAGAGGCCCAGAACTGGGCACAGCACTCAAGGCGTGGCCTCACTGGTGCAGAATACAGGGGGACAATTACTGCCCTGGTTCTGTTTACCAAACTATTACTGATTCAGGCCAAAATGCCATTGGCCTTCCTGGCCACCTGGGCACATGCTGGCTCATGTTCAGCTGGCTTCTGACCCGGACCTCCAGGTTGGGTATTTCAAGGGTATTTTTTAGGGTATTTTCTGACGGGCAGCTTCCAGCCACTATCCCCAGCCTGTAGTGCTGCCTGGGGTTGTTGCCATCCAAGTGCAGGACCTGGCACTTGGCCTTACTGAACTTCATACCATTGGCCTTTCCCTATTGTACCAGCCTGTCCAGATCCCTCAGCAGAGTCTTCCTACTGTCCAGCAGATCCACATTTTCCCCCAGCTTAGTGTCATCTGAAGACTTGCTGGAAATGCACTCAAACCCCTTTTCCAGGTGATTCATAGAGATATTAATCAGGACTGGCCCCAACACTGAGCCTGGGGTATACCACTAGTGACCAGTCACCAGATGGAGTAATTCCATTCACCACCATCCTCTGGGCCTGGCTCTCGAGGCAGATTTTTTTGCCCAGTGGACTGTGCACCTGTACAAGCCATGAGCTGCCAATTTCTCTAGGAGAACCCTGTAGGAAACAGTGTCAGGGGCTTTACTGGAGTCCAGGTAACCACATCCAAAATATACTTTTTCAAGTCTAAGATTTCATGCTAAGTATTTTTATTTTGAAAGAGATTACCTACAAATTAAATGGAAAAATCTTTGAATGAATCTGCAGATGTTATGGATGAAATGAAGAAAATATCTGAGCACATTTCACTCTTTCTGCCCTCTTCCCCTTTATCATTCAGAACAGGATGTATAGAAGGAAAACTTTTCCAGCATTTCCAAAAGGAAAAGATGTCTTCTTTATTGAGGACTTGAGTGGTAGGAGAGACATGCTTTATTGTGAGCATTTGTTGCAGCAGGCAGTGGTTAAGGTGCCGTGACTTCCCTAAAGAAGCATCTTTAGAAGGACGTGCTCTTGGGTGCCCAGGCCTCTGGCCTCACTGGTGTGGTTGTTAGGGTCTTCATATGGGGTTCTGCAGAGAGCCTTTCTGTGAAGGGTCCCAGGGATGAATGAACTGGGGAAGTCAGAAGGAGCTGGGTTTATATAGGGAAGGTAGGGGGTGGAGCAAGGGGGAATGGCCAATGGGATAGAAAGAATCTACAAATGAAAGCAGAGCATGCTGGAAAGTCACCTTGTGAGGAAAGGCTAGCTCTAACTCACCTAATGGTTTTCCCTTACAGGGAAGGTTCTTTAGGTTCTTTGCCTTTAAGCCTCACCCTTCCATGGGATTGCAGACAATTCCTGGGTTGAGGGCTCATTGCCCTCCACAAGCATTGGCAGGCAGTAGGGTGAAATAAAATGGAGGCTCTTTCACTGAAAAGCTGGAGGGCCAGAGCCTGGAGAGTCAGGCTGAAAAGGAAGACTAGACAAAGAAAGGATATTTGAAATGAAAATGTCTAATATTGTTTTGTCAAACAAAATAGCCTTCAGAAGCACTTCTTTTGCCAGAGTGCTACCAATTCAAGTGTATTCCTTCCAGGTGCTATTCTCAGTCTCTGCACCTTCTCATCTACGTACCCAGACTCAGCCTGGCTTGCTGCTCTATGGAGAAGGAGAGGAAGAATGACAGAGTTGCTTCCCAGCCAGCCAGTTCACTACTGCTGCATGTACACAGTGTGCTCTAATTGTTTACCTTTATTGAATAGCAGAAAATAAATACAAGTCTTTGGTGCTTATTTATACCATGATCTGTATGAAAAAATTGATTTAGTTGAAATTAAAATTGTAATTTATATTAAAGGATGGTCGCTTTTCAAATTGAAGTGATAAAAATAGTCTTTTATTAAGAACTGAATGTATCACTTTGTATCCCTTTGTATTCACTTTGTATCTCTTTGACTTTCCTGTTGTAATTCTTCATCCTGTATTTCAGCTTTGCTTGTCTGTTACGCACATCTGACCTCACTGTATATTAGTTATGTGCAGCTGTGTTGTAAATGGACTGACGTGTGCTCACATTTCAGTCTTAGTCAGCAAAGTCTGTATATGTGATATGTGCTGCATGAGTTCCAAGAATAGCAGCATTACAAATTTGCTGCTTTCTTATTGCTTCAAGGGTATTTTTTAGAGTTTTCACAATTTTCTTATTTATCTGGATTAATTGATCTACCTGGAAAACCTGAATACCCTGCAACGTTTGGAAATCTCTCAGTGTAGTATTACAGGACTGTCTTTGCCAAAAAGATTTGGTTAATGTCACAATAGAGTGACACTTGAAGCTGAGTTGATCCTTGCATTTGGATAGGACATTCAGCCAGCCTTTAGCACTCAGATTAGTGTGCAAAAGGGCTGTGAGAGGTTCCTTTGTTTCCCTAGAAACAAAGTATCCTCTTGTATCTGTCACATAGGAAGTAGCATATTATTTTGTCAAAACAAGAGGATAAATTCTGAATTGCAAAGATGAAGATGTAGTTAGATATTAAAAGCATAAATAATGAGGAAATGCAAATGTGAAATGCACCAGGCATCTATCTCTGATACTTGTCACTGAGAGATGCTTTCGGGGTTTTGGTAAAGTATCTTTGTGAGTTTTTGAAAACAGGTAGCCTGAAGCTCCACCAAATGGCTTCAATGATATCTTTCTCTGAATTGCCTGATAGAGGTCAGTATATTTTCATCTTGATTTAACTATTTTTATGCCTGTGGTGTATTGTTTATCCTATAAGAGCAGTGGTGTATGGTTTATCCTATAAGAGCAGAAAGCACTCTTTCACCAAAATCTTTCTTTAGGAGGAATACAATATATGCTGTGATATTGTGGATAATGTTTGACTCTGGCAGTGTTAGCTGTCTTTTGGTTTAACTAGCATTGAGAGATACCTTATGACATGGTAATAAACTCCTAAGATTTTGGAGGTGGTTTCATTTTCTGATGCTTGAGTGTTGTTTTAAAAAATGAAAATTTTATACAATAGTAATTTAGCCTTCTCACACCTGCACTCATATTAGTGAGTTCTCTGGCCTCAAGAACTGTTAATTTAATTTGGAAATGGAGATAACAGGAACATCCTGGTTCTTTTCTCTGCAGTTTGACTGTTTTAGAACTATCAAATATGATATAATCTAAACTCTTCCAGAGTGTGTTCTAGAAAGGAGATGCATATTCATAATTTTCTGTGAATCTTTTTTGTAATGGCTTATCTTTCGTATTCAGGATTGTCAAGTTAAATCTTGTGTCTGGTGTCTTGTTTTCTGTGCCTTCAAAATAGCGTAATTGGCAGTAATTGGGTAAGAGTACTGACTTATTCTTCATGAAAACAGAACATTCTGGAATTGAGTTTTAATTCAGGCAACTGAAGGTTTTCAGAATACTTATTTCAAAGGAGAGGAGCTTCCTTCCAAATGCCTGCATCTGGCGGGATGTGATGGGCTGAGGAGGAACACAATGCTGGCTGGATATGCTGACTGCTGGAATACTGCACAAGGCTGGCTCTGCTGTGCCTCCTGTGCTGAGAGCACAGGGGGCCTTTTTGAATTGCTTCTCAAAATGCTTCATAGTGGGAATGTTGAAGGGAAGAATTAATGGAATTAATTCTTCTTTCCCTTACTGCTTGAGGTGTCATAGGAGGCAGTTCCTCATTTTTGAGAAGTGTAAGTTCAGAATATTTTGTTGACTGGAAGTCCTTAGACCTTCTAGACATTTTCCCATAAGCTGTTAGGGTAATGTTAACATCAGGTTAAGAGAGTACTTGAGATATGTCATCTTTTCAGAGAGAGAGCTAAGAGACACTTGACTACCCAAGAGGAGGTAGGACAGTTGTGTGTGTTATTTGTTCCTCTGATCTCCTTCCTGTATTCCTGTGTAATGCTTCCTCTTGTTCAAAAGCAGTATAGCATTTCCTCAGGAACCTCTTTTCAGAATTTTAAAATTCTAAACAGTATGAGTAGCAAACTAAAAGTCTTCAAAAAATAAACACCCTCATGTATTTTCTTTCCTTTAAATATATATATAAATTTTTTTTAATTTTTTTTTTTTTTTATTAGACTTGTCTAACTGGGTTGTCAGATTATGCTACTGTGTTTAGGAATAATATGGAGAATAGCTTTAACAAATGCAGAAGTGAGTTTATGGGAATATGCCAAGCATTGGTTATTCATTTATATTCTCCAGGAGAACCTGTTTTATTCAGAGCTCTTGGAAAATGTTCATGGAAACTCTTAGAGAATTAGGACAGCTGGTCTAGCAGACTTTGAAGTCTGCAACACAGCCGGCTGGTCGGCATTCCCAGTGCCAACTGGCTCAGCAGCAAGTAGAGACAGCAACTGTGATTTTGGCTTAGGAAACCCTGTATATATAGAAGATTACTTGATGACAGGCAAGACTCAATAAATCTGGTGACATAATTGAACTTTGTTAACCAGTGTTTGCTCTGTTGGGATTAAACATCCCCCTCTGTTTTCAATTAAAAGTCATTATTTTTTCCTGTGTTTTCTTTCTTTGGAGCAAGAACTTAGTATGTTCTTCTTATTGACTGTCTTCTTTTGGAATATCTGTCAGAACATTACTTTAACAGATGATTAATTAGATTTCAGCTACTGTATGTCATTGCTGGTCTTTAGTCGTTGTCAAATATCAAATGAAATGTCATCTGGAAGTAAGTCATATGCAAAGCTACAGGAGTTTGGCTCCGCATCTGTCAGTAGACTTTGTGAATAATCTGATTTCCTGAGAGGCTGTGGATTTCTCACTGCATTGACTGATTCTTTTTGCCTTATAGTACAAAAATAGAGAAGGAGAAAAAAGAGCATGCTAAGCTGCATGGGATGATTCGTACAGAAATAAGTGGAGCTGAAATTGCAGAAGAGATGGAGAAAGAAAGAAGGTTCTTCCAGTTACAGATGTGTGAGGTAAGATTCAGTGTGAGATTATTGCTGTTCTGCTGCTGTTTTTAGGAAAAATTTGAAAAATGCAGTTGTTTAAGAGTAGCTGTGATATTAAAGGGAAATGACAAGTTATTTGTTGACTGCAGTTGTGAAAAGACATTTTTTTATTATCCTGATGGGCAAACTTGGCAGGGAATTCAGATATTTTCTAATTTCACTTAACAGGTAAATTAATGCAAATAAAACACTAAGAGATTATAATAAATAAGTCTTTACACTACTACTTCACTGTAAGTTATTTCAAGCCCTTGCTCATTCTCTGAATTGTTCCCTGTGCTGACAGCTGTTGTGTTATTAGGAGGAGAGGCTCTAGTCTAGCACACTGCTGGGTTAATGCAGGAAAAAGGTGCTAAGGATGGAATCCAGTTGTCTTTCAACTTGTTTCAGAATGTTTATACTTCAAATCTCTGATTTTGCAGTATGTTAAATCTGATGTGAACATTTTTGGTTTGATTAATTTAAGGATATGTCTGGTTCTGTACTTGGGAATTCAAGTTGCAATGTTCTTTTTTAGTACGCGTTAGCCCAGAAATAAACCACGGGTGTTTCTACTGCCTTTCCTGTGATGATGATAGCTAATTTGACTCATATGTCAGCATAGCATAACTGCAGTTGTCCTGAATATTTCTTTTAATAACTACGTGCACTCATACATAGGAGAAAAACTTCACATTCCTATACAGAATCAGACTAAAATATTCAAAACTGATAAAGGGATTTGAGTAACAAATAAGCATATGGATGTCAGCTAATTGCCCATTTGTGTTCTTCCTAAGAAACACCTAGGAACAGATGCTTCTCTCTTGCTGTGTCACAATAAAAGAAGAGTTTGCTTTAGTCAGTTGTAGTGATAATGAAGGGTGAAGTCTGTGCAATTGGATCAAATTACCTTAAATGTGGAACACCTGAAGTGTATTCTGTATGTCTTCTGATTTTGAGAAAAGAAGTTTATACTCAGTTACCTCTGAATGGTTGTGAAAGAGTACTTTGGTTTTGTTTTGATAGTAAGTCAAAACAGCATGATATATTGAAGTTTTATCGTAAGTACAGACTAATTCTCTACAAATTATGAAAGTGAACTGAATAACAAAAGCCTAGATCTCCATTTTAAATTAACAGGAGCTGGAGATGTGATTGTTGTAACTAAATATTATCCAGTGCACATGCCTACCAACACTTAGGTTCATCATTTGTTCACCTGAACCAGCATAAGAAGCTGCAACATTAAAAGCTGGTGCTTGGATTCTTTACTTTAGTTGATTTAAAACATTTAGGATGTACTGTGGGAAAGGGAAACCCAGATGCATTAGAGCATCATTAAGAAGACATTCACTCCTTCATTTGGAGGTAACTGGCTAAGTTGGGGTTAAAATTCATTGTCATTTAAAGGACAGTTAAGGACTTTGATATTTGACCAATTATACCTCTGCTTGCATGGCTGACATATTTTATGCTATGATATTCAGGGGAGGAGCTGCCACTTAATGTGGACTTCGATTGCACCTTGTGCAAAAGGACAGTAATTACACTTCTTTTGCACTTCACAGTAGATTCTTTGAAAAATCTCTTGCTAAACTGTAGTTTGTTGTAATTACCACATATAAGGATTTGATAAAGAAAACTATAAAATCAACAGGCAGATTTTAAAATTTGTTAAAATAATCCCTCAGGGGGTTTTTTTAAGCGAACTGCTTTCCTCCTTAATCACATCAGTTTAGCAATGAATTTAACAACGAGTGAGATCATTTTTAGATGTGCTGCTAGGTGTAAAAATGGGTTCCTAAATGAACTCCACAAACCCTTTCATGCTTTCTTTAATAGAGGCTTTCCATAGGATATCCCAAAGGATATTCCAACAATTTGAGCAAATTATAGTGAAATATCCTCACAGGATACCAAAAGTCAGCGGAGACAAGAATTCTTGTTGTGTGATTTAACTCTTGAAGCAACTTTTTGCTGCATTTTCTTTTAGGTTTTGCAAATCTGTGACTGTTAAAGCATGTTGAAATAGAACTGAAAATAAAGTGTTATAAAACCCCTGTAGCAGTAATAAGTAATTTGTTTTGTGAATTACTGTTTTAACAGTACCTGCTGAAAGTCAATGAAATCAAGATTAAAAAAGGAGTGGACTTGCTTCAGAACTTGATCAAGTATTTTCACGCTCAGTGCAAGTATGTTTTACATTTCTTTATCTCTACACTGACTGGAACAATGTTTTGTTTTCAACTTTTGACATCATCATTACACTTTTCTAGAATTTTCAAAATCTTAAGATTCAACTGTTCTTGCTGATGAATCTTTTGACAGATTGCTTTTGTTAGATTTGTCATAGCTTTTGTTACTTTATTCTGAAACATGTAAAGAGGTTGAGCTTGTTACATTGAATATAATTGTATATTCCAAAGGAATACCGAATGATAATTTGCCATGTTTATAAACTACTCTTGAAACAGGGCTTTTTAGTGTGATCTATTACTTAGTGGTCCATTAGTTTTGATGGACTTCCTTGAGTGTATCTAACAATGATCTAAATTAATTCTGTGATCAAGAAAAATAAGTTGTATAAGCAGTGGAATAAAACTATATTGAGAGAGTCACTCTTCTTCTAGTTTATTGGAGGAGGACCCAATAGTAAAAAACATAGTTCTCATTAGAGTTATGTGCTTTTGTTATGATAGTGTTACAAATCTGTCATGTAGCAATGAAGTCACAGCTATAAACTTGAAAGAGCCACTGCTAGCCTGTTGAAATCAGATAAGTTTTCATCTTAAAACACCAGTCAGCATCTATGTATTTTTTCCTTAAATAGCTGTGTTGCTTTTAAAATCAGTTTCACTTGTAGTGTGTCATTAATCTGCTCTGTCCGTTTAATAAAATTTTAGCAAAGTAAATGCTGTGTTGTGTTGGCACTTTCATGATTGCTTCCCAGGGTGAAAATATTTTATGTTGTGAACAGTGAAGTAATATGTAATCAAATATGCATGTAACTGTGATTTCTTAACTTTTATTTTTTAAATCTCAAGTTATTTGTTTAAAGAACTGGAATACTTGGCATAGATAGCATTACTTTGCCAATACAAAATGAATGTACTACAGAAAAATGTAGCATATTCAGCTTGCATATAGAGCATAATTAGTGTTTGGGAAAAAAAGGAGTTTTCCTTTAGTAAAAAGATTGCATCAGACATAAAATTATATGGCTTCAAGAAATCACAATTATTTTATATCTACCAGATATAAAATTTTGCTGTTCTGCAAATGAATCTTACTTGTTTTGGGCCTTCACAAAGTGTGATGAGAACTTGTATTTGAGGTGAGAATGAGGAGAATTTATGTGGCAGTTCTGAATCTAATTGAGGATTTTGCATGTTAAATAAGCTATGATGGAAATAAGGAGGTGGACCAGTCAAAAATGGATTTAAAATAAGTGTACTGTTTTGAAGTTTATGGCATGGCATAATAATATGCATGTCTTACTTTGGCAACTTTTTAAGCAGAAAATACAAAGCAGAGTTTCTTAACAGCTTGCTTTTTGCTTTTCTTTTTAAGTTTCTTTCAGGATGGGTTAAAAGCAGTTGAAAGTCTCAAGCCTTCAATTGAGACACTCTCAACAGATCTTTATACAGTGAGTAACAATATTTCATGTTTGTGGGGTAAATTTAGATTTTACAGTAGAAGCATGATCATTTTGGTTCAGGTTGCCTGACTGCTTTAATAGTCAGCATTTAAGGTTTAGAGTAAATTGTTGGTGAAGTCTTGTTTTAATATGGCATTCAGAGGCCTTAGTTTCAGTTCAGGACCCCACTGTTTAAAATATTATGAAAACAGCCTTTGCTTGGAAGTGTTTAATAAGTGGAAAATAACATGTGGTTTCAAATGGAACACAAGGAAGCAAGGGCATTGTGAGGCAATATCAAAGTCTTAACCCAGCAATATCCTAACCATTATCACGTTTTCTGAAGATACAAGGGAAAATAAACTGGTTACATTATATTTCCTCTTTGCTTTCATTCTTATTGAATATTTCTCAAAAAATAAACCAATTAAGTAGCAAATTTGAAAGACCTGCATTAAAAATAAAGTGTTCTATTTAACCTGTGTTTTTCTTCATTCAAGATTAAACAAGCACAAGATGAAGAACGAAGACAATTAACACAGCTCAGAGATATTTTAAAATCAGCACTCCAAGTTGATCAGAAAGAGGTGAGCATATAAGGTGGTTTAACTTTGGAATGCCTATTTTAAGTACTTGTAATGTAATGTTAATATTCAAAATAAAGTTATTTTAACTTTTATCAGACATTTAATTCCTTTCATTCATCTTTGTTATGAAACGTATGTCATATGTTTCTGACAAAGGCATTTTTTTAAAAAAATGAACGCCCACTAAAAATATAAAAAATATGAGACTTACTGAAAAATTATTTCTTTTTGTTACCAGTATTGTAAAATATTTCAGATGGTGCACTGTTTTTCAAACTGAGAATGAAAGAACTTGGGCAGTATCAAGAAGACCCTATTCATAGAATCTTATCTCACAATTTTATTCCAAACTGTATAATGATTATGTAAAACTGAACTTCAAATCCCAAAACACCTCTGTCATCATCTGCAAAAATGACAATCACGTTTGCTACTCAGCTGCAAAATGCCAGTGTTCAGATGTACAACAACTGGGTCAGTTTGGCAATCTAATAAGTGGTTTTGGAGTTCCAGTTACAATTGCCATTAGATTTAATGAATTCTAGAGTAGTTTCAAACTCTGATCTGGAAGTCAGCATCTTTTGTATAGTGTAATCTTACCGGGTCTACTTTTGTTTCAGACTGCTAGTGCCTCCTCCTTACATAAATAAATGCCCTCCAGCTTCCTTTGTGTAGCTGCTGGGTCATGAGTAAGTGGTGAATGAACCTCCCCTCCCCTTTTCAGATTCTTTTCTGAGAGGGATCACAATGAAATAGTTTAGTCTACAGAGCTCAGACTTCCTTGATCTTTTCCGGTCTTGCTTTGATCTTTCCATAAAAGTTATGGTGACTCCGAGCTTTTACTGGTGACAGATGATGGTTGTTGAGCAATGTAATCTAGTCAAAGATGTCCTTACCCACAGCTGGGGTTGGACTTGATGGTCTTTAAAGGCCCCTCCCAACCCCAACCCCTGTGATTCTGTGACTTGCTGACAGGCATTTGGAATGGTCTTCAATGCTCTTCACTTTGTTACCTTGGGAAGTTTGTGTACAATGATCATTGTGTACAAAGTCCCATAAGATCAGCAGGCACTTAGATTCTGCCTGGCATTCAGGACTCACTGATTTGCCAAAAACTTCCAAATTTGAGCTTGGTAGAATAAGAGACTAGGGAACCTCGTGGAATTGGTGACTGCTTTGGGTTAGCCATTGGTTGCCCACTCTCAAGAAGGAGTTTTTGCTGTTTAGGGTGTGTTAGCAGGTGTCCTCTTTTACCTGGTGCTCAAGAGAGATAGTGGAAGTAGTTGGCTTTCATGGTTGCTGGGAATGTCTATCAGTGATACAGATATTAAATATATATGGAAGGTGTGACAAGTACGCATTTTTTCACAGACTCAAAAACTAATAGTACACATAAACTTATTATTTCTGCTGGGTTTGTGACATTTAAAAATACAAGTATGAAAAGTGCTTTGTGCTATAGTCTTTATTTTTTAATTCTTCAAATTTAGATATAGATCTTATAATTTAGATATATACCTGCAGAGCATGAGAATTACTATAATTATTTTTAAAGCTTATTGAAAACATCAGTTAATCAGTGGGATGCCAAAGAGTTCTGATATAATTTACTGTACAACCCACGAATATTATTCTTGTTGCACTGTAATTTTCTTTACTATAACTGATTTCTTTTTCCTTCCTGAAATGCATTTACATTTTGTGACCGAAGTCTAGGAGAGTAAGTGTTACTATGTTTTAATGAAAATAGTGGCATGATTTCCATTCATATTTCAAGAAACTGGATTTTTCCTCTGAGCTTTTATCTGTTGGCATGAAAAGATTGGCTCTTTCTCCTCTTTGGTGTATTTTATTATTATCAAAAAAAAAAAAAAAGAAAAAAAAAAAGAGTATAAACAATTGAAAAACACTATTAAAAAAAATTATTCAATTTTTCTTGGGAAAGAAAATTGTTGTAAGACAAATTGGTGATTTCCTTTTTACTTTCTTTTGGAAATTAAATCCAGTTGCTTGATTTGATGTTCTTGCAAGCTTTTGAAGATATATGTATTTTTAATTAAAATGGACTTCATGTATGAAATGACAGAACATTGACAAGTGTTGTTCCTGCTGCATTTTAAAAATTGAACACACACGAACACTCTAAGTGAACCTTTTTTTTTGTTGTGTCTATATGCATAGTTTCTTCCTGCACACAATGTCCTCAAATCTGTTTCTAAAGAAGTTTCTATTGAAACTTCTTTTAAAAATGTCATTTTGTGAACACCTTCATAATTTTTAATTTTTAAGCTTTCATTTTTCAAATGTAGAAGTTCTGCAAGTTTCAGAGGCAACCTTGGAGTTGTATTGCCTTAACTGTTCTTGTTCCCATGACCTTTGATGAGGTCATCTCCTGTGACTGTAGTGTTTAGATTTGTTTCTCCTTCTTTGGTAGAACCTATAATCTATTTAGGCCACTGAAAAATAGGATAAATGTGTTTCTTGACAAAAATTACAGTAGTTTTGCTATAGGAGAGGCTGCCTGCAGGGGATCCTGATCGAAAAAAGTCTCATGGAGACTGTGGGGCTGTAATAGGACAGGGATGGGATAGATTAGGGATGGATCTCTGGAACATCCTCAAGGCAATGATCCTGCAAATGTCAGAGAAACTCGGGCTCTGGGAGAACTGTAAGAGCTTTTTTTTGGCAGCTTTACACACAGTAGTGATCTAAACAGTCTAAAAATCCTTCTCCATGGGAGCTGTGGAATGGCTAGCCAAAATTTGTTGTGTTTAGGTTGAAGCATCTTGTATGAAAATTTCTTTTGTGTTCACATAGTGGGGCTGATAAATAGGATCTTAGGATATCTCTTATCAGTAGTCACAGACGATCTTTAGAATATACTGTTTTCACATTTCTTTGATTTTTAGCTCTGCTGTTCAGCTTGACTTAGAAGTCAGTATATCTTTATAGACTTGGAAGAAAGAATTTCAAACCTTTCTATGGTCAGTGAAATGAAACTAAGAACATACTGCAAATTTTAAATTACTTAACTCTTTTTATATGCCTTTATCCGCATTTCAAAGTTGATAAAGTGATCAAAATTCAGTTCCTTAGGCTTGTGTACTTCAGCCTGTTCTGATCTTTTTATGTTCAAGATATACTTAAAATGACAATACTCTGCACTAGGTGTGTGTCCCCTAGCCTGCAGTGATCCATTTCCTCCCTTAGGTAATGTACATTGTTTCTTCTCCTCCAATAAGGCTACTGTGTCTGAGCCTGTTATCAGTGATTTGTATCTCTGTTTAGTGCAGTATGCAAATCAGAAATAAGGGAAGATCCTTGGAGTGCCTGCTTGCGGAAAAGGCGTGCTGAAAGGAAGGATGTTAATTGTGGTGATGATTTGTGGGGTGGTTACTGTCTCTTAGGAGTGGGATCAAAGTCATGAACTTCTTGTCAGACAGCTGTGGAAAACCATCATTTGGCAATCACGTTAGACTGTATTGATCGGGACATCACCTGAAGTGAAAATTTAAAATGGACAATGTGTTTGTCCTTAAGATCTTTTCATGAAACAGTATTAAATTTTTTAGATACTGTTCAAAGGCATGAATGTGTGGAAATAGACGTCAGATGCTACAGCTTCCTCTCCTGCAGGAAGCTTGCATTACTGGTTTGCCAGTTTGGCAAAACACAGCAGCTGAGCATGAACAGATGAAGGTAGCTGAAATGAGGCAGAAAATAATGCACAAAAAGTAGCAGCACAGACGAAAGTAATGGGAATGGTGCTATGAGCAAGTATTGGAGGTCATCAGTAATCTTTACATAATTGAGGAAGGGGAGAACTGAAATTAATTTCCTGTCAGACCTCTAATCTTGGGAATGAAGTTCCTTTACTGACTAATGGGAGGCAGAGATCAAGGCATTGGTAGGACACAATAGACAGTGTCAGATGAGATTTTCTTCAAAAGTCAGCAAATGTACACGTGCGGGGATTTTTAATGAGTGACAGGAATATTTTTAAAATATTGTTCTGGCTTAATGTTGTGCACAGTGCAAAACCAAATAATTCTATGTAAACAAACTAGAAAGGAACAATAAACAGACTGGTTTAAATCTGAAGAGGTGCTTTGTCAGGCCCAGACAGCTAAGTGGTAGTTCTTTAGGGCCTTTAAAAGGCTCAGATGATGTTGTTGCTACCTGGTGGCTTCCTGGATCACTTGCTGAGAGGCAGGGAGAAGGCATAGGTTGCTTCAGTTGGTAAGGAATACCAAGGAGTGCTGCAGCCTGTGCTGAGCTCAGCTCATGGCTGTCAGGGCCACTGAGCTCCAGCAGTGTATTCAGGATGAGCCTGACATCCTGCAGCTTGGAGATGTGGAGTCCAAAGTGCTCTGAACAGAAGTGTACCTATTCCTACCATCATGTTTAGAATAGCTCATAGTCTTAAAAGTGAGCTGCTTTGTGTGTTTTTTCGTTACTATACTTGTGTTATATGCCATATTTAGCACAAAAGTAATTATGTCCATAGAACAATGACAGTAGAAAAGAAAAAAAATGAAAATTTAAAGTAATAGTCATTGTTACTGTGTGCATTTAAAAGTCCATTCTGTCACGTTACTGCTGTTAATATGGTGTGACATATCAGATTCCTCATTTTCAGGTTACTATCTTTTAAGAAGTTGGACTCTGTCAGCAGTGGTCCTGCCTCTGGGTAATCCTGAGAGCAGTGAGAAGGGTTCAATTAATCCTTGTCTCTTCCTATCTCAGAATTCTACTTTCTTACAGATATGATGCTTATGATGCTTTAAATCTTTTTTTTTTTTTAAATGACTTTTCAATTTTCCTGTATGACTCCTGAACTGTATTTCCAGGAGGACTCTTCTGCTTTTTAGACAATAACTTTACTCAGTTTCCACAAAGAGAATCACTTGTTCATATTGATGTATGCAATTATTTTTTCAATGGAAGAGTGCAGTAGCAATTGCAGGTAATGATAGTCTTTAATGTTTGTACCTTTCAGTGTTTACATGAGTTGGAAAGCCACTGCTTAATTAAGTTTTGGGTTGAAGCCCCTATATATTAACACCAAGAGTAAATTTAATAAAAGCAAGTAAAAAGATTTTTGGCAGGTGATGATAATGGATACTTCTCAAATGTTTCTTGTGCCCTCTGTAAAAAGAAATGGATCTTGTTCTCTCTCACTGAGGAGGAAAATTGTACTTCATTTGGCCTGTTGGATTAGAGCAGGAAAAAAAGCTCTGAAACTCATTAATGGGAGGGTAGTTTGGTTGAAAGTGTGGAATGCATCACAAATTGCAAATTTGTTGATTATTTCAGGATTCTCAGATTCGTCAGAGTACAGCTTACAGTTTACATCAGCCTCAGGGAAACAAGGAGCATGGCACTGAGCGGAGTGGCAGTCTGTACAAGAAAAGTGATGGGTAAGTACTGCTGGAGTTTGCTGGGAGAAATACTAGGTCCTAAGAGCTCAAGCAATGTAATACAAAATATATTTAAAACTGTCACCTTTTTTTTTTTCCCCTTTAAACTAGAATCAGAAAAGTGTGGCAGAAAAGGAAGTGCTCAGTTAAAAATGGTTTTCTTACAATTTCCCATGGTACAGTAAGTATTTGTTTACAGTATTTTATGTACATGGTTGCTAATACAGAAAGGGAAGCTATGCTGGTCTATATTTATGATTTGGAATTGGAATTAGCTACATTTCTGATGCAGTGTTTTGAATATGAGGGATATATTTTTTAAGGCAGTGTTTTAGAAATATATCAAGATATACACATTATCTAAAAATTTTTAGTGACTCAGTCTGTATAAATGTTCATATTTTACCAGGCTATCTAAAAATACAAATTCTAAGTTGTTGTGTTTTGTTTTTTTTTTTTAAGGTATGGTTGGGCATTAAGCCATTTTTGACATATCAGTTGAACAACTTTTTATATTTGCAAGATAAACTGAGAATATGCTGAACTGCTTTATTCCACCAAATTTGCTGCTGTATTGCCATTGTCTTTAGCTCCTTAGGAGTAACTCTTGGGGAAAATCAAGTCTAAGAACAACTTCTATCAGAATGATAGGAAGTAGAGTTACAAATTCCTCGTTATTACTGCTACCAATATTTGAACACATTAACTCTAACTATTAAACATTTGTTAAAATTTTAAAACTTCATGCTTTCATGATTTGGACCTTTTGTGCTTTGCCTTCAACTTAGTTTTGCTTTCCTGTGACATTTTTTATATTGTTTTCTCAAAACTTTCAGGAATATTTCTTGAGGCAAAAAATAACTCAGTGACAGTATTTCCCATTCTTGGTCTAATAAACAGTGCTTTTTCTTGGTCCTGTTATGAACTGTTCTGTTCTTCATCCTGTTATGCCTGTTGCTATGGCTACAAGTTGACCCTGGCAGCAAAAATGAATCAATCTCTCATTTGTGCATCTAACCACAAACTGCTGCCTTCAGAATGGATAATCGGGAGTTAAGGAGGAGCATAAAGTCAGGCCTGCAAAGCAGAGTCATTACTATGGCTTTGGAATTATCCACTTGTTTATGCCTCTTCTCGTTTGTGTGCATAGGAGTGTGTCTTTGGTCGGAGAGAAGTCTGTTGGTGTATTTTATGCTGGTGTCTCCATGTGCTGTGACTGTGCTTGATGTTGGACAAGCTGTACTGCTACCAGTAGGAATGTAGTTGGGGCAGCTCAGAGCTGGCAGAGGCTACAAAATCCACTTGTGGAGCAGAATTTGAAAACTTTCACTTGCAAGTTCAGTTACTGAGTCTATCAAGACTGTTTACTTCTCTTTTTATAAGCTGTCTACCAGATGGTCTGACATTTTTAGAAGCAGTAAGTTCCCACTGAAATCAGTAGAACCATAGCTGTAAATCAATTCCTAAGGCAGATAATCAAATGTGAATTTAGATAGATGTGTTTAACAGGTTTGGTCCTGATGTTTTTATATTACAACATTAGAAAAGTCCCTTCTTGTTTTAGAAAAATATTCCTAAAAGGTATTTTCACTTATTTGCTCACTTCTCCCTTATATATTGATGACAGCTTTATGTAAAACATTAATGAATGTTTTACAGACACTGGAACAGGTAGAAGTGATGTTTGATCATTAAAAATTTTCTAGCCTGAATGTCTTCTGAGAATTTGGAAGGAACGACATTGATTTCCAAGCTTCTTAGGGCTGATATCTCTTGGTCTCTGAAATATGGTATGTTGTTCTCTCATCCCAGCAGTTCATCAAAATCTCAGAAATTCAGTTGTCAGTTTTGCTTTCTATATCAAATACTTCTCCTGTAAGGGCTAAGTATTCTTCATGGATTTCTTTTCTTTGGTTATGTAGCCTCTTTTTATGAGGGACTACTTTGTCTGTCTCTAGAACAGACATCTTCAAGCAATTGCGAGTGCTTAAACTTGCCTGCCAAGTGCTCTGCTGATGGATGGAGAGAATATGTTTGGTTCTCTGTCAGTCACCCAGCTGTGACCCTGTATGTGCCTCTCTGCATTGGCATATGTGCAGAGGTTATACTTTTAGACAAGTAAACGCTTCAAAGAAATCAGCATTCGTACTTTTAATGTACATGGATGAAAAAACAATGATAGAAGATTGAAACATGTAGTTAGGAATTCCTAAGTCCTTTCTAGATCAAGATGTCACAAGGCAAAAAGATTTCAGAAATATCAGACTCTTTAAAGCTGGATTTGTGTTTAAAGTAGGTTTGCTGGTTGTTTGCAAAGAAAAGCATTTGGGAGACTCCTTATCAATTCTTTTTTTGTTGGTCTTTCTTTACTGCTGAAAACTTTACCATGATGATTAAAAGGACAATCTGAAGGAAAAAAAGATTTCATCTTTTTATTCTGAAGTTGATCACTGACATTTAGAAAAAATGCATGATGAAATCAGCCACCCAGTCTGTGAAGTGGACGTATTTGCACATGCCTTTTGTAAAATCCACTCTATTATCTCCTGTATTGTCCCAGAAGCCTAATTTTTTGATTCCTACACTTCTGTTTGTTACTAGAACAGTTGATAAGTCAGTTTTGCTGGATAGAGGGTTGCCATTTCTGCAGGAAGGAACATGAGTTGATGCTCAGATCTGTGTATGGCATGAAAGGTGGCAGCACTTTTCAGGGTGTTGGCATGTTAACGTGGATATCCAAAAACTCAGCAGTAGTCTGAAATTTAATTGTCTAATCAGGGACGCAATCAGCAAAGTGAATCTCAGATGTTTCAAACAAGTAGGGTATTAGTAGTTACATTTGTTAGTCTTTTCCATGTCTTGTGTCTCCTAATCCTGCCAAGTGTCTGAATCAGTGTGGCTAATAAGCTCACACAGCCTTACCTCCCTTTGTCTTTAAGCTTCGACTTCTCCCCAGGCAGCACCTGCCATTTGTTGGAATGTGTTGTCCGCAAGCAATAGGCACAGGCCAGGGAGGCTGCTGGAGAAAAACTCTTATTTGGCTGCAGGGTAGAAGCATGAAGGAGGTGCTATCAGCAACATACATAGGGTTTTTAATACCCTTGTTAATGCTGACTTCAGTTTTGGAGTTCTTCCGATGAATGCTCAAGAGTATGTATGGATTCTAAGATCAACATATTGGCCCAGGATATATTATTGTTGTTGCAGCCATTTCTTTTGGTTCTCAGATTGTGATACTGAGTTCTTCTGCTGCATTTTCCTGTCCAGAGGGAGAAGTCCTGAGTGCATTGGTCCTTCAGATCTCTCTGAAGCATTTTGCTGCATTCATTTACAGCTTCACATTTCATAAGTTAGAGAAAACTAATTAGGTCCCAAATGCACTTCAGATTCAAAGTCCTGGGGTGACGGGGTTTTCTCTTAAACATGAATTGCATTTTTACATTCTGATAGATACTGTGAGAAAGGTATATACGAGTTGCCCAGTGTCTATATAATTAATAATTTATAAATATTTTTATATATTTATATATAATTTATAACAAAATAATTAAAGCTGTATGCACTTTTACTACTAAAAGGCAGCCTGGAATTTGAGAAACTATTTATTAGGCAGAGAATGCAATGCGATTGTCAATAAATTGTCATCTTGCTGCCTCCAAAACCTCTCTTGGGTATAATTTGTTTTACATTGCCCAGCAAGTGACCTGCACATTTATTGTTTCAAAGCTTGCATGACTTTGTTTTGTCTGCTGCTTATGCTGGGCAAAGCACGAGCCTGCTATTTTTCAAGGACACCATGCTTCTTTTTTTTTCCTAACAGGAAAAAAATACGTAATTGTTTCCTTGCTTATGTTTGTCCATAGTTTTGATTTTTTTTTAAACTGGTATTCAGTATAATTATACTATTATTTTTTGGCCAGCTACATTGTTTTATCAGATTGTTTCAAGGGAATCTGTAGTCTTTTGACTTGTTTTCCCTTGTTTTTTTTTTTAATTAAATGTCTTTATCAATAAATTTAGATGAGATTGTGAGAATGTCTATGTTTCTTATGATTCATGGCAAGTTAATGACATTATGTGATAGTACAGGTTCATCTGGTATTAGTTTTGTTTAGATGTTTAAATCTTATTTTTGCAACTTAGTCTATTAATATTATTAGAATGCAGCAATAAGTGTGGTAATGTGTCTGTGACTGTTGCTATCCTTATAAGAGTCCTTTCCTATTGGTTTAAATTACTGTTTTTTAGATTTTATTGTCTAGAGCAAAGGTTGACTAGTTAAATCTGTTTTCTGATTTAATTATTCTAAAAGAAGAGTGAAACTAGTTATCAATTGTAGGAAGTAAAAGCCATTCCTTAAGTCAAAGTTGCATACAAGTCTTTCTAGGCCCTACCCCAGGTCCGCCGTGCAGGAAGGTTAAGGGAAAGAAGACTTCAGAGGTGCTGTTTGAAAAGTCTTTATAGCTTTTATGAGTCTTTCAAAATGCAGGTTCCTTCTGAATCTTGCTCTTAGAAGAACACTGTCACTTTCTGTTCAAAAATGAACTGAAATAGCTGAGAGCAACTTGACTGAAAAATATATGTTATAAAATATGCATTCTTTCACTAGATTTTTTAGTAATCAGCTACCACAGTTTACTTTTACATATGTTTTCTGCAAGAGTTCTCTGTGAAAACTTCTTATTTTCCTTCATTTGGTGATTTAAAAATTCAGCATTTGTTCTTAAATGGTTATCTGGGGACCCCTTAAAGGATTAGCTGGAGTCAAATTAATTAATTATTGAAAACTAAACAAATAATTTTTAAAACTAAATGTCTGGGTGTTAGGGGATTACATATAAGGATGAAGCTGTCTCTTTTTTGTACCCAGTTCCTTCAGGTAAGTGTTCCTGGTTAGTGGTAATTGAAGAGATTCTGTCCTTCTTCCTTTCAAAATTCTAGTGTCTATCCAGTTACCAGTAAACAAAATAGCCAAATAAAAATAGCTTATGATGCAGAAAAAAACCATGAATGAAAACCTGGGGTCCTTAAAAATTTAACAGCTATTTGTTAAGCCATTTTGGCCAGTGGGACATTGTCCTGTGCTTTCAATCTGCAGGGTTCAGTCAGTATGGATATACTAAAATGTGTATGTTTTATCTTCAAATAGGCTAACCGACCTCCAGCAAAGCTCAATCTATTAACCTGCCAAGTGAAAACAAACCCAGAGGAGAAAAAGTGTTTTGACCTCATATCACGTAGGTTTGTTGTTCAGGTCTTTTTACTTGCAGCTCACAGCAGAATTTTGCATTATTTCTGTAGATGTGTCAGTAATCCACTAGAACATTTTTGCCATTGTAGAATGCTTGCCCTTATAAAATGCCCTTCCTATGACAGTTTGACCTTTCAGTTATTTTAGCATAGTGAAACTAACTGTGCCTATTTCTTTGGAAAACTGCTTGTTTTTAGAAGGCGTCTTCACTTCTTTTTTTCTATTTAATTTTTTGCTGTCTTACAGCAGAGTAACTATTTTTTGCTATGACATTACCCTTCATACTGAAAATGTAATAACTGATTGTTTTGAAAAGTTACAATTTTTGCACAAAATAAAAGATGCTTGTAAAATTTCTTAAAATTTAAGTCTGGTGGTTGCTATGTGTGAAGAAAATACTAAAACCGTTTTTTTTGGTTTATTATCTCAGATAGAAAGGTGAGATAAAATATCTACATGTTAAACCCATCAGACCAGAAAATGTTTGGATCAGAATAGGATGATATGAAATTGTTAGAAATGTAGTAGAATGTTTTCTTTGTTTTATCACTAGGGTATTTTACTGAAATATGTATCTCAAATTAGCTGGGGAGAAGAATATAAATGTATTCCTCATTTGTTCCTTTATTGAAGCATAAAGTTCTGCATTTGTTAATATAAGTTGTGCTGCTTATGTGAATAGACTCTAATGCTTGTGTGTAACATATAGCTAATTCATTTCTGCTCAAGCAGCTGAGCTTCCCTGTTTACTTTTGCACTTTCTTTCTGTGTTGATGACCATGTCATATTTTGCCCAGTATCAGTGTATTGCAATGTTAACACAATTGAAAAGGCATAACTGGCCTCTTAGCCTTCTCCAGATGACTTTTTCACTTAATTTTGCAGTGGAGTTAAAAAAAATTCCTTGTTCTTTACAAAATGGAAATTGCTGTATCATGGCAAGTTAAAATCTCTTAACATAGGACCTTCCTTTCTGTTCTTTCATATATCTTCACTGTCTTAATATTTTCCATGCTTGAAGCTATCTTTAATATCTTTTAGCCTGAATATTTTTCAAACTTTAGAAATGTTCATCTTAGAATATTTTTGCCAGTAGCTTTACTTCTGTTGTTCTCATCAACTATTCTCACTCAAGCTCAGTCATTTAACTTTATCATATCTTAATTCTCCTTAGATTTAAAATGTATTATGCTTTTTTCTTTAGTAGTACACTATGATAACAATGTTTAGAATTAGAAAAGTAGTAGTAAATTAAAAATTGTGAGCTTGGTTTAATTGAAACAGCTTGAGGCTCATGCTGGTAATAGTTTGGACTTTGTGTCTGGTAGATTTTTTAAAGTTTGTGATTACTGGGTTTTAAGAGCTCATTTGAACTTTTTAAGTCTTTCTTACATACACACATAAACTCAAATATGGAGTGTATATTTTACTCTCCTCCCTCCCAGCAGAACTTGATACTTGTGATTATTGAGATTATATCCATATCATGGAACATTTCCTTTGCTCTCCAGCTGCTCATGTGATAAAAGCACAGCACTGAAGAAAGCAGCTTCTGTTTAGAATGCAACAAGCCACCTTGTGTAAACACAAATGTAATCATAGATGAACTGAGGTAGTCACATATGAAACTTCTTAAATAGACTTTAACTGCTTAAATAGACTTCTTGTCTGTCGACACACTCCAGTGATGAGAATAGAGACCTCAGGAATCAATTAATTTTAGATTTCATTGAGAGATTTCTGCAAGATGAGTTTTTCAATAACTTTTTTTAATCAGTGTGTGAATTATTTATTGTGCAGATGACAGAACATACCACTTTCAAGCAGAGGATGAACAGGAATGTCAAATGTGAGTTACTTTGCTAGTTTTATTTTTAACACTGGTGATCTACTGAGACTTACTTTGAACTTCAGAAGTGCCATAACACTTAATAGCAAAATATTACTGCTATTTTAGATGGACATCTGTGCTACAAAACAGCAAAGAGGAAGCTTTAAATAATGCATTCAAAGGAGATGATAACACAGGAGAAAATAATATTGTCCAGGAACTGACAAAAGAAATTATATCTGAAGTCCAGAGGATGACTGGAAATGATGTTTGTTGTGACTGTGGAGCACAAGGTGACTCAATTAAGCATATTTCTAAGTGGTAAAAATTCTTTGTCTCATGAGAATATTAAAGCTAATGTTTTATGTTTTCACTTTTACTCATTATTTCACATTGGTAGAATGTGGTAGAATATACTAACAGTTTAATGGAACTACTTTACTAAGATGGATTTGCTATAGGTTTATTATCAGAGGGGAGAAAAGTTACTAAGAAGCTGTTTTTTCTCCCATGTATTTTGCTAATTGTAGCTTTCGCTTACATAAATCAAATGAACTTACATAAAATATGGGTTAATAATGTCAGATTTAGGTAAAACTGAGCAGCCATAAGTTACTTGAACATTTTCTTAATACACTTTTTTTTTTTTTTCATCATGTTGGACTAAGTGAGACAGGGAATATGTCTTAAGACTGTACTCATTTTGAGAAGAATGCTCCTGCTGAGTATGGTTTACAGTGTTGGTTTTGTTGATCAATAAATTTCTACTTTAACCCTCTTCTAATTGTTTTTTAAATCCTGCTGTTTTCTGTGCTTTTTTATGTTGCAGGGGCACTGCAGGACTTAGGATTTTTTGATGTAAAACTGTAGCTGCAAACATCAGCTCTGATGCTGAATGCACTTTACAAATCAATAGTTACTTCCAGCAATAGGTGTATAAGGCTATGGGAAGAGTCAAGCCTGCTGTCTTAAAAAAGGAGAATTTAAATGGCAGCTAACAAACCTTTATCAAACAAATTAATTGCTGTCTAAATCTTCAGAAATTAATTATTTGCCTGGAAGATGAGGGAATGGTGTAGTAAATGCAAAATACCAGGAGAAAAGACAGTTGGGGGCTATGAAAGGAGAGAGGGATGAGCCTTAATATTGTTGAGTGAGAATCTTGTAGTGTGTGCACCTCTGAATCACTTCTGCTTCACTTGGTCTAAAGTCTATATTTGAAGTACAAAAGATGTAAATGTTATTTCAGTTTAAACTGCACCTGTATTCCCAGTTGAGAGTGTGACACCATTATACTGGTGGTGGGAAAATGCAGTTCCTGGAAGTTGTTTGATGAATGACAAACTGGAGTAGTTAATGGGCTGCCTTGGACAGTCTTTCACAAAAAAAAAATAAAAATTCTCCTCTTCGCTAGTTTCAGCATTAAAAATGATCCTGTTTTTTTTTTTCAGGTACAGTAAATGTAAAGACAAAAAATTAAAAAAAAAAAAATTAATGTACAAGAATCTTATTTTACAGAATTTCATTTCTGTATTCTATGTTTTCTAGATTAAATAATTGCCTGAATAAATTTTAATTTGGTGGGTGCCTTCTGTTTCAGATCCTACCTGGCTTTCAACAAATTTGGGAATTTTAACTTGCATTGAATGCTCAGGAATCCATAGAGAACTTGGCGTTCACTATTCCAGAATGCAATCACTTACATTAGATGTGCTGGGAACATCTGAACTTCTGGTAATCAAATTACACTTATAACTTAAAAATAGTACTGTAAAATACTTCTAACACAAGTATACTTTTGGTCACTTTAGCAAGATGTTCCCATCCTGAAATTGTCCTGGATAAAGACAATTTAAGAAAGCTTAATTTTCAAAGTTTATTGGAATCTCCTGGAACACAGTGTCCTGCTGCAAACTTTTTCTTATCTTAGAACTCAAATTAGTAGAGACTTCATGTTTTTTGTGTTTTCAAATCTTTTTATCCTGAGTTGCTTTTTAAAAGAACGCAGCTGTTTGACATATAAATGTGCCTCAGATTAAAAATCGGAGGACTTCACAAATAATTAACACATAAATTATTTAGCATTATTTTAAAGACAACTTTAATCCAAAGGAAGAAAATGTATTCAGCCTTGCTACACAAAGAACTTACCACTTATCCGCTGCTCCGTGACAGTTGTATGTGTGTTCTTACCCAGCACAAAGTATTTGCAGTTTTTGTATGAACTGGTGTCTTGATGGATTATTCTGCAGTTTTTTGTTCATGTACTAAATCCCAGTTGAAAATTCACATCCAAAAAAAGTCCCTAATCTGTTTGTTATAGCTGACATAGCAGCAGACCAAGGAATTGGAAATAAGATGTCCCAACTCTCATTTTCCCTTGTTCTCCTCATGTTATGTGTGTGGCCGATAACTGAAAATGTTTATTAATTGAACTGTGGGATTTTGTTCTTTAACAGCTTGCAAAGAATATTGGGAATGCTGGATTTAATGAGATTATGGAATTCTGTCTTCCAGTTGATGAGATGGTCAAACCTAATCCAAGCAGCGATATGTAAGTAAAGAGCCACTACTACTGAGAAAAGCAGGCATTTAATTGAATATTGCCAAGGGGCTGTGCCATTATGGTTTGCACTGTCAGGGCATGGATATAATATTTATGGTCTTATAGATGAGGAGTAAACCTTTCTTCTGATGCTTCACATGTCTGTTTTATTGAGCTTTATCTGACTGTACCTTCCCTAATAGGAATATCTTATTAACTCTTTGAATCATGGTTTGTGGGACAGAAACAAATTAACTGTGACTTGTTGGGAACCTTAAAGACAAGGTAGGATAGGGATTAAAACCAAAGCAATTAATTTTGTGCTATTTGAAAACCAAATGGAAATTGTAATAAAGTGCACGTTTGCTTGAAAGATACAGAATAGCAGAGCAGCTGTGTAGTACAGAAACTACACCTAGGACTGAAGTCCATGTGGAGTGAAGACAGGATATTTAACTGAATTCCTCGAAAGCCCTGAACAGCGATGGCAGAGATACAGCAAGGACAGCTGCCTACTTGGCTGGATACTACTCATCATAAAAGAGCTAGTAAACAATGCAGAAACAAACCCAGAAGAATTGGCTCTGGATGAAGATGATTTTACATTAGATGGATTTTTAGCTTTCTGACAAAACCAGTGTTAAACAAGGCAGTTTAGATAATTTTTGCCTACTACTATGAATAATAATGCAGAGAATTAATATTAATAATTTAAATTACTAATAATTTTGCCATATGATGAATCAATATAATAAGAACATTTCTGGAAAATTGTGTTAAAAAAGATCATTTAGTTTGATACCTCTGCTTATCAAATTTGGGGCTATTTTATTGAAATGAGAACCTGAATACTATCAAATGCTTTATGAACAAGAGTTATCCACTGATCCAATTTATTATTTTTTATTGGAGTTTTTTACTTCTTGCCTGTTCCATAGTATCTAGATGATGTGGTATGACTTTATTAAATGTCTTCTGTGCCATGCTGTGTATGTCCCAAGAGCTGGTAAGGAGTCATGCCATTGGGAGGCAAGCAAGCTCCTGTCTTGCAGTGATGGGAAGAGGAGTAGATGCGTTACTGGGCATCAACAGCAGAAGTGATAACTCCTGCTGAGTCAGGTGGACTAAGGTTTCATCTCAGTTTAGAAATATCACTAAAAGCTCCAACACATCCTGTTACATTTAGACTTTAAACAAGTCTAAACATTAGACTCTTTAAACAAGAGTTTAAAGAACATACTCACTGCTGTGAATTCAAATTCAAGGCCTGGATAGTCTGTGCAGAGGTATAAGATAGATTTTTTTTTTTTTTTTTTTTAAATCCCATGCCTTCCATCCCTTTCCAGCATGTGTAGGAGTACCAAGTCAGGTAAACATAAACCTGCAAGGCAACATAAACCAACATTATGAAGCTTTGATGTATCTTCTGTACATAGAGCTGGATAGTCTTGATCTCAACATCATCACAGAGTTTGGAGAAATAAATTCGTGGTCTGTCTTTGTATTGGGTATTTGATTCATTTTCTGTAACTACATTTCATACTTGAAATACGACACTGCATGGTTACATGCATATTTAAAAGGAAAGATTATCATAATGAATGATTTCAAATGACTTGCATGTATTTATGGAAATGCTAATGTCTGTCTTCAGCTGAAAGTTTCAGAAGTAAATCATATTCAATTTCAGGAATGCAAGAAAAGATTACATTACTGCCAAGTATATTGAGAGAAAATATGCAAGGAAGAAACATGCAGACAATGCAGCTAAATTGCACGCTCTTTGTGAAGCAGTGAAATCAAGAGACATTCTTGGATTAGTTCAAGTGTATGCTGATGGTGTGGATCTCACAGAAAAAATTCCACTGGCCAATGGCCATGTAAGTGTTGTAAATTTTATTAGACAAATTGTTGTAAGTGTTAATATGCATTCATTAGTTAAAAATTATTTGAAATAATATCTGAAACACTGTTCTGAATGCATGTCCTTTTATTGATGTAATATAACAATAAAAAAAGATGATAGTAAATAGTTTAATCTAAAATTGTTTCCGAGTACTATCTTATTTTAAATTTATTAAAGCATTAAACATTAAATAATTCAATAATCTGTTAGTTTTCAACCCATTTATCTATTTGTTTACTTTAAAGGAACGAAAGGCACACAGTAAGTCTTCACAGATGTTTTAATGTTAGCATGTTTGAATATTTTGAAATTACGTGTTTTATTTGATTTAATTAATGTCTTACTAAAATTTCTTCTCCTTCAGAAGAAACAAATATCTTTTTTCACTTTATTCTTAGGAGCAAGACGAAACAGCACTGCACCTTGCTGTTAGATCAGTTGATAGAACATCCCTTCACATAGTTGACTTTTTAGTGCAGAATAGGTAAGTATGGAAAGCTAAATATTGACATTACTTTTATATAAAGTAATATAAACACTAAATAAATACACATACTAAAGTACTAAAGCTGTATTTACAAATGTAATTTTATTCTTTGAAAATCTTCTAATGAGAATGGCTAATAATACATGGTAGGAAACTTAAGTTTTATGACCTGTCTTCTTTCTTGTACTCCAAAAGTGGCAATCTAGATAAGCAAACCTGTAAAGGCAGCACAGCCCTGCATTATTGCTGTCTAACAGACAACGTTGAGTGCCTCAAACTGCTGCTGAGAGGGAAGGCTTCTATTGAAATAGGTAAAAGGGTAATGTGTACTTCGATTTCCTATTTGTCATTGCTTCAGATAAGAAACAGTGAAGTTGGAATAAGTGCATTTTCTCCTCCATTGTTTATCATAATTCTGTAAATATGATCTTCATTATTAGAGAATCAGTATTCACTGTTTATTTCAAGTTTAAAATTGACTTATATATCGCACTTAGTTTTTGTATAGGTATAGATTTTTAGTTGCTGTTTTGTTGTCAAGTTATATATTACCATTTCATGGCTATCATTCATATGTATATGGCATGTTGAATTGCTACTCTTTGTTATGTTCAGAGAGTTGATGTGAATTGGATCTACCTATCAAAGAAAGAGATGAGTTTTTGAGTGTGTTGGTCTAGTACTTCACTATGCAGGTTTGTCTTTAGTAATGGACATGTCAATAGTGTCACCTCTCATCATACATTTCTTTTTTTGCTGTAATATAGCAAATGAAGCAGGAGAGACGCCACTTGATATAGCTAAACGTTTAAAACATACTCACTGTGAAGAGTTGGTGAGTATCATGTCATTCTGTGTGTGCATTTCATGTCTGATCATTTAACAGTTTACAGCTGAATATTCAGTGAATATATTCCAGATGCTGTAGTGGTGTACTAGAAATAGTTATATCCTCAGAAATAGTCATATGCTTACATAAAGTATATGCTTTTAAGATAAAAATGATATTTTTCTTCAGATGCAAGGGATTTGTTGAGTCACCTTTCCTGGAGGTATTTAGAAATTGTGTAGATGTGGCACTTAGGGCTATGGTTTAGTGGTGGATGTGGTGGTTCTGGGTTGGACTTAATGATCTTAAAGGTTGTTTCCAACCATAAATGATTCTATGAATCTGTGTCTGACATTTCCTTGAAATATAATTACTTAAGTATTTTTTATGAGTGAAGGCCATAGATGAAGACCATTGTCTTGATGCCAGAGAAATTGATGGATGCCCCATCATATTAGGGGGAGTCAAGGCTTCTTAATAAGTCACTCTGATTCAAGTAAACTGCCATTGCAGTTAATTTCTTTGAATTGCAATTTCTAAATCAAAGCAAATACAATGTGGTGCTTCTTGTCAGAAAATGGAGAATGGATCTACAATAGTTAACGAAACATCTTGTTGCATTTTATTTATTTATTGTTGTATTTGCACAAATATGTGTTGTATTTATTTGTTACCACACAGCTTAATTTACATTTACTTCAGTGCAGTAACTTTCCAGATTGCTGAAATCAAGATTCTTCTTATGTGTAGACTTTGTTTGCTTTTAAATATATTGTTTTAAAATAAGTATTGCCCATAATGTAAGTGTCAACGGTCATCTTTTTTTTTTTTTTCCTAAGCTTACTCAAGCACTATCTGGAAGATTTAATTCTCATGTTCATGTAGAATATGAGTGGCGGTTACTTCATGAAGATCTGGATGAAAGTGATGATGATGTGGATGAAAAGCTGCAGGTTTGTATCAACATTAGTTTTCTGTACACATGTGTGTGTAAGTGTGATGTTCATAATTATTTCAATAACTTTGCTTTTCACTATAGGTATGAAGACTGAAATAAATTTCTGTAGTAAGATGCACTAGCTTAAATTTTTGTTTCTGGAATTACAGTTGGTCTTCTTTTTCCTCTTGAAATATGACCATGTGGTACCAAATTATAATTAGCCATGTGTGTATCTTCTGTTCAATCAGGTCAATAGTTGGTTTCAATACATCAGGAATATTTAGTTCTGCTGATCATGAAGCAGATCTAACATGAACTAGGAAAATGCTTTTACAAAGGAAGGTTCCTCAGATTATCTCCTCATATTTGTGAAACATCTGCAGTCAATGGCTCTAATTTTAGAACAGTTTATGCATTGTTTTGTCTTCAACTGAACCTGTGCATCAAATAAGCTACATTAACAGCAGGGGAGGGTCTTAATTCTGAATCTTCATTGATAGAATAATCTTTCATTTTCATGCTTTCCACACCTGAAATGTTTAGTGGAGTTGTGATACTTTTAGGTCCTGCATCACAGAATGGTTGGGGTTGAAAGTCTAACCTCCCTGCTATTGCAGGATCATCTGGGGCCATTTGCCCAGGACCATGTCCAGATGGCTTAAATGCTGGTTATATTACAAAACATTCCAATAGTACAGAAACTTCATTGCATTTTCAAAATATAATTTCTCAGTTGAGGGCCCAATGTGAAAAAGTATTTAAGCACCTAAACATACAGTCAGGTAAAAAACTACCATGTTTTGACACCTAAAAATGGCATGATTTTCAAGGGGACAAGTAATTTGAAATTATGTATAGGCTCCAAAATACTAATGATATCCTGAAACTTTCATAATTTGAAGTATTCTGTGGAAGTATTGAACAGGTTTTTGTTCTCTATGTGTGGTGTTATAATTGCATATGCCTTTTCTGCTCTCCTTATAAAGTATAAGAAACACATAATAGGCTTTATATTAGTCTTCTGATGTTAGCACAACGTTTTTTGAAAGTAGCTAACAAAACCCCCTTTCTCCTCTGGATAATGAAATTTGACTTTTTCTTTCTATGAGATTTAGCATTTTTATACTTCTCTTGCAAAATCTCCCATCTCAACTAGGGATTAATTGCTAACACTAAATTAATAATATGAAACTAAGTCTTGTGTGTAGGGTTTTTCTTTGTTTTCAGAAATGCTAAAACCTGACTGTCACAGGTTAGTGTCCATTACCTTCATAGAATCTTTTAAAAATTGTTAGTTCAGGAGACCATTAAATTGGCTTAAATGTTTTGGAGAGACTAATTTTGACATCAGTAATTCATCTGTTGCAAAATACCATTTTTGCAATACTGTGTGTGCATAGGACTCTCTTCCCCATGTCCTGTCTCTCTAGTCATAAAAAGCTGTTACCTCTGGTGCTTGACTAGAACTAATTAGCAATAGAAGGTGTCACAGGCCATTCCTTTCAAAGCAGTTTCTACTTTCTAAAACTCTTCTAAAGATTTTTCCTTAAAATTTTATTATCTGTGGAAGAAGCTGGAATCCGTGAGCTGCTAGATCCACATCTTCTGCATAAGCATACTCTGTCCCCATAGTTATGTATTCCTATATATTTTATCACCCTCCAGATAATAGTAACAGTATTGACAATCATTTTGATAAAACAGGTGGAAATCTTTAGAGGTCTAATTTTTCCATCTGTAAAAGTTTTTGATAATTTACAAATACAAATCCCTTTCTTGCATGATCTAAATTTGTTTTTTGATCTATTCTTGTCCTTCACTTCACTGTTGCCAGTTGCCTTCTGCAGCTCAGTGGGTTGTTTTGGTCCCTGAGCTCCATCTCATATAGGAAGGTATCTGCTGCTCAGCAGGGTGGCTAAAATAATGAAGCTCCTACTTTGCTGCCCACTAATAGGTTTATACTGTATTAAAAGCAACCAAAATGCATTTCAGAAGCCATTTTTTTCTATCTAGAAACTAATAACTTTCTATCAACTAATAAATAAAATGAGTACAACTAATGTGGTATCAATGAGTACTTTTTTTATTGTGTTAAAGCAACCCAGTCCCAACCGGAGAGAGGACAGGCCTGTCAGCTTTTACCAACTTGGATCAAACCAACTTCAGCCTAATGTAGCATCCTTGGCAAGAGATGCAGCAAACATTGCTAAGGACAAGCAAAGAGGATTTATGCCAAGTATACTACAGAATGAAACATATGGAGCAATACTCAGTGGCAGTCCACCTCCCATTCAGCCTGCAGTACCTGTTACAAGTAGTGCACCTCCTCTACCTCCAAGGAATATTGGCAAAGGTATTAGAAATTATCATTGCATATTAGCAGAATTGGATCATAACTTTTCTTTAAAATAATTTAATTTTTAGGTTTTCTCTTACAGTTATCCACAGGTAAGTACTGAAACAGTTATTGATGGCTTCGTTTTATATCCTTAAAGTAAATCTACATAACATGTTCTGAGTTTGATTTCTGGTATACCTGCAAGACAGTACACAATGTTTGAGAAAACAATACCCAGACAACCTCACCAGAGTTAAACCATATATTAAAAGGATGGCTGCAGTCAGTGTAGCTCATCAGTATTTTTTGTTATATTCAGTCTTTTCATACTTCTGTTTCTTGAGGATGGCATTGTCAGAGTTGAGTGTAAAGATAAAATTTCAATAGCATTTGTGGGCTGTGGAACTTTAAGACCTCAAAGAATGGAGAGTGTATGCAGAACATGAGATTTTAACCTTGCAAATTCTTCTCTTAATAAATACTTGCTTCAAGGTTGTTGAAATAAAAGTGCAAGTGCCATGATGTGGAAAACTGAATGATTTTAGAGACCCAGTTGCTGACTGAAAATACAACTGCCAGTTACTTGTTGTCCCCAGATCATTAGAATAGTGTAAAAGTAAGTCTCATCCTGATGCAGAGGGTTGTGCACTTGCAAAATCGACCACTAAAGTTGGTGCTGTGAACTTCATTCTTATCTTCATACGTAATCTGTTTGCATCATAGTAAAGAAACATAGATCTGTATAGGTCCTCTTTGTACAAGTCATATTTGGTGTGTTTCATTGTTTTAATACCTTTATTAATCCACCATCTTTCATGGAGGCTAAATTTATATATTCAATTCAAGAAAAGTTACTATTAAAGTCATGGTTTTTTACACCACCAGTCTGTGGTGCTGTAATTCAGATTCTATAAGAGGAGATATGATCAGGAAATATTCTAGGCACACATGGGTGGCTTCTGCCTTTGGGGGCGCTGTGAAGAGGTCAGAACGCAGGACTCCACACACCAGTGATTGTGCCTGAGATGGCAAATTGATCTTCTGTGTAATATGAAAAGTCAGTTATGGAATGGCTGCATAAAAGGGGCAAAAAAATTAAGAGCAGAAAAGCATGGGTTTGGGTTACTCGGAAAGGGTAGCATGGGACTGGGGGAAGTTTAGTTGCATGTAAAACTTAACCAAGGTGGGATCACTTTAACATTTCATGTAAACTCTAAGCTTAATATCTAGACAACATTTTTTTACTTGATGGAAAGGAATGTTTTCCCCACCAAACAGGAAAATTGCCACAAAGAGCTTGCCTGGTTTGTTTAACTGTTAGATTCCATCTCTGAATTAGTAATACAATTGAATAGTTAAAAAGACTGTTTTACCCTTTGGTATTATTTTAGTCATGGCAGATCATACCTACAGTTTGCTTTTGATTAAATGACACATTTAAAAAAGTGTCATTTTAATTTCATTCCTAACCCCAAAATTCCTGGCATCACTGTAATACAGCTCATGCTGTGAAGACATGCTGCCTGCCCTAGATTATTAGCTCATATTCTTTAGTCTAGCAATGTATTAGCCTATTAATTTATATACTTAGTTAAAAGCTATAATAGTATCATTGACAGTAGCTTCTTGTCAATTGCTGCTGATGTTAATGTTATACTTATGGTGTATTTTTACTCCTTTATCCTCAGAGCTTTAGGCTGTTTTCCAAGTCTTCTGAGCCTTTTATGCTTTTCCCTGCAACCTAATATTTGTGCATACCTTACTCTGCTTCATCTTTTCTTAAAATGATATTCATGTGCTGAGTAGTGAGAAATGGCATAATATGTGCAAAATACTGGCTTTATAAAGAAAACCTATAGAGTGGTTTTATAAAATGAGGAGGCAGCTCTTCAGAATGAAGTAATTGAAGAGGCTCTGAAGAAGTATTTCATGACTGTTTCATGACTAGTTACTATAGCTTCTTGCTTAAGTGGAATTCAGGTTTACAGTTTTATTTTGTTTCTAAGTCAAAACTGATGTTTCACTTTGAGTCACAAATGTGTGCTCATGCTTGTGAAAGAGTGAGGTCCTTTTCTTGCAGTACCTGAGAAAATTATAGTTATCAGTCAGGGATGAAAGAAGGTCACAAGACTTGCCTTCTGCCTTCTTACTGAGAAATCTGCTTTTTCAAGTATTGACATATTTTAAAGTAATGACTGGAGACAAATTTTGTGTAGGTAAAGTGTTAGAAGTTTCTCAGTGAAGTCTTGCAGTGTAATTTTTAACACCAGACTGATTTCTGCTGTGGCATTCCATGAGGATACAATGACTATAGTTGTTGAATATAGTGTTGCTGAATATAGTGGACTAGCCACACAATTTCAGAAAGCACAGGTGTGAATATTAACACTTCGTGCTTAGGGTAAGCAATAATAATAATGCAGTATTTTCCTCTCTTTTTAGTTCAGCCTTCAGTTCTTGGCAGTGGTATTCAGACAATTTCTTCATCTAATGCAATGTGGAAGACAAATTCTTTAGGAGTGGAAAGTATAAGCAGGCAGAGGTCTTCATCAGATCCACCAGCTATCCATCCCCCTGTGCCGCCATTGCGTGTAACATCTACAAGTATGTTTCCACTTTCCCGTTTTCCCTTCTACTGTATCTAATCACAGTTGGCTTATTTTTCCATTTCCACAACTCATACTTCCTCTTTTGGTGACTGTAGCTTTGGCCTATCGTTCCCATCCAGTAACAAACTGTCTTCTCTGATGCTCCAGTGAGGACTGTATGGTGTAGTGCAGGGTCAGCAGGAAACACCATCTATTACTAGAGCTAAAGGACATTTTACATGTATATATATGGTTTTAGTGCTGCATTTCTCACTAGTTGTAAAGGTGACTGTTACATGTAAGCCTGGGTCTGTGTCTCCACATTGTGCTTGATTCTTGCAGACCACTGGAACGCAAAAGGATGTTTTAATTCATTGCCAGCTGCAGTTCTGGTGGTTTTAATAGCAATTTTAATTAATTGCTAGGCCTAGTCTGCTGTTAGTTGTGAATCACAACAAGATTTTAAGAAAAGATGTTCCTCTAAACAATATGTGCCATATTTACTTTTCCATAAAACACAGACTGAAGGCCTTACTGAGCAAGTAATATTAGCACTTTTAAAAAATGTTTTCTGATCTACTGTTTTCAAGAATATGACTGACTTCGGACTGCTTGCACTTTAATGCTTGAATAAATTTAAGTGCTTGTGAGCTCTCCAACTTCAACTAGGTGAAACAAAAGGTAAATCACTTTCCAAGGAGGTTCTCCTTCCATTGCATGTGGTAAAGTGTTCTTCTTAGATGAAGATAAGTCCTGTATCAGGGGAACCTATAATGAGAACACAAGAAATGAAATGGTAAATAGAAATTTAATTCCATTTTTCTGTCTTACTTTCCTATATAGATGTGCTTTCTCCAGCACCACCACCTCCAGTGGCAAAGACAGCCAGCATTATAGAAGCTTTGAACCAGCAATCAAAACAGCAGCCAACTCCACCACAAACCAAGCCAACCCCACCACCACTGCCCCCACAACCTCCTAGCAGAATCTCTCAGAGAAAGCCTGTTCCTGGGTAACTGATGTCATTTTAGTCTTTAATATACTTCATCATTTTTAGTAACGTAATATGTCTATAATATACAATCATCAATAAAGCACACATGCTTTTGTCAATGATGTGTTCTAGAGTGTGGGAATGAACAGAAGGCAGATGCTAAGGACAAGGATTCCTACAGTAAAAACAAGACAGCCTAGTGATTTCAGGTTATATTGCTAGCAGAATATCTCCAGAATGCTTAGCTATGATAGAGGTAAAAAACCACAAAAAATATTCAGTTCCTTACTCTCATCTAGTAACAAATAGGAGATAATGAGATCTAATGTCTGATTGTTCCATTTAGTGTTCACATGCTTTGCATAAGTTCTCTTCCATTGAATCTTTTTATTTGTGGCAGAAATAGAAAGACCTGGGAAAGAAAAAATAACTTTTAAATTTGCAGAAGAATAAGTTAGGAGTGGCAACTGCACTGGAAAACAGGATCATATCCAAAGCGTCCTTGAGAAACTGAAGTAGTAGTCAAGGGCAAAGAAGGGTATCATTCAGTAAGCAACCCTTAGTAATTAAGGACAATCAACTACAGGAATGAAGCATGGAGAACACTAGAGTATGGGTAAGCAAAAGCTCTTAGAAGAGGGACCTGTAAGGACATAGTAAGTAAGTCAGATGACCCATAACCTGCAAACAATAGGAATTTATTCTCTCAACTGACTCAGCATCAGTGGTGCCTCAGCAGGACTGCTGTATTCAGTTTGGGGCATTGCAGTAAAATGAAATATTGAGGTGGGAACCAGGGGAGATCAATAAGGTAATGAGAAGTCTAGAAAATAGAGCCTTTGAGAAAATTTTGGAAGAAATAAGGTTTCATTTGAAAATTGGAACTGAAAGAAGAAAGCAACCTTGACCTTTAAGCTCTTTTCTAGCCCTTTTTTTGCATGTATCATACTACCTAAAAGGTAGACACAAATTATTGAAGCTTGCTATAATGTACAGACTAATTTGGATGCATAATTTTAAGAAAAAAAAAAAATAACAGTGAAAGGAATTTAAAATCTCAAGAAAAGACACAAATTGCAATAATCAAGCCTGTATTATTTTTCTTCCTTACTTTTTTAAAATTAAGTGCAACTTTCAATTCACTTAATGAAAAATACAGAAGAAAAGTAGTATTTTTAAAAGCAAAATAGCTGTCATCAGATTTTACTGAAAACATGCCAAGACTTTTATAATTTGGAAAGTACTCTATATTGTATATCTATATTGTTGCTTGTTGAACTGAAATGGACCAATTTCTCACTTTCTGCACAGGACTGAGAAGTCATCTGGGTTAACTAACAAAGGGCAGACCAGAGGACTTGGGTCTCTACAACAACCTGGTAATTGTGGTTTAGAGATGTATTTTATTGTAATTAAGCTGTCATAACAACCAAAGGGAGAGTGTGGGCTTGTTGAGGTTTTCTTTAATTTGTTTATTTACCTTACACATTTAAATATAATCAGTACCAACATTCTTGTTTCTCTTTGTGGTTGTGTAGGCCCTGATGCTTTAAGTTCTTTATCATGAGCAGAGCTATGGGCCAAATAAAGTCAATAATGGGACCATATAATAAACAGAATCACAGAATGGTTGATGTTGGGAGGGACCTCCACAGGTCATCAGGTCTAACCTCTTTCCTCAAGTAGGGACAACAAGAGTGGATCACCCAGGATTATGCCCAGAGGATGGAGATTTCACAACCTCTCCTGGCAACCTTTGCCAGTGCTGGGTCGCCCTCAAAGTAACAAAGTGTTTCCTCACATTGACAAAGTGTTTCCTGATGTTCAGAGACAGGCTCCTATGTTTCAGTTTGTGTCCACTGCCTCTGGTCCTGCTTTTCAGCCAGGTGGCCACCAACCTATACTGGTGCGTGGCCTGTTCGTCCCCAGGTGCAGGACTTTGCACTTCATGGCTCCAGCTTCTCCCCGATGCCTGGACCAGGATTCCTGAAGACCTGTCTTGCTAATAAAGGCTAAGGCTAAGAAGGCATTCAGTAGCTCAGCCTTTTCCATGTTCTTTGTAACCAGAATCTCCTCTTTCTCAACAAGGGGTCCACACACTCTCTAATTTTCCTTTTGTTACCTATGGATTTATAGAAGCCCTTCTTATTGTCTTTGACATTCCGTGCCAGATTCAATTCCAGCTAGGCTTTGGCTTTTCACCTTAAAACCCACTCAAACAAAGGATGCGTTTTGAAGATTTTTGTTTGCTGTGTTGTTTGCATATGCATAAATGAAGTGTCAGATATGCATTTTAGGATAGAAAAATGTGTTCCTGACTTGAAAATCCAGAGCTTATATAGTGTCACTTTTAATTAAAGTGCAAATTGATACTGCTCTTTTCATGTTAATAAACAGAGTTCATTATTCAGAGTTCATTATTAATTTTGCTTTTTTTTTTTTTTTTTTGTTCAAAGTAACTACTACTTTGGGACATGACAATAATATAATCTCCATAAAATCTCTGCAGTAAAGTTTGTGCAGATTCTGTGGTGGTTGTACTGGAATTTTTCCTACCTTGTTTCCCCTTCTACTACATATTTTATATTCATTTGTTATTACTGTGTTTCTTTTTCATTCCCTCTTGACATATCCATGGGGAATTTGCTAATGGCTGGCTGCCATCTGTGTCAGGAGTCTCCTGTGAAGGATACAGCACCTTGATAACGATGGTCTTTACTAGGAAAGAAAGGTTCTAACAGCATACAATCTGTAGTGAAGGAAAGGGGGAATGGGATATTTGGTTCTGCTCTCATCTCTTTTGTCTCTCTTAGCACTCTTAAATGTCTTAGGTAGTTGTCTTTGGGAAATGTGGCCTGTTTGGTTAGAAAAGGATAGAATTCTGTTCAGTTATTTGGAAAGAATCAGTAAAAATTAAATATTCATGGGATATAAAGTGATTTATATACTTTTAAGAATAATTAGTTTGGTTTCAATTGATACCATCACTCTTACTTTATTTTGAAAGCATGCCTAATATTTTCTTGGTTTATTTGCCTTAGCAGGAGAGTCGTCTTCTGCATGTGACATTCCAGGAACACAGCCTGGTTCTACAGCAAATACTTTGGCACAAATCCAGCCACCAGCACCAATGCCAAGGAAATCACAAATAGTAAGTACAAAATGTGGCATTTGATTTTAATAATCTTCTGTATTCTATCAAACACACTGTAGACATGATAGTGTGGCTTGCTATGGTGAAAGTGTGAGAGCCATAAAAACATATAAGGCCTGTAGCCTATGTTGGAGTATCTGTGTGACTTGTACTAAGTAGTTACAACTTTTTTTTTTCTTTAATCTCCTGTAGGATAGTATGTGATTTTAAGTTTATAAAAGCAAACCAAAGAAGTGGTTGGATTCTTTGCTCATGTCCAGATGTGACCAACACGATCCACAGAATTATACTTTGACATTAGAGATAGATCAGCTTTATGAGTCAGTGACTTGTAGATGAGCTTGGTGAGTCACTTGTAACACGTGGCTTTGATCTCAGTCTTCAGTGAAATAAGTTATAAGGGAACTCTTGTGCCTTTATAAGGGACACAGATATACTGACAGTTGTTCACGTAGGTAGGTGAAATGACTTCACTCATGACTAGCAGGAGCCAAGCTCAAAACAAAAGAAACTGATTCTTTGTGCTGTTGGTTCTCAGCATTCACCTGGTGACAGGAGAGAAATCTCTCGGTAAGCACATCCCCAACAGAAGGTTGATTCTATATTTTTCTTCTCCACCCTCCCCCAGCCTTACAGTGATTGTTAGAAAAGAGATACTGGATTTAGATGGACTCTTGATCCGATTGTGTGGCCTTTTTATACTCTTTACTTATTACTTTTAATCTAGGACCATGAATGGTAACACATATTAGTGTCAGTACCTGTAATCTTATACTGGTGTAGGTAAAGGGATGTATTTCCAGATATCAGTGGAGCTGTACATTATATGTGGTTCTTGGACTTTGGTCCTTGCTTCAATTTTATGTTGCTTTCTTGTGTGATAGATGTAAAAGATCCATATCCTTGATCTTGCCAGTATATCTCTGCAGGAAAACAAATCACAATATGGAGAGACTGTATATTTCTGAGATGCTGTGTGTGACTAGCTCTGGGCTGTTTCATACATTCTCTGTAAGAGTGTGGTTCAGTGATAAATGATAAACACAGAGGTAGGAGAAGTGCTGTTCTGGCCTCTGGATGGTCTTGTTAATGGCTTGTAATGAATAGACCTGCTTCTTTCAGTCCCCTGTCTCTCTCCCTTCCACTGTTTTTCCTTAACCATGTCCACTGAATAGCAGCTCTCCAGGACAGAGTTTGGTGTGTTTATGTGCATAGCCTTGGTCTTGAGCACACAGAGCCCCTGTTAGCTCTTTCTCCTCTGATAATGATGAGAAGTCTCTGAGACACCATCTTGTATTAGTTCGGAGTATTAACATTTTCTGGTTTCTTGCCTCCCCCACTCTTGTTCAAACAAGTTACTGTCCATCTTGCATACAAAATAACCTTCATTTTTTAGGCCACAAAAAAATAAAGAGTCTAAGTAGTGTCAATTGCTTATGTTGTCATATTTACTTTGTGAAGCTGTTGGACTCTGATCTTAATTTCTTGTGTGTATGCTGGGATTCAAATGTAAGCATTGGCTACATCCTTTCAGCACATCTGAAACAGCTGCTAACCTGACTTTCTGTATAAATTGTAGTTTCTCTATGTTGTTCTCTTTTTAAAAAAAAAAGGACAAATTGATTTAGCTATGAAGGAATGGGCTGTGCTGGCTAGTTTTGGGGTCAGTGTCTTCAATTTTTAATATTAATTGCACATAATATGAACATATCTGACTCTCCAGCTGTCTCTAGGTCTTCAGTAAGGTGAATTCTGTGACTGAGCAAATCAGCTGGGTGATATTCTTCTGTCATAAGACAGAGAAGTAAGGGAAAACCTGGCTCAGGAGTGTGTGCTAGTAAGGTGCTTTAGCTAAATCAATCTAGCTAAAGCATCTTAGCTAAGATTTAGTCAAGGGCCCCTCAGCTAAAGAGCTTTAGCTAGATCAGTATAGCTAAAGTTCTTTGGCTAAATTGCTAAGTCTTTACCCTGCCAGGGATCCAGAGGCCAGCTCAGGTTTAGAAAATGATTGCAGAAATGCTCCTTGAGTAAAGAAAAGACAGGTCTAGTTGTACATGCAAATTGAGCCTGTGGTTTATCTCCTACACAGTGCATTTACTCAATAGTCTGTCTGTCAGGTGGAAATTCCTGATTAACCTTTTGTTTTCTTTTTTTTCCTCATTGTGATAGTTAGATTTTTGAAACCATATTGTAGATACATGGAAAACTTCCCTAGAAGATTTTATTCCTCTGGGAATGAGATCTATTTTCATTCCTTTGCCTTCTAAAGAACAAGAAATACCTGTAATTACTGCACTTTGAAGTTAGTAATTATATCACTGTTGTACTGATGTGAAGCTTTTTCCTTTTGACCTAAAAGGTGGTTGTGGTTCAGACTGTAACTTGTCTGAGTGGGAGCGTCTGGAAAAATTGCTGTGCTGCAGTGCCAGGCTGGCAGCTCACAGGAACATGAGAGCCTCAGGGTGTGCCTGCCCTGGGCAGGCCAGAGCTTTATTTATATTAGAATTTATATAGAATTTATACTAGAATGCAAATGGATGCTTCTAGAGGAACATAACAATCATGCTGCCTCCATCCTTCCCCATCCACTTTCCCTTTTTTTCTCTTCATGGTGCTCAGCTCTAACAGAATGGCACAGTAAGAGACCGTTGGGCAGTACTGTCCTCAGCAGAGCATTTTGCTGATGGAGGAGAGTTGTAAACAGAGTTTCTTGTCCTTTTCAAGCTTCCTGCTCCATGGGTGACCTAACTAGAGACTGGGACCAGGCACTGGGGGAACTCCAATAAGGTGATGAGACCATCTTTTCCATGTGCCTTGTGGAGCTTCTGTCCCAAACAGCCACTGCTTTAACAACCATCTCAGACTTAAACAGAACTTAGAGCTCTGCTCTGACATCTTAGGGTAGAAAGGAGAGATTTTTGCTCCCTATGGCTGGGAAAAGGGTGGACTCATGGTGGAAAGCTTTACACTCTGCTTCCAGCTCTTGAGCCTCTTCACTTATTGGGTTGTTTTGCATGGGAACACTGTGTAGGCAGTATTATTGTTGGTCTGCAACAGAGAATGAGGAGGCTGAAAAGAAATGCAGCAGCAGACTGATTTGCCCTGGAAAAGGTATGAGATGAGGAAAACCAGAGTGAAACAATTTTGATACCACTTTGCACAGAACATGGCTAGGGCTGAGTCCCACTGCCATATGGGAATATTGCAATTCCTTACTAAACTTTACCTTGGAAAGAGCTGCCAAAAGACTTCTGTGGCTGGTAGTCCTCAGAACATTGCTGGAAGGAAGAAGAGGTTTTGGTGGGTTTGTACACTACTGAAATGGGTTTAGCAAATTGAGAAGGAGCACATTGGCAGGTGGCTCAGGTCTCCCTCTGATAATGCTGCTACTGTAACACTTGCACAGAACTCAATCACCCCATCTTCTGAATAAAATCATGCTCACTGCAGTGATGTAGAGCTCTGAAGACAGGTTTGGGTGAGCCAAAATGGAGAATTTCTAAGAGAAACATGGCCTATCTTATTGTCACAGTGGTTCCAAAAAGCTTTGGGTGATGCCAGATTCAGCCTGAAGCGTGAGGACCCAGCATAAAAGTTACAGCTGAACTCTAACCTATGAAAAATCACAGTTGGAAGCAGTTCTGAAACTTTTTTAGGTAACTCCAAGTGTACTCTTTCTTCTGTGCTGTATTATTTGCATTCCATGGTTTTTTTTCATTTCAGTCAAAAACTAAACCCAAGAGAGTAAAAGCAATTTACAACTGTGTAGCGGATAACCCAGATGAGCTGACTTTTTCAGAGGGAGATATTATTGTAGTTGATGGTGAAGAAGACCAGGAGTGGTGGGTGAGTATTTTGTATTTTCTGTCAACACACTTGGAAAGAAAGAAATTAAATCTTAGAGGTTGACACTCACTTCAGAAGATCCCCTGCTTGGTTTTTGAATAACAAGAAAAATTTCATCTCATGGAAACCTGAGATGAAATTTCAAAAGTCAAACTTCAGACAAGCTTTTAGCTTTTCTCATTCATTAAAAAAAATAAATATCTGATTAGTAGGGTTCACAATACACTAGGGACATGCTCTGCATGATCCAGAAAATTTTTGGTGGAGTGATAGCGATTTAAGAATCTGCTATTACAGGTGCTATGTAATGGGTGTCTGTCCTGGTTTGGGACAAATTTGGAAGGGAACTTCCAAAAGAGTGTTCCCTAAAGGGCAGAATTCAGCAGCCCTTCCCCCCACCTGTTCAGAAGATAAGCCTTCAAGAAAAGTGAAAAAAAAAATGTTTATTTAACAAGCAAAATACTCACAAACATGAAAAAATTAATAATATTAGACAATGGAACCTCTCACTATTCTGAAGAGATGACAAATTCAGAGAGAGAGTCCTTTTTGTGGGGTGTAGCTCGGCTGGCTCAGTCTCTTATCAGTCCCTCCTGCACTTGAAAATGCCACATCCCAGGCCCTGGTGGGCAACAGGTGTGAGCCCCAGAGTGGGGCTGAATAGTTCCAATAAAAAGAAAAGCCACGCTCTGGGGAACTTCTCTGCCTCAGCTAGTTAAAAAAGCTAACTAAAAAGAAAAGGAGAGCTCTCTCCTGCTAGCTATCCATGCTGCAGACAACACACACTGAGAAAGAGAGAGCTGAAACTCTTATCTCTGTGTTTTGAACACAGCCTCCTCAGACATTCCATCACTTCTCCTTCTCTCCCCCTTTGCTCTCAGATCTGGTTTTAAAGGTGCAGAACTTATTTCTGAGCTCAAGAGAAGGATGGGGACAGAAATACAATGCAGCATCATAAGGTCACCCCAGGACAGTGTCAGAGGAGAGCTTTGTGTTGTCCTCAGTCTTCAGATGACTAGGACTGAGTCTATTTGAGCTGGGAAACCATCTCAAGTATTTACATTCCAGAGTCTCACTGGCTAAAGCAAAATCTTGGAAAATTATTGTGCGTGAAAACACTTGCCTTAACCTGTAGCCTAGTGAAGAACAGAGCTTCAGATTGCACCTAAATGACAATAATGCTGTATAAACACAAAGAGATTAATGCAAAACCTGGAACTGTTGAAGTTTGATCCATCCTTTCACCTCACAATGATGGTTGAAGAAGTGACTCAACAGACGCCAAATGTGTGCAGCCAGGCATTACAGATTGCACTGGAATTATGCAGTGGTACTGCAGTAAGATGTTTTATATTCAAAGAAATGGTTACAACTTTTGCATTTGACAAAAACCTAACCTACAGCTGAAAAATGTTCACCCTGTAGGACTGAATTTTCCTATTGGCAGAACAAAAATAACACTACTGCAGAAAAGATTTAGTGGTCGGCTTGTACTACAGGCAGGACTCATTTTGGCGATACTGAAATGTCATTTGAAATTCTAACTTGAAAAATGTCTGGACTCTTTCAGATTGGTCATATTGATGGAGATCCCAGTCGGAAAGGAGCTTTCCCTGTATCATTTGTGCACTTTATTGTTGACTAGATTGCTACTGATAAGTGGAGACATTTCTCATTTCCAGCAGTCACAGATATAAGTTTTGTTCTATTTCATTTCACCTACCTATCTGCAGCCACCTTGCCAGAGCACTGCCCAAGTCCTAGGTACTGTAGCTTACTTTTTTATTGCCATCGTTCTGATTTTAGGACTTTTAAACTTTTTTCTATGTGAAAACTTCTCATAAGCAGTTTACACTTTTAAAAAAGACAACTCTTCCTGTATTTTTCAATGTGAACTGAAAAGCTTTAACAATCAAAATCCATGTGTCTGAGTATCACATTATGAATGTTCTTATCGATCAATTCACTGTCATTTTATTCTCCCTTTTGTAACATGACAGTACAACAGTTCAGTGTTGCTTCCCCAGTCAAAGAAATTGTGTGTGCATCTACCAGGGCAGTGAATTTATACAGTTCTTGACACCATTTGAAGTGTTGGAACCAAAGCATGCAAGCTGCTGTGTAGTTCTGAAGTGGACTCATTCAGTAGCTTGCCATACTGGCTGTCATCAAGGATGCCAACAGTTGCAGAAGAATTGTTTTAATTATGTGTCTTTGGCCAGGTGAAAAAGTATTTCAGTTTACCACAGGAGAAACTTCTTTCTTTCAGAATGGATGTAGATATTTGCTTAAAGTTATCTGAAATCTGTGTTAGTCGTTGAACTTTCTAGTTCTAATTTTGTGAGCTTGAGACTGTTTTGTTTTCTTATGCTGCATGTGTGTAGAACCTGTTTTTTGAATGTTCTTTATGTACGTTACATCCATTTTGGTCATTTAATGTGACTACTGCTGGTTAACTAAACTATGGCAATACTAATGGGTTACAACATTAACTCAAGGATTTGAAAACTGCACTTCCTGAAATGTATTTAACTATGATGATGGATTGCAGAACATTTCTTACACTTGTCTCATTATAGCATTTAGACTTTGTTTTTAAATTCTTGAATTTTCTTTAAATCATCCAGCAATGTGTTCACAGAGAGAACATATTTGGTGGAACACTTAGGTAATTATCCTTGGTCAATAAGATACTTGACACCTCACAAGTTCACCACGTTATGTTCTGGTTTATGAAATTTGTGTGCCACTACCTTGCAAACAATGATAGTTTGCCAACTCACTCTGTATTTATATAGAATACCCACATATATGGTAGCTACACTGTTGTTAAACTTGTTTTACTGATTCGTGAACAAAAGCTAGGCCATGGATAGTTCCCAGATGGTTGATGGAATATAAAACACCAATACAGATCTGACATCATTTTGATGTTTGTGTATTGTGAAATTGTACTAGGTTTTGTTTATGCTACAGGAAACAACTGAGGCATAGGATACAGAAAATCAATGTCTAGGTCACATTGGCTTTGATCACGTTATGTGAACATTGTTATCTCTAGATTTATCAAGAGAGCTTTGAATTTCTGGCAAATGATGCTTAAATTGGCCATTTCATATTGGAAGGAATGGAAAACAGGCCACCACCACCATGTGTGCTTATTTGGAGAAAAACCACATTGTGAAAGTGCTGGAAGAGCAACACTGATCTCCCCCTGTATCACCCTTCCTGAATGGTACCGTTGGTTGATGCCTCTCAGGCATGTGGGTACAGCCACAAAAATGTGTAACTTTCACTTCCTAGATGCCATTGCTGCAGTATAAATGGGGAACAAACTGGAATGTTTCAAGATATTTTTATTGCAAGTTGAAGCAAATTAGTCTGTATTTTCAAAGTTCCCAGTAAAATGATAGAGTAATAGTTTAGCACTACAGTTTTATTCACTTACTGATACGTTCAGTTTGCAACACTATTTTGTATGTTTCTATCCCTGATAGAGTCTAGAGAGTAAATGGGCATATTATTTTGCACAGATCTCCTAATGTACAGTATTTTTAACACAGAATCTTATAGTGTATGTAACAATTCGTAATGTTAAAAAATGATACAAATTTCCCTTGAGTTCTGCCAGAAGAGGAATAGAGTAAAATGTCACAACTTTGTTCACCGGTCACTTAAATGCCAGGAACCTTGTAGACTACAACTTAATAGCACTAACAGTGCAGACAGATAAAATCTCAAGGACCAATAAAGAGCAGCTAAGCAAAATTTATCCCTTGATTTTCTGTGTTTCTCAAAAGGTTTTATCCTCTGGCAGAGAAAAAAGAAATTCTAGAGCCTGTAGATATCTATTTATAATATAAAATTAAGAATTTTAAGTCCAAAATTTTGGCATATTTCATACAACTTTTCAAATCTGATTCAAAAAATCTGTTAATAGACAGACTATTAGGTTGCTGTGTTAACTGTTTAAAAAGGAGCAAGTGACACTTAAAATGCAGCTTAGAATGCTATGAGATGTATAATATTCAATTCAGTTGTTTTTATTTTGTTTAGTTGCAGAGCAACTGTATATATTGTATAACCTAAAATCAACTCTTATTTTCAATGTTCTGGATGCAGTGATTTATAATTAGAGCATGATTAATAAATTTTACTCTTGTTAACCAGTCAAATGTCTGGAAAAATAAAACTACTTTTAAAATCACTTTTTCTGCTTCTCTTCTGTTCCCCTTGCAATAGTGTTCTTTTTAATGTATAAAAATGAAAAATACAAACACGAATCACGCGAGGAAAAAATGTATTTCTTGTGAACTTTAGTTGAACAGAAAAACTGCAGATGGCACACCTGAGATTATATTAGAGGGGTAAAGCACCAAATAACTCCTTCTTACCACTTTGCTTTTGTTTTTTTCTAACATGTGGGTTAAGCAGAATCAAACTGTATTAAATTGTTTCTCAGACAATGAGGTAGAAGCAAGTGTCAGTTTTATTTTACATTCCTGCAATATTGACATTAACATACAAAACATGATTTAAGAAAAAGAGAAATTGTGTTAAATATAAAATTCTATAATGTCCTGGACACTGAAGATGGAATCTTCAAGTCATGTTTGGAGAATGCCAGAGTACCATGTGCAAGGTTGTGTGGCTCTTCTTTGCACAGTAAGTCTTTCCTAGGACTGCGTGTGGCTCCAAGCTCTCTGTGGTGTCACGAAGAGCCCCGGTGCCTCCCACACAAACACTGCTGCCAAAGGAAATCAGGACTTCTCCGACATTAACACTGAATCAAAGGCTGTAGACAACACTTTGCAAATGGCTTGTGCTTGTTCCTAAAAAACACAAACACACACGTTAACACTTTCGGAAGAACTTCTAAACTTCTCAAAACTCATTTAAAGCAGAATGTGTGTTTCAGTTGGCTTTGTGAGACCAGATTTCATCTGTCTGGCCTGCAACAACACACAGAAGCTGCCTTACACAAGCTCTTTTGAACCAAGTTGGAGTTGCTGGCTCTCAGCATAGCACGGCACCAGCATTCAGAATGTCATTTCTTGTGTTCCCCCAAGGTGTGCTAGCCAAGAGTCTGTGTCATCAGAGCATCCTGACAATCAATTCTGCTACTCCTAAGAAGGGACCACGTCCCTTGCTTACAAATATGGCTGCATGCTCTATTACCAGAATTGTTACTCCATCCCTTCCTGCTCCATATCTAAAGAGGTTTTTGTCTTTGGAAATATAAGTAGAGATTGTCCATAGGAACTGTCATAGCACTCTTTAGACTGGAGAGAGCTTTCTCAGGTGAGTACAGTCACTGGCAGTTTTAGGGAATGCGGTGTTTTCCTCAAAGCTAATCCAATGCAGGCAGCAGGCCTGTTTTCCCCTCCTCAGCCAGCACACATTAATATTTTTTTTTTTCTTTTAATTAAGCAACCCTCCTTCTGCAAAAAAGCCTTCACAAGGCTTTTACAAATTGGGTTTTACAATCAGAATTCCAATACCTAATCTAAATACTGAAAGCATAAACACTTACCAAACTATTGCACTGATATACCCAGAGGCTGCACTCTTCAGAGGCTGCATCTGTTGTTTTCAAAGCCAGTAAACTTTTTCCTGCTCCCAGACCATCATCATAGCACACCATCCTTACAATCAAATAGAGAGCATGCCTATGTAACACATCCTGAAAGCACATGGCAAATAAAAGTTACTCTGGAACAGTGCAACAGATATTTCAGTTTTTCACGTTTTTACTTTCACTTACAAAAGAATACTTCAGATTTATTTACAGAAGAAAAGTTTTCCTTGGTAAGATTATTTTTTTTTACTTGAAAGTTTAGTCAAGATTTTAAAAAATGGTGGTTAAGCACAAGTTTAGTTTTAATTTTTGCTTCTATTTTAGAATTGCATTCCTGTGTAGACTATGAAGACAAGCTGAGAGAGTTGGAGTTGTTCAGCCGGAGAAGAGAAAGCTCTTGGGAGACTTTGGGGTACCTTTCAATACCTGAAGCAGGAAAGGGATGTTTTACAGGCGCATGCATGAGTGACAAAAAAGGGATTCAAATAGCTTTAAACGGAAAAGGAGTAGGTTTATAATAGCTTATGAATTTAAGAAACTCTTTACTGTGGGAGTGCTGAGACACTGGAACACATTGCTCAGAGAAGCTGTGGATACCAAATCCCTGGAAGTGTTCGAGGTCAGGTTGGAGGGGGCTTTGAGCAGCCTGGTCTAGCAGGAGGTGTCCCTGCCCAGGGCAGGGGGTTGTAACTAGAGGATTCTCCAGATCCTTTCCAACTCAGCCCCTCCCATGATTCTGTGATGACACTCCTGGCCATAATCTGAAAGCACACGTTTGCTTCCCACAAACCCTCACTCACCCTCCCGTAGGACAGGTGGGACACTGTCCTTCTGGCACAGAGGTAATTTAAAACAACTTCTTACTTTCCCAATATTTTTTCAGACAATCCCCTGCCTCTTGGGAAGGATACAAACAAGAAACTGTTCACAGAAGAGGGTATAGACAAGGTCATGTGGTCTGGGGGACAAGTAGCTCATGTGGCTGTAGCCAGGCTGTTTGTGACCTAAGTCACAAGATGGGTACTGAATTTTCCACAGATCTCATCTGGGAGAATTCTACTCTCCATCAGAGCTGCAGGATTTCCACCATAGTCCCAACACTTCTGATTTTGGCCATTCCAGAAAGGGATTGGTAGAAGACACCCAGTATAAGGTCTCTGCAGCCCTACTCTACACAAAGCCTTTCTTCTCCAGCCATCCTGCCCTCTGATCATACTCATCTTGTCTATTCCAGTCATACCATCTCCAGGGTCTTAGAAATTCTACACAGCTGTTTCCATGTTCATGGCATCAATCACCTGCCTCTGTCAGCTGAAGGGTCGAAAGAAATGCCCACTTTGATACAGAAGCTGTAAAAATGGGCAGTGAGCTGGCTGCCTGCCTTGAAACCCTGGAGGTAGAGCCCTCACCAGAGCCCTAAGGTCACCTTGCTGAAAACCATCTCCATCCTGATGCTGACTCAGCTCATTGCTCACACTGCTCTCACCATCAGCAGCTATCACACAACACTCAGGGCAGCTGGAGCCTGCCTGGAACTTACTGGATCCACCCTCCTACCTCTGTAAGAAGGATGCCAAGACTGTTCACCAAATAACTAGTAACTCTCAAGGGTTGCTTGCTTGGAACTTGCTACAGTGCTAATGTGTATGTGAATTATCACTAAATGAGGGATGGTAGAATTCTTTTGAGTACAGTCTCCTTGTAAATTAATTTCCTCCCATCTTTTCAGTATCTTGGAACTCTGTGAAAAGAATCTGATGAACTAACATACTGAAGGGCAAATGAAATGCCAACGTGACACAGATGCAAAAAGCCAGAATTAAGGGAACAATGCAATGCAATAAATTGTCAGGGCAAGCTAGCTTAACCACAAAAGGCTTCATCTGCTTGTGCGTGCTTTCAGCTTGAAGACAGAAAAGCAATGTGTGAAAGTCTGAAATTATCTATTTGATCTTTATCAAAGCACAAAGGAATTTAAATAATAGTGCAACCTATGTTTTTAATGAGAATTAAGAATTTAGGAGCACAAATACAGAATTCAAAAGAATTCAGTGTCTGATGAACAACTACTACCCTTCCTCCCAGCCATTAGAAGCAAGTGTTTTATTTTCTGAAGGGACCAAAGGAAACCTTTTGGCTCTCTTCAGAGCAGTCAACTATTAGGCAATAGCTCCATGCTCATACTTGAGGCTTTTATGAACAGGCATTGCTGGGTTGTTGATGGGTCAAGGCTTCATAAGGCCAAGTATTTATGGTATCTGGGGCTCTGAGGGCAACCAGAAGGAAACCACATGGCTGCAACACAAAGCTACACAGAAACAACTGGAGGGCCCTGGGGAAGAGACCGGATTTTTATTTTTAGCGAAGAAGCTACTTTAAGTGCACTAAAGGAAAATAAACTACATGTAGGAAATGATGCAAACAAAAAGTAGGTTTGATCAATAAAGCAGAATCATGAGGCTTTAATCCTGGAGTGAACTCTAACTCTTGGATTAAAACTGCAAGGATGGAACTTAAAATAGCTAGGCAAATCAGGTATTCTTAGAAAAAACTCATCCTTTGTTTTTCCCTCTTCACAGAAACACGAAAAGGAACTGTCTTACTAACTCAGGCTGAGGAACCTATGGTCTTGGCCACCACAGTCACACTACTTTCCTCCATGAAATAATGGCAGAAGAGCAACAGAGGAAGGAAGATGTGCCCAAAGAGAATTACCAAAGGCTTGCTTGCCTTTCATCTGGTGCTCTATCTCAAAAGGAATGGGTTTTTGTCATAAATCTAACCAGAAAAACACAGCCTGTGGAGAAGATGACATGAAGCAGTGCTGCTGGGAGAGCTTGTTTGTTTGACTTCTGCTTAAAGCCAGAAATTACATTTCGGTCACACGGATCATCTACCAGAGAAATAAATGAAAGCACTTTTCAACTCTCATCAGAAAGACAAGTTGGGTGAAGCACTTACATACTGATCAGATGTGGAAACTTTAATGCCATATTTGGAAACTCCCATAATAAACTCCTCTTCACCTGGAACAAAAGGTAACTTTCCATCTTGCTTTGGAGGGAAACAAACAAAAGCATTTAGTGCAGACAGAAGAACACGAACCATGAAGATACATAACAGAAAACATATTTATATGTACTTGGGTCCACTGGGTCAGCACCACCACAAACCCTGCTCAGATCCTGCTGTGGGCGTCTGCCCAGTGCTCATGCACTTGCCTGCTCTCTTAATGTTATGTGAACTACATTCAGGGGAAACTGGACATTAGGAGGCATTTCTTTACTGAGAGGGTGACTAGACACTTGAACAGGCTCCCTAGAAAGAGGGTTGATGTCCCAAACCTGTCAAGTGTTTAAGAGGCATTTAGACAATGCCCTTTGCAATGCATTTAACTGTTCATCAGCCCTGAAGTGGTCAGGCAGTTTGGACCAGTAGTCACTGTGGGTCCTTCCAGCAGAAACACTATTCCATTCTGCTCTATTCTACTCTAAATATTACATGGTTCCAGAAAGGAATTTATCATCTCAGAGGAGAGTTTGGCCCTATGGTTAAACCAGGTTGGTTGAAAAATCATGCATGGCCTATCATGCTGCACCGACCCAAGGTGATCAGTGTTCCACTGGCAGCACTTTTCACTGTTTGGCTGCAAAAAAAGTTTTAGCACATATTCAGAAATGTCAAGTTGCTGCACAATAGATATTCTGTGCTTTTAAAAATATATAATCAGCTACCTAATGAGAACAACCAGTTATGGTTTTTAGTACAAAAGTAAGTACAAGCAACCAGGGTTTGGCAAAGATGAACCAAATATTACTCAGGTTCTTTGGCCACAGGTTCATGAGTAATTGCAAGCAGAAACTTGACATCTTCCTCTATGGGAAAACTTTTATAGCACTGAAGAATCTCGATGGAATCTTCATAGATACTAATCTTAATCATGCTGGAGGCAATGTAACAGCTTTCAGCTGGGACTTGTTCAATAAGAACCCATGAAAAGGGCCTTGGCTCTGAGCCTGCTTCTGCAGAATGGTTCCCTGGGTGCTTATCCAGTCACCTAAAATTGTAGAACTGTGATGGCTTTTGAGATTCATAGGTTAATAGTTAAGTATACCACTTTCTTTAAGTAAGTCTAAAATTTACAGATGTCAAACTACAGGATAAATAAAAAAACACACCTAAGTTTAAGATGTTTTGACTTTGTTGGTATTGCCTTTTGTAATCCACTTACCTGTGCAACATCTATGTAATTTATCAAGTCCAGTGGCCCTTCAAGACTTTTGCTCTCACTGTATTTCAGTTTTTCAATGGCACCAACATATTTAACTCTGAATTCTGCACATGTATCAGAATTACTATTGCTTTGTCCTGCAACAAAATAAAACAAAGCCATTCTGAAGACTTCCAGAACTGTAATGCTACTCTAACTTCTGTTAACAGGGCTAACATACTAAATTCCCTAATTTTGCACTTACCACAGTATACTAACTCCTCTTTAATGAATTGTACAGGGTTTATTTAGAACAGACCTTGGTAAAGGCAACAGTTTTGTATGCATCCATGATACCAATTCAAATTTGGAGTTAACAGCCTTGAACAGAAAACATAGAAATGCTGGTTCTACTTCTTGATGTCTATTTGTTTCAAATTAACCATTTGGTCCAACAGTGTTACACTGTAATCTGGTGACTAAAACCAAAAATCTCATTTCCATTATTTTGGTGCAAATGTAAACTTAGAAAAGCAGAAAACAGCTATCCAAAAAGCTGTACAAGATTTGTGCTGGGAACAGACTGGTAACACAAATAAGTTTTTCTTCCTGGGACACTTTACTTTGAAAACAGTGACTTAATCCTAGATGAGTAAATAATAATCCTTAGGGGCCTAGGGCTGTGCCTGCAGAAGTCACCAGGCTACCTAACAGATTCACTCAGTATTACTGAAAATACCTGTCTTAAGCTTTTCCATTTTCTGCTGTTTTATACAAAGACACAAAGTTAATCCTGCTGCATCCATACCTGCTCAAGCTCTGATTACATACCTGAACTTTTTGTGGAGTCTGTATCTAGGCTGGCCACAGTACTAGACCTGGAAAGTCCCCCAAGACTGGAATCTACAGACTAAGAAAAAAAATCATCATCATCAGAAAATTACTGAGAATGTGTTAACAATTCACTTCTACATGTCCTGCCTCAACTCTTTAAAAAAAAAAACAACCTACAGTTTATGTTCTAGTTACTTCAGCAGCACTGGAAAATGAGGAGGAAAAAACAGTACCACCTGTCTCTTTCCTGAAGTTATCTTTCCACCTCAATGCAGATTGGACTGATAAAAGTTCATCAGGAACCCTTGAGAAGTCCACAGATATTTTGAAAGAAGGAAGAAATGACAGAAAAAGAGAAAATGAACCTTAAGGTTATATCTAGAGAAAAAGGAAAAATAAAGTTTAGGGTTATGTCCAAACTTCTGGTACTGCATTTTTACATGAAGAAATTGACAACTACATGCTTGTCACCAATACTTGAAATAACATAGCAGTGCAGGGAAAAAGAAACAGCACCTTGGAAAATCCAGAATATTCCACTGATCATTCTAAAACCGATCAGACGAAATGAATACATTATTCAAAATTAAGAATACTTCTAGAGATACTGAGAAACCAAAAAGTACTGAGGAATAAACTCATTCTTGGTACCTAGCACCAGGTATTGTCTTTAAAGACAACACTTAAGAGCAAATATACTAATTCTTCCTTCAAAACTTACTATGTGCTGCCAGAAAATCTTATGTTTGTGCAATTCACTGTGGAAACGACCGAGTTCTCATCTCAGAATACATGGCCTTGATGACTGATAGGTATTTTTAACTCTCATAACACAGTCTGAGGAATGGAAGTAGAAAGTTTTCCTTGTGGAATGAGGCATTTTACAGAAATCACATCCTACCATCAGTGCAAGTGAACCACTGAACCGTTAACTTGTAACAAACAAAGCACTTCACAAAGAGAATAAACACCACATTCGGCTTACCTTGCTCTTAGTGCTGATTTCACTGCTTTGTGAGCTGCTGCTGCTGTGCCGCTTTTTTCCTTTTCTAAACATTTTTTCATAATTGGATCAAGGAAGATCTTCTAGGTAGAAAAAATAAAAATTAAAGCCTGTCATATCATCAAGGGAAGCAGGTCCAGGCAAATACCAGTGACTGTGTCCAAACTGAACCAAAAGTGGAAATTTGCACAGGACTCTGTGAATGAAGGTAGGAAATTTACTCTGGTGCCCTTCAACATGCGGAAAGTTCCTCAAGCTCTCTGCTAAAACTTCCCTATCCTTCTGAATCCTCAAAAAAGGCTACCACCTAGTTTACAGACAGTTGCAAAGGTCAGTTTCTTATGCGTATATAGATTTAGAAACAAGGCAAAATTTAAAATTTATATTCCCACCCATATATATTAGGTGATTTTTATTTGTGACTACAATCTAAGTGCCCTTAAAGTGGATACAACACATTCCCTGAGCCAATGACTGTGTTTCCAGTAAAATAAAACAAAAAAAACCCCAAATCTATCCACTCCCCCAACTAAACACCCTCCCTCCACAATCAAACAAAAAAAACTCAAAAAAACCCAACCTATTTTTGAAGTACTACTGATTGGAATACTCATAAGAGCAGCCATTATTACTTAACATATTCCTGAAAATTAAAGCAAAATGCGCTGTACATTTAATGCATTAGAACTGAGTTCCTGGGGGTTCTGAGAGCATTCCAGAAGCATTTTTCCTGGGCCTGCCCCACTACCACCTTCCTTCACTTAACATTTGGCTGGCCAGTGTCAAGTAACAGGATGCTGGCTCTCTATTTCTCTGAAACCCTATTTCTCAGCTTCAGAGAAGAATGATTTTCATTACAAAACTTCAGAAACTTTGAGCAGATGGAAGAAGGAGGACAATGGAGGATCACAGCCTACGGAAGACAGCTCACACTGCAAAAAATAATGGAAGAAGCACAAGGCGGAGCTTGGATGCCGTGATGGGCCACAGTCCCTAGGCCGCCGCTGTTCCGTCGCTAAGCCAACACTGGGATAAGAAATAAGCCACTCTGGACAAACAGAGGTGCAGAGGGCAGGGCGGTGTGCAGCACAACCCCGAGCCCCGGCCGCCCCAGCCTCCAGCACGGATGTGCCAGCGCCTCCTGCACAGCGCATCTGCAGCGGCCCAGGAGGGGCCGGCTCGACACCCGCTGCTCCTCCAGCGACCTGCCGGCATTAGCCGAGCCCTCAGCAGCGCCCCGGCTTTCCGCCGAGCACCTCTGCGGGTACAGGGAGCGGCCCGGGAAGCCGGGCAGGGCAGCACCACATCCCGCCTTCGCTTCTCTCCCCGTTCCTCCCTCCGTCCCCGGCCGATAACCCGACAAGTGACAGAGCGATGTGGCCGCTGCTCACCGGGCGCGCCGGGCCCCGCTCGCTCCCGCTGCCGATCCTGACGCCGCTCCCGCTGCCGATCCCGTTCCCCGTTCCCGTTCCTCGCTCCCGTTCCCCGATCCCGTTCCCCGATCCCGATCCCGCTGCCGTTCCCGTTCCCCGTTCCCGCTGCCGATGCCGTTCCGGGTCGCGCGGGCGGGCGCAGGCGCGGCGGCGGAAGGCGGCGGGATCGCGGGGCGATGGCGGCCAAGCGCAAAGCTGAGGCGCTGATCCCGGCCGAGGAGAGCGACCAGCTGCTCATCCGGCCCCTGTGAGCTCCGGGGGAGCCGGGGGGGCCGGGCTGGGACCGGGCTGGGACCGGGGCAGCACCGCTGGGAGCCGCTTCCTTCCCGGTTAAGGTGCCACTGCAGGCTGAGGGTGTTTCTGGTAGCGCCACAAGCTCTGGTTTTGGGACGGCTTGAAGATGCTGCTCCAGGTTTATTCGGCCCAATTTCTTACTGAGGTGAACTTTAATTGTACGTGTCAATAGTTTGAGACTTCAATGCTCAGTAAAAAGCAGAAGAGGCCGAAATAATTTCCTTAAGCAGGTTGTTTTTATTTCTGCCGCGTGGCATAGGGCCTTATTTCCTTTGTAAGTACAGCTGTTCAGGTACTTTGGATAGCTGAGTTTAAAAGGGCCGTGCAGTTGTTAAATAATCCCAGCAAAGGCGTCCAGTGTAATTCCCTCTGTGTGCTGTGGGTTGTTTCAGACCTCATGACTTTGATATCCTTTTGCAGAGGTGCTGGCCAAGAAGTAGGAAGGTCATGCATCATTCTGGAGTTTAAAGGAAGAAAAATAATGGTAATTATTACGTGGATATCTTTGTAATGCCCTCTCAGTGTGGTATTTCAGATTACCGAAGTGATCTGCACTGTTGCAGGTTGAATTCAGCCTCTGCACTGGAGTCAGACACAGTGCTACAAAAGGCACATTTTGTAGCTTTCTGGAGCAGTATAGCATGGATGATATTAGACATCACAGAGGCTGTGCTGTAAAATAAAACCATAACCCTGTGTAGAATGTATGTGCTTCCAACCCAAACCATTCTGCTTGAAATCCAATGCTAAAAGTAATGTTTAATGAAGAAAAACTTTTTTTTTGTGTGTGTGTGTGATGCTAGAAGTTACCAGGCACTAATAATTATATCATAGACCAAGATGGAAGAGGGTTCTTTATATGTTCTGATAGAAGCTTTAATTGTCTTTCATTTTTCAGCTTGATTGTGGAATCCATCCTGGGCTAGAAGGAATGGATGCTCTTCCTTACATTGATTTGATCGATCCAGCTGAGATTGATCTCCTCCTCATTAGTCAGTAAGTGGCATCTAAAAGCACAAATAACTTGACATCATGGTCTGAGCTGTGTTCACTTGTAGGTTATTAAGAGAGGCTGAAAATAGGTGTTATTTAGATGGTGTGGAAAAATTATGGTTCCCAGGGTTTTTTTTAAAAAGGTTTGAAGGATCTCTATTTAGAATTAAGGACGGAATATTGAGGATGTTCACTCACTTTTGACATTACAGCTCTTCTCTGAGCTCACTCAGATTTCTGGTTTATAACCTGGCCTGCTTTAACACCATTGTGAAAGCTCCTGGAGTGAGTTTTCTAGAGACTGGATTATTTGTGTATTAGTTGTGTTTTTTGACTTTTGTGTTTCTGTTGGCTTTGAATTGAAAAGGTTCCTGGAGACTTACACAAGCTTTGAATGTGGTTTATTACTTAGTGGCTGAGAGACAGGGAGAGCCATTTCTAATGATGAAGTAAACAGCTCTTCATAAAGTCCTGAGGTTTTGTGGTATGTGTTTTTCAGAAGTGGTATGTTTTTCAAAAGTGTTTTCTTAAGGTAGGTCAAACCAGAAGTGTGAACAAAGAATTTAATTTTCAGAGATTATGTTTTATTCTGTAATGTGCAACATGCAAAATTAGGATTATGTTTTTAGCTTTGTTGTATCTTTGATGTTAGTGTCCTTGGTTCCTGTTCCTTTTCTCCCTCTAAATTTTTATGGAAATTACAAAAATAAAAATAAGGTAATTCTGATACTATACACGTAAAACCTTGGCAATTAATGGAGAATTTAATTTAATAATAATTTAGTGTTAGTTTTTCTTTTCTTGGTTGTGTTTCTATTCACTAGTCTGCAAAATATAGACCAGCATAGTTAACAACAAGGCTGAAAATTCTGTTTCTGGATTTTCATGCCACCCTCTTGGTCCAGTGAAGTAGTGAATTACAGATATTATATATCAGTGCTGTGTAATATGAATGTATTAATTGGATTTGCATGTCTGTTTAAGCTTCCATTTAGATCACTGTGGGGCTTTGCCATGGTTTTTACAGAAAACAAGTTTTAAGGGAAGGACATTTATGACTCATGCCACAAAAGCTATTTACAGATGGCTTCTTTCAGACTATGTTAAAGTCAGGTAAGCTAACCTGTGGGGTGTCTTTTCCTGAGTTATTTCACTTAAACATCCAATGGGAAACTTAAGGTGAAGCTACCAAAAGTAGCTGGATGAAGCTGGATGTTGTCATAAGTAGTAACATTACATATAACACACAAGTAATGAATCATCTTACTACCTGTACATGGATGGTTTGTAGTGAATTTTAAGCTCCTAAAGATACAATTCACTCTTCAGGACAAGGACAGATCAAATATTAAATATACAGAGGGCTCTGTAACTTATATGTTGGGTTTTTTTTTTTCTTTTATATTTTTGTTTTCTTGTGTTTCATGCCTAAACACATTATTTCCATGTGACTGCAACTGAGCATATCTCAATTCAGCTGTTTTGAGCTTGGATCAGAAACCTGATGAACAGTCCTCTTTGAATTTGTTTGTTCTGGGTTGGTAGGAAAGGCATGGATCCATGTGGGTTTTGAGGGCTGTTACAAGCTAAGTTGCAGATCTCTGTCCATGGCTGGGAATCTTATTGGTACTTTTCAAGAAATACAGAGCAGATTGTTAACTGAAAAGACTCGTCTAGCGTGGCCCTTCAAAAGAAAGATACTTTTAACTCTCCTTAGGTGAGCTACATTCGAGTAGCTGGGCTTGATTTCTAACATAGGAGATGTGATGTTACAGAAGGAAATCTGTCAGTGGGGAAAACCCAGGAAGTGTTTTTCCCAGCTGTTCAGATGAGCTGATATTTAGCCATTTCACTTTCATATCCAGTAACATCTCAGCAGATGACATGCTATACACAGAAACAGACCTCGAAGAAAGCATGGACAAGATTGAGACCATCAACTTCCACGAAGTGAAAGAGGTGGCAGGAATCAAATTCTGGTGCTACCATGCAGGCCACGTTCTGGGAGCAGCCATGTTCATGATTGAAATAGCTGGTGTGAAGGTATTTTCTCTTTATTAAAAGTTGAAATCAAGCCTGGGTGCTGATGTAGTTATTAATTATTATTGTCTCTTATGCCCCACCACTGTGCCTGGAGCTGTCTGATAGGCTTGGACTTTGGTCAAGGTGAGAGGCCTTGGCTCAGGAGATGTATTTTCTCATTGATTAAAACTGGCAAATGACACAGATCAGGTAAGATGCTTGACTTGGAAGATGACTCAGACTTGGAACCACTAAACATGTAGTTTCCCTTGCTGGTCTGATCAGAGACAGGTGGTAGCTGAGGCAGTTGTGTGGAAGCTGCATTTTAGTAAAATCTGTGAACAGATGATTGTTTCTGTAATTCTCATGTACATCTCTGTGTGTCTCAGGTGCTTAAAAGGCATTTGTCAATGTATGTGAGTTACTTTTTTTTGGTAACACTTCTATGTTAAAGTATCTAAAGAAATAAGATTATTATTAATTTTAGGCACAGAGGGATTAAGTAAATCATATAATCACAGGCAGCACTGTGCCAAAACCAGATACTTGAAACTCATCTCATGGAATTCAGCAGGATAATCACTGTCCAAGGAAAGTTTCACACAGCCATGAAGAGGGAAGAGAGAAGGTCGTTCTGAGGCTTGCTGCCCAGTAGGAGTTTGTTAATGATTTATAATGAGAATTAGAAGAGTTTTAACTTTAAAAAAAACCTAGAACTGAGTTTACAATGATAACAATAAAATTTAGATCTCTTAGTGGTTTTTTTTTTTTGGTTGGTTTTTTTTTTCTGATTGAGGCATGATGAAGATTTCCCTCTTACTATGCATGACTCAAATAGATTGGGTTTTAATAGCATTGTTTTCATTAATTCCCTGTGATATTAGATTACCTGGTAGGCCAGGTGTCTGCTGTCACTGACTGTATGTTAACTATTATTCATACTTCCATCAGTGGAATTATTGTTAAATAAAAAAATGTCAGGTTTGAAACTTAGCAATTTGGGTGCAGAGATTTGCATTCCACCCTGCAGTTAAGAATACATTAAAAGTAAACATCAATTAAAAATTACTTCTTGATGTAATGGGGGACATGATTGTGCCATTTGGAAAATCATATTACAGGCTTTTTTTTAGTGTCAGAAAATATTCTGGTATGTAGATGCAGTTTGATCTTTGATTTACTTTCTCTTAGCAGTTGCTGTGTTTTATGTTCTATTTTTTATTTTATATCTATTTTTTCATCTTTGTGGTCAGTGCAAGTATGCAGAAGGCTGAAAATGGCACCTTCTGATACCTGAATCGAAAAATACGAGCTTAATAATTGTTTACCTGGTTTTGAAATTATGATACTGCTTGAAAAACCTTTATTATTGAGGTTTAAATACTTGTATTGTAGTACTGTTGACCTAGTATTGTAAGCACTGCTCACATTAAGAAGAGTCTTATTTTATCAAAAATTCATTAAAACAATTTTTGCACAGTTTTTTAAAGGCTGCTGACTGGTAGAACCTGTAACCAGAGCACCTGCTTCCCTTTGTCTCCAACAGCTATTATATACAGGTGATTTCTCAAGGCAGGAAGACAGACACCTGATGGCAGCTGAGATTCCCAATATTAAACCTGATATTCTTATAATTGTAAGTTTTGCAAAATTATTTCTTTCTGTTAGTGATTAATTATGGATTAGGGGTATGATTGTATTAAAGACAAAACAGAATGACAGAGACAGCAGAGATTTAGTGGTAGTGATTTCTTTAAATATCCAAAATACTTGGGTGTTCAGAACTCTGATATTGCTTCCTATTGTATTGAAAAGTCTAATTATAATTTTATAATTCTTCTGATGAAGCTCCTTAAGCCTTTAGACAAACCTTTCTGTGCTGGGAGATTTATTAGGTTTTGACTTGTGTTATACCAACCCAAATTTAACCAGACATCTTTTTTACTAGATCCTAACCTACTTCCAGATATGTTAAGAATTTATCCTTGGTGGATGTGCCATGAGTGCTATTCCATATTTTTGTTTTGTTTTCTGAGTGAAATTATTTTATTCTGAATTCATGCTGGGAAAACAGCAGCTCAAGGGAAGCTCTATAAGTAACTGTTTTAGCTGGAAACAAACACTGGGAACTTTCAAAATGATGTCATTTACTGTGTCCTTTCTAGCTGTTCTCTGTAACTGATGATCTAATTTCAAATCACATCAAAATCTTGTATTTTGTGAAATTTCTATATTTTAAGTCCAGGGTTAAACCATGGCACACGTATCACCATGGGCCCTGTCAGTGTGATCATAAAAGCACTAACAGCATTTCCAGTTAGGAAAATAAGTGTGTTAAATTTGAAACCTCTTAAAACAAGCATTGAAATTAATAGCTCTAAATTCTTTAGCGCTAACAGGAGTTGTCTGTCTAAATTGCTTGGAGGGATTTGGGGGAGGGGAAGTTTTGGTTATTTGCCTTGTCGAGGTGCTTTTGGGAACTTGGGGGAGTGGATTTGACTTTTCCCTCTCTTTGACCCCTCCCTCCTCTCCCCAACATGTTAACAGCAATATGTTTATCTGCTTTTTTTTCGTTGAGTTCCGAGAAGATCAGGAATTACTCTCTGTGTCAGCCCTTTTAATGCTCTGTCTCTCCATTTGCAGGAATCCACATATGGCACTCACATTCACGAGAAGAGGGAAGAGCGGGAGGCGAGATTCTGCAACACCGTTCACGACATCGTGAACAGAGGGGGCAGGGGTCTCATCCCTGTCTTTGCCCTGGGTCGAGCTCAAGAACTGCTCCTAATCCTAGGTATGTACCTTCCCAGCTCCTCTTAATGGAATTAATTAATTAATTAATTAATTCCTTGAACAACTCTTCAACCATTTTACAGCATGTTATTTTACCTGATAATTTAATATATAATGCGTGTTTGTTCAAATGCAAAAAGTCCAGTAAACCACCCAGCAGTTCTGCCTTGTGAAGTAGGATGGGAGACCTAGAAAGAAGAGATGATGGTGTGGTAATGTGTGCTTGGCTTTTGAATTGGAATTCCAGAAATTAGGGACAATTATTACAAATAGAAAAATAACCAGTTACAACAACTGTTTCACTTAAACTGTACTGCTAATAAAAGGGGTATCTTTGGAAGAAAAGGTTTTTTTTATCTTTGCTCTTTAAATCACAAACCTGTATGAAAAACTCTTTATAGAAAAAAGAAGACACTTCTAGAAGACACTTCTAGAAGACACTTCTAGAAGACA